>CM060171.1:96333364-97533364 GCA_030549775.1 Tamarix chinensis
TACTTCAATCCGTAACCCCCGAGCGGACCACAATGTCGGGTATAGGCTGAGACCGACGACTTGAAACAATCCCAATCATCAACGAGGGGCTGTCCGCCTGGCCTGCGACCGTTATTCATAAGGACCCCAGCAGGAGGGCTCGTCTGTGCGCCAAATAGCAATTTAGCGATGGCAGCGACGCTTTGGTCCACGTGCCTTCTGTGTGCCAGTACTTCGTCTAATGCCTTCTGAGCCTCGGCCCTCTTTGTCGGGCCGCCTTGAGCAGATGAGTCCGCCTTTCTTTTGTAGTACATAAGACCGGCGTCGCGCTGATCCACGTTTCCTAGAGGAAGCAGGGATGGCGTGGTGGTAGGGTGAGAGTCGACCCGCAGGTTGTGGTGGCCCGCAGTAGTACTATTGTTGGAGCCGGTGTAGGTGAAGAGCATGTCCTTGCGGAGGTTAATATCTCCGTACTGCATGACATGAGAAGAGTATGGTTTGGAATGCCCCGTTCGCGTCTTCACCTGTGGATTATTATTATAAACATGCATGCATGCGTTAGATATGCATGCGTTAGATATGCATGCGTTAGATATGCATGTGATTTAAGTACATCATTTTACACCAAACTACGTGCATATATAGATGACCTATCTCTCTATTTTCTTACCACTTGATATTGCTTCTCCAATGATTCTGTCATCGGATTTTTACTGTCACTGCTCCATATATAAATATATAAACACACACATAATCACATGCACACACCAAATTAGACATATCCTACATATCTGATAAAAAAAAATACTATATATACATATATCAATCAGTGCTTACGTTACGTAGCTATGTACTTTAATTTACCTACCTGTCTTCGAGCCAAGAGACGCTGTAAGTATCACCTAAGCAGACGTCATATCCTTTGGGAGGAGGATTGCGGTCATCATCGGGGCAATAGGTTCCATAGCTGTTCTCACCGGGTCTCGATGCTGTTGTCACGTATATATTTAGGCCTTCCGGTAATAGACCGGCGAACATACTTCCCGACTCACATGACTCCATGTATATGACCTGCGTGGGTGCGTACCAATTAGTAATTAGCACTGGCAGCTGACACCGGTACGTAATATATGTATGCATCGGATGGTCTGATTGAGTAGCTAATTCATATATCTTGAGGTTCATATAGCAAGCGAGCTCATATATATATATATATTACGTACCAATCTTTTATAGGATTTAGCAGCGTGCATTTTCTTCAAAGCCCTAATGAGGTCCACCGCATACAGATATTCGTCGTTAGGCATCCCTAATAATTAATTAATTGATTAATTGAACCAAATTAGATGATTTCATATGCATTTATCATTGGCAAAATGATCGTGTAACAAAATATGTATATACATATATATATATATACTAGCACTATTAGAAAAAAAAATGTATAATAAATGGATTTAATAACCAAGTACCCCAAAGGGGCAGAGGGGTAAATATCTTTCTCTCGATCAATTTTCAAGGCAGATCAAAATATCTTGCTTGCTTGCTTACCAACAATTCCGGCACCGCCGTGATCCGCATAGTATATGAAGACATGGTCGTGAGGACCGCTATTCAGAACTTTTCCGCTGCCTCCGGTCAAGCCACTCCTATTGTTGAGCAATACCGCAAAAAGATTGTTCAACGACGCTTCTTCTTTGGTGTAATCCTGCAATATTGGTTTAATAATTTTATAATGAGTAGTAGGCACATTCCATTCCGTTATATATAGTAAATTTAATTAAATTACGAAGATATATATATATATATATATATATATGCGGCCGAATCCATTTATATACTATTCAAATTAAACCAAGAGGAAATAAATAATAATAATAATAATAATAAGACGCAATCCCTCGCCAACCTTGGGTACTCCTCTGTATACATCGCCTCCGTCGGGGCGGTTGATGATGACGCCGGGTCTTGGATTCTCAGGATCCATAGCAATGTCATCGTACATGAATACGATGATGTTTTCATCCCTTACCCCTCCTTTCTTGAAGATTTGGTAAGCGTGGCAAATATCCGCCTACGTAAGTAAGGATTCATCGATCATTCTCGGCCAGCCGGCCCACATACACAAATGTATGCATGCGCTTGTAGATTAAATCCATATACATTTGCATGAAAGTAAGTACTAATTAATTTATGACCTGGTGCCTGTAGTTCTCGTATCCTTTCGAGCCAGCTATGAGGACAGCCCATCGAGTCCCTGCAGCTCTTCCTGCTCCGAGTTCATCCGGAATTATGCTACCAGCGGGCGGTGCCCCCGGTGCAAAATCCACCGCCCTATACTCCTCTTCTCGACCTGTTTCCCCCGGCGCACGTGGTTCGGCACCATATTCTTCACGATTATTATCAGTATCAGAAACAGTAGGACGACTCTCGGCGACAAATCGATCCCAGCTGAAGTTATAAGGGATTAGTGCTGTTAAAGCAACTATTGTAAGGACGGACCAAGCCATTCGATATATGTTTCTTGGGTGCGTGCTTAATTAATTACTGACGTGGTGATTAATGAAACCAATTGGCTAGGAAAAGCCTCAGCTTGAAATGATGAAAAAGCTTGGGAGATTTATCGAGGTATTTATAGCTAGCTAGCTAGCTAGCTAGCTAGGGAAGGGAGACGATCGACGTGCATACGAGAGACATTATTGTTGGTTGGAGCAGTTGGTGCTTGTCTATGCGGCACGGCGTAGGATTTTTCTTATCCCACGAAACTGCATGCCCAAACACATGCAGAATTTGGAATTCATTAATTATAGTCTGGATATACTAGACAATGTTAATGCTGTCATATCATTGTTGGACTAAGTATATATATATATATATATGTTTAATTTGAAATAAAAGCTTATTCATTTTTGCTTTAACAATTTTAGTTTTTGCATTAGGTGCCACACTGGCTGTATTTTTGGAGATTCCTTTTATGTTTATTTCTTGTGGGCTACACGTATATGTATTTTCGACCCTTCTTCATTAACCGTTATTAGTTTTCTTTTTATATATTCGACACACAATTATTCGATATCCTTTTTAAAAGAAAAATTACAAGCTAGAAATCTCATACATTATCTATTCAATTGAGTGAATTTTTTTTTCTGTATAATAAATTTAATTTATTTATTGTCGTTCATGGAAGTAGTGTCCCGAAACAAGTAAATTTATGTGTTCTCCACCTTCTTTGATTCTTACTTTTCTAGATTGATTAATTAATTCTGCATATTTCTCTACTTAATCGTTTCTAAATTGGCTTCCACGATTAGTATATACTTTTCTATAATCAGGTACATGCTTTCAAAAAACATGACCTAAATTCCGTAAATAAAAAAGTTGTAAACATTAATAGATAGGATAACTTGAGTAAAAAAAAATCTTATACGTAATCTACTAAAAAAAGTTTATTTAAAGGGAGCCTAACCAAAGGGACGAGTAAATTAAGGTAGAAAATTAAAAAATCCTCTCTCTCTCTCTCTCTCTCTGTTTAGCGATAGCATATGGATTAGCCAGATTCAGATTAAAGCCCCAAACATAATTGGAGCAACCAAAGTCCATGGTAGGCTCGGTCTGGGTTGGGTTAGTAGGCTCGGATTAAAGACTAAAGGTTTGAAGACATTTTTATTGCATAACTGTGGCCCAAGTGAGCATTCGTGGTCCATTTTATGATCACATTCCCGATTTCCTTCTACGCGTTTCCCTGTCACCCTGTACAGCTACGAGCCTACAACCTCAACCCGCTGGTAATGTCCGGAGACGAGGACACTGAAACTGTAGCCGAAAGAAATATACAAAGGTTATTTTTTTAAAAAAAAAATAAAATAAATACGATAATTATATATTAGTTATTTAATTTATTTTATTAAATATATGTATTTTTTTAGTTAACAATAAATATATATGCTATGTCTAAATTTTATTATATACAATTTAAAAAATATAGAATTAACTTAATAAAATTTAAAATATATATATATAAAATTATTATCTAAAATACACTAAATTTAAAACACTTCGTTTCTATATTTCTCATACTATTTTTTATTTTTGAAAGGTTTCCTTCCATATTTTGTCCCCAAACGTACGAGAGACGGAAAATGTAAGCTGGGGCGCGTCCTTGCGTGGAACTGGAACCTACTGGCTACTGCTGTCGGTGTGCCCTCGTCTGCGTCAGCAAGTAGCTTTGCGGTGGATTTGTTGACAGTGTTTGGTAGAGCATCAACCACAAGAATTTAATATTTAATGATTCATCATACTATTTCGAATTTAAAAAAAAAATACTTGTATCTATTTTTTTGTCTTTATTTCCACAACAAGATTCAATAATACAATAATAAAATATATTAGCTCACTAATTTTTTTTTACACCACAACCAATCAAAATATTTATTTAATTATATTACTTATAAATGATTAATTTAAAACATGTTCAATTTAACCACATTTTGTTTAAAACATATATAATTCGGATTCCCCTTCTCTTTAATCTTTTCGATGCATCTTCCCTTTAGTCAAACTTCACTTTTTCATAGGTGCTAAATTTAAATCTCATTGAGCTTCTATTGTGAGATAGTGAGTTGCTAAATCAACTCAATTTTTTATTTTTTATCTTTTGGAGACTTTGTTGCAGACAGTCTTTTTCATCAATATCAGAGAATTCGAATCTGTTTTCTTAAGGGATGGTTGGGGAAAACGTACAAACAAAGCTAAGACAAAAGAGGTGCAATGTCATAGCGACATATCCTCATCCACTTACCAAATGTACAATAATGCTACCTTTATAATATATATATATATATATATTTTTATATATTTACTTACAATTGTCCTACAAAATATGGACCCTATACGCAAAACCTATATACATATGGAACATGCTCTTTCCGTGAGAGTTATAAAAAAAGGAAAAAGAAAAGGTGTTGTACGAGTCTAGATGTAAGCATAGACTATACAAAAGCTACAATTTTCATCATTAGTCTTCATAGGTAACTTATTTCTTCAAGAAATTTATGTTTGCATGACGTGACCACAGTTTTAGAATCCAAATATATCATCAAATCAATGTCATTATTAGTTTAGTAGTTTAAAATAGTTGAATCAATGGTACGTATTAGATTAAAAATATATTTTAAAAAATATCATATAGATCTGTCTAACTTTGAACTGATTTTTTTACTAATTTATTGATTGATATTTTAGATAGTTCACCGATTTTTACTAATCCAACAGATTTTTGAATAGTTTTCACATAAGGCTATTTTGTTCACCTATTTGTTGTATAGAGCTCAATAATTTTTTTACTAATTTTTGGCGAGTTCATCAATTTTTGGCTAATTTTCATAGTTTGCTATTTTTATTTTTATTTTACATATTTGTGATATAGAAGGTTTAGCTCAAAATAGTTTCCAAGATACTCAAGATTAGGGTGAATTGAGTATCTTCACTTACTAAAATTTAGAAGATACTACTATAAGCCTTTATTGTTTAATATGAATAATCTCAATACAAAATTTCTTGCACGCAAAATTGCTTTTAAAGAGTTTAATTTCATGTGTTGTAAGGATCACTTCTATGTGTAAAAGCAATTAAGACAATGACACAAGATTTTACGTAATTTTTCTACTTAAGAAATATTCCTCTCTTAATTAACATAAATCCATTATCCTAGCTATTTTTCTTATTTTTCACAATAAGAAAAAATAGATAGTGTAACCCCTTTTGTGTATGAACTCTCAAACGTTCATCAACTTAGTGTAAGTTGGGACACACTTCTAACTCTAGAAATCAACAAAATAAACACCTCCCTTAAGGTTGCGTGGACTCAATTACTTTTGTTTGCATATGATCTCCACTTAAAAATCAATAGAAAAATAAAAACCAATGTAAATAATTAATAATGAAGAAACTCTTAGTAGAAACTCATCGATAGTACTATAAAAATGTGATAAAAAAAATGGCATGTTTTATTTTTGAAACTTTGTGAGCTCTTAGAAAATTTTCCTCTCAGAATGTGAACTCTTTACCTCACTCAATAACTGTGAAAATGGATTGCTTAAATAGAAGAAAAAAAATTAATAGGTAAAACTAGTTTTACTCCATAAGTAAATCACAATCGGTAAGAGATTTTTAGCTAAAAATATGTTAACCAAGTCAAAAAAAAAACATATTTACCAAAGTAAAAGCATTTTGATTGTTGTGTCCAACTTCAACATGTTGTGTATACTTTAGAGATATATGCTCAACATATCATATAATACATTATTTTCCTAGTTTCTATGAAAATATTGACTAAGTAAATATCCAAAGATTTTTTTTCAACATTTGTTAAGGATATTTATCCTAGTGAACAAAAAAAATGTGAGAAGATATTTAGAAAGAAATCAACTCTTTTGTTGAACTACCTCTACCGTAGGCGCGTAAGGAACTCAACATGAAACTTAAGTTGAGTTTTCTCTAGAATTGCAAAACATAAAATGCTTTAAAAAATGTTTGTTGGATTAGTGTTGCTTATGTTACTTCAAAAGTACTTCATTACCTTACATGAAATCTTAAGTATATACCCTAATCTAAACTTCAATCTCTTCATGCATTTGTGATTTCTCTACTCAGTTCCATTCTTCTAATCTTTAATATTTCTTTTCTCAAACAAATTTGGACGTGTAAAAATTAGTATATAGAACATATAAACTTGTTTATTTGTTAGCATCAAAACCAAAAGCTCAACATAAGAGTTGAGCTGAAACCATGTAGACATTTAGTATAGGGTTATGCTGGATTGGGTTAGGGATGGTAACGGATTAGGTATGGATCGGGTACCCCCTATCTGTTACCCAAACCTGATAAGAAAATCTATACGCATATCCATATCCAAACCGGGCGAATATTTTTTTCCTCATCCATATCCATATCCCTATCCGTTTACATATCCATCTAATTTCAGATAAAACCTATTAAATATAAAATAAAAATTACTTAATGTTAAAATTATATATTTAGATTATTAAAATTTAATTATATCATCACTTTTAGCCTTAGAAAATATACTTAAGGTTATATAAATGAGGGTAAAAATATAATTTTACATTTGGGTAAATGGATGTGGGTATGATTATAAATTTGAGGATCCCTTACCCATATCCATACCTCAACCAAATGGATATGTCTTCCTTCATATCCGTATCCATATCCATTTATACATATTCATTTACACATACAACGGATGAAATCCATCTGATTTTGAGTAAAACCTGTCAGATTGCCATCCCTATATTGGGTAAGCATAAGATGAAAAAGTGGTAGTTCTTCCATGAAGTAGTCCATACCAAAGAAAAGCTGAAACAATGGGGGATTTTGAGCTCGTTTGAATGTAGTACATGTTTTGTAGTAAAGGAAAACCAAGACCATATAGTGACACATTGTATAGTAACTTAGAGATGTTGGGAGATGTTAAATAAGATCCATATTGTGTATAAACATGTTGCATGGAGTTCCTTGTTCACATGGCTAATTAAGAGTACAAGAAGATAAAGAGGATAAGGCAATATTTTGCCAATGGTTGTGGCTAGTGTGATATAAAATTCTAGAAGAATAGGAATGTAACTATTTTTTGGGATAAGACTTTACTTCCCCAACTAATTGTGAATGAGATTTTAAAGGAAAATTTTGTTTGCTTACATGATAGTGCATATCTTAGGATGTATAAATGTTATTTAGAATAATTAGATAGGCTACCATCTTAATTTGTGTTGGACATTTTTTGATGTACATAAGTGCTTTGGTGTTAATAAAGATGGTTATTAATTACAAAAAAACTTGCCCAAGATTCTATATAACTTTTCTATCTAGCACTCCAACGATCTAATTATGAAAATCCAACAAAATTTAATGAAAATCATATTTTTTTTCAATCTTATTATCATTTTAAAATATGAGAAAAACTATAGTAGAGTAACTTAATAAGTCATAATTACTCACCTTCTTGAAAGGTGTATTGAGCTCCTCCTTTAATTTCCCATAGCATTCACTCATGCTAAGATCCATGTCAATATCAGCATCCAACATCATCAAACATCTACCCTACAAAACACAAGAATATTATAAACAAGTATGTGAATATCAAATTTAAATGAACATAGTGAGTGTTAAGACATAAAAAATAGTTAATGGTACCCATGGTAAAGAGTGATACCTAATAGAAATAGACATTTTCAACAAGGGATTCTCAGGCACAACAATAAACTCTCAATTTAGCAGTCCAATTACATTGATCAACAACAAATAAAATATTCAAACAAAAGAAGTTGTGAAATTATGGCCCTACTCTCCAGTAATAATTTTTGTAAAAAAAACATAATATTAAATAACATACTACAACACTTGAGTGATGCCACAAAATCATTCAAATAAAATTGAGGTCAGCAAGAAAGTGACCTTCCTTTAACATAAGCAAATGAAAATTCATGCACCTATAATACCAAAATCCCCCACTAAACAAAAACCTTAAGAAACTCAAGTAGTGATCAACAAATAAAACCCTAAAATGAAAATAAGAAGAAGAAAAAAAAAATATATATATATAGAGTGAAATTGAGGGAGAGATAAAGATACCAATATCATGATTAGGGAAACATAAATCAAGAGAAGAATATCTAAATTATAAAGTAAAAAAATAGGGCAAATTGAACTTGCACATTGAGGAAATTAAGATAGAACGCCATAGAGTTCCAACCAGCTATTTCCTATAGCAACTAATGATGATAGAAAGAAACCAGAGGAGGATTTGACTTGGGTAAATTTGAAAAGGAGTAGAGGTGTTGTGAATAGAGGATGGGTTGAAGGATATATTGGTTGATTTTAGATAACATATTGCAAAGGTGGTGTGTAGTTAGGGATGAAGAAAGATTTATGATAGTAGTGGAAGGAGGGAGGGTTATAAGAATGGATGGGGATTAGCTATGGAGGTAGCTGTTGTAAATTATGGAGGCTAAAGGCATCATTGATACTAAATTAAAGATTAATGTGGAGCTTTGATGAAGAGATGAAAAAAAAACCATGGAGATAATTTAGAGGGTCGGATAAGGAAACAAAACACATTTAATAACAATTTTTGTAAAAATTGGCATCATAAGGTTTTAGTAGCGATTTTTTTCCCTTTGTAATACCATCATCAAAACTTTAACTTCTAACAATGAATTTTGTTTAAAAACTTGTTTACTCACACAATCAAAATTTTGCTAACATCTTTATAATATATATTATTTATATATTGTTATTAAATCCTATTTTCATAGTAGTATAATCACTATTCTATCAAAGGATAAGAATTGAACTATTATATAATAATTAATTTTACATATGAGTGAATTCATATATACCAAAAAAAATAAAGTAAGTTGGGGCTTTTAAATAATTATGATACTCACCACAATAGACAAATCTAGTGCGTGTGGGATCCCAACACTTGGATTGTTTCATTGATCTCTTCAAGTGACCAAGGCCTTATAACTCAAGTGAATGAGATGTCTTCTTCTTCCAACTTCTATATTGATTTTATTTATGCTAAAAATATGGGTCCTAGCCTATTATCTCCATGGAAATGTCTAAGCAAATTTATTATCACTTTCAATCCTTGGGTTCTTTTAAGTGATTTCAACACAATATTAGATTCATCCAAAAAGTTATGAGGGCTTCCTACTCACCTTAATGATATTCATGATGCCAAAAAAAAATTAGTCTCCCTTTCTATGATAGACCTTTCTTTTATTGGCCTATCGTATACTTGGTGCAATAAGCAAATAGGTGATGTAAGAATCATGACCAACCTTGATAGGGTTATGGGTAATTTTTTTTGGTTACGAGATTTCCTCCCATGTTTCCTTCCAACTTTCCCCTTTCTCTGATCACTTTGCTAATGTGATTCACTTCCAACAATCCCACAATCATCAACGGGTAAAATTCAAAATTTTAAACATGTGGTTCAAGCACCCTAGCTTACTCTAGTTGTTTGAAACATACTATCTCTTTACCCCAAGCCCACACTCAAATTTTTCAATGTCTTAACATCTTGAGGCCAAAGCTAAAGATTCTAAATAAGACCCAATTTAGCTCTATATCCAACAATGTTATTTAGCAAAAGGGTGTTCTAAATTAGTTGCTTGATGCTTTAATGGTTGGCTCAAGCAACACTTATCTTTAATATGAGGAACATGAAGCTTAGGAAAGCCTATGATCATCTATCTGAGTGTGAAGATCTTTTCTTGAAATAAAAGTAAGTTTTACATTGGTTGGATGTAGGGGATGCGAACAAAATTTTTTTTCTTACCTCAATGAAAGCAAGAAAAAATAATAGCATAGTAAACTATATTAAGAAGGAAGATGGAATATGGGTGGATGATTAAGAGACTCTTCAACAACAGTTCCTACATTTTCACGTGTCTTTATTAGGTACTGATAATGAGTCTAGGTCTTTTATTTTACTAGATGTAATTAATATTGGCCCTTGATTGAGGTACATTTTCAATATGACCTCCTATAACCTATTACTAAATAAGAGGTTTATGCTATCTTAAAGTCTGGCCCCCAACCTAGACAACTAAACATTAGCATTTTTCAAACATTTATGGCCTATCTTAGGTGATGACATATGGCAGATGGTGAATGAAGCTTTTTTCTTGGGACATATTCCTAAATTCCTTACCATTCCATATATCCTCTCAAAGTTTTATAATTCTAAGAAAGTTATGGAATTTCATCCCATTGCAAGTTGCATGGTGCTTTATAAAATTCTTACTAAGATTCTCATGAAAAGGTTGCAACATACTTTATCTTCTACCATAGATCATTTGTGAGCTACCTTTATCAAAGGGTTATCACTTGGATAGAATGTCCTACTTACTCATGATATTTTATGGCATTATAATTATAAACATATAACCCTAAAATGCATGCTTCAAGTGGACCTAAAAAAGGAATATGATACTTTGAATTGGAAGTTCTTGGAGCAAGTTATGCTAGACTTAAACTTCCCTCTACAATTTTTGAGAGTTGTTATGGGTTCTGTAAGTGGGGTTACATATTATTTTTTTCTTAATGGTAGTTCTCTTAAACCTTTTCCTAGGAAAATAGGAATATTCCAAGGAGATCTTATTTCTCCTATAGAGTATATATAGTGTATAAGAATGCTAAGGAGTCTATAGAGTAATTAGGATTTCCAAGGACACCCTCAATGCAAGAAATTAAATATTATTAATCATTATTTTGTTGATGGAATCCTATTATTTTGTAGAGGAAATACAAATTTAGTCCGATGTTTGTTTGATCAACTCCAAAATTTTAGTTATCACAGAGGATTGCATATAAGTAATCAAAAGAGCTTCATCTTCTATGAAGGGCTTAATGACCATACACAAGATGAGATCCTATATATTTCTACTTTATAGGAAGGCACCTTCCCTTTCAGATACTTAGGAATTTTTTTTCTATTTCTAGGCTTACCTCCCACCAATTAAATGGCTTGATTGATAAACTCACGTATAAAATACAACATTAGTTATCGAGGATTCTGATATATTCTAGGGGCCTTCAACTTATTACTAGCATTTTGTTAGGTATCGAAATGTTTTGGTGCCAAACTTTGTTTTCCTAAAGGTCCTCATTAAGTTATCACTATTATTTTTTGATCTTGTCTTTGGATAAGGGAAATTAAAGCTAAATGCAAAGATCTAGTAGCTTGGTCAAATTTTTGCCCACAAAAATAGACGGGTGGATAGGGGATTCTTGATATGATGCTTGGAATGTAGCTAATCTTGGCAAGCACTTCTAGAACCTAAAGCTTCACAACCAAACATTGTGGGTGCAATGGATTCATGTAAGGTACTTAAAAGGATGTGACATGATAAATTTGAGCTTTCATGTCATGTAGACTCGACCACGCATAGCATTTTTCAAATGTGTGTCCCATTTTCTTCCCATTATTGATTCTTGCTTTGCTAATGCCGCCTATCATATTTTTTGAGTATATAAGTTGATTCGTAAGAAATATTCTATTAAACCTTGGTGGGGACTTTATGGGACAATCATGCAACACTAAAATTCCACTTCATCTTGTGGTTAACTACTCATGAATGTTTGGAAACAAAAGATCAACTTGATAAGGTGTAAGTGCTACATGATAGCAATTGTTCCTTTTGTACACAATCTAAAACCATCCAACATGCTATGATTGAGTGTGACCATATGAAGATCATTGTTGTTTTTTGGCACATATAGGGAGGTGGCATTTTGGCTTTCATAATTGGCAATGCTTTCTCACAGATGTTTCCAAGATGTATAAACGAAATAAAGTTAAGGTTGAACTAATGAGAGGAATACTCACCACAAAAATATATGAAATTTGGAAAGCCTAGAATACCAAGATTTTTCAACAACGGGAGATCCAAATAAGTGTCCTTGCTAATTCTATTACCATAGCTATAAGTCAAATGTATTTATATGAGTCAAGGAGTGAAAAGTTCAAGTCATGTCCATCTTGTTGATGTTTTTATCTCCCTCATTTGTACATAAAGGTTTGTGCTTATAAAAATGTATATAGTTAAAGTAATATACAATAACTAAATATTCTTTTTGTATAAAAATACTTACATTTGAATTTTTCTACATTTTTTTTAACATCACTAAAAAAATGAAATATTTTAAATTGACCATTTTTTTTCATTTTTCCAAGTAGAGAGAATATAAAACAAAAGTTGGTGCACATTAGAAAAATGAAAGAGATATGGGTAAAAACAAAAGTTAGAATTTGACTTTTTTAAAGTAATATTTTTTATGTAAAATTTATGCCTAAAATGAAACTATTTTAAATACAAAGGAGGTAAATAATGTAAATAAAATGTTGGAGTATAAAAAAATAATAATTTTCATGAATTTTATTTTTTATAATTATAAAGTAAATATTTGGTATATAGAAATATTATGGCTCATTAATTTATTGATAATTAAACATAATTTTATTAATCTTTGAAATAAGAAGAATTGATGAAAGAGCATATATTATACTATAAAAACTATAATTTTCAACTCCAACCAATTTTTTTTGAACATGTGATTTAAATTTATTACTATCTATAAATAATGAATTTAATAAATTAGATATTTGAATAAATAAATATTCAATAGTAGAAACATATAATATATTGAATACATAAGGATGATTTGTGTTTTTGTAAAAACATGCTTCAATTATCAAATTTCTTTGTTATATCCATAATAAATCTAAGTGTATTACTATAAGTGAGAGTATTGGACCGTGGAGTTATGATTGTTGATCTTTTTGCCTTACTTCATTCTGGCCCAAAAGTATATTGTTATGTTTGAAATGATATCTCATAAATGAAAATTCAAGACCAAAAAAAAAACTCCAGCAAGAGATGATTTCATGACTCAATTGAAATCTTCATCTATTACATCATGAGAATATACCCATTCCAAGAGGATTATAAAAGATTATCTAGAGCTAACTTTGTCGACCCTTAAAATTAATGTAAGACCAGTGTCGATCGACATAGGCATGGGTCAATTTGGTTGCTCAAGTCAAGGCCAAACTACGGATTGATCATCCCATTTTAAGAAACATATTTAGTAAGGCGTTGTTTTCTTCCTTGATGCATTGCTTCTAATTGATGATGGTGATGATGACTGATATATTATTATTATTATTATTATTATTATTATTATTATTATTATGTTGATGTCAATGACATAGATCTTCATGATAATCATGATTTGGTCTACCAATATTACTCATTATGGAGGGATGAAAGCTGAGTTGTGCGTCCATATGAAGACACGGATGATGAGTAATAATACCGCCATTATCAACCTCCCTTTGTAGTCCTATAGAAGGATGTGGGAAGAGAGGCATATTTATTCTTCTTCTTGTTGATGCAGGGTGGAGAGTAACATCAGTAGAGAGAATTGTTGTCTTCCTTCTATTGTCAAAGCCGATTTTTTCATGGCATTTTCATTTTTGAGGTTTAGTGATTCTTTTGGGGGCCTATTCTCCCTAGTCCCATTATTTAATGCTCATAATGTACACCCACTAATTAGTAACTAACAGAGATAATATATGCATTATCTCTGTTATTGTTAGCATAATTCCCTTAATAAATCTTTATTTTGTCTTCCATTATTACTATAAACCTACACTACACATCCCCTTAGTGGTATGAAATTCTAAACATTAACATGGTATCAAAGCTTAATCACTTCCTAAATCAATTACCATAGTAAAATTTTGTTGTGCTCCTCTGGCTCCTCCCTCCAAACTCCCTACTATGCTCTGAGCTCCTTTGCATTCTTCAACATTCCCCTTATTCTTCTAATCTTACTCTGCAACTATCTGTAATATCCCAAAACCCTATTTTAGGAATTAAAAATAAAATAAGAATTATTAGGTGAGATTGAATTAAATATGTCATTTTTAATAAAATAATGATATTATAATAAAAATAATTAAAGCCAAAAAGGAGGAAAATAACGTACGGATCAAATTAGTGAATGCTAGAATAATTTACTAAACTAAAATAAATTTTAAGTAAATTATCATAATAATTTCTAAATTAATAAAAAATAATTATTTATTACTACTAATATTATTATTCCTAAAATTTAAAAAACAAAACAAAACACCACAACCACCTCACTTTTCTTTTTTCTTCTCCTTTTCTTCCTTTTCTTTTTCTTTCTTCTTTTTTCTTTTTTTTTTCTTTTCTCCCCCTCCTCTCCTTCCTTTCTTTCCTATGGCCCACTCCCGTTTCTTTTAATTTCTTCCCCTCATGTGGTCCAGCCTCGCCCAACGGTTCCCCCTTCTTTTCCTATTGTATCCCTGTCCTTTTCCGTTTCTTCCCCTTTTACCCCCGCCTTCAACCTCCCCCAAATCAGAGAATCGTGCATGGCTGTGAAGGATTTATGGCTCTCCCCCTCCCCTTACCTTCCCCTTGTCCTAACCTACATGGCATGCAGTTGGCACTACCATGCACCGATCCCCGCCCCTCTATAGCCCCAACATTCCCCACCTAACCCCCTGCAACCCTACCAAAAACCTACTCTATCCCCTGGTTGTTCATGTTGCGTCGGCCTATAGCTAACCACCCCTCCCCTTGTCTTCTACCTTCCTTTGTCCACTTTCCCCAACCTTCTCCCCCTATTTATACCCCCATGTACCTCTAATTTCCCTTCTTTTTCTACCACTTTAGATTCTCCCTGGCTCCCTCGCACCCTTTCTTTAATCACCGATGTCGCACCGTGATGTGCCGCCATCGCTATACCCACCTTCCTCTTCCCTACACTAACCTCCATCAAACAATACCTCCCCTTCCCCAAACTCTCCCTCCTCTTCTCTCCCCACCTGTGTAAAGTGGCCAGCTCGAGCTGCTCTTTTGCACCCTTCTCCACCACTTGCGCTGCCTTGTGCCGTCACCACAACAACAACCACCACCTCCACTATCTCCCTTCTTGTCCAGAAAACCTCCTCTTACCTTCCCACACCACCAATTCCCCTTTTCTCCTCCTCCTTTTCTCTCCTTTCCTCTCGGCCACGACTGTTGCATCTGCCTACGCTGCTACCGTGAGACACCACCACCACCACCACTACCTCCTCTGACCCAGAAACCCTACCACCTAAGAAAACCTAACTTCCCTCCCCTTTTCCAACCCTAAAATATCTCCTTTTATATCACCACTACCTCCACCACCTTGCGTTGTCACCGCCACCCTAGCCTGCCATCCCCTCTTTGGTTGTGCCCTTAACCCTTATATTTATTTAATATAATTATTTTACTTATTTTGGAATTATTAACCTTATTATTATTACTATTACTACTACTACTACTACTACTACTACTACTAATATTTAGTTAGGAAAAATAAAAGAAAAAGAAAAAAGGAGTCAGAAGAAGGTTTAATAATTAGTGTTTGATTTCTTATAGGTTGTGAACCAAACCTTTTCCATAAGGAGGCGTAGTATTCGTGCTCCAAGCCCGGTGTCCTATTAGATTAAGATATGGTTAAGGCTTAGATTTGCCATGATTTATGTGCTTATAGGTTTCATGATATGTGTTGTGTATTTATATATGAATGTGGATTAATTATGGGTGTAGTGCAGCTTGCTTGGCAAGGAGCTAAGGTATGTTGCGTATGATTATGATATGTGTAACATGGATGAAATGACTTGTTATTTTATGAAATGCTCTTACATATGGATGTTATGGTATGACATGCATGCTTAGAGGCCTTAGGTGGTTTGAGAGGTTGTGAGGATCTAAAAGAAGTAAAGAGGGTGGAGTGAGTAAGAAGAAGTAGGATAAAGCCTAAGTACCTTTCGACCTATGGGTGATAAAATAAATGAAGGATAGTAATAAAATGATAGGTTAGAGTAAAATCTTGCATGGGAAGTGTGAGGCTTGCATGGGGAGGTGATTCTTTACATGGGGGAAATTTTATGTGGGAAAAGTTAGTTTAAGGTTTAAACATGGGGAGGAAAGAGTATTTTGGGTGATTGGAGTCTTTGGAGAAAAGATAGTACGTGGGTTGGTAGAAGTGTGCATGGGAGCCTAACTAGGGTTTTAGGGGAAAACCCCAAGTATGGAGTGATATAAGAGAGATTGGTTGAAATTAGGATTGATATTATAAAGGTGTTTTATGAAGGGTGTGAGTCAAGTAGAAAGGAGGGTGGAGTGTGTGTGTGTGTGATAGGATGGTGTAAAAGAAAATAAGGGTATCAGAGTTTCGAGGTGGCTAACTAGGGTTTCTTTGACATATGTAAAAGTTGGAGAGTAGGGTTATGATGCTTGGAGTGGGTTGAGTAGAGTGATGGTGTTGGAGTCAAAAGGGAGTATGGGCTATATATGAAAAAGAGATGTTAGTGCCACATAGGCCAAATTAGGATTTCTAAGGGGAAACCCTAGTAAGTGATGGTGAGCCTAGGTGGAGAAATGAGAAAGTGGGCATTGAGCCACATGCATGAGGGTTTTTCAATTCATGATGAGTAGGATGAAAGTAAAAAAAGAAAAAAAAAAGAAAAAAAAGAGGTCTTGGAGTCGTGGGGAGTGTAGAGGTCTCAAGCTAAGGGACCGGGTCATTTAGGAAGTATGGGGTGGAGGTTTGATAATGAGTTGAGAAGTCCTTTGGGGTATGCATGTCTAGTTGAGGTTTACTTGTAGAAAAAGATATGAATAAAACACTAATTACTTAAAGTGAAAGATTATTGAGTCGAGCCCAGGTTAGGATGATTTTCATTCCACCTAGAGACCATTCCATCGACTATAATAGTGGCCAGGAGCATTCTGCTCTGGAGTAGTTATTTTCATTCCACCAGCTATAAGAGTGGGGGTTTTGAGCTCGATAAACCAAACCTTATATGGTAATAAATCACGGGAAAGACATGAATTACTTATAGTGGAAGACCACATTAGTCGAGGCCAGGTTAGAATGACTTTCATTCCACCGGCTATAATAGCAGTCAGGTGTGTTATACCCTAGAGTAGTTATTTCCGTTCCACCGGCTAGGTACGTCTTGCCTTGGAGTAGTTGTTTCCATTCCATCGGCTATAATAATGGGGTTCCCATACTCATGTAGATATAATTGGAGAGATGTGCAAAGACAAAACTAATGGCCTAAATTCTAATGATGGTGGTTAATCTGAATGATTTACTACATGTATTATCATAAGGACGCTCATTGGTACAATGTTATGCTTCATGAATATAATGCTTTGATAAGAAATGAGATGTGGGATCTTATACCATGTCCCTCTAATACTAACATCATTTTAAGAAAGTGGATTTTCCAGCACAAACTAAACTCTGATGGTACATTGTCCTAGTACAAGGCAGGGTGGGTGGTTTGTGTCTTTCATCAGCAACTTAGTCTCGATTTTGATGAAACCTTTAGTCCAATGATCAAATCAAAAACTATGTGTTTGGTTCTCACATTATCCTTATCTCAAAATTAGCATATTCATCAACTTGATGTCAAGAATGCCTTTCTCCATGGCCATGTCACAAAAATAATATATTGCATGCAACCGTTAGGGTTTTAAGATCCTTCACACCCTGATTATGTCTGCTGCCTCAACAAGGCCCTTTATGGCCTCAAACAAGCACCACACGCTTGGTACCAACAATTTGCTCAGTTTCTTCTCTCCAAATAATTTACCCGTTGCAAATCAGATTCATCTTTCTTTGTTTATCACAAAGGTCAGGACATTCCATACCTCATCCTCTATGTTGATGACATCATCTTAACAACTTCATTGAGTATGTTCCGTTAAACTCTCATCTCCCTTTGAGTCATGAGTTTTCTATGACAGATATAGGTCAACTTCATTAGTTCTTAAGCATTACAGTCACCAACGCATCTACTAGTGTTTTTCTCTCCTAGGCTAAGTACGCTGAGGAACTCATTGCCCGTGTCAAAATATCATCATGCAACCCATGCACTATTCCTATTAACTCACATATCAAAATTTCCACGATTAAAGGAGCTCCCGTATCCGATCCCTTGGCTTATAGAAGTTTGGCCAGTGCACTCCAATATCTCACCTTCACCTGTCCTGACATTAGTTACATTGTTCAGCAAGTTTTTTTACACATGCATGATCCACACTTACCGTATTTGGTAGCTCTCAAGCGTATTCAACAATATATTTAGGGCACTCTACACCATGGTCTTCACCTCTATCGCTCTTCTACTCGTCAAATTGTCACTTACTACGACGCTAATTGGGCAGAATATCCAGACTCCAGACGTTCCACCTCTAGTTACTAAGTCTTCCTAGGTGACAATCTCATATCATGGTCATCCAAACATCAATTGTAATACCCAAAAATTGTAAACTAAGAATTTGATGATTAATCCTTATTTGGAATAAATTAAATTTTAAAATATTAATTTAATTATTTTGTGGACTTTTGATTTATAAAGGTAGATATGATTATTTAATAAATTAAAATAAATATTTTGTTATTTAATCATACTAATTTTATTTAAATAATTTTTCAAACCCATATTTTACTAAAATTATTCTCTTAAATTAATTTCTTAAATTTTAAATAAATTAATTTATTAAGATAATTTATACATCTAAATAATTAAAAACCTTAATTCCAAAAATTATTTTATTTTTCCTTTTTCTTTCTCCTTTTTCCTTTCTTTTGTTTTCATCCTTTTTCCTTTTTCTTTCTTTTCTCCTTCCTTGGGTCGTCAGCCTACTTTTCCCTTCCTCCTTGCTAGGCCGCTGGCCCTCTTTCCTTTCATCGCTCATCTAGCCCCCTTCCTCCCTTTATTTTTTCTTCTTTCTTTCTTCCCTAGTTGGGCTAGCCCAACCACTCCCTCTTTCTTCCTCCTTCTCCCTCGTGTGCACGGACAAGCCCGCCTTACTTTCTCCCCTTCTTGACCTGCCTGCCTTCCCCTCCTTCATCTTCTTCTTCCTTCTCTCCCCCCTGCATGTTGAGCCAACCTCTCTCATGTCTACACCTACCTGCATCTCTTCCCCTCTATACTTGCCATTACAACCATGCTCTCTCCATCTCTCTCCCGTCCCTTTCCTTTTCATTTCGAGCTAAACTCCCCCTTGCACAGCCCTTGCGTGCCTACCTCCTTTTCCTTTTTTTTTTCTTCTCCTCCCTTCCACTGTAGGTCATGCGACTGCAGCCCCTGTTCCCTCCACCTAACCCGACCAGGCATGCCTCCTCTCCCTCTTCTTTTCTTCTTCTCCTCTTCCCATTTTTTCCCCTCCTTGAGCTTCCTTCCTCTCCCAATTGAGCTATTTTCTCCCTTCTTTCCTTCTTCTTCTCCTCCCTTATTTTTGCTTTGCCACCTCCAACCACCACCTCTACCACCCAACCGACCACACCAACCCCCTATCATCTCCTACTTCCTCCCTACACCACCCAATAGCCACCACTCGCCCCCTACAGCCACCCTTCCCTTCCTCTTTCTTTTATTCCTATTCTTGACCTCCACCCTGCACCACCACCTTGTGTTGTCGTCTCCCCTCTTCAGCCACCGCCAAAACTGCCCCTTGACCCCTTGATACCTCCTCTACCACCTTCCTACCTCAGTTGACTGAGATCTCTCCTGCAGCCCCCTCCTTTCTTCTCCTTCTTCTCCCTTCCTTTGCACCGCCTTTCCAACCCTACCTTCGCGGTATCCACCTCCTTGAGCCACCAATCTATGACCCCCCAACCACCGCCTACACCCTACCATCTCTCCTGCACCTAGACACTACCCCCACTCCCCTCCACAAGCCACTATCGAGGCCCTTCTTTCTTCCCCTTCATCCACCACCTCCCATCCTTAGTCTCCTATTTCCCTCTTCATTTCGTGCATGTAGCTCACACTGCCATGCAAAATGAGTTTTGTTGCACCCCATAGGTTTAATTAACCATGTTTTGAGGTATAATATAGTTAGTGTTAATATGTAATTAATAAGATTTTGGTAAAAATTCATTCTTTTAATTTTCTTCTACTAATATGCTAATTTTTGTATTATTTATAAGTATTAATTTTTACTAATCAAAGCTTAAGTTTTAACCAGGGTGCCAGCAAAGTTTAATTATTGATGGAAATATGGTAACCATTATACCCTACTAAAATGTATGGATATACATATGTTATCACATTAGGGTTTTGAATATGTTTGTGTGCATATTATGTGATGGTAAGTATATTATAATTTGTATCATATGTTGGTAGTTAAAATGAAAAGTATGCTATATACGTCTTGTTGTTAATAATAATATTAGATGCATGTATATGTCATGATAAATAAATATGGTCATTTGCAGTAGAGATAATGTTAATATGAGCCCTATGGGCATTTTAGTAATTTTACTTTACAAAGGGGGTGGCCCAAATAAGTGTGTATGGTGGGTGATAATGGGTATTAATAATGCATAATAATGGTTGGTGGTGTTAGATAATGCATGTGGACCATGGATATTAACATTTTATGTGTTAGGGGTATTATGGTAAATTTGGCATAAAAAAGGGTAAATTGGTAATTTTATGAATAAAAAGGGGTAATTTGGTAAATTATTAAATAAGAAGGGTATTTTGGTAATTTTGGCACAAAAAAGGGTAACTTGGTAATTCTATGAGTAAAAAGGGTAAATTGGTAAATTGTTAAATAAGAAGGGCATTTTAGTAATTTTGCATGAAAAAGGGGGGTAACTTGGTAATTTTATGAGTAAAAAGAGTAGTTTGGCAAATTGTTAAATAAGAAGGACATTTCAGTAATTTTACATGGAAAATAGGTAACTTGATAGTTTTATGGAAAAAAAGGGGTAATACGGTAATTTAGTAAGCAAGAGAGGTATTTTGGTATCTTGGCATGAAAAAGGGGTAACTTGGTAATTTTTTGAGTAAAAAGGATAATATGATAATTTAGTAAGTAAGAGGGGTATTTTGGTAATTTGGCATGAAAAACGAGTAATCTGGTCATTTAAAAGTATGAGGAGGTAAATTGGTAATTTAACAAGTATGAAGGATAATTTGGTAATTTAACAAACTTGAAGGGCAATTTGATAATTTTAACAAGTATGAAGGGTATTTTGGTAATTATATAAATATGAAGAGTAAATTGGTAATTTCATAGGTATAAAGGGTGTTTTTGGGTAATTATACAAGTACGAAGGGTAATTTGGTAAGAAAAAAAATGGTATTTTAATAAATAGGCAAGCAAGAGGGGTAATTTTGTAATTTTGTACGTAAGGAGGGGTAAATCGGTAATTTACATATAATATGTCAATGGATTTAATAAGCCTCCATAATAAGACATAAGGGATATTAAATAATAGAATAAGGATTTATGGTCTTAGTATCACTTGTTTAAGTATAACAATGTACATTAAAAGGATAAGGGCATTTCAGTAAATAGATGAATATCATAAGGATAATGCATGGTATAAAGTTGAATGGATAGTTAAGGGTACGATATGATGTTTATTTCATAATCATGTAAGAGGTACCTAAACTGTTAATTATGCATGGAAATGTGTGCTAGATGTGCTAGAAGTACATGTTAGGGTTTATCCGTTCAATGATCCCTTGGTATAGAGTACTTGATTCTATGACCGATAGTATAATTATGATATGATAACCTATTATGGCATGTGAATAAATGAAAATGAATTTTGTAATGAACATAGATGATAAGAGGAAACCTTAGCCTTAGGGGCATTTTGGTCATTTTGACCTAAGGTGCCTAAGTATAAGAATTGGAACCTAGGATGGCCTTAGTAGATTATTTAACTTAACATGGATAATAATACGAATAAAGATTACTTAATAATAACATAAACAAATAAAAATAATTAAGTATGTGATTGATGTATTTCCCGTGGTCACCTTAATTAAGATACTAATAGTTAAAGTGGAAGACCTCTAGATTGAAAATAGTGGCTCTTTATGGGTCGCTATCCTAAAAACGTGGTTTCGCCCACGATTATTCTGGATTTCGCTGGTGTGCCTTAGTGCCTCAGCCAAGTCCTACATCTTACTCTATTTAGCTCTACGGACCTACTTAGGGGATATGCATACTTATAGATTAGGTGTCCTTGTCGGTAGGGTACTGTGTATCCTCGTGCATCAGTACGACCAAAGTACCTTTGCATCCCTGGGTTGATGGTTAGAGGGTATCGTGCCACTTGTATGCCCTAGTACAATCGGTGTACCTTTGTGTCTTCACCTTCATGATCTCCTCCTCGACTTAAATAAATGGAATTATTGTGTTAATTAAATGAAAAAATACTGATCATGTAAAGTGAAAGATTATTAAAACGGACCCAGATGGATTATATCATTTGTACCGGTCTGCATGTTATAATAGTGGTTGGGAGCATTTTGCCTTGTAGGTTGTATGTGTACCGGTCCACTTGGTATAATAGTGGCTAGGTGCGTGTTGCCCTAGAGTGTATTTCGTTCCACTGGCTATAATAGTGGGGGATCTTGAACTCAATAAACCAAACATTGGATGATAACGAATCATGGGAAAGACACCAATCACTTATAGTGGAACACATGTGAGTTGGGGCTAGACCGACCGACCAACGACAATAGTGGTCAGGTACATTTTGCCCAGGAGACCAATCCACCGACAAATAATAGTAGCTAAGAGCATTCTTCCCTATAGTGTATTTCCAATCCATTGGCTATAATAGTGGGGATCCTGTACTCATATGGATATAATTCGAGAGATGATATTGAATAATATTGATTTATGGCTTAAGATTAGAAGTATTGATTTCACCTTTATGATCTATTGTTATGGTATAAATATGGCTTTGGTGCCTGTCTCTCATAGTAAGAGTTGGAAATGCTAAGTAAATGGACTTGTGATATATGATTCCTGTGGTACGAGTCTATCCTATGGTTGTGTTTATTTCTATGCCTTGTGTACGTATTGTTCTTATATATGTATGATGTGTTACATAGGTTCCTTGCCTTTTAGTTTTGTATAAATGATTACACAATACTGTAGTATTGAAGGGTTCCCTTTGTGGGTCCCTACCTATTCAATAGGCAGTGTCCCTTGCAGGTTAGCTACAGGTGCTATTCAAGCCGTTATCCGGTAAAAGCGTAAGGATTGTCCAGAAAGCTTTTCAAGTTTCTCTTTTAACCTTATTATTTCTTTGTTTAATAATTTTACTCTTTTAACCACTAATAGTGGGTTTTATCTTTTGTAACGTCTTTAATGCACTACTCTGATTTAAATGTACTATTAGATTTGTGTAAATTGTGTTTTGTTTCTTTTAAGCCTTAACGCTTGGTACTGGAATTGTAGAAGGAATCTGGTACTAAGTGTGGTGGTAGCATCCCCAAAATTTACCATTTTTCTTCCACTTAACTTTTAATTAAAACAAAAAAATTTAGTAGTAAATTTTTGGAGTGTTACATCAGTCCATTATATCTCGATCTAGTGCAGAAGCTGAATATCATGCCTTAGTAAACGTTGTTGCTGAAACTTGTTAGTTGCGTTCATTACTCACTGAGCTTCACTTCCCATTATGCACAGCCACCATTTCCTATTGTGATAACATCAATACTGTCTCTCTCGCATCCAACCCTATCAAGCATCAGTGCACAAAACACATTGAGATTGATATACACTTTATACGAGACCGAGTGGCTTTAGGAGAAGTTCATGTCCTACATGTTCCCTCCACTCACCAATATGCAGACATGTTTACAAAGGGTCTTCCTCGGACAGTGTTTACTGATTTTCGATCTAGCCTCAACATACGTCCTCCTAATGCTTCGACTAAGGGGGCATGATAATGTACACCTACTAAGTAGCAACTAACAATGATAATATAGGCATTATCTTTATCAGTATTAGCATAATTTCCTTAACAAATCCCTATTTTGTCTCCCATTATTACTATAAATCTATCACTACACATCCCCTTAGTGGTGTGCAATTATAAACAATAACAAATTCCATTATCTTTACATGCATGCATCCCAAAATAAACAACATAAAATGTATATTGATCATGCTTTTGCTGATTTTATGATTAATGTATTTTATTATTAGATCAAACAAGTATGAAAAAAATTCACTTACCTCCCTACTTGACCGGACGTACTCACTCTTATTAACAGCAAGTAGCAGTTGTCTAGAACACGAAAACCCATACAACTCCCTCTTAATCCACACATAATAGTGACAAGACGATCTGTATTGCCTCCTTTGCACACTTTGCAGTTTACTTCAGATTCAATAGCATCAAGTGAGGAGACACCATGATGCTCCTCACCTATAATTCATCCTATGTATATATATATATATATAGTATCCTATCTATAGTAATTACCATACAATCAGTCAAACATCAATTACCATGTTCCATCATCATTTTATCATTCAATTTAACGAACATCTCCAGCCTAAGCAAGATGATTACCATGTATGTATAACAATTGAATTTAATAATAATAAATCATGAAGCTTCCCACCAAGAAGCATACCTCAATGCTTAGTAGTATAACTAGTGATACGCCAAAACTTTTGATTAAAAATCAATCAATCAATCCCAAGTAGGATAATTTTCATAGAAACATATATAAACCTAGTGGCAATGTCGGGGATCCCCATCCCCGAACCCGATAAGAAAAATAATCCCCGTCCCCGATCGGGGATTCCCCGACCATCAAATCTACCCGACCCGATTCTGATTTAAAAATCCCGAAACCCGACTCTATATCCCCGAACCTATCCCCGATCCTCAAACCTTGTTGTATATATTATATATATATAATTATATAAAAATATATATATATATATAAATTATTCGAGGATGGGGACCCCAAACCCGTCCCCGCCCGAAAAAATCCCCGTTAAGAATCCCCGAACCCGAACCCGATAATTCTCTCCCCGAACCCGAACCCGAATGGGGAATCCCCGATTGCCATCCCTATATAAACCTAAATCCCCTATGCCTTCTTACAATGTCATTAATTTTGGTTTCTCTAGATTATGGATGTTAATAAAATACCCCAAAACCCTAATTTCAAGGATTGTGGAAAATTAATGATTTATTAGGGAAATTAATTAAATTAATTATTTTATTAAAATAAGAGGAAGTAGTTAAGGCAAAATCAAGAGGAAATTTATAAATAATTTAATTGGGAAAAAATATGGTGTTTTACTAATTAAAATGGAATTTAGGATAAATCTCTCAAGAATCCTAAATTAACCTAAAAAGATAATTTAATTATTATTTTTATTAAAATATTATTAGTTTTAAATGCCCCAAAATACCAAAATATTTTAAATACCCCAACCCACATTTTTTTCTTTTTTTATTTTTCCCCTCTTTTCTTTCTTTTCTCTTCTTTTTCTTCTTTCCTCTTCTTTCTTTTTTTTTTTTTTTTGCTTCCTTCCCCCGACCTAGGCCAGCCCAGCCCTCGCGACCCAAAACCCCCTCCCCCTCCTTTCCTCTCGTGCAGCCCAAGCCTGCGCCCCCTCTCCCTTTCCTTCTCTCACGACCCAATCCAGTTCCTTCCTTTTCTCCCTAGACCAACCAACCGCACCCCCTTCTTTATTTCCCTTCTCCCCCGACCCTCTCTCTCCCCGATGCCCAACCATCCCACTTCCCGGCGTAGGCATGCGGCCTCTACGACACCGCACGCTGGCTTTCCGCCTCTATCCCCTTCCCTATCACATCCTCTCTCTCCTCCACCCAATCGCACCCTCTCTTTCTCCCCACGCATGGCTCTCTCTCCCTTCATTTCCCCTTCCCAAGCAGCCAACACCTGCAAAAATGGCAGACCTTCTCCAGCCATTGGGCTGCCAGCTGGCGACCTACACGTGTGCGCCGACCTTCCCCCTTCCCCCTCATCCTTACCTATAAATACCCCTCTACCAACCCCCTTTCAACTCTTTTTTTTTTCTCTCACCCAGAAACTCCCAACTCTTGTCACTACCACTAGTTCAGCTACCTACTACACCGCCGTCGTCCAGCACCACCACCCAAACTACTCCCTGCACTACCCTCCACCAAACTACACCTTCCACCATCATCGATTCGTCTTGCACGAGCCACCCCAGCCACGTAAAGTTCACTCCCCGATTAGCCACACCTCAGCCACTGCCGCCCTTCGCACAACCATCCGCCGCCGTTTTCGCCATAACCACCACCCCCTATACCCCCCAAAACAACCAGGAGAACTCCCTCTACCTCCTCCTACCTCCCTTTTTCCCTACCTCCCTCTCCTTCTCCCTTCCTCTCCCTCCACCACCTTTGGGCACCACACCCACCGCCGTGCACTGCCCCCTTTGGCAGCACCACCAGCACCAATCCAAACCTCTCAACCTGGGCATCCTCCACCACCTTAATTTCCCCTCTCATTCCCCCTCTCCTACCCTAAACACCCAACTTTTCCCCCCTTTTCCCTTTTTCCCTGCCACTGTCATTGTCGATGTGCACCACTATTAGTGTTGTCGGTCACCACCAACCCTAGGTGGTACCCTAACCCCTCTCAATCCTTAAACCCTAATTATGCTAGCATTATTCTGTTTATTTATATTTATCTTATTATTATTATTAATGCTAACTTAGGCATAGTACTAATATTACTATTATTGTAAAAATATTCAAACCCTTATATTATCATTATTTTTATTAAATTTATTATCATTATTGTTATTTTTATTATTATTGTTGTTGTTGTTGTTGTTGTTGTTATTAATAATGCTAACTTTGGCATATTATCACTTTTATTGCTATTATAAATATTCAAATCCTATTATTAATATTTAATAATCGACTATTACTATTATTAGTATTATTCTTAACACTTTTATTATTATTGTTGTTACTATAGTAGTTATTATTATTATTATTATTATTATATCATGACTAGTATACTTACCATCACTATTATTAAATGTAGCCTCGGGATATTTATCCCATCCTTATTTAAAGAAGTCGAACCCTATTTTAATAAATAATATGATTATCCTTATTTATATCACCATTAATATCATTATTACTTTTATTATTATTACTACTACTACTACTACTACTACTACTACTACTACTACTACTACTACTACTACTACTACTACTACTACTACTACTATTATTATTATTATTAGTGCTAGTATTAGTACATTACTATTATTACTTTTGTAAAAGAATTTGAAACTTTACCCATATAAATATCATTATTTCGAATATTATTATTAGTAGTATTATCCTTAGCAATATTACTATTTTTATTAATATTACTATTATTACATTTTTATTTTTATTACTAACTCTATTATTAGCCTTAACCTTAATAGTACTAGGGTTTCTATTATTATTATTATTGTTATTATTATTATTATTATTATCACTAGTTTGCTACAACTAGTATCAGTACTATTATTAGAAGAAATAAAACTATTAACTTTAATAATATAAGTATGGCTATAAATATTAACATAAACTTATTTTGACTAGTAATACTCTAGTAGGCTAACTTAGGAATTAAAAACCCTATTTTTACTTGTAAAGTTTCTTTTAATAATAGTAACCCTAATATTAGAATAAAGTGGAAAATAATAATATTTTTGGTAGGAGAGAAATTAACCCTTAGTATTTCCCTCTTATAAATGAATCAAGTGAAAACCCTAAGGAGGCGTAAGAGCATGCTTCAAGACCGGTGTCGTATTAGGTAAGGATGTAGCTAAGGCTCCTATGTGTGTTATGTGTCTTGTATGCCTTGTATGTTATGTACCATGTTATGTTGTATATTTTATGGATATCATTATAATTGTTTTATGTGTAGCACAGCTTGGAGTTGAGGTATGCTCATGTGTTCTCTTTTAGCATGTGTATAATGTGATTATGTTGTGATTATGATACTATATGATGTGGCCCTTTAGGACATGCATGCTAGGATATTTAATGTACTGATATGGGGTGAGAGGATGAAAGAGGAAAATGAGGAAGTAAGTTGACCAAGGGGAAGTAAGTTAACCAAGGGATGTGGGATTGACCTAAATATCTCATGATCCATGAAAAGGAAAATAATAGAGGACTATAAATAAAATAAAAGAGTTGGTGAACTTTGCATGGGAATTCTACGATTTTGTATGAAAACTTTGAGGGTTTGCATGTAGTGGATGGAATCTGCATGGGGATGAACTTTACTTATGAAAAGTTACCTTGGGTGTGTAAGGAAGGTAAGGGAAGAGTTGTTTGGGTGATTGGAGGCTTTGGGTGAAAAAAAGTACGTGGGTTAATATAAAGGTGCACAGGAGACTTGGCTAGGGTTTGAGAGAAAAACCCTAAATTGATATGGTGGTGAAAGTAAAAGTAATTGAGGTTGAGTGGAGTATGAGATGAGGGTGGAGGAAGGTCATGTGTAGGGTGAGTATGGGTATCATGGGAAAGCAAGAGTGAAAGGTGAGAAATGGAGGGGTGACATGTGGAAAAGAAGGATGCTAAGGTTTGGTGTGGCCAACTAGGGTTTTAAGGTCAAACGTGTATTTGGGGAAGTAAAGTGAAATGATGAGGGTTGAATCTAAATGATGAGATGTGTGGGGTGTTAAAATGGCCTTGGTTGTGTGAGGCAGAGAAGGGTGGGCCACATAGGCCCAATTTAGGGTTTTTGGAGAAAATCCCTAGGGTAAGGCAGTGAGTGGACCTAGATCCTATAAAATAGCAGGCATTGACCCACATGCTTAGGAGTTGGGCCTCCAGTGTGAGTAAGTGGGAGGAGGAAAGGATGTTGGGGTGTGTTAAGAGGTGCAAGAGTCTCAAGATATGGGACGTGCCATCTTGGGAAGATAAGTGTAGATGGAGTGTGACATGTATGTCTAGGGTGAAACTTGTCAAATAAGACACGAATAAGATATTAACCATTTAAAGAGGAAGACTATTGAGGAAAGCCCAGACCGGTCCACCGGCGAATAGTAGTGGCCAGGAGCCAGGGTGCCCTAGAGACAGATCCACCGACAATAATAGTGGTTAAGAGCATTATGCCCTGTATGTTTTTGGTCCATCGGCTATAATAGTGGAGGATTCCGTGCTAAAAAAATCGAACATAATTGTGATAAGACATGGGAAAGACACTAAGTACTTATAGTGAAACACCATGAGACTCAGGGCTAGACCAGTCCACCAGCAAATAATAGTGGCTAGGAGCACTTTGTCTTGGAGACCGATCCACCGGTAATAATAGTGGTCAGGAGCATTATGCCCTATATGTGTTCAGTTCACTGGCTATAATAGTGGGGTTCCCGCACTCGCATGGAATGATAATAATCATGGTGTGAAATGAATATTGATCAAAGATTTAAAGAATCAGTTGATCCGAACTATAGCTTGACCTTTCTCTATCTGTAATGATGGTATGCTATTTATATGACCATGTTTGTGTTGTGTGCCTTTTTGTGTTGGCCTTAGTTGCATGGTTACCTTACTCCGTACATAGCATACTGACCACTCGTTTCATGGGCACTTCTCATTCCCAGGAGTAGAAGGTCCCTCTAAGTTTTTACAAGTTAATGATACTATTTTCAATGCCTTAAATGCTTATGAAGCATCGGATGGGACTGAGTGTTGAACATGGACTTGGCCTGGGGGTTTGAGAGCATAGTGGCCAAATTTACTTTTCATGTTCTTATATGTTGCACTGGTTTACTCAAACTTGAATTTTATTGTATTGTAATCTTTATTCCTTTCGAGGAATTTTACTTATGTACTCTAGATTATAAATCTTTTTTTCGTGTACTCTGATTTCTATCTTATTAACGTTTCAATGCTTTTATGAAGCCTAGCTTTGATTTTAAATTATGATGATTGTTAATTCTTCTTTAGCCTTGTAGTTAGTATGGGACTAGCCGGGGTCGGGCTTGTACTAATCGCTAAATCTTAAATAAAATAAAATTTTTTAGTAGTGAATTTTGGGGATGTTAAAGTTAATCTTCTTACTAAGATTTGATTCTTACACGTTGCTATTACTTTCATATTTTTATACAGCAACAAATATAATCAAGGTATTAACATCAACAAAAATATATACAAAATTTACATACTTGTCCATCAAATAACAAATCTAGACCCTAAGTAATATAATTATAGAAGCAGTATTTGTTATTTGTGGACATGGATATGAAGCAGAGTGTATTCTAGTTGATCAGCTTAAATCATGACAAAAACATCAATGATAGTTCAAAAATATTATACATTTGTGCAACACCTACCGAAGGAGTTCCTAGTTATGTTTTTTAAGCATTTTAGCATAGACATTAATTCAATCTATATGAAATTGACCATTCTCAAAAATTTCAAGCTAACTTAGGGTTCCTAATTATGATTAAGTTAGGGTTACATGGTCAATTTCAATGGAATTCACCTAATATCGAAACCCAAACAACAAAAAATATGAAATTATGAAACAATATTACCAAGACGATGCTGTAAGAGGAGAACCAAATTTCTTTTTAATCTAATGATGAGAATATGAAATTATGAGCTGAGGTCGTCACAAAATAGATAGAAAACTATAGATATGTATAACAATTATGAGGATCAAACAAAATAAGCATGTATGAGAATAAGGAATAAATAACTATTAAAAAAACCTAGTGAAAATTTCTAATTTAATTTATGAGAATCAAACCAAATAAGTACATTTGTGATCTCTGAAAAAAACTTGAGAGCCCTTTTTTATGAAATAAAGTGGTTACCTCAATAACAGAGTACAGTAGTAGTTAACTATGTTGTTATGCCTGCTATTAGATTCATTGTAAACCATAGAAAAGTATAAGTAGTCATAATTAGGAACTGAGAAGGGATATAACATGTGATAAATTATCTTTCCACATCTCCCTCATTTACTGTAACTCTATATACAAACAAAATATTAACTTGGATTTCATTCTTCACTTGAGACCCTTGGTTTTATTCTATTCCATATTTAGTTTGTATCGCTCTTGAAATCTTCTTTCCCCCAATCTACTTGGATTAGCAAAATTGAGTGCCTTCCACTCCAAAAAATTCACTATCTTACTCTCTAACTTTTGATTAATAGTTGATATGAGCTTCTTTAAGAGCAAATGAGTGTTCTTCTCCAATTTGCTTTAGATTTCTTCATCTAGCACCTTCATATATCAAAGAGTGTATTTTTTTTAATTATCACGCTACTATGAGAATATTTTTATTTTACCTCTATTGTATGTAGTGTACGGTAGAAGGGTTTTTTTTACCTCAGTTATAATCAAACTACCGTTGTAATCTTTTTCTTTTCTCTCTTTTGTGTAGAGTATGGCAGAAGCACTTTTTCCCCCATCACTCTTTCCTCCTTAGGCAGGAAATCTCTCTTTACAAACTCCTTTATTATACCTTTAACTCTCCTTCCATTTTTTACTTTAACACGTCCATATACCTCCTAAGGATATATCCCTTTTCTTATTTACCCTTCTCATTTCCCCACCCCTCCAACACACACATATTTTACTCTCTTCTCCTCCCATCTAAACTTTTCTCTTCCATTAATTCAAGGAAACAAATCAATTTCTTTGAGAGGAAGATTCAATTCAAGGTTAGTTTGTATATAATATATTCATTAATTTTTATTTTTTTATAGGTAAAGTACTTACTTTCAAAATTACATTGCAATGATATATGTAAAGTTTGATTTGATGAATTTTATATGTTAGTTGCTTGAAATTGTTATATATACATAACTATTTTTAGTAGGGTTTTGGCATTTTTTGATGAATTTAGAAGGTTGAATGAGAATAATCAGCCTCAATTTGCAGATAATAAGCCGACGGTGAAGTGGTCGTAATCAACCCATCTCGGCAAGTAAATCACTTGTTGATCAACCTTGATGACAAGTAACACACCTGTCACTTCCCCTTCCTATAGGGGGGCTTACCAATGACTGGACCACCTGGTGATGACCCCATCCCATATATTAACCAATCGTCCAAACCCTAAACCCTAAGCCCTAAACCTCCAAAACTTTAACCAAAAAACCTCAAACCATAAACTCACTTCCCAATCCATTAACCAAAAACCCCAAAACCCTAAACACAACTACAAACAGCAAACCCCAAACCCTAAAACCTAAACCCCAATACTAAACCCTTAACCATAAACCCTTACACACCCTATTTTCTAAACTCATACCCCTATACCCCAAAATGCTTCATTATTTTCCAATTTTACCCTTATCACTATCTACTTATACTACTCTAAACCCTCCCTCCTCTCTCATCCATATCCCAACTATTAATTGACACCCTCTCCCGCCCTAACTCAAAAAAAATCATCTAAACCCTTAACCCTTAACCCATAACCCCAAACTATCTAAACCCAAACCCTAAACTCCAAACTATAACACTCCAAAATTTTATAACCTTTGTTTTCAGGTGTTAGCCTTTTTATTCAAAATTAACCCTTAAACCTTAGTCTACTTATTTTATTAATAACCTTTGATCCATATACAAAATGTTTCCCAAATATTCCCCCCAATTATCTTACCTTTTTCCTCCCTATTAAATCCATCCTAAACTGAATTATATTTTCCAACTATTTTCATACCCAATAACCTAACCTAACTAAATTAAACCTAAAACTAAAATAAAATAAACCTATTTTTCCTGCCTGAATTTACCCTTTACACACCCTTATTCTCCTACCCCTTGAGTGCCCCAAATACCTCCCCAAAACAGTCTCCTTATCTCCCTCCCCTTCTCATGTTATGCCCATACCCCTCACTCATCACCCTCCATCAAACCATACCCTATCACCATCATCATTTTACCCTCTCTTTTTTCCGTTTAATCATCTAACCTTTGAATTTTCCACCATAACCAACTCACCCCTCTATATGTGTGTTTGTGTGTGTGTGTGTGTGTGTGTGTATCTTCTCCATCACTATCTCCCCCCTTCCCTTATCTTATCCTCCTCCTCCTCTTCTTCTTATCCCCTACCACCCTGTCTTTCCTTTCCTTTTCCTTGTGGATCCCTGCCACCTCCTTGTATCCAAGCTCTCCACAAGAGCGCCCTGGGAAATGGCAATTGTTGCCATTATTGCTCCCCTTTAATTCCATGCCTCCCACCATAGCTAGAACCACAACCTACATATCCCCCTTCTCCCTCTACACTTCCTTTATCGATCACACAACTCCCCACACCACCCTTCCACACAGCAACACAACACCTAATAGTCACCACTAAGACTTCCTCTCCTTCTTTTATTTTCTTCTTCTCCTCCCCTAGGCCCTTTTCTACCATTCCCACCCTCCTACCTTCCAGCTAAAACCATCACACCTCCACCACCCACCTTGCAGCCATCATCCCAACCCGACCAACCCAAGCCATCACTACCCTTTTAGCCACCCTACCTAGCTATGACCCCTTCTCAGCCATCATCTCTATTCCCTGTAACCAAGCTAACTAGCCACCACCCTCCATCACATCTCTAAATTCAAGCACCAACCCATCATCACCTCATAGCCACCAACTCACCACCATGTCACCCCATCGACCACGGACCAGCACCAACCACCACCAGTCTCCACCACCCCAACCATCACCAGCTAGATAGCTCCACCCTCTTGGTGTGCATACATGGCTCACGATGTGTATGCAGCATGAGTTGTGTTTGTTTTTAAAAAAATTTTGGTGCCCATTATTTATATGTAAGGGTATTTTGGTATTTTAGAAAAAATAAATATTTTATTATTACTATTATTATCTTATTCATTAAATATTAATATGGTATTTTGGTATTATTTTTAGGTATGCAAGATGATTAGCAAGATCCTATGGTATTTAGTAGGATATCGTTATTTTTACATTTTTGCTAGAATTTAGGTCACTTTTATACTCTCCTAAAATGATAAATTTTGCATGATAACACATTAGGATTTTGTGTATGAAATATATTAAGCATGATTGGTTAAATTATAATTATGTGTTAGCTATTATATTCTAAAAAAGTTGTAAAAGAGAGCATATATCATATGTAAAATATTTTGGTTACAAAAGTATGGTAAAATGATCTTTCATGATTAAGTATGGAATGTATGTGGAAAATGGTAAGGATACTTGTCGTAATCAAGGGTTTTATTGTTAAGTGTTATGCATATTTTTGTTGTTATGCCATGTTTTTGTTATTATGTGAATTAATTTATGATTGTTAGTGTTATGGTGTGTGATTGATATTGTATGATAGGAAATGAGTAAGTAAAGATCATGTGGTATTATTATTTTATGTGGAAAAACCTTTAGTGTGAAATATAGTTGTATCATGTGTTTATTAATGGTTTGATGAGTATAAAATGAGTATAATAATGTATGTGGAGATAAATGGAGAATTTGTGAATAATGGTACCAAACACATAAGATTCGCATGAAATAAGGTCTTTTGTTACTGCTAAGGGTATTTTGATCAGCATGGGTTAAATATAAGAATCATGTTATTTTAAAGTTTTATATCATCCAAAAATGCGCTAAGGAATTTATATGAAGTGCCTAGAGTAGTTGTGAATAACCTAGATTTATTAAAGTATGAAAATTGTTTGATTTGGGAATAGTGACCCTAAAATAATAAGGTTATTATCACATGCGTGAAACGGTAGAGATAGACCCCAAAATTCAAATATATTGTTAATAATATTGTTCTGGGAATGTATATTGAATCAGATGACTATTTGAGCACCTCCTAGGGTAAAAATATTCTCGGCAACTATTATTAACCTGGTGGAACAAACTTAACACCTCGACAACACTCTTCTAGATACTAATCTTAAACTGGTGGAATAGTATAATGAAACTCCTATAATGATTTATAGAATTAGGGTTTATAAGGCCTAGGAATAGTATTTTTTGGGATAGGGTTATTATTATATATGCAAGACCTTAGTGTTAGGCCTTGAAATTTGAGTATGTTGATAATAATAATATTTGAGGAAGAGGTACTGAGTATGTTGATTAAAAGAGTAATAGAAGAAGAATTATGATAAAAGTGTGAAATTAGGGTTTTAGGGAAATATATGCATCTTAACTCTAGATAGCGGCCTTATGATCTTCGTGATATGCTTTAAATGTGTTTTATACCTTTGAATCAAATATGAATAATATATTAATCATTTAAAATAAAAGATTAAGTGAGTTGGGCCAAGATGTTTATAGATCCATTCCACCAGATGCTAATAGTGACCTAGGTGTGTTTTCCCTAAGAGGTGCTTTTAATCATTCCATTGGTTTAATAATAGTGGCTTAGGAGCATTTTATCCTAAGAGGTGCTTTATGGATCCGTTCCACCAGATGATAATAGTGGCTCAAGTATGTTTTTCCTGAGAGGTGTTTCAGTATGTTCCACTAGATGAAGAATAATGGGGCCCTATACTCATCGTGAATAAGAATATGATTTGATATAAGTAACCTAATTTATAATACATTAATCATTTAAAGTGGAAGATTACGTGAGTTAGGACCAAGGTGTTGGATCCATTCCACCAGATAATAATAGTGGTTCAGGTGTGTTGTCCCTAAGAGATGCTTCAAACTGTTTCACCGATTTAAGAATAATGGCTCAGGAGCATTCTATCTTGAGAGGTGTTGGATCTGCTCCACTGGGTGATAATAGTGGCTTAAGTGTGTTGTTCCTAAGAGGTGCTTCAAACTGTTCCACCAGTTTAAGAATAGTGGCTCGAGAGTATTCTACCCTGAGAGGTGTTGGATATATTCAACTAGATGATAATAGTGGCTCAAGTGTGTTGTCCCTGAGAGGTGATTCAAATCGTTCCACCAGTTTAAGAAGAGTGTCTTGGGAGCGTTATGCCCTTATAGGTGTTGGATCTATTCCACTAGGTGATAATAGTGGCTCAAGTATGTTTTCCCTGATAGGTAATTCAAACTGTTCTACTAGTTTAAGAATAGTGGGTTGGGAGCATTCTACCCTAAGAAGTGTTGGATCCATTCCACTAGATGATAATAGTAGCTTAGGTGTGTTGTCCCTGAGAGGTGATTCAAACCGTTACACTAATTTAAGAATATTTGGGTTCCTGAACTCAATATAAATAAAATATAAAATGATTAATGTCGAATTTAAATAATTCTTGGATCAGTTGATAGTAGCCTTCATGCCTACCTATGGTTCGGTATCATCATTCATGCCTACCTGTGGTTTGGTAGTAACATTTATGCCTACCTATGGTTTGGTAGAAGCTTTTGTGCCTACCTATGGTTATATAGTAGCTTTTGTGTTTACTTGTGGTTTCGTAGTAGCCTTTGCGGCTACCTGTGTTTTGGTAGTTGCCTTTATGCCTACCTGTGATGAGATTAGTTATTATTGATCTATGATTGTGAGCTTACCTATGTTATAAGATTTATTGGGAATGATAATGAGGTATACGGCCTATGGTGATTATCTTATTTTTGGGGTTGACGTTGTTTCTAATTATCCTACAAAGAGAATCTCTTAGATGTTCCATTGGTAGGCTTCAGTTAATTAAAGATGAATGAGTATGAATAATATATGACCTTATTGGTATGTGGTTACAATAATGATCCTCATATTTCAATTAAAGCATGTATAGTTTGATGTTTTATACCATGTATTATTGTGATGCCTTGCATGTGTTATAAGCTAGTTTTCATTTTGGTTTAGTATAAAGGGTTTCTTGGTACTATTATACTAAAGGGTTCCTTTCGTGGGTCTCAGCCTATTCAATGGTTAGTAGTCTTTGTAGGTCAACTTTAGAGTTTAGTCAAAAGCCGGTAGTTCGATTTGAGAGCCTAAGGTTAGCCGATGTCTTTTGGTATATTAATTTCGATTATATTTGGATGCCTATGTCCTTTTGTATTTCTCTCTTTATATATTGCTGACGTTGCTTTTATCTAGAACAACACTTATCTATTGTTCTCTCTATTCTGTTTCTTTTAATCATGTATGAAATCTAAGTATATTAATAATTTTAGCCTTAGTATTTGGTATGAGAATAATAAAAGTAACTAGACTTGTACCAAGTGTGGCAATAATACTCTTTATTTTTATTATTTTATATTTCATAATTATCTCTGTAAATGAAACTGTTTGGTTCATAAAAATGGGGTTTTATACAAACCCTCTAAACCCTTAACCCCAAACCCTCTAAATCCTTAATCCCAAACCATCTAAACCATAAACCCTAAACTATCAACCCCAAATCGTCTTATGCCTTAACCCTTAACTCAAAACCCCAAACCCTAACCCATAAAACCTAAACCCTTAAACCAAACCCCTAAACCCTTAAACCTAATCCATAAAACCCAAACCTTTAACTCCAAACACTCTAAACTCTTAACCATCAAACCAAAACCCTTAACCACAAAGCCCAAACCTCCCTTAGCCACAAATATCAAACCCCAAAACCCAAACCTCAAACCATATAAAACCTAAACCATAGTATTTATTAATGATCTTTTTATTATGATAGGCGGATGGAAAGTTGAGGAGGCAAGGGAAAGGATCTGAGGCAAGTTACTCCTACTATCACTAGGGTGGCAAAAAGGACGATTACCACTAGTGCTAGAGCATGAGCTGTTATAGAGCGACGGAGAGCACTTAGTACTTCAAGCACACATCATGAGACACATAAGGAGGACTATGATGTCTATAGAGAGGGAAATTTTGATTGTACTAGTGATTATGGTCATGCAGTAGGATTTGATTCCTTATCAGCATCAAATGACAATTGGCAATTGACACTAACGCTATATTCGGGTCAACCAATTCCTTACTTTAAAGGTAATGTGGCATATTTTATATGTAATTATCAGTAGGTAATTTTTATTATTATACATATTAGTTAATATTTTTATAAGATGCAATTCATTATTCTAATATTTTTTTATTTTAGGAACCACGCATTATGTCGAGGGTTCAGTCGAGGACAAGAAGCTTGAGAAGAATACCTCATGATGATGTTGGCATGGGTATTGGCTACAATTTAATTGAGGCCACAAGCTTGAAGCATCTATATGCCAGATACTTTGACCAACATAATGTTATGCTCATCTCCACTTGGCACCCAGAGATTAACAACTTCCTCCTTTCATTCGATGAGATAACTATTATCCTACATGACATGATTTACATTATGGATCTAAATTTTCATGGATATGAGTGTACTATTGAGCATTTTTATAATGATGGCAATGTTGTGGAGCTTTTGGAGGACATGTAGTGTAATACCCCAAAACTCTAATTTAGATATTAAAAATAAAATAAGTGTTAATGGATGAGATTTAAGTAAATATGCCATTTTTATTCAAATAATGATATTATAATAAAAATAATTAAATCTAAAAAGGAGAAAAATAATGTAGGGATCAAATTAGTGGAGGTTAGAATAATTTGCTAAACTAAAATAAATTTTAAGTAAATTATAATAATAATTTCTAAATTAATGAATTAGTTATTTTTATTAATATTATTATTCCCAAAATTTAAAAAAATCCCAAAACATCCCCAACCACCTCATTTTTATTTTTTCTCTCCTTTTATTCCTTTCTTTTTTCCTTCTTCCTTTTTCTTTCTTTTTTTCCTCCCTCGCCGACCAAGGACATAGCCAGCGCGACCTAACCCTCTCCTCTCCCCTTCCTTTCCTTTCCTTCCTCATGCGCCCCACTCCCTCTTTTATTTTTTTCCTCTTGTGTGGCCCAATGCAGCTCCCCCTGCTCTTCCTTTTCTCTCCCTCTCTTTTTCCTCCATTTCCTTTTCTGCCCTCACCTTCTGCCTCCCTCCTACGACTTACGTACACCACTGCCATTTTTGCAGCTCCCCCTCCCTTCTCTCCCTCTTCCTTTCCTCTTTTGATCGTGCAGGGCGTGCAGCTAGCACGTCCCCTACATGACCCCCTTCCCCCACATGTCCCTCTCCTTTACCTACCTGCCCCTGCGAACTTGCCCCCTTCTCAGATCTACACTGCCTACCACCGCTAGCCGGCAGCAACCTACTCCCCTATTTGTCCTCTTTTGTCCCTTTTCCTCTTCTCCCTCCCCTACGGCTATAAAATCCCCCTCACCCTCTTCTTCCCTCTCTTTTGTGCCCTGATTCCCTCCTGTCTCCCTTTCTCCCATCGCCTCTTGAAACACCGCCACCGCAACCGTCGCACCACACCGCCATCCCAACTTCCTCCCTTCCTCTTCCCTGCATTAGCCTCCACCAAATAAGACCTCCCCTACCCCTAACTCTCCCTCCTCTTCTATCCCCACCTGTGCAAAGCGGGCAACCCGAATTACCCTTTTGCACCCCTTACCGCCGCTTGCACCACCACCTCCACTACCTCCTTCTCTATCGAAAAAACCTCCCCTACCTTCCCACACCCCAATTTCCCTTTTCTCTCCCTCCTTCCTCCTCATTTCCTCTCCTTCACTCTCGGCCACCATCTTCGCCACCTGCAGTGCCGCCGTGAGACACCACCACCACAACCCCCTCTGACCTATAAACCCTACCACCCAAGAAAACGCCACTTTTCTCCCTTTTTCCAACCCCAAAATCCCTCCTTTTATATCACCACCACCCTTGTGCAGTCGTCGCTGCTGCCACCCTAGCTTGACACTCCCTCTCTAGTTGTGCCCTTAACCTTTTTATTTATTTATTATGATTATTTTAAATATTTTACCATTATTAACCTTATTATTATTATTATTATTATTAATCTCATTACTAATATTTAGTTAGAAAAAATAAAATAAAAAGGAAGAAGGTTTAATATTTAGTGTTTCATTTTTATAGGTGAACCAAACCCTTCTCATAAGGAGGCATAGGATTCGTACTCGAAGCCCGATGTCCTATTAGGTGAGTATGTGGTTAAGGCTTGGTTTTGCTATGATTTTTGTGCTCATGGGTGCAATGATATGTGTTATGTATTATATGTGAGTGTGGGCTAAAATGTGTGTACTGCATCTTGCTTTGCATGGAGCTAATGTAAGTTGTGTATGAATTATGATATGTGTAATATGGGTGATATGACTTATATTTTATGACTTGCCCTTATGTATAGTTGCTATGGTATAACATGTATGCTAGGAGGCCTTAGGAGGTATTGTGAGCTTGTGGGGATCTAATAGAAATAAACAGAGTGGGGTGAATAGGAAGAAGTGGGAAAAATCCTAAGTACCTTATGACCTATGGGTGATAAAATAAAGGAAGAATAATAATAAAATGAAGGGTTGGAGTAAATCTTGCATAATACGTTTAAGGCTTACATGGGGTGGTTAGTCATTACATGGGGGAGAAGTTTACATAGGAAAGGTTGGTTTAAGGTTTAAATATGGTGAGGAAAGAGTACTTTGGGTGATCGAAGTCTTCAGGAGAAAGGATAGTACGTGGGTTGGTAGAAGTGTGCATGGGAGCTTAACTAGGATTTTTGAAGAAAAAAAAAACCTAAGTAAGGGGGTGTTGTGAGAAGGTTGGTAGTGATTGGTTGGAGTTAGGGTTGAGATTAGGAGGGTGTCTTATGAAGGGGGTGAGTCAAGTGGTAAAGATGGTGAAGTGTATGTGCGAAGGGATGGTGTAAAAGAAAAGACGAGTATTAAGGTTTCGGGGTGGCCAAGTAGGGTTTCTTGATCACATATGGAAGATGGGGAGTAGGGTTGTGATGTTTGGATGTGGGTTGAGTGGAGTCATAGTATTGGAATCAAAGGGGAGTATGGGTCATGTTGTATGATAAAGAGAGATTAGAGCCACATAGGTTAGATTAGGGTTTCCAAGGGGAAACCTTAGTAAGCAATGATGAGCCTAGGTGGAGAAATGGGAAAGTGGGTCTTAACGCACATGTGTAGGGATTTTGGATTCATGGTGAGTAGGGTGGAAGGTGAAGAAGAGGTCTTGGAATCTTGGGGAGTATAGAGGTGTAACACCCCAAAATTCACTACTTTTTTTTGAAAGCGAAAGAATCTAAATTAAAACCCATGAATTCTAGGGATGTTACCGCCACACTTAGTACCAAATCGGTTCTCTCCAATCGTTTCAATACCAATTTCTAAGGCTAAAAAAAGATTGACATTAAATTGAAACCAATAGTTCATAAAAGAACTAGAAAGAAGCATACATCAAAGATCAGAGTACGCGTAAAGAATTATAATTCATATCTAAAAGAAAATAAGCTTACAACCAATAAAATGTTCATTTAAAATAACCAATACAGGTAATGAATCAAAAAGGGCAATCCGATACAAAGGAAATAGCAGAAGAAGATAAAATAACATGAAGAGCGGATCCGGCCAACCTACTCTCGAACTTGAGCCAACCACAAGTTCAACACTCAACCTCGACTGATGTCTCGCCCACTTGCACAAAGTCAGAAGGGCCTACTACTCGTGGGAATGAGTAGCACCCATGAAAAGGGTGATTAGTATGCTACGTACTGAGCAAGGTAACCGAGCACTAAGGCTAACACATAAGCACATAAAATCATATAAATAATTCAGATGAAATAAAAGAGCATAATCCATCATGATAATATAATATCATACAGTCATTCGGGAAAGATACATAAAGGCCCATTTATAATCCGAATTAATTACTTAATTAATCTCTGATCGAAACTGATTCACACCATGCTTTTTATCAAATCCATGCGAGTATGGAAGCCCCCACTATTATAGTAGTTGGATCAGAGACAAGTAAGGCACAATGCTCCTGCCCATTATTATTAGTCGGTGGATCGGTCACACATAGGGTATCATACCCTAATCACTATTCCTTACAGGTGGATCGGTTGGCTCCAGCACGCATGATGTTCCACTATAAGTAATTAGTGACTTTCCCAAGTCTTAGCAAACTGTTAGGTTTATTGAGTTCGGAATCCGCCACTATTATAGTAGGTGGATCAGAGGCACATAGGGTAATATACCCTAACCACTATTATAACTGGTGGATCGAAGACACATAGGACTACGTGTCCTAACCACTGTTTCTAACTGGTGGATTGGTGGGACCCGACTCAATAGTCTTTCACTTTAAGTGATTAATGTCTTAAGTATCTTATTCATAAGCTTTCACCCTAGACATGCATGAATCACTCCCTTTATACTTATCCTCCAAAAGTCTGGTCCTACATTATGAGACTCAAACACTCCTTGACCTTACATCCTCCCTCCTTATTTTAACTCACATTAGAACCCATCTCCCATATTCATCATCATACTTTATTCCCCAAGTACACACATATTACCACCGAACCCTAGTTAGCCATATCAAAACCCTGTTAACCACTTCAACCCTAATTCACCACAACAAACCATAATTAACCATTCCAAACCCTAGTTAATCACAACAAATCACAATTAGCCACTCCAAACCCTAATTAATCACAACACTCCACACACCACAAATCATAAATTACACCCTCATAATTATACTTTAATCACCAAATACACATGATACCACAAAAACTCTAAGCAGCCACACCAAACCTTAATTGTCTACACAAACCCTAGCTTGGTCTCCTACATACCCTTATATTACTCCACATACTATTTTTCATCCAAAGTGTTCCAACACCCAAAAAATACTTACATTACCTTCCTCACATCTCAAATCAACTTTCCATATGTAAACTTTACTCCCATGCAGACTTTACACATCCCATGCAAGCTCTCGAACTATTCATGCAAACCTTAAGTCCATCCATACGAAACCCTAAATTTTTTCATGAAAAACCCAAGATTCTGTCATATAAAACCCTAAATTCAATCCACGCCAAACCAAAGATTCATCCATACCAAACCCTAGATTCAAACTATATAAAACCCAAAGATTCATCTATACCAAACCCTAAATTCAATCCATACCAAACCAAAGATTCATCCATACCAAACCCTAAATTCAAACCATAAAGATTCATCCATACCATACCCTACATTCAATCCATACAAAACCAAAGATTCATCCTTACCAAACCCTAAATTTAAACCATATAAAACCAAAGATTCATCCATACAAAACCCTAAATTCAATCTACACAAAACCAAAGATTAATCCATACCAAGCCCTAGATTCAAACCATATAAAACCAAAGATTCATCCATACCAAACCCTAAATTCAATCCATACAAAACCAAAGATTCATCCATACAAAAGCCTACATTAGATCCTCCCTTACAAAACCATAAATTAGATTCTCCCATATAACACCATAAGTTAGATTCTCCCATACAACATCATGAATTAGATTCTCCCATACAAAACCATAAATTAGATTCTCCCATACAAAACCATAAATTACCCATTTTACTCTTCCCCTCATGGATCATTAAAAATACTTAGGTCAACTCACATCCCTTGGTCAACTTCTTTCCCTATCCTCCTTTTTCATTCTTTCCCCCACACAAATCATAAATTAACATCCTAGCATATAGGTCTTACAAGGTCACCACACATATCATCACATATACATAATACTCATACCATATAACAATACAAGAATATGAACTCCACGTCATACCACACATGAAATCAATATAATGATAACCATAGGTAGCATAACATATAAGGCATACAATGCACATTAACACATAAAAGGCCTTAGTAAGACCCTTACCTAAAACAATACCGGTCTTGGAGCATGCACCTACGCCTCCTAAGGGTTTTGATAAAATAATAACATATTAATAAAAATAACATTAACAAATTTCTAACTTTACTAAAGATATAAGAAATAATAGAAATATTATAAAATTTGATAATATAAGGTTGAAAACTTTACCCTAATAATAATAATAATCATAATACTAAAATAATAATAGCAAAGATACTAAAATAATATCAATGTTAATATTAACAAGAATAATAATAGTAACAATAACCAAAATAATAAAAAATAACAATAATAATAAAGAGGGCATTATTCAAAAATAAAGTGACATAAGGGCTTCGACCCCTTTACCAAAATAATACTAATAATAACATTAGTAAAATAAATAACAAAATTTAGTAATAATAATAATAATAATAATAATAATAATAATAATAATGATGATGATGATGATGATGATGATAATAACCATAATAATATTACAATAATAATAATTATAATAGTAATAATAGTAAGGATAATATTTGAAGTTAAAATGAAGTAGAGTTTCTACCCTACATTGAATAATAATAAACTTATTAAATAATAATAATAATAATAATAATAACACTAATAAGAATAATAAGCGCTATTGATAAAATATTAATAATAACAAGACTTGATATTTATAATACTACTACTACAATTCAAAATAGGCACAATAGGGTTTCAACTCTATATAGAATAATAATAGTAAAATTGAAAATAATAATAATAATAATAATAATAATCGCATAAAAATAATAATAATAATAATAACAATAATAATAATAATAATAATAATAATAATAATAATAGAAAAACTAATAGTAAAGTAGTTGTAATATTAATAATGAAATAATAATAATAATAATAGTAATTCGAAATAGTGATAATAAAAATAATAATTATAACAATAAACACATATTAATAATAATAATAATAATATTAGAAACAATAAGAAGAAGAATAATAATAATAAAATTGAAATAAAAAATATAATAGGGCTTCAGCTCTCAACAAAAATAATAATCAAAACATTAATACTAATAATAATAATAATAATAATAATAATAATAATAATACATATTAAAAATAGTAGTAGTAGTAGTAGTAGTAGTAGTAGTAATAATAATAATAGTATTTATATTCAAATAAATGAAATGAAATAAATTAAGGCTTGTAAAATTAGGGAGAAGGGTTAAGAGGTTCTAGGGTTCAACCTTAGGCTAGTGGTGATAGGCGGCACCGGTAGTGGTGTACGGCGGCAGCGACGGTGGCCAGAAAAAGGAACTAAAAGGGTAAAAATTGAATGCTGGGAACAAAATAGGGAGAATGAAGGTGAGGGTTGGGGTGTTTAGGGTTGCCCGGGTAGAGAGGAACAAAATGGAGGTGGCGGTGGCAATGGTGGTGGCTGAATGGAGGAGAAGAATATAAAGAGAGGAAGAGAGGGAGAAAGAGGAAAAGAGAGGTAGGGGAAGGTATAAGGTGGTCTACAGAACATAATGGGAGGTGAAAGAAGGTGCAGTAGTGGTGAAAGAGGTGGCGGACGATGGCGCGAAGGGTGGCAGAGATAGAAAATGGGTTGGTCGAGGGAAGGGGACTTCTCACAACAAGGGCGGCTTGTGCAGGAATAATCAAGGGATGAGGGAGGTTTAGGTAGTTATAGGGCGGTGCAAGGATGAGTTTGGTGGCCAGAGATGTCAGCAAAGTTGTCTGGAGGCGGCAGACGAGGTGTCTAAAAGGGAGGCGGTGGCAAGGTCGGGAAATTCTGGGTAGGAATTAAAAGCTCGATACAAGGCAGCTTACGAGGGTATTTATAGATTTTAGAAGGAAGGTTAAGGTTCTGGGGGTCGGCTACGGGGTAAGGCAGGTAGGGTTACGGTTACCGACGGTGAGGTTAGCCGATGAAACTCAATTCGGGGCAGGGGTTGTGCAGGCCATGGAGAAGGGAAAATTACGTGAGAAAAGGGGAGAAGGATTGGTCTATGCAGTTGCCCAATCAGGGGGGAAGAGAAAGGAAGAAAAAAAAGTCAATAGTGCGTAATCGGTGGCAAAAATCCAGGGATGGACGGCAGTTGTAGGTTGACGATGAGGCTGGGGAAGAAGAAAGAAGAAGAAGAAGGAGGCGACAGCTATATTGGTCGGCCGAGAAAAAGGAAAAGAAAGGAAAGAAAGAAAACCGGTCAAGCGACGAGGAAGTGCTTAAATGAAACACTGTGTTCCGTGGGATAAAAGGAATAAAATGAGTGCTGGGATGGAAAGGAGAAGGGGGACGGTTGCGTGGGATAGGCCGGCCAAAGGAAAGGTAGGAGGGAGGGGAATGGGTCGCGGGAAGGGCAGGCCCAAAAGAGGAAAATGAGAGGAAAATGAAAAAGAAGAAAAGAAATAAAAATAAAGGAAAAAGAAAAATAGTGGGTTGGGTTAATTAAATTAATTAGGATTTTTGGGATTTTTGAAAATAACAATATTTACATAAAATAATATTTAAAATCCTTTTTAGACTAATTTAGGATTTTTAAAAGATTTTTCATAAATTCCATTTTAATTAGCAAAACACTCTACTTTTTTTCTAATTAAATTATTTATAAAATTAATATTAATTTGGAACTATTTTATCCTTATTATTTTAAATAAAATAATTTATTTAATTAATTTCTAAAATAAAATCCTTAATTAGCTAAAATACCCAAATTTCTCTTAATTAAAATACTTATAAATTTCTTCTTAATTTACCCTAGTTAATTTCCTTTTATTTCAATAAAAATAATTTATTTAATTAATTTTTCTAATAAAATCTTACTTAACTATAATTTTTAAAATTAGAAATTTTCGGGGCATTTCAAGAGGTCTCAAATTATGAGATATAGATTATTTAGGGAGTCTAGGGTGGAAGAGTGAGAATGGGAAGTCCTTTAGGGTATGCATGTATGGTAAGAAATTACTTGTTGAATAATACACAAATAAAACATTAACAATTCAAAGTGGAAGACTATTGAATCGGGCCCAAACCAATCCACGGGCAAGAATAGTGGTCAGGAGCGTTGTGCCCTAGAGACCGATCCATCGGCGAATAATAGTGGTCAGGTGCATTCTGTCCTAGAGTGTTTCCTAATCTACGGGCTATAATATTGGGGGAACCTAAGCTCAGTAAACCAAACCTTAAATGATAACAAATCATAGGAAAAATACCAATTACTTGTAGTGGAACGCCATGTGAGTCAGGCCTAAATCGATCCACCGGTGAGAATAGTGGCCAGGAGTATTTTGCCTTGAAGACCGATCCACTAGCAAATAATAGTGGCCAGGAGCGTTCTCCCTGAGAGTGTATTCCGATCTACCGGCTATAATAGTGGGGTTCCTATGCTCGCATGGACATAATTCATGAGATGTGTGAAGATGGTAATAATGGCCTAAATTATAATAATGGTGATTAATCGGAATGAATTACTGTATGCATTATCTACCTTTTTTATGTTATGCTTTGTCCTAACCATATGGTTACCTTACTCAATACATAGCGTACTAATCACCCTTTTCATGGGTGCTGCTCATTCCCATGAGTAGTGACTCCTCTTGAGTCTATGCAGGTAAGAGATGCCGCTTTTGATGACTTCAATGGTTACTATGCCTTGGGCGGAACTGAGTGATGACCTATTATACCTATGGTGGGGTTGTAGAGGGTCCTCTCTGGACTTATCCTTATCCATTTTACTATTATTTTTATTTCCCTAATAGTGGGAGTGCTTGTATTTAATTTCCTTTCTGTATTAACTCTAACGTTGCGTACTCTGGTCTTAATTATGAAATGTTGAACTTTTATGGTTTTATTTGATTATTCGAGTTACTAATTTTAATCCCTTAGCCTTGTGGTTAGTATGATATTGTCTAGGGGTCAATTTCGTACTGATTACGGTGGTAGAAACCCCCTTTTTAGTGTATAGGTGTCTATAACAGACAAAAATTTTCAACTGCAAATTTTGGGAGTGTTATATGTAGAGTGAACTCAAGGTTATGGTGAACCCACATTTTTGAAGGGTACCTCAGCCGCATTGGACAGTGTTTCCTTAAGCTTACAAATGAGTAGGTTCCTGACGATGAGTTTTATGCTTGGTTTTATTTGTGTTGTCTACTTTATTGCACACTTTTTGTAGACAAGTTCAGAAACCATGCTCCATTATCAGTGGTGAGATTAGTAACTGGTCTGACTAAGTTAGGTAATCGGGCACTTGGAGCTGGTACTTTTGCATTCTTATATAGGCATCTTAGGATAATGTCTAGGACCAAGTGCAAGTAGTTAGATGATTACATAACACTATTAGAATAATTATTTATTACTCATTATTAATTATAAAATTTATTTAATTGTTAGATTAATTTATTATGTGTGAGTTATAATTTTGTAGAGACATGAATTTACAAGTATTTTCCTTGTTTTCATTGGAGTTTCTAGTACATATAATCCATCAAATGATGCCACAACAATGAGATATGATATTTCTTGGCAGACGCTTCCCCATAAGTCAATGAATACGTGGGTGATGCACATTATTTGTTGTTTTCAATTATAGTAAGTGATATGAATAATATTACTACTATTTTACATGTATTTGTAGGTTTATTTCTTACTATTTGATAAAGATCTGCTCATTAAACATCATGATTCAATGTACCAGTGGGGCTTATGATTCATGGATATTGTGGAGTCATATATGCTAAAAACTTCGACTGATTCTTTAATTTATTATTTATAAAATAATTATTAGATGACATTATACAAAAAATAAAATATTATTTTATAGAAAAATTGAAAATTTTCTTTTTTATTTGTATGCAAATCTGACATGACATGGGAGAACCTCCCTTTTTTGAATTTTAGAATTCGAAAAAGTTCTATCATATTGAATGAGCTAATACCTCAAATTCTTAAAATGGATAATCCAGACTGAGTCATCCGTCAATTTAGCTACCTCCAACTCATCCCGATCCCTCCTATTTAAGGATGATAATGGGGTGGGTGAGGATGGAAACTCCATCCCCATCTCTGAACCTTATAAGAAAACTAATTTTCAAATTTGCCTTGATCCTTCATTTTTTTCTTATGGGGGAATCCCCAACCCCATTCCCATGATATTCAAATCCCCATATCAAACTCAATTTTTGATCTATTTTCCATCCCTAATTTATTCACTGACCTTAAAATCCGACCCTATACCTGATCTCCAATTCCATCCCTAATACCCAATCCTATTTTTTTATAATATAATTTTAATTTATATTCTCTCTCTCTCTCTCTCTCTTTCTTTCTATCTATCTATCTATCTATCTATCTATCTATCTATCTATCTATATATATATATATATATATATATATATATATAATGTGGGATGGGTTTGAGGATGGGGACCTCAAACCCGTTTCCCAAAAAATCATTGATAAGAATTCACGAACCCAAACCCCATCCCCGAATCTGAACCCATGGAAAAATTTCCATCCCTACTCCTCAATTGAATTATGGATTTTGCCATAGTACAAACACTAATAAGTATTAGGCGGATTACTCCAATTATGCGTCATTCTGGAATGTTTGGCCAAATTATCAACTAGACTTCAGCTCCTAATTTCAACATTTAACATATCAACATGATGTCTCAACTCACTAACTTACTTGGTTCCACCCTCAGACCCACGCCAATAGTCTATTGTGAAGGAGTAGACAAAGGACCGAGTCATGCCCCCATACATTAGGACAAAAATAGAGATTAATGATGAATTGATGGGTGGGTATTGTTACTAGTTAAAAGAATTTAAGAATGGTAGAATTGATAAAGCTATTGGCTTTGATAGTTTAAAGGAGGTGTACTTTGCAACAGGCGGGCTTAGACTCTCCTCTAGTGAAGAAGAGGAGGCTAACCAAGACCTTGTACTTCGATGATAGCTAGTAGATTTTCTTAATTATATTTTTATTTTAAATTTGTATGGATTGTTATGACTTTTTTTGTTTGCTAATTTGAGTTTCTATAACAAAATATTTTTAATAACTATCATGGATATTAATAAAATAATACATAAAGTTCTACAATAAAATACTTAATAGATAATTAAAGTCATTACATTATAACAAATCATCAACTAAAGTTGCCCCATTGGTTGGCACCCATACCCATTCCATTTCAATACAAATGAATGGGATCACAATATGGATCATTCCATCTAGAAACTATTCGATCAACTTGTTTACACCACTTATTAGATATAGGTGATAACATTCTATTTTCCATTAAGGTTAACTAAAAGCATATAAAGTATTATAACATGAGTATGATTAATATCTAGTATAAAGAGAGCTCTATGCAATATGAGTGTGAGTCAAAGATATATTAATATGTAGTAGCAACAAACTGTCGACACTTAAGCTGGTAATGATTCAATTATGCTATCAATAGTTAAGTGAAGCTATGTGAGGTAAATATGTAATTGATTCTAGATAACTCAAGCAAATGAATACAACATTGTATGCTGTCATAAAGAGAAATCTAAGGTACAGTTGCTGCCATCATTTTTCCATTGAAGCTTATCCCCTCCAATGTATGAGGCATTACATGTTTTCAACAATATAATCTACAAAATCATGCTTATATAATCCTTTATAAGTCACAAATTCCTTGTATATTGTGAAGCTAACATTTGACCATTCTTCCTTATTGTCTAAGAGTTGTAGTGCAACTACTCTAAACCCATAGTTTACATCCCTCACAACATCACACTATGATTCTACCCATGGGAGCATCACTGCCTCAATATCACAAGGCCATGGAAAATCATGGATGAGTCAATGAGTCCTCCCAATATTATGCCTCCCATTACCACTTCTTCCTCGACTAGATCGACCTAAGGAAGAGATACATCTGCTAGAAGATGAATGACCATGTCCTCGACCTGATCAACCTCCCCCGTAGGTGATTCCAAATAAGAAAACCATGTGTTATCCTACTCTTATGGTTCCCTCCTTGTGATATTACTATGGTGAAATTTTTTTTGCCGAACATCCGACTCTACCAAACTTGTCATAGTGGGTTTAAGAATCCCATCGATAAGATTAGAATAGTATCATTGATGAGATGATGAATGTTTAAGCATCATTTTCATCTTTGATATAATGTTAGAAGAAAAGGGGCATATGGATGGATCCATGGTTGATTCATCAAAAGAAAGCCTTTATTCACTTTGTTTGAGAAAAGTGAAATTCTTCCAAAATTGATGCACCACTAATACAATAATGCGTCGATGATTTTGTTTATAACAAAATATTTCATGTGGACATAGTAAACTGCATATCATATTAAAGAAACACCTACATCCCAAGGGATTGGAACTAACCTTATTGGACCTCGTGATCTATTCATCAATTAAGTCTAATACTCTACAATATACAATAAACATAAGCTCCTTGAACACCATGTCATTTATAGAGTAATATGGATCCATGAATGATCTAGATCTTTTTTTGACCTCATTAATTTAGAGTCTTATCCATGTGTCGATCTTCAAGCCTAACGTGTCAAAATTCATATGCAATGATAATATATATTTCTTCAGCTTGCCATGTTCTTTCCCGCCCTATAATTAAAATATCAAAATATAAGTAATTGTTATTAAGTAATAAGTTAAATGGAAATGGATATTACAATAATAAAAATTATACCTATTAGTCGTATGAGTGATAAAATGAAGAATTTTGTCAACTTACACGGAAACAAACATCTCCTTAGATGGATTCAACAAGTTCTCATACATATATTATATTATATATGGAAATCAGCCTTATTTGTCATGCATAAATAGAAGCTTATTCTCATATGTTTGAATTGTAGTCACTTGTATAATATTCCTCCATCTACCTTGAAAATTTTCTCCTAATGCTATAATTTCCATCTTTTTTATAATATGAGAGAGAACATTCTTACTAATGTATCATCTACATAAGAAAGGTGTTCCATTAGGAAAAACTACATACACCATTTGTGTCAGTCCCAACTCCCTACCATTGATCATCACATTTGGTTCATAGGGTTCCATCAATATCCTTATCTTATCAAACACCCATTTGTAGTTATCTTTATTTTCCTTCACCATAAATTCCAAGGCAATGGTAAATTTTTACCACTAGATACACAATCAACGACCTCTAAAAAAGGAATACCATACTTATTGGTTTTGTATGTGTAATCCAAACAAATAACATATGGAAATGTATGCAACAAATCAATATAATTTGAGCACGCAAATACAATATCACTAACCACATTAGAGTAAAAAAATCAACGATGCCAATAATGATATTTGTTGGTTCCTATGAAGTGTAATAATTGTTATAAGACTGTACTTCCCATTAAGCTCTATGCCTTGAGCTTATGTCTATCATCATTGATTGTCCTTGGCATTGCAATATTATCCCTATCACCTCTTTTCAAATTGTCAATAGTCTCCCTTAGTTTGACATTTATCAGGGTTAGTTCATGCACCAACCCACGTTCTTAGGCAATAATCAACAAGCATATGAATTCACCTACAAATGATTTCCTAATCTATGATTATGCATACCAAATTCTACTATTAGTCTCCAACCACCGTAAGCATCTTCCCTTTCATGTATCCTAAATTCACAACTACACTTTTTGGACCTAGTAGATTGAAAACTTTTTATATTCACCGAAGGTTATCTTCTATATGCACGACCCCTTTCACAATGTATCCAAATATTAACTTTTTTTAACCTCTCAATATCTAAAACCATATTATATGGCCTTATTATTTCTTTAACCCACTAAATTAATTAATATAATAGCCATTAAAAATCTCATCCATAGCAAATAATCCACAGTAATCAGTATTGGGTGGATATTGATTATGTAATTAATAAAATAATATAAAATTATAAGGAATACATACATATGAAAATGAATAACAAAAATTTATGGGTGGAGGATTTTTGGGTAATTTTCCCACCAAAATATAAGTTCAATAGATGAATGATCCATAAAAAACATAATCCAATGGGTGAAAAGCCCGTCACCCTTACCCTTTGACCGGTGAAGTGTCTATTAGTCTTACCCTTTGACCTGTAAAACACCCATAAGTCTTGCCCTAGATGAAGTGAGGGTATTTAGGTCACTTACCTATTTGGTCCAAAAGATTCAAAAATAACATATGACTTACCATTATTTTGTAGAGTTCTTATTCACTAAAATAATCATTATCATTATTATCTTCTTCTACTTCTATAATTATTGTATCAAATATTGAGTGAATTTAAATGTTGAAGATTAATGGAGGAGAAGTGAAGAGAAGAGGAGTGGAGAAATGAAAAGGCTAAGATGCTTAAACAAAAAAATAAATGGATTTTGAGGGGTTTTAACTTAGTAAAGTAGGGCGTATCTAACAACCCCTTTTATTATATAGAGTAATATCATCACTCTCAATGATAGGATAATCACCGGTTTGTTACATAATATGATAATCACTAGATTAATAGTAAACCATAAAGATAAGTACATAATCATCATTCTATGATAAGATAATCACATGATATTATATGATCATCACCACTTTGTGATACGATAATCATCAATTTATGTATAATAATCTTTACTTTTTTATACAATAAGACATTAAACAAGATAGTCATTGGGCTATTATATGACCAATTATTGCAATGTGCTACTAGTGGCATAGTGTTTCTTACATAGGGAAAATTTTGTAATTAATTGTTAATAGATGTTATAAATGATTATTTTCTTGTCAAAGTTACACCATCCCTATCATTACCAATCTCCAATGAACTCATTTATCTTCTCTATAGTGAGTTGCTGACCGCCAACTCTATTTTTGGTATCCAAATCTTGCCACCAATCATATTTACAGAAATTCAAGCTCGACTACATCAATTTCTCCTATGATTTTTCAATTTTTGTGCTTTTTCTTTGATTCTTTTTTTTCTTGAGCCATTTAAATTTCATATTATCTTGATTTCTAAATTACCAAGTGATAGAAGCGGAAGTTTTACTGTTGTGAAGAATTTTTTAAGCTCTGTATCAATTAATGATGGTATTTGATGCCTAGTTGAAGAATTTAGTCCTCCTCTTGCCAAATGTTGTAATGACTAAAAAATTGTTGGAAATTTCTTATATATGTTGCTAAGGGTCTACTATGATAATAATTTATTTACTAACATGTGTCAGTGTTTGATTATATGCTTTAGAGAGTGATATATGTTGAAAAGAAGTCTTTTATGAATCATTTGACTGTACTTAAGAGCAGTGAGGAATTTGAGCTATTGCTGAAGTTTTTTCAGAAAAATGGTGGACATTGATGTAAAGGTGATCATATATTTAGGATTGCAAAGAAAAAGGAGGGAGGAAGGAAAGCTTGGGGGAGGTGTTGTTTGCATTTCTGTAAATCAGGTGTGTATTTTTTGTACGGAATATGATGTGTATTTTATGAATAAAAACTATATTTTTTTGTATGTAAGATACGTATTTATAACATGTATATTACAACTATAGGATTTACATTTGTCGATATAAGATGTATACTCATCACAACAAAATGTAAATTTAAAATTATAAGATATATACTTATCGATATTAGATGTGTAATCACCTTTATAAGAAGTGTATTTTATCTCTATGAGATGATCATTTGTTGATATAAAATATGCATTTGTACTATAAATATAAATATTCTTCCTCATAACATATGTACTTATAATATATGTATTCATCATTTGTTATTTTATAAATAAAGGATGTATATTTGTATCTATAAGATGTGTATTTTGTTGGGCAAAATGTATATTTTGTTGGATAATATGTGTATTATTGGCATGAAAGATGTGTATTTCTATTTTGAGCATGTGTATTGGTTTTTTTAATAATAAAAAAAGTTGAATGAACTTACAAAAATGTCACATTGTCCACTATAATCTTAGGAGTTAGGGATGTATATTTTAACATAAAAGATATATATTTATCAGTGAAAGATATGTATTTTTGAACTCTCTTCCACATTATGTTTACAACAAATATTAATTAAATTACATAAATGCTACCATCTTATACACCATGCATTCTGCTAGCAGCAGTATTCATGGATCAGATATCCGGTAAAAAAAATTGGAAATTTGCAAGATCAAATATCCGGAAAAAGCTTCAAATATTCAATACTTCAGATATTAGAAACTTTTGAATGGGCCACAATTAAGAAATATTGGATAAAAAATTATTCAATCAAAAAATTTTAAAAAAAATTGACCCAATTTGAACAAATATGATCTAATGATTTGATTTGAGTATTAAACTACATTGTATTCAATTAGTAATTTCTAATTTTGGATAATAATTAAATATTTAATCAAAATAATAATTAAAAGGTATAAAATTTACTTATAATAAACACTCATTTCAAATTATATATACATACATGATTACATAAAATAACATTTTATGAAAAATAAATAGTATTTAGAGTGTATATATATATAATTTATCAGATCAAATATTATTTGTATTTGTCAGATCGGATATCTAATTTATTTGATCTTTTATTTATCAGATCAGATATTTGATTTGAAAATAAAATCGGATTGGTTATTTGATATCAAATTGATTCGGATATCAGATCGAGTCATCAGCTATCGAATAATATGAACAACACTAAGTAATAGGGTGCAAATTACTATTATATGATAATTATCAATTTTTATGATATGGCATGATAATTAACATGCCTAATTATTTATCACCAATCTAATATCGGCTCAAATAAATATATCTTTATAGGTGCATACAAACCACTATATATAGAGATAATCACTAAAATGCTACATGATAATCACTACTCTGTAAATCTGTAGTAGAATATCAACCGCTGGGCATAATAATCAACTCTCTTTTATATGATGCAAGAACAATCAGGATAATCACCAAATTATTATATGGCAACCATTAATCATTGAGAGGATAATTACTATATCTAATTAAGTATTATAATTATAGTTATAGTTATAATAATATTGGCTTAAAATTATATTTATAATAATTATCATTATAGTAGTTATACTTATAATCACAATTATAATTGTTATAATAAGTTAATATATTTATGTCCGTAATATATAGTAGTTTCATTTGAAACAATCCTCCATAATAAAATAATCATCAAGATTTATACGTTACTCTCCTGCTTAATATGAAACATACGGGGAATATTTTGCTAAATTGAACCCTGCACCTCATGAGCAGCCTTCTTTAAGATTCTGCCAAGATTCTGTAGTAAATATCAGTAAATCATCTTAAAAATTACGCTTCGCCAATCGCCACCATCAAAAGTTCTCTACCATTCACGTGTAAGCATCCGATTCCCTAAAATTGTAAAAACGAAAGCGATCGTGATTTATAGCTTATTTGGAACTAATTAAAAAAAAGCAATAATATTTCCAAAATATGGGCTTAATCAACGGTATACATTCCTTCACGTAGTAGCCCAAAACTTTATTCCAATCAATTTTCACATTATCATCTAACGAGTTGCTGTAAAGTATCATTTTTCCCGTCAACGTCGGCGAGGAAGACATTAGCTCTTATACGGCTGTTTTTTCTCTTCTTTTTTCTCAACCTTTCTTCTCCCAGCTGTATTCATCCCCTCATTCATTCGGTAGAGATAAGCAAATGATTCGATACATCTTCGGCCTGTTGCTGGTTTTACTGGCGATAGTAAGTTCGGTGGTTGAGAGCCGCCGGATTATTGATGACTTGCTCCGGTTGCCTTCCGATAAGGGGTCTTTCGTTGATCGGATTTTCTCAAATGGAGATGAGGGGGATGATTCTGTTGGGACACGATGGGCGATTTTGATTGCTGGATCTAATGGTTACTGGAATTACCGTCATCAGGTATTCCCCGGCCCCCTTCTTTTTAGTTCCCTTCAGTTTACTCTTATCGTCCGTTATTCGATTGGGGTAACCAAAAGAGGGGGAGAAAAAGAAAAGAAAAGGGACAATTGTTGTTGCTTTTTTTTTTTTTTTATAGAGTGAGAATAGAAGTGAACAAGCTTATAATCGGTGAGATTAGGGGAACTCAAAATTTGATTATTGGTCGTTCGTGATGAGTATGGTATATATCTGAGTTCAGTCACGCTGTTTGATCATCTAAATTGATAGCTTTTGCAAATTTGATGTTTTCCCCCTTTTTGTGATACTCATGCCTTGGTTAATGGGTGATGAATCGGAAGGGACCACTTTGAATATTGAAACCATTAGTGGTAGTAGAGTAGATGACTGCCAGGAAATGTAATATGGCTCTAAGTTCTTATCTCTTGGGCAACTGGTGGTGCAATATTGGTGCATAATTTGATGAAGTTATCTGTTTGGTGTCATTAGATCAGAAATTATAGTGGATATTCTCAAGTTGTTCTGGAAATTGGTTTGGCCGTTTATGTTTTGTCGGCATGCCTTTCCTTGTTAATTAATTAATTATTATTATTTGGGTTGAGGGGGAGGGGGTTGCGTCTGTGATGTGATTCATGAAATTATAGATATATTATAATTGATTCAGTATAGAAGAGTGTGAAGACAAGTCAATCAAGATTGATGTGTCACAGAATTATCATTAAGAGGCAAACACGTTCACAAACTTACATGATGAATGGATAGAAATGAATGGGCGAATAGATTTGGCTTATGTTATTGGTTATATTGATAATCAGACTTTGTGTCAGTGCACTTTTTGTTGGATGACTGCTTCTCCACCAAGATGGCAATTTCTTGTAATTCTGCAAAAAAAAAAAAAGGTTTTGTTTGCTGCTTGGTGAGATAAGGCATGGTTGGCTTGGTTTTCCGTGATTTGCTTCTAGAGTAGATTTTTTCTCCATATTTTGTTGACATTTGCATTGATACTATACTTCACTTCTTTCTGTCTTCTTCGTTATATTTCTTGTGTAATTATGAGTTCCTCAATGTCTCTTTTAGCCATTTGCTTCTTTCTTTTTTGTCTTGTCCTGTTAATGATTAATTAACAACAGTTTGTGGTTACTTGGTTGTTGTGCCCAGGCTGATGTCTGTCATGCCTACCAAGTGTTGAAGAAAGGTGGACTCAAAGATGAAAACATTATCGTTTTCATGTATGATGACATTGCTTACAATCAGGAGAACCCTAGGCCTGGTGTCATCATTAACAATCCTCATGGAGATAATGTCTATAAGGGAGTTCCTCAGGTTCTGGCTCATTCCCATCTTCTTCATTCTCACATATATTATAAGTTGTCTATCATCTAATCTAATTCACTTAATTGTATAAATTTTGTGCAGGACTATGTTCGCGAGAATGTCACTGTCAACAACTTCTTGGCAGCAATACTTGGAAACAGAACTGCTATTACAGGGGGCAGTGGGAAGGTGGTTGATAGTGGCCCCGATGACCATATCTTCATCTACTACACAGATCATGGCGGCCCTGGGGTCCTTGGTAATTACTGTTATGTTTGTCACCTTATCTTGAATCTTGATATCACTCCATGCTGCTGCTCAAGCACATATGGAATTTTATTTTATTTTTGTCTTCCCCTTCTTCTGTCAATGATGTCAACTGGATGGGGTCCTTCACTGCCTTAATTTCTATGTGCTTTTGAGAGCATGAATTTTTCTCCCTCAATTCTTCATTATATTCAGCAAAAGATCTCAATCAGTCATTGCACTGTCTGTCATAAAATTGTGCCCTTCCATCTTCATTTGCAACTCTTGAGCAAGTAGTTGCTTTATAATTCTCCAATGTAAGAAGCTTAACTCTAAGCCTCCCCCCCCCCCAGGCCTAAAGAAGATAAATAAAATACTGAAAGAGGGGAAAGAAGAAACCAGGGTGCCTTGTGGCAATATATGGCTAATTTGGACTATAAACCAAGTAGCTGTTGGGATTGGCGTGACTTGTGTTTGACGAGCCTTAATCAGCTTGTTAGCTTTATGTTTCAGTGGCCTTTAAGTTTCTGGTTGCTACTTCATCTTGCTTAGCTTGGTTTGCACATTGACAAGAGCAATGTCTTGTTTGATCTTTGTTTTTCTTTCAAATTGATTCTGCATCCAGACTGTTTTGGCAAGATTTATAAATAGATTATGCTATACAGGTTGTTTTCCCCAGGCCTCAAGTCTTTATTTTTTTGTTTTCTCTAGATTTTATCTTTTACCCTTAGGACTGCATTTCTAATATAATTCCATTAACATAATGGGTTTCGTGTGTGGAACTTTTTAGCTAACCCTTCCCAGATGCAGTATATGCTGTTGGTAGGATTCCAAGTTAAATTAGCAGTTGCTATAGTTTCTTATGTCAGGAGTTTTATCTGAAATCTGCTTCGTTGACAGTATGCTTTCTTTAATGGCCTTCATCATCTGAATTGAAGTTGCTTGTTTTTTGATTTTCATATAAAGATGAAATACGTCTTTCAAACTATACTTTCCTTGTTTCTTGTTAACAAGAGGCATTCTTAATTTTATCATGTCAGGGATGCCTACCAATCCTTACCTCTATGCTGATGATCTAGTAGAAACTTTGAAGAAGAAGTATGCTGCTGGAACCTATAAGAGCTTGGTATATTAGTTTCTGAGATTCTTTTTATTGGGGTTGGAGATATTGTTCTATTTCATCTGCAGAAAGTAATTATTTCTATGTCCAAAACTATAGGTATTTTATCTTGAAGCCTGTGAATCTGGAAGCATATTTGACGGTCTTCTTCCTGAAGGCCTGAATATTTATGCTACCACTGCTTCAAATGCTGAAGAAAGTAGCTGGGGAACCTATTGCCCTGGAGAATATCCCAGCCCTCCACCAGAGTATGAAACTTGTCTTGGAGACTTGTACAGTGTTGCCTGGATGGAGGATAGGTATGTTTGACGTTGCTGAGTTTGGAACATGTATCGCAGTCAACACAACACATAATGATCTATTATTACTGTTGAGAAAATTTCTAAATGCTACTCCCTCCATTTTAAAAAGGAAGTTACTTTAGAACCAAGAAAATTATTTTGGAAAAGTCAAAAACTTAATTCTTAGTTTTACTCTTTTCATTCAGTATCTATGAAATAATGATTTGTTGTTTTTCATTGAAGGGTATAAGTATAATGCTACGGCTGATTTTATCCATCCTTAAAAAGTATGTAAAATGCTAAAATGACTTCCTTCTTGAAAGAGATAGTATTATAAACTTTGAGAACCTTGAACGGACTTTTTTAGGGTTCTAACCTATTTGTATATCAACTATTTCACATATCTATACTTGGGTTAATGGTATGGATGTTGTCATGTTGGTTGACCCCCTTTACCATTTCCCTGTGTAAACAGTGAGAAACACAATTTGCAGAGGGAAACCCTGCATCAGCAATATGAACTGGTGAGCTCTTTTTACTCTTCTTGTCATTTGAATCATTGAATTTGAGTTTGCATTATTGTTTGTTTATATCCTGCTGTACTGAGTTGTCTTCTCTCATCGTTATGAAACATAACCAAAAGCACCCCCCCAAAAGAAACAAAGAAAAGAAAAAAGACGATAACACAGGAAAGGGAAGTGAGTCTCCTGGCAAATTAGTAGAGATACACACATCTATACATGCATCCGTACAAAAGGCAAATACGGGCCTTTCTGGAGATCTAATAGCCTCTATTTGTCTATTATAAAAATAGTGGCGAGGGATTGGTCCCTATGAGCCTCAGTATGTTCATATTTGTTATGGGAAAAAGTTGTTCGCATAAGTGTAGTTATGTGAACTATGTGATAAGGAAGTGTGTTTTCATGGGATTATTGTGTTTGGCTACTTGATTGGAGTTTCTTTTGCATAAAGTAGCCTTGTAAGTCTGTTATTCTGGTTTCTGCAGGTTAAGAGGAGGACTGCAAATGACAACTCTGCTTATGGCTCTCATGTCATGCAATTTGGTGATATACCGCTCAGCAAAGAGTCCCTCTTCCTGTACATGGGCTCAAACCCTGCTAATGAAAACTATACATTTATTAATGATAATGCCTTGCAACCAAGGTCGTCACATGCTGTAAATCAGCGTGATGCTGACCTCCTACACTTCTGGGACAAGGTTTATGCGATGTGTCCTTTCTTAGCTGAAGTTTTTTGTCTTCACTTTCCATTCTCGTGCTGTGCTTTTGTGTCCATAATTTCTTGAATCCATGATTTTGTTATTGAACATCCTTGATAATTGAGAATTAGTGACAAAAATTCATGTTATTGGTCCAGTGAAGCTCTAAACTTCCAGACATCGTTACGTGTAGCAATGAAAACCATGAGGTGTTCCACTAAATCTGTAGAGAACTTAGTACATAAATTGCATTTTTTTTCCCCTTCATGTTCATCTTTTTAGTATTCTCATGTTAAGTCTGCTACATAGTAGTATCTTGTGACTTGACCTGATGTGTAATGGAACTAGAGCTCAAAGAATGGCTGGCCTATTTTTCGGGGTGCTTAGAACTTTCATTTTATTAGCATTTAAAAATGAAATAGATATTTTAATTCAGGTTTCTTATGCGGTATTGACATTTTAATCTGAACTCTATTTGCAGTTTCGGAAGGCCCCTGAAGGCTCTCCAAGAAAGCATGAAGCTCAGAAGCAGCTCTCTGAAGCCATGTCTCACAGAATGCACATAGATAGTAGTATAAAACTTGTCGGCAAACTCTTATTTGGTATGGATAAAGCTTCAGAGGTGCTGCAGGCTGTTCGTCCTGCGGGACAGCCCCTTGTCGATGATTGGCACTGCCTCAAAAACTTGGTATCCCAATAAATTGCTTGAAAACGCTACTTTTGTATCCTACCTGAACCTTAGTAGACTATTAGCATCTAATTGATTGGGGGTAACTTTGTATTATTGTACACAGGTGAGGATCTTCGAGACACATTGTGGTTCCCTGTCTCAATATGGGATGAAGCACATGCGATCTGTCGCTAACTTTTGCAATATTGGCATCACTGAGGAGCAAATGGCCGAGGCATCTGGGCAAGCTTGTCCGAGCATCCCTTCTGGTCCTTGGAGCTCACTGCACAGGGGATTCAGTGCATGAGCTTGTACAGGGAGGAGGAGATTATCCTCAATGATTGTGTTGTATTGAAGCTGCTTATGAGTTATGATAAAGCATTACACCGCATAGCGTTGCATTGTCCTTTTTACTTGTTGCACGCGAACTTGCGATATCTTGTAAATATGTGGATCTCTAACCTATACTGCTTTTGTAATGCAATCTGCAATTTATAGCTGGTATTCAATTGTAAGTAAACGTGGGGATATTCGAGGATTATTGCAATGTTGTCTCTGATATCCAGAGCAAACGTGAATGTGCTCCAGCCACTATCCCGAAAGCATCTGTGGTAACTAATAACCTTCCCTTAGTGTCCTACTTTCGTTAACTAGTTGGAAAATATTTTCTTGTAAGTATTAATATTTAATGTCCGATATGCATATCAACTTGTTAGGAAGTATTGCAATTATAATTTTAAAAATTGAACCGGATATCAAACTAGTATCATAATTAATTTTTTAGTTTAGTGGTCGGATTGGTGGTTTAAATTGATTGAATTAATTATACATATTGAGTAAAAATTATAAAATATATTAAAAAGTTAAATTATATATAAATTTAATTGATTTTTAACTAGTTAATTTTTATTAGTTTACCTAATTTTTATAAGTTTTAAGCTTTTGAAAACTAATACATAAAATACTACTGGTAACGTAGCTTATTCGTCGGTTCGTTGGTTAGACCGACTGGTTCAATTTTAAAAACTATGATTGTAAGTATTAATATTTAAGCAACTTTCGAATAATTATATTTTGAGGTGAAGAAAGTGATTATTTCATTAATTGTCCATGTCCCAAACAAGACCCTTAGAGTTGAAGCCCTAATTTATATAATATATAAAAACAACAATCAAGGAATATGACTTTTCTATTAAAACTCCATCCCCGAGCATTAGTTACAAGCACTTGTGTATGGAGATGGTATTTTTGGGTTGTCTCACATCTCAAAATGTCCCGGGAACGTATATGGAGGGCAGAAAAGTATAGAAACAATAATGTGATGTCGTTTTTCATTTCTGAAATGTTCCAGAAGCTTTTTTCTTTTTTGAAACATTTCTCGTTCCAAAAACTTTTCAGTGTCGGCATTGATGCTGGAAGCATTTAATTATTTTTAAAATATATATATATATATATATGAATGGTTTGAATCAATTAATATAGATAGTAGTTTTAGGATTTTTATTATTATTTTTCTCTTTTAATTTAAGTAGATTTTTTCTATTTTTTTTAAATGTATATAATATGTATATACATATATTTTTTTTTGTCATTTTCTTTCGGCCCCGTTTCCTAAATGTTTGAAAAATAACATTTTCATGGTTCTTCTAGTCCCTATCCTCATGCAATCGTGGAGGAGGGTAGGACGTTGAACCAGGCAGCAAATTATTATTATTTTATTTAAAAAAAAAGCTCCAAAACGTTGTCATTTTGGGCTGCTTATACAAAAATGACCTAAATACACAAGGAACGGATGAATGACACAACTCTCTTCTCCTTTCTTCTTCAAATTTGACCCGTCGATCCTTTACTCCTTCTTAACTTAGCGGCAATGTCACTCCTCCATCAATTCTTGACGATGATTTCTGTCACTAGTTAGATCATTGTTCTCCATATTTGTACTTCATTGCATCACTGTCTTTAGTTGTGGGCAATTGATTTGTTGCTTGAGCTTTGAGCCTTCACATTGTTCTAAGACCTACCACCTCCCTTCACTTGTTGTTAGGCTAAGCCCCCACCACCAACCACCACCAATTGCTTGAGTTTTTGTCGTTGCTAGTGCTCCCTACTCAGTGTCAAGCTATTGTGCTCACTACTACCAGCTCTCAAACCGTTGAGGCTGGAGGGCGAGTTTAGGACCTTCAAGCTTTAATTACTAGTAAGAATTTGAATAACTTATCTCCCTTTATTTGTTTTGTAAATGTATAACTATTGTTGTTGTATACTATTTAGATATTGAGTTGTGAATAATGGTGCCATTTAGGTGTTGGTATTGGTTGTGAGTGAGGTTTTGTTTGTTGTTCTTGTTTTTCTAGTTTTGTTTACGATTGTAGGGTTGTGCTACTGGTTTTGCTAAGTGTTGTGTTGTTGCGTTGCTAATTTGTTGTGCTCCGATGCTTTGTTGGTTTGATCATAGGCACAAATAAATTTGATTATTGGTATTGCGCTTGTGCTTCACTGAATTGTCATGGCTTCTAATGGTTCTGCTAGTGGTAGTGTATCTTCTAAGGATGAAGGTGATAATCTTCTTTGGATTTATGTCACCAAAGGGGAAAGACTAGTGGAGGGGAAACTATTTTATGGACTTGTAATTTTAGTAATCAAACAAAACAAGGAAGTTATACTATAGTAAGGGCTCATCTATTGAATATTCCTGGTTATTGTATTGTAACTTGTAAGAAAGTGAGGATGGAAGATGAGATTGAGATGGAAAACTTGGAAAAAAAAATATGTGAAAAGAGTTGAAGAGATGCTACCAAAGGATGTACCTTTACCTCTTTGGTTATAATTTGAGAATGGATGTGTCTTTTTTGAAGAGGAAACGGGTTAATGAGAATAATTATAAAGTGAAAGCCTTAAATAATCAGGATTGCTATCAATTAGATGCATTGATTGATAGGATGCTTTACATCGGTCGTGTTCCATTTAATTTGGCATGAAATCCTTTTTTTATAGGAGCTTTTACTTTTGTTGTTATCCAAAATTTACTTGGTTATAGTGTGTCAGGTTATAATAGTTTGAGAAAAATATTATTTCAAGAATAAAATGGAAATATAGATAAGTTATTAGAAACAACTAAGAAGACATGAAGGGAAAAGGGTGTTACTATATTTCTGATTGTTGGAGTGACACGCAAAGCATACGCTTGATAAATTTTATTACAAATTGTGCTACCGTTTCTATGTTTTTAAAGGCCAGTGATGCTTCAAATGAGATCAAAGACACACACTTTATTCCTAGGTTATTGAAAGAAGTCATTGTGGAGGTGTGTTATCATAATGGTGTACAAGTTGTCACTGATAACACTTCTGATTGATCATTGGGTGGATCTATCCTCATATTTATTGGACTCCTTGTGTTGTTTTACTCTTAATCTTGAAAAAATATTTGTTCTAAAAAAAATTTAGAGAACAATGTTGATGCATATGAGGAATGTCATTGAATAACCTGAGATTTATAGAGATGTTGTGCAAATCAAGAATTTTACAATGTTGCATTCCATAAGACTCGCTATCTTTAATAGATTTTATACTTTGATGTTGCTTGCAATTGTTGATACTTTTTTTTTTCTCAAGTTGTTGTCACCTTGAATATCATGAAGCTTATAAAATATAGTTTAGCGAAGAATGGTTGTATTATATATCTAATATGTTGGTAAAGTAAGGTTTGTGAAGGGGGGAAAATCATTGATGATTTATGGTAGGATCAAGTTGATTACACTCTTGAGTTCATACTACCTATGTATCAAATGATTAGGGAATGTGACATTGATAAAGAAACTCTTTATCTTGTCTATGAAATGTGAGATACAAAGTTTGATTGACTTAGAAATGTCATTTACAAACATGGAAGTAAGATGGTTGGAGAAGTGTCTTCTTTCTCTCAAGTGCTATATGGCATACTCATAGCTTATTGGATAAAAATAGTACACCTATTTATTACTTAGCACACTCATTGAACCCAAGGTAACATTCACTCTCTAACTCTCTAATCTTTTTAAAATGATATTTTGTTTGCTCAAGTTAACAATTGTTGGTATTCTTATTTGAATAAAATTAATATAGTGATGCTTCGTTACATGCTAAGTCGAGTAGAGTTGATCCTTCTGGAGATAAAGAGGTTTATATTGAAAGAAATAAGTGTTTTAGAATACTTTTTCTATCCAAGAAGATCATTCAAAAATTAATTTGGAGTTTGCTAACTCTACACTCAAATATGGTCCATTTGGAGAATTTGATTATGCCAGATATGTTATTGATCTCAATGCTTTATGGAGAGTTCATGGATCAAGTTCACACATGCTTCAAGATATTGCTCTTAAACTGTTTGGTCAAGTATCATCTTCTTCATGTTGTAAAATCAATTAGAGTGTGTTTGGTTTTATTTATTTTATAAAGATGAATAAATTACTTCCTACGCATGCTAGATATTTGGTGTTTTTCATAACAATTGCCTCCTTCTATTAAGAAGACTTTCATAATACAAACAACAAAAATCAATGATGTGGGACATTTGTGGTGATGACTTTGGTTCTTTGAATTGGTGGATATTGCTTTCATTTCTCTTAATGAACCTAATTTAGAGGAAACTAATTTTTATGAAACAAATCTTGATGGGGAGGCCACTAATGAAGGAATGCAAAGTTGATGAGCATTAAATCTAATTATTTTGAGTTTATAGTTTTTAGTAATTTCACATGAGATTGAGATCTGTGTTTTGGTTATGTAAATTTTAAGCGTTTATATATATTATCGTTTCCCGACCATCCCTATTTCCTTATTTTTCAGGATTGACGCTTCTGTATTTCCTGCCATCATCATTTTTGAATCACTAATTACAAGTGTAAAAGCTCCTCAATAAATACAATCCTTCTTAATGATCACGTTCTTTTTATAAGAGTTACATATTTGTGTTGATATCATTTACGCTATGTAACACTTTGATATTGACTCATAACATTGCTATTGACTTTTTATTTCACTATATTAAAGCTCAATACACCTTAATAATCACAATTTTTTGTATAGTAGTTACATATATTTGTTATGTTATATTAGTTATATCTTACTCCCTCCATAAAATAATATAACTTTATAGATTTTAAGAAAAAAACTTTGATCATTTATGTCTCTTAAATTATAATAGATTATAATTTAAAAATATTGTATGATATTATATTTATACTGTTTATTAATATATATTAAAATATATGAATGATAGAAGTTTATTTTTAAAATCCGTGATATATTGTATTCTTTTAAAAATGGAGTAATTTATAGCATAATTACTAACTCTTCATCTTACTACTTTCAAGCTCAAAATTTGTGATACCTTAACTAATGACTCTTTAAATGATCCATTAATGCAGCAAAATAGAACAAATTATCAACCACAACACAACACCATATAATTATTAAAGCCATTGTTAAATGAGGCACGCATAGTGATTTAACAGAGTCACACTATGCAATGCAACTTACGTACGCCACTGCAATGTTTCGTCATAATATACATCAATTACAAGTATATAACATCCTTAATAATTACAATACACCACATAAAAAAAATTAAAAAAAAACCCCCACACACACACACACGCATAGCGGTTGTATGTGTTTGCTAATATGAAGTACAAGATACTGTAGTTACATGTGTGTCTTTACATTGCTTGTACACCCATCAATAATTGAATATTCTTTCACTTCTGAATAATTCTAAACACGCTAACTGTAAATTATGAATATATTAGTTTGTGCAACTTGTACACACAAAAATTGGCTATGACACAATAACCATTTCGCATAACATCATGATTTGAGGCTATTTTACTGTATCAGTACGGGTTGTCATGTGTGTTTTACCACCGATCATATTCAATGACAAGAAAACCAACAAGTCATATAGTCATAATAGTTAACTGCGGGTACTATATATCAAATGTAAGTGTGCCATTATATATATATATATATTTAAATCCTCCCTTATAAATATTATCTACCATTCCACCCCTTAAATCCTCCATTATACATATTATCTACCATTCCTCCCCCAAACATTACTTGGTTTCAATTATAGATTTTTGTCATTTTTTTATTTTTTCATTATCTATATTAAATTCCATGTTTCAATTTAGTTTTAAAAAATAGTATGCGTCATGGGTAGAAATTTTTATTTTGAGAGCATCAACTATGGTTAAAATTTATGGATATGATACTCATACAAGGTCAAGAATAGATTAAGCTATTGGCTATAAATAAAGTCAAGGTAGACCATTTTCAAATGTTGACATCTATTTGAAAAACTATATCTTCGGCCATGATCTATTTTACCTAGTTGTATCAATAATTATAAATTCCAATGGTTTGAGATGCTATTAGGTTACAATGATAGAGAACTATCAAATAAAACTACAATTGTGACTTACCCCAAAAAACATAGTGGTGGTATATAAAAAAAGTGTTTTAATTTATTTAGTTTTTCATACATTGAAAAGAATGAAGTACATACATATCAATTATCATAGAATAAACATAGCTACAATTTATAGAAAAGAAGAAGAAGAAGAAAAAGATGTCAATAAGACATTTAGTGCATCGCTTGGACGAGCAACTAGTTATCATAAAAATTAAACTTATGAATTCATTATCAATATCATCACTCGTTTAATAATCTTCCAACTAAGTTATCATCATTTTTTGTCACTTTACTTCCCACATACATACATAGGGGCTCTTTTTTTTGGAGGCACCAGATTTATACCTATTTTATTAAACTCATTATTTGTTTATATTGGTGTATATTGTGTTAGTTTAATACACCTTGATAAAGAGAATATAAGTGAATTAAGGTAAATGCTTTAAAAAATTATTTGAATAATATTAATTTAACCTACATGAATTTTGTTTAATTCTATTAAGATTTGGGTGAAATAAAGAAATAAAGGTTATATTACTTAAGTTTTATCATTCTCCCCAATTATAGTTGAAAATGGGGTTAGCAAAAATGTGGTGGGGTAAATATTTATCCTCTATTAATCTAAGCAAAAATTTCTAAATATGTTTTAAATGAGGTAAATTAAGATGAATAACATTATTCAACCCGATTTACCTTAATCTAAATAGACACTCAAGGTTGGCTTTGAATAAGTATGAATGTGGGCTATCATTTATTTTGCATGGATCCAATGGGTCCCAAAATGGTAAACTTAGATCCTCTAAGTCTAAAGGGTAAATGTGTTTCAATTTTTGACCTAAAAAAGAATTCCTTAATCAATTTATCTAGATACACAATATAAAATGACATCTTGAGGCATGCTAGATTCCCTCCATAAAAAATAAATATTGTATTAGTGAATGTACAATAAACATATTGTAATACCCCCAAATTGAGCAGAATATCATAAGGATTGATCTGCCTACTTATATCAACATGGTATACCATTCTTTTGGTGATTTCATCCTAAGAACTCTACAGTTAAATGTGTTAGCCTTGGAGCAATTTTTAGGATGGGTGACCCTCCTGGGAAGTTTTAAAAATTTTCTTAAAATATCTCACAAAGTGCGGGAGTGAGAACAAAGTGCGTTGAAAGGACTCGTATTAATCTGTGGGGCCAACCGATCAAGTTAAAAGCGCTCCAAGGTAGGTCCTCATGGTCATATTGACTTAAGGTGTTACAAATAGTATCAAAACAAAACCGCAACTATGTGTTGAACTTGGATGAGTCAGTTGGCCACCTAGCAAGACGATTCTTAGGATAAATTGTATTAAGATAGTTAATGATTGAGGCGCAATGAGGATGTTGTGTTCTTTGAGTGGGGTGAATGTAATACCCTAAATTAAGTAGAATGTTGTACTGATTGATCTACTTACTTATATCAACATGGTATACCATCATTTTGGTGATTCCATCCTAAAATCCACAGTTAGGCATGCTGGCCGTAGAGTAATTTCTTGGATGTGTGACCCTCCTAGGAAGTTTTGAAAATTTTTTGAAAATATCTCGAGAAGTGCGTGATTGAGAACAAAGCACGTTGAAAGGACTCGTATTGATCTGTGGGGCCAATCGATCAATTCGAAAGCGATTCAAGGTAGGCCCGCATTGAAATGCCCCAAAAATATTTATTTTAGAAAATATATTTAAATAAGGATTTATTAAATAATTTATTTATTTATTTATTTTATTTGAAATAGGAAGGATTTATTTTGGGCAAATTAATAATAATTTATAAATATTTTTATAAAGGAAAAATTGGGCTTTTTGCTAATTAAAAAGGAATTTAAGAAAATATTTTTAAAAACCCTAAATTAGTCTAAAAAGAAAATTTAATATTATTTTAATTCAATATTTTATTTTAATTACCCAAAATATTATAATGAATTTATTTAAACCCAAACCACTTCAAGTTTCCTTTTTCCTTTTTCTTTTTTTTCTTTCTTTTTCTTTCTTTTCTTCCTTTTTCCTTTTTCTTTTCTCTCGCCGGATTGGGCCTAGAGCGCGGCCCAATATTGTATCTTTTCCTTCCTTCTCCCGTGGCCCGACACCACTCCTTCTTTTCCTCCTTAAGACGCGGTGTTTTTTTCTCAATTTCCCTGGAACGCCCCGTTAGATTAAAGGTTATAACTGCAACCGATCGGCCCGGTTTCCCCCCTTTTTTTCTTTCTTTTTTCCCTCGACTGCTCGGCTCACCTTCTTCTTCTTCCTCCTTCCTTCGGCGTTGCCCACCTGTATCTTCGAGGGCCGAAAATGGCGCCGCCGGCTACACGTGTCATGATTGGCCTTTCTCCCGCTCATTCTCTTCCCTTCGACACACACTCCAGCATAAACTACCCCACTCCCCTTTTCTCCCAAACGATCTCCCCATTTTCTCTCGCGAAGGTCAGGCACGATTTGAAATCGTGTTGACCGATCAACGCTACAATCACCCCATTATATCATCGTCTTTGACCTCCTGCCAACCTCTAGAACTCGAGCCTACCCTCTAACGCTATAAATACCCCTCTCATGGTCTGAATTCGAGATTTTTTCCCCAAAACCCTAACTGCAAGCCTGTGCACCACCGTAACTTTAGACGCACTGTTCTCCGCCATAAGCTAACCTCGTCGCCGCCTCTACCTCCCAAACTCTTCCCTACAACACACTCTAGCTAACTAAACCATCCAACCCCTTTGATTCTCCTCGCACAAGCCACTATAGCCGTGTGAATTTCTCTGCCCATCTCGAAAAATATTTTACCCCCGCAACCTGTAACCCACCGTCCACCACCACATCCACCACTTCTGCTGCCCTCTGCACCATCCAAAAACTCTTACTAATTATCCTCCACCAAACCATAACCTTCTTTTCATTTTTCTCCTTCCCCTTCCCTCTTTTTCTTCATTTTCTTCCCTTTTAGATTACTTTTATGGCCACCGCCGTGCACCACCGCCGGTGCCACCCATCTCCGCCGACTCAAGGTGAAACCCTAAACCTTCTCAACCCTTCCTTTCTATTTATTAAAAATTATTCTATTTTATTCTAATTTTTAATGTTATTTCAATTATAATTATTATTATTATTATCAGCTGTAACATATTTGATAAATTTTGTTGGCAGGGTGGAGATTAGTTTCAAATTTTAGGAATTTAATGGAATTATTATAAGTTTACTATTATTAGTATAATTATTTTATTAATATTATAATTATTTAATAGGGGGCGAGACCTTAAATTTTAATTAGGTCTCGCACCCTTGCATTTTTATTACTATTATTAGTATTTTTTAACTATTATTACTATTAATATTATTATTATCTTTATTAAATTTTATATTATAAGTATATATATATTATTAATATTATTATTACTATTATTGAATAGTATTCTTATTATTTTGGGTAGTTTCGAAAGCCACCTTGTAATTTTAAGATTTATATTATTATTAATATTAACATTCTACTAATAAGAGTATTATTAATAATATTTTATTTTTATTAATATTAATAATAATAATATTATTATTATTATTATTATTATTACTAACATTATTTTGGTGAAGGGTAGAAAACCTTATATCACCACTCATTTTGAATTACAATAGTAATTTATTTGTATTTTTAGTAGTATTTTGTATAGTTAATTATAGTATAATATTATTTTAATTAAAAACCAAGTCTTAGGATAAGTTAGTGAATAATAGAATTTTTAGGAGGGAACCTAATTTTAGTATTTTTCCCATAATTGGTGAGCCCAATCAAAGCCCTTAAATAGAATAGGAGCGTGCTCCAAGACCGATGACACTTTAGATAAGGGGTGCTAAGCATATGTGTAATATGTGATTTTATGCTATGCATGCTATGTGATATGAATTATAGTGTATTTCATGTGAATATTGTATAATTGTTATTAATACAACATGATTATAGAGTTGAAGTATGTTGGTGTGAATAAATTGTGGCATGAGAATTATATGTATAATTGTGTTACTATTATTGTATGATGTGGCCTTAAGACATGCATGTTAGGGTTGTAAAATAATGATGGGGAGTGTAACAATGTGGTGTTAGGGTTTTGCATGAAATGGTATAGTGTTATGGTTTTGCATGACATGGTATGTTGTTAGGGTTTTGTATGAAATTGCATGGTGTTAGGGTTTTACATGGTGGTATTATTATTGCATGGTGTTAGAGTTTTGAATGGTGGTATTAATGTTGCATGATGTTAAGGTTTTGCATAGTGGTATTAATGTGACATGGTATTAGGGTTGCATGGGAGTTAGGGTTTGCATGGAAGTGTGATTTACGTGGAGTTAGGGTTTGCATGGGGGTTAGGGTTTGCATGGAAGTGTGGTTTACGTGGAGTTAGGGTTTGCATGGAAGTGTGGTTTACGTGGAGTTAGGATTTGCATGGGAGCTAGGGTTTACATGGAGGAAGTGTGGTTTATGTGGAGTTAGGGTTTGCATGGGAGCTAGGATTTGCATGGAGTTAGTCATGCATGTCTGGGTGAATGTTTATGAATAAAATATTTAAGACACTAATCTTTTAAAGTGGAAGATTATTGAGCCGGGTCCAGACCAATCCACCGGTCAGGAATAGTAGTTAGGGTTTTACCCTATGTGCGACTGATCCACCGGTTATAATAGTGATTAGGATATGATGTCCTATATGTGACCGGCCCACCAGCAATAATAGTGGGGTGACTCGAGCTCAATAAACACAAACCAGAATTTCTAAGGTTCTTAAAAGATACTAATTACTTACAGTGGAACACCATGTGAGTAGAAACCAGACCGATCCACCGGTCAAAAATAGTGGTGTGGACTATTGTCCCGCAAGTGACCGATCCACCAGCGAAAAAATAGTGGTGTGGACTATTGTCCCGCAAGTGACCGACCCACCGGCTAAAATAGTGGAGTGTTCCTGTACTTACATGGATTTGATAAAAGGCATGGTGTGCATCAACTTCCTATAAAAAGATTAATTAAATAATTAATCTGGACTACTTGGCCTTTACATGTGGGTTTGATCATTGTAAGTTGTGTACTTATCTATGTGACCTCATGCATTATATATGTGGACTTGAAAGTGTAAGTTGAATATTATCTTGTATGATTTTATGTACTTATGTGTTGGCCTTAGTGTTCGGTTACCTTACTCAATACGTAGCGTACTGATCACCCGTTTCATGGGTGCTGCTCATTTTCAGGAGCAGAAGGGTCGTTTGACCTGTTACAAGTAGGAGACACTTACTTTGATGCTATCGATGTCTATGGGACATCAGGAGGGGTCGAGTGATTATGGACTGGATCGGGTCTTGGAGTGGTGCGGTTGTTCTCCCTTTTAAATTATTACTCATGTTAATTCCTTATTTTGTTTGAGTTGGAGAAACAGTTTTATTAATGTTGTCACTTCCTTATTTTATTTGAGTTACAGAAATAATTTTATTAATGTTGCTTATTTATTTTCTGAGAAACAATAGCTAGTATTTCGAATTATATAAAGACTTACGCGTACTTTGTTTTTCGTCTTTATAAATTTGGGTTATAATGATGTTGTTAGTAGTGATTTTCGTAGCCTTAGCACTTGGTACCAGAACGGTAGGAGTAAAATGGTTTGGTACTAAGTGTGGCGGTAACATCCCCAAAATTTTACGGTTTTAATTTATAAGTATTGTGTTTTTAAAAAAAATGTGTAAATTTTGGCGGTATTACACGCGTGGTTATATCAAATCGGATTATTACACATATTATATCCTAACGAATACAATATCATGTCACCTAAGGAGGCACAATCTCCCTAAAAAAAATCAATGTTATTTGGTGATAAATATCAAATTCATCATCATAGTTATCACCATTACCACCGTCATAAAAAACATTATATATTTATATGTATGTATGTATGTATGTATGAAACATATAAATTTAAATGATATGGGGAGGGTTGAATTGGGTTTTATATATAACAAACACATCTTAAAATCCAATCCCAGTCCCATAAACAAGTTAGGTCTCACAAGTCTAAATCAAAACCATATTTTTTTTTGGTAATTCATTATAATTTCATCAATACTAAAATCATAGAATATGTACATCAAGGGTTACAACTCTAAAACTTTAAAATTAGATTAATCTATCCAAATGAGATAAAATCCTACTATGCATATGAGATCTAGTATAAGTATGAAGTTTCATATGTAATTGCAAAATGATAGTCTTCACCAAGGCATGGGAAGGTATGATCATATGTTTAAAGATGGACACATTAAGTCCTTGCCATAAGCCATGCATCATGGCAATATCTCATACTTTTAGTGCCCCTATCACAAACCTTCTTCCTCTTAGTTTTAGTAATCAACCATTGCAACAACTCATCCCAAGTATTCTAGCAAATGTCTGATCCCAACCATCTTGTCAACAGCTTTCGAGTTTGTTGATACAAAGCAAAAACATACTGTGAGGTGATCTAAGGATTAATATTAGTGTTGCAAATGCCATATTAAGTTATGTGATAAGTTTATTGTAACACCCCCATTTTCACTCCTAAAAAAATGTGCTTAAAAAAATAATAATGCGGAAGCAAACATACGAAATGGGGATTGTTGCCACTACACCTATCATAAGTTGGATGTCAAGAATCTATCTCATGATATCTGTAAGGCTAAAAATCCGTCCAATAAAACCTAAAATAAAAACCTCATCGACAAAGTCAATGAAAAATCCTATAAAATCATCACTGATTAATCAGTGAGAAAGCCTATGAGATAACCCAGGATTTTCATAATATTAACCAAGCATCAAAATATAAATGGTTGTTTACAATACCAATTAAAATTTCAATACAATAACTTAACTTCTAAAATATTTAAAAATGATTAAGAGTTCTTAAGGGACAAAACTCCGAGTAGCTCTAACTCCCAACCCAAGTCAAAATCACATCAAACCTCAAGGCAAAGTACCGGCACATCGACATCTACACAAGCATAGTATTAGTACGATGATATAATGAGTAAATAATCAAACTTATAGTAATATCATACATATGTATATTCACATACTTGCCATAACTAATAAAACATGAAAGACATACTCTCATATAAAATCATGGACAACAAAAGAACAACATATAAAGACTAACAAGAGTAGTAGGAGAACATGACCCAAGGTTAATGCATATCCCATAGAAAAAACTTACAATCTTTATTAAGTATGAATTCAAGAAAGAACATGATGTTGTAGTAAAATTATGCCATCAACATAAGAACATGTTGTTGTAGTAAAATTATTCCATCAAGGAAGAATGTCATAGAAGATACCGAAATTCATGAATTACAGTTGGATTTGCATCACATGCTCACACAAAATATCATGTCATATTCACTTGTAAAACAATATTCACACTATGTAATTCCATTTACATCATTCACTAGTTTCCATATAATCATTCCACTTTAATTCATATAAACACTCATTGATCAATTCCACCAAAAGATATTACATCACACATCTGAATTCGCATTATTATTCATTTCCTTGTATATGATCTCACATTTTAGGTTTCCATGTATTTACTATATCTCATATGAGATGGCAATTCAATTATATAATCAATTCCACTAAACCATATATATATATATATATATATAATTCCACATTGCTTTATTAATGAAAATCTCAAGAAAAAAGGCATTAAGTCACCCAAAAAATAATCATCTAGAGCATACAGGTTAAAAGATACCCATGAATATGTTGTCGCATAGAGACAGATAACACCATACTAAATAATCGTCAAGAATACAAAGACTCAAGACATTTACAAAAATAAATGATACCTTAATTTCTTAAGTATGCACACCCCCACAGGGCTCGTAAGTCACCTATAAAGTAAAAAGATGAACCTTTCTTAACGCATAAAGACCAATAGCAAACATAAAATATGACATTGCAATGAGACAGATAACACCATATGAAATCCAAGGGAAGGTTTAACACCCTAAAATTTACTAAAGAATTTTTTTTAGCGGAAGTATAATACTAAAATAGCTGGGTATTACCAATATAATTAACATAATTCTAACTTACCATACGATCCGTACATCAATAACAAGATAAAATAATTTGAAAATAAAATACGATAAATAAAAAACAAGAAAAACTTCATAAACTTAAAAATGAGTTGGAGATTAACTCTGAGTACAATTTTCAAAATACACAAATGAGATCCCATGGAACTAAGAGTCCAAAAAAGTATTTGGATAAAAGCTAACCATTGAATAACATAAATCTACACCTAACCTCGATACATAAGATTACTCCTCTACACATAGGAAATCGTATGCAAAAAAATTATCCAAAGGGTCCTCATCAACCTGCATAATAAAATCTAGGTCATCTATTCGTAGAAATGAGTAGCACACATAAAAAAGATGATCAGTAGCTACGTACTAATTAAGCTAACAATACATTTAAGAAGAGTACAAATACATAAACTAATAGAAGAATGAGCAAAGACAATAACATATTATGTAAGATAATATCAATTTATAACTCCAATAGTAGGCATAACCTCAATCTCATTTTATTTATGTTGAGTTCAAGACCCCACTATTCTTAATTGGTGTAACATTATCAATAATATTCAACCCTAGAGCGAAATGCTCCTAGCCACTATTTTCAATAAGTAGAATGGTATCAATAATATATAACCCTAAGGGAAAACGCTCCTGGCCACTAATCTTATAAAGTGGAATGGACATATATAATTAGTCCTAACTCATATGATCTTTTACTTTAAGTGACTAATATCTTATCAATAATTATGATCATTCTCATGATTTTATTTCAAATTATGTTAAGGGAACCCACTATTCTCAACTAGTGGAACAATATCAATAATATACAAACCTAGGGTAAAACTCCCATTAACACTATTTGTAACACCCTAAATTTTACTATTGAAATAGTTTGTTTTACAATGGAAGAATATAAAAAAAAAAAAATTGGGTGTTACCGCCGTAATTGACATAAATCTGGTTTACCCAACCATCCTTACATCAATCGCAAGGCTAAAACCATACATAGTAAAACAAAGTAATTAGAAATGAAATAAAATTTTATAAATACAGTACGAGTTTAGAGATTAACTCTAAATTATAATAATAATATACATACTAAGGGATACCATGGATTAAAGAGTTCAAAAAGGTATCTGAGTAAATACATCAACCACATAACATAACTCTTCTCCCAAACACCTAATACAAATATAGGTCACTAATCCCCCACATAATGCATTAAAAGTAGCATAGTCATCTAGCGGGTCTTCAAAGACCTACACAAAAGAATCAGGGTATCTTGCTCGTGGGAATGAGTAGCACCCATAAAAATGGTGGTCAGTACACTACGCACTGAGTAAAGAATAACGTACTGAGTAAGGAAACAATACTATCAAATCAGGGATACAAATAAAAGGCATGCACTCACAAATGATGATGAGTACACATTAAATCTATGAAAATTCTTATGCAATAAAATACTAATCCAATCCTCTTTAACAGATATAACCATTTTCATTCTTTTATATATGTTAAGTTTAGAAACCCCATTATTTTTAAACCAGTGGAACGGTCTAAAACACATTCTCAGGGACAACACACCTGACCCACTATTATCATTTGGTGGAGCGAATATGAAAACAACACCTTCTCGAGACAAATTTCTCTTGAGCCACTATTATCATCTGGTGGAATGGATATAAAACATCACTTTGGTCCTTACTTACGTACTCTTCCACTTTAATTCATTAATATCGTATCCATAGGTTACACAATTTATATTTTCTTTCATGATGAGCAAGGGCCCCACTATTATTAATCCGGTGGAATGGATTAAAACACCTTCTCGGGATAAAATGCTCTCGAGCTACTATTATCATCTGATGTAATGGATATAAAACATTACCTTGGCCCTACTCGCATGGTATTTCACTTTAAATGATTAATATCTTATTGATGATTGATTTACAAGTACCAAACACATTAAGGTAGATAAGTACATCACACAAGTAATAAGCCCGATCTTCAGAGTTAAGATCCTTAATTTCCACAAACCCAAATTTTACACTCCTAACATAACTTCACTTATATTGATCATTCAACCACTAAATATGGCATACCATTCTAAAATATTATCAATGTTAATATATCGTAGTTCATCTAACACCCACATCTCACACATACAATAATAGCCCTATACCCAAAGTTACTATTTATAGAGCTCCCAAATCCTTAATTTCACCGGTTAGTCATAACTTTTCCCATAATACTTTATGATTGCCCAAATTTAATAAAAATCCTTAAAACATCAATATTAACAACATATCCAAATTTTGTAGTATAACTCAAAGGTTTTATCCATGGGCTAATAATGTTACCATTTTAAGATTACTATGCCCTAATTAGGCCATTATCTCATTTGAGGAACCCGTGACATTAAGTAATTATCAAATTTAATCCACCTAAAACATCAAAATACCAAAATTTCCATATTAACCCATATTACTATTCCATAAGTTATATGTTTCCATAAATACGACTTAGCTTAATGGAATTTTATCAACACATATTGCCCATTATTACTTCCTTTATATCACATAAATCCACATTATCACGACATATCATTAACAACATACATTCCATCATATAACAACCATATCATGATAATATACATAGCCATTCAACCATTTAACATGAAAACCCTAAAACATTGATTAGTATCCTTATCAACAAGGACATCGATCTCTAAGCACGTAAATCTCAAACTTCCTCCTTTGATATCACTAAAATTTCACTTACAAAAATGAAATAGTATACAATTATAATCAGAGATTAAAATTGAGGGAAAAGTTAAGGTAAGGGAGGGTAAAAATGGAAATAATCAGAGTCAAAGGGAAGCTTGAGTTGCGTGGAAGTGTGGTGGAACGTATGGTGGTGCTATTGTAAAATTTTGGTAGTGTTTGGGTGTGAAAAAGAGGGTGCATGGCCGAAATAGGAAGGCTACACAAGCATGCGACAGACGATACACTCCCAAACAGAGAGTTGGGATCCTGCATGGGAAGGCTATGAGAAGAGGCACAATTGTGCTCGAGCAATGGGTAACAAAGGAAGAACAAACAGGTGCGCACAGGTGTGCGGATGTTGTGTGCAAGCCATGCGAGGTTGCACTGGCAAACTGTGATGGTGTGTATAGGCATGGGGCAAGGAAAAATAGAATTGTAAGACCATGTATGAGGTTGTGAGCAAGTCGTATGCCTCACAAAAATGCTATGGATGTGAGGAAAGAAGTGGAGAAAATGGAGGCAGTCGACGGTGATGGTTAGTAATGGTGAGGGGGAGTGATGGGGTGGCCTTCATGGTTGATCCACAAAGATGAAGGAAACTCTTGGTGGCTAAGGTGGTGCATGGTGATGGAGGTGGTGGTTTGAGTGTCAAAAATAGGGCAGCAATAGAGGAAGAAGAAGAAGAAGACGAAAGAAAAGGGAGCTCGGGTAGGCTTGATCAACAAGCAGTATGGGGCTATAATGAGACAAACAAATGACGAAGAAAGATAAAGGTGAGTAGTGTATATATATACATGGGTGAAGGGTGCCGTGTGAATGGGTGTGCAGGGAATGGTGCAGGGGTGATGGTGATGATGGTTGCAAGGGTTGGTGAGGGTTGTGATGGCATGGCTGCAACTGTAGGGAGAGGGTGATGGTTGTGTGTTACAAGTGGTAATATGAAGCACACACAAGAAGAGAAGGAGAAGAAACCGCCAGCGAAAAGGAAGAAAGGAAAAAGAAGAAAGAAAAGAAAAAGGGGGGAAATGGCTAAGTTAGGATTAAATAAATTTTGATTAGCTAAAATTAGGTAAGATTAAATAAACAAATCAATCGGGATTAAGGTTGGGTTCAGAATATAATTTCCCGAGTCAAAGATTAGGTTAAAATTTAGATTAATAAATTTGGGTAAGGGTATAATGAAATTTTCTCAAGATTAGAATATGATTAAGGCACTAATGCTACGGAATTAGGTTTAGCAAATTTCCAGGGTATTACACTATTCTCGTTCGGTGAAACAGATAAATTTAACTAGTCTTGACCCATATGATCTTTCACTTTAAATAATTAATATATTATTCATAATTGATTATATCATTATGCATAACTCACATAAATACATGCAATACAAAATTGAAAAATATAAAGAACAACCACATGGTTATCAAGGCAATCTTCAAGGAATATGTCCATAAACTCCCTAATAAACCCTAATTTCACATTATAAGCATAAATTCTCCCATATTGATTATTTTTCCACCAATTTTAGCACATCCTTATAAAATATTATTATTATCAACATACCCAAAAATTAATTTCTAACCCCTTCTTCTTACACAGCCAGTAGCAATCCTATCTCCCAAACCACTATTTAAAACCCTAATTTCACAAGTTAGGTATAAAAATTTTCATAAGATTCATATAATCACCAAATTCAATATACATTCATAAAATTACAATATTGATGACATATCCAAAAATAATGGTCAAAATCCAACATTTTACTTATACAATATTAACCTTGCTTCTAAGGTTATTATTCCTAATTTAAGTCAACTTTTCAGCTTATTTGGACTTAGGTCATTCATAAATACTCCAAACCTTAAACGTGATATTATTAGCATATTTTAAACCAATTAACACATTAAAACACTAAAATTTCCATATTAAATCCATGTTGACCATAATACCCTTAAGGATAGTTAACACCCTTATTTTATAAAAGTCTTATATGTTTGATGTCATTATTTTCAAATCCTCAATTTATTACATCACCATATAGCCTAAAATGTACTCATTTACCACTTATAACACTTTATCAAATCCACATTACAAAACCATATATCATACCATTTCACTTAGGGCTTCCAAGATAAAACTTATCGTAATGATATCGTATAAGCGTATGTTTCCTCATACTTACTCTCTTTCCATCATATAATCCACACTATCATAACATAATGTTAAATAAAATAATTTAACAACATAATAATAATAATATGATGATATACACAATCATACAAAATATTTAGCAAACAAATTTCTAGCTACGACTAGTATCCTTTCTAAAAAGGATATTGGTCTCTAAGCATGTAATCCTAAATAGCCTCCTCCAAGATCACCATATTATCACCTAAAAAAATAGAATAACCCACAATTAGAGCTCAAGAATATGAATCAAGGAAAAAAATTAAGTTAAAGGAGGTTGGAATTGGGGATAACTAAAACAATTGGAAAGCTCAAGTTACATAGAAGTACGATGGTGCTAAGGTGGTGTTAGAGTGGAGCATGGGTGTGCTATAAGGGAAGAATGATTATGCCAAAGGAATGGCATGGGTATGGAACACAACACATGCATAGGTCAATAGCATGGAACACGTATAGGTAGGGCTTGCATGGTGCACACAGCACAAAAAGAAAATACAATGCACAACTGTGCACAAAAACGTGAGTGGGGTGTGTGAGAGAGGCATGGCTGGGGATTGTGAGGGTGCACAGTCGTGTGGTCATTAATAGAAAAGAACTAATCATGATGAGGAAGAAGGAGAAAAAGATGGTCTAGGGTGGCGATGGTTGGATGATGAGGAGGGGGAATGATAAGTTGGTAGTGCTGGTTGATTTTCTTAGGCAAATGGTGTTGCTTGGTGGTTGTGCATGGTGTTGATGCTTGTGGACAGTGTCGAGACACAATAGGGAAGGAAGAAGAAGGAAGAAAGGTGGTTGGGGTTGGTTTCTTGACAGAAATTGATGGAGTGAGGAGTTAGTTGGGATATAAAAAAGGAAGAGAGAGAGTGAGAGGGGTATATATATGTGTATGGTGGCATGCATGGTGGAGGGAAGAGAAGAAGAAGGCGTGTACGAGGGGGAAGAATGGAAATATGATTGGGGGAATTTTGGAAAACATTATTAATGTAACACATCCCTTAAGATGTGGGAGATGATGAGAGTAAGGACTGTAGGGTATGGGAGCATAGAAGAAGGGAATTGGTTGAGAGAGGGCTTTACGTAGGAAGGAATAAAGAAGGAGAAGACGATCGGGCAGGAGGAAAAGAAAAAGGGGGAAGAAAATAGAAAGAAAAAGGAAAAGGGGAAAAGGAAATAAATGTTTAATTAAGGTTAAGATTAGGTTTAAAATGTGTGAATAAGAAAATTACATAAGATTAAAATACTAAAAATTTGGGATTAATGTTAGGTTAAAATATAGATTTTCTGAACTAAAGATTATAATTAGGTTAAGATTTAAATTTAAGAAATTTTGGTAAGTTAAAAATATCCATTTCTCAAGATTAGAAGTAGATTAAAGTATTACTTACTTGGGATTAATATTAGATAAAATTCAAGGTATTACCGAAGGCATCTACCCCATGACTCTACCTTAGAGGCCATCTTAAGGCTACTCAAGGTGGATTATATACACCCACCATCTATGGCCACTAATGTGACCTATAACACATTTCTCATAATTCATTCCTTTCACCTACTACTTGAATTATTCATACTTTATGTCGATGACTATATATTACATCATATATAACATATCATAAATGTTCTTAACAACCATCACATATGATTACTAATACAAAATTCAACCACTTACATGTGCATTAACAAACATGATATCAAAAGAATAGATCATGGTACATTTATACTGCTTACAAGCATAACAACTTATAAAATATAACCACAAAGAATCATGATTTGTGCCTATGAAGAACCATATGATACCACAACACAAGATCAATACAACATAAGAATGCCAAAATAGTCATACGTCTGAGACACACAAACTACGTGCCTTATTTAAAAACCCTAGAATGCTCCTAACATAACCTAAATATAAAATAATACTTATCAACACATAAGATTCTATTAAATATGAGTTTATAAAGTTTACCTCGCTTTTAAGCTATCCTAGCACAAGAAGAAAAAAACCATAGCTTTGGGCTCCATTAACACACCTTCCTAGATCACATTTGGAAATCATAAGATTAATTTAGGGAAAGCTAATCAAACATAGAATAATATGAAATAAGTAAATTTTATCAAAACCCACTTAAACAATTACGATTTACAACCCAATACATCAAATCAATCAATTTCAGATAATTAATCCAAACGATCAGTCATAAATTCAACTTAATTGATTTTAAATCAAAACTAATTGGTTAATCAAATACAACTAAATTTTATATAACTATTCACCAATATTCGGGTTTTAAAGCCCATATTAGAAATTCAAACAACTCGGATCAATTAATCCAAATTGAAGGTGTGAGAACACAAATAAGGTTATTTCAATTATTCTATAAAATTAAATTAAGAAGAAATAACTATACAAATGAATAATTTCATAATTTCATTTGAAAGTTAAGGTTTTTGACCCAAAAATACAATTTCACCAAAATTTATTAATTTATACAAATTGAATGTTTATAAACGTAATTAGACTTATTTTATAACATACTATATAACTAATTTATCAAAAGAAATAAAGGAAATATCCAATTTAACATAATTAGGGTGTTTTACCCTGAAATAAAAAATTGGTCAAATCTTGCTAAAATATTTAAATTAACAAGTCAGAAATGAAATTAAACATATTCTAATACAAATTTTATAATAAATTTAATAAAATTACTCATAGATTGATCTAATTTAAATATATAAGGGCTTTGATCTAAAAATTTAATTTCGATTGATTTCTCATTAATTTATCAAATTGATACTTCCATCATGAAATTAAATACATTTCAAAATATATTTAATAATTAATTTATAGAAAATAGATAAATCGGATAAATCCGAGAAATTCAGACATAACTGGGTCCAAAATTAAATTTTCACAAATCAAGCATATGCCACACAATTAACCCATCCAAATTAATCATAAAACTTATACATACCCAATTCACGAATCAGTTTAGCTTAATCAAGTCTAATTCATAAAAATTAAATCAAATTATAAGTTAAGGGTTGGGAAAATATATAAATAGAAAATATACAAAAGAGGAGTTCATGAAGGTCAGAGAAGCATCATTGAAGGCCCAACAACATTTGTCGGTGGTGGGTTCAGATCTCGGAAGCCAGATCATGCACTACTGCTTCGCTTGGCTATTGCCGACATCAACAACTGTGACGAGTAGAGAGAGTGGTGGTGTGGTCAAGTGGTAGGCAAGGTGGTGCAGTGGTACTGCTCGAGATTGCAAGAAGCGGGGACTGAAGAGGAAGAAGTAGGGGTCGGGGTTGGGGTTTGGTTTCGTACAAAGGAAAAAAGAACAAAAAGGGAAAGAAAGAGGGGGAAGAGAGAAAGAGAATTGAGGCTAGTTGGATTTTACCAATAATTTTTTTAATTATATAAAATAATCTAGATAAAATAAATATCTAAAATAAGAGAGTTAAAAGATATTTCAATTAGTATAAAATTTAACACAAATAATTTAAAAGAGTCAATAAATAATTTTTCTAGGAAAAAGTAAGAGTTAATTGATAGAAGCTTTTATTTAAAATCATTTGTAACACTCATTAAAAATAGAAACACGATTCCAAAATAATATTAAAAATTAATTGAATTAATTTTTTTAAACTATGAGCGACTTTGATCAATTTAAAACATTTTTGAAAAGTTCATTCGTAAACCAAAAAGGAAAAAACAAAAGAAAATAAAATCATAAAATTGTGGAAAACCATCTTAAAGATATTTTATAATTTAAAATAATTTATTTTTGTTAACAAATTATAACTCCTAATATAGTCATAATCACGCTACGAAGTTATACTTAAAAATAAATTTTAAATATTAAAATCAAAATATATGGCATAAATGAAAATTGAATCATGTGAACTTAATAAAACTGTAGTTGTGAACCAATTTGTCTAGAATAACACAACAAAAAACACTTAAATAAATTTCAACATAAATTCAAAACCGTCAATAAAACCATAAAATGATTAAAAATTTTAATAAATTTTTACGATAATCATGATTTAAATAAATTAAACTAATTAAAATAAAATTAAAGTTCAAAACTCATAAATCAACAATACTATGTTTTTAAAAATTAGATTTTTGGAAAGTGGGGTATTACATTTATGCCTTGGAATGTCATCATTCTTCCACACTAGGTAGAACTAGTCCATATTATCTTCTTTATACCCGATTTTGTCATAAGTGGATCTAATTAGGTATTTATCTGCACTACAAGCACCACCTTTGATCATCTATAGTAATATAGGTTAAAGCTTCATTATGCCCCTAAATGCCCATGACTAGTGAAACTTATCCTCTATTACTTGAATTTTTTCTTCTTTAATATAAACCCCATAAACTTGTTTAATCCATATTGACTCATTGTTGACTAGCTACCATAACCACTTCCCCTTTGCAGCTTGATTCCAAGTCATCAAATCATTGAATCCAAATCCACTCTCCTTATTTGGGAAACAAACAATATTCCCTGTGATAAAAGCTTTGTTAGTTTCATTAGTGTATGCTACCCACAGGAATCTTCCACGTGCTTGCTCAATGTGTTTAGTGATTATGTTAATAAATAGTAATATTTATGCCCAAAACTTATTGATTCTGGCTAGTACCAAAGCCATCAATTGTGTCCTTCCCCAACATAGCTTAAGTATTTGATATTCTACCTCTTCACCTTGCCTAACAACTTATCAATAAGTTTATGGCAATGTTGGACCCCTAAATAACAACTTTCTATAGTAATACCAAGATACCAAAAATGGAAGTCCTCTTCATTACATACAAAAATAGATAATACCTATTATTTGATGTTGTGTTGCATACTACAATTGTAAAGGAATCTTTTAAGAAGGTTTATGTTAAGACCAAAGATAGCTATAAAATGAGTAAGAGTCTTTTGTAAAAGCTTAGCAGAGGAAAAATCCCTTCTGCTTAGTGATAATTAATCATCAAAAAAACTCAAATCTACTATCTTAAGTGGAGCATGTCCAAGATGACCCTTAAATTCTTATTTATTCCACATACCTTGCATTACTCTTAATATATAATCCTTACATATGACAAATAGATAAGGTGATAGTGGATCACCTTGTCTAAGTCACTCCTTGTCTACTAAGAAAAGTCGTAGTAAAAGAACCTTTGACATTTAAGGACACGGTCACAAAAGAGATGCTCTGCATGATGAGATCCATTATTTTCCAAGGGAACTCAATAACAGGTTTTTTGTATGTTGACTTTCAGTATAAGTCTTAGGCTCAAGTGTTTCCTGCCATAGTATTTCAAAATTTTAGTAACCATTAAAATGTTATCATATAGCACCTTCCCTTAACAAAAGCACCTTGAGAATTATCATATGTCATTGTTATCATGGATGTTGGTTTTAACTTTTTTTGTACCCTTGTTTCCTTATGCTTGATTCATTTGTCTCTCCCTCTTGTTTCATTCCTTTCCATCCTTGGGTTCTATCCCTTCAAGCCTTGTCCCGTTGACTTCTCTTCTCATGATCCTTGGTCTCATTAGACTCATTCGCTTGAAACATTTCCTGTGACCTTTATTATGTTAACCTCCTTCTCCTTTACGTTCATCTTCGTTGAATTCTATTTCCTGATTATTATCCTAATCACTTATCCTTCTTCGATCCCTTTATCTAACCAATATGTTGATCTTTGAGCCTTGTTGCATTAGCTTATACTCATACTAACCTTGAATTTTTGATTCTTCTCTCATTTGATCTCAATTCCTTTATCCTTAAACCCGTATTCTATTAAATTTATCCTTTATCTTTTGATTCTTGCACCCGTTAACCTTTCTCTTCATCATGTTTTATCCTCAAAACCTCTCGTACTATGCTCTATTTTTTTAATCAATTTATCTCCATTGATTGTTGTTTCCATTACATCAAATTCTTTGATATTTTTTTCATTCAACTTTCTACCCTTTTCTAACACTTATTTTATTTATTTGTGGAAAAATGTACTTTTATGTGAATTCTCCAATAGTGCCATTTTCACTCTTTTTGACTCATTCTAAGCTTGTAACTCATTCCTAAAAATATTTTCAAGCATATTATTTCATTTCAATACTTTTTGCATCATTTTTGAACATTATGCTAATCATTCAAACGCTTATAGAAAATTAAGATTTCTATAATTTTCTATTCTTAGTTGTTATCGATTATTTTAGCTTGTTCAAAATTTATTCTTACTTATAAAAATATTCTAAGCTTAGAAAAAATTCATAGAAATTTTTAAGTTCATCCATATTTTTTAATGCAAAGTCGTAGAAACTTTCGTGTTTTTGTGATAGATGATTTTTTCCAATTTCTTCATTTTAACTAATTTGAGCTATGACTAAAATTTTTAAAAGTTAAATTTTGGGGGTGTTATAATTATCATGCAAGTATCTTTATGTGACCATCATATTATATGTTTGTTGAGTGTATCATGTTATATTTTTTGAATTAATAGTATTACTTTGTATGTAAGTACCAACGTTTTTATTTTATGAACAACTGATTATTCCATGAATTAGTATACCCTTGTGTCCACGTGTTTGTTGTTATTAGTGATTTTATTCGATGCTTGAAGTAGATTGATGTGTTAGAAAGGGGCATAGTGGTATAGTTATTCTAAAATTTTATTTTATATATGTAATTCTTCTATTATCCTCTATTTTGCAATATTGTGACTCGAGATCAATTGTTTTTCCTTATGATCTCTATTTGTGAGTTACTTCTTTAAGCCTTAAATTCGGTATAGATTAAATATAGAGAATACATTTTCTATATCAGATATGGTAATAACATTCATTGTATTATTATTATTATGCTTTCTCAAAACAAAAACAAAAACAAAAATGATATTAATTTTAGAGGTGTTTCATTTACTTTCATCATTTTCATGTACATTTGCCCCTATCTAATTAGCACATTATGATTGAATTTGTCATTTTATCCTTCACTCCATCTTTTACAATCTTGAACATTATATGTTCTTTATTTGTATGTTTCATCTTGAACATTATAGGTTCTTTAGTGGCTATAATATTAGGTTAGTGATAGTATACTCATTCATTTACATAGCTACTCTCAGATCCTTTTATCTGCCTTCAATAAAATAGATTGTAGGTTTGTTCACTTTAAATTTGAATATTGATATGTATCCTGTCTAGGAGTTAGAAATTTATCACCTAAAATGGGCCCCTACAATAAACCCTAAGGTGTAATTGCTAAGGAAGACTCAAACATAATTGTTCGAAAAAGACCCTAACTCTATCCTAAAGGTATATCAAGAATATATGGTTGACTCTCCATACAAATTTTCGAAAGATCCCTTTAGTTTTTATTTATACTGTATGTCATTATGCTACCTCCATCAACTATATGCATGAATTTTTAGAGGAGTTTCGATTGAGGTTAGGTTTTGATATTAATATAAAACCCCATTTAATGAGTGATAAAAATATGGTCACTCTAATTAGTCCCACTCATTACCGTAAAACGTACTTAACCAGAAGGTATCATGTGTAATTGTTCGGGAAAGACCTTAACTGCATCGAAAAACTAGTTTGAGAGTGGAGGGTTGACCTCCATATATAAACATTTCAGATAGTCACTTAGATTTTGATGCAAGATCGTGTTAAATATTCTTATATGGATAAGCAATGCATAATACAAAGTAAACATATTCTTGCATGTTTAACAAAAAAAAACATATTTTGTACCATTAGTTTAAGATATATGGCAAATAAATAAATAAATAAATTTAAAATAGTACTATTTTTTTCAAAAAAAAAAGGAAGGCCATGTTTTCCTCACCTTATAACCAAATCAGATCAGATTAGCACCAATTATATCATATTAGATTATATAATAACAATTAATAATAATAATAATAATAATATTATTTTTATTATTTATAAATTTAACACCCCAAAATTTACTATATATATATATATATATCTAAAAAAAACTCTAAATTTAAAAATCGTAAATTTTGGGGATGCTACCACCACACTTAGTATTAGACCGGTTCACTCCTACCGTCCCAGTACAAAGTACTAAGGCTAAGAAAATATTTCCATCAACTCATATCAATACATAAATCAAGGTTCATAAATACAATAATCAAAGTATGCATGAATTATTACATAACCAAAATACGAGAGAAAGTTTCTTAGAGTAGAAAGATGTCTATGACGTTGAAAATTGTTTCAGGAATTCATAACATAGCTAAAGGGTAATAAGGATAATAATAGCATCTGAAGGGAAAACCAGCCACGCCACTCCGAAAATTAATCCAGCCCATAATCAACACTTGCCCATGCCTGATGCCTTATAGACATCAATATCATCAAAGAAGGTATCTCCTACCTACAACACGTTAGACGAGCCTCCTCCTTGTGGGAATGAGTAGCACCCATGAAAAGGGGTGATCAGTATGCTACGTACTGAGCAAGGTAATTGTGCACTAAGGCCAATACACAAAATTTACATAAACCATACAACATAATAAAAGAACATAAAGTCCAACATGATAACGTAAAGACATACGATCATTCAGGTAAAAATATAAAGGCCCATTTATAATACGAATTAATTATTTAATTAATCTCTTATCAGAATTCTTTTCACACCATGCTCTTTATAAAGTCCACACGAGTACGGGAACCCCACTATTTTAGCCGGTGGATTGGTCTCCAGGGCACTCCAGTGCCTGGCCACTATTCTAGCATGTGGATCAGTCACTTAGGGTAACATACCCTACCACTATTTTTATGTCTGTGGATCGATCTGGCCCCTACTCGTATGGTGTTCTACTGTAAGTATTAGTATATTTTATGTCTTAGCAAACTGTAGGGTTTGGTTTATTGAGCTCGGGATCCCTCACTATTTTAGTTGGTGGATCGGTCACTAGGGTAACATACCCTACCATTATTATACGCTAGTGTATCAGTTTCTACGATATCGTAGTACCTAGCCATTATTATGCCGGTGGATGAGTCTGGGCCCGGCTCAATACTCTTCTAATTTACATGATTAATGCCTTAAGTTTCTTATTTAGAATTTTTAACCCTAGACATGCATGGCTAACTTCATTCACGCTTATCCCCCCAAAAGAACCTGTCTCACTCATAGGCTCATCAACCTCCCAACTTAGCCCATTATCCTTTCCCCTTTACCAGACCCACATTGGAGTCCATTTCCCCCACTTGTGGCCTAAGCCCACTACTTTTCCACCACCTACCCATTCACTTCCTCGCCGACACACTTTGCTTCATCAGACACACACGCAACCCCATACACCCCAAAAGCCATGCCAAACCCTAACCACCATACAAAATCCTAGATCGGTCTACTATATGCCCCTATACTATCCCATATACTATTTTTCATTCAACACATTCAAACGTCCAAACAAAACTTTCATCATCTTCCTCACACCTCAAATTAACTATTCATACGTAACATTTACCCCCATACAACCCTTCGTACTATTTCATGCAAAACCCTACGCTCCCGTGAAACCATAGATGTCCATGCAAGCCCTAGATTCCCCCATGCATGGTCTTGTAACATTTAGGTCAACCCCACATCATTTCACCCCATATCCTCATATTTCATAACCTAGCATGTATGTCTTATGGGCCACACCATATCATAATTAAAACATAATTTATACATATTACACACATGCCATAAAATATCACATGAACATACCTCAACACTACGTCATACTACACATATAATAATCAAAAGAATACGCATATAATACATCATATTTCATGTCACATAGTATGTAAAGCATGTAAAACACATTACACATAAATGACCTTAGTTACACCCTTACCTAAAACATCACCGGTCTTGGAGCACACTCCTACGCCTCTTTAGGGCTTTGACTGGTCTCACCTATTATGAGGGAAAAACTAGAATAAGATTCCCTCCTACCAATAATACTATTATTTACTAACTTATTCTAAGACTAGGGTTTAAATAAATAATACTATACTAATAATAACTATAAGAAATAATACTAAAAATACTAGTAATAATATTAATATGATTCAAAACGGATGGTGAGATAAGGGCTTCAACCCTTCACCAAAATAATGCTAATAATATTATTAGGACATGATTAATAGAAATAGTAATAGTAGTAGTAATGAATTAATACTTGGAAATTAAAAATGATAATACTAATACTAATAGTAATAATAACAAAACCACTTAAACCTAAAATAATATAAGGTAGGGTTTTTGACCCTACTTCAAGATAGTGAAAGTACCATTAGTAATAACAATAATAACATTAACACATATTACTTATAATAATATTATTAATAATAATGATAATAATGATAATAATAATAATAATAATACTAATAATAGTAGTAATAATAATAATAATAATAAAAATAGTAGTATTCGCACTATTTAAATAAAATAGGGCTTCGACCCTCTAAATAAGTAATAGTAATAGTAATACTAATAATAAAACTCATAATAATACTAATAATATTAATAATTTGAATCTAATAATCTAAATAACTTAAATAGGGTCTCGACCCTGATAAGGAATATTAACAGTAATATTGAACCTAATAATACTAATACTAATACTAATACTAATACTAATAATAATAGTAATAATAATAATTGAATAAAGGGTTAAAAATTGAAATAAAATAGAATAACCTGAAATAAATAGGGGAGAAGGGCTGATAGGGTTTAGGGTTCCACCTTAGGCCAACGGAGATAGGCAACATCAGCGGTGGTGCACGGCGATGGCTGGAAAAGAGGATAGAAAAGGAAAAAGTTGATATTTGAGAAGAAGAGACGGAGAATAAGGGTGTTGGTTGAGGTGTTGGTGGTAGTCTAGATGAGTGGAGTGAAGTGAGAGTGGTGGCGCAGCAAATGGCGGTGGCGCATGGCGGCAGAGGTGGCGGCCGAAATGAAGAGAAGAAGAAAAGGAGAGGAGGAGAAGGAGGAAGGAAAAAAGAAAGGTAGGGCAAGGTAGAGGAGGGTTGGTAGCTATTTATGGGTGGTGCAGAAGGCAGTTATAGCGGTAGATATGGTGGTGGATTGTGGTGCGAAGGGCGGCAGGTGTAAAATTTTGGCCGGTTGAGCAAGGGACTTTGCACGACTATGGTGGCTTGTGCACGAAGAATCGAGGGAGATGGGTGGTTTAGTTAGCTAGAGGGAGGTGCAAGGAAGACTTAGGTAAGTAGAGCAGGTGGTGTAGTTGGCTGACGGTGGAGGAAAGGGTGTCTGAAGTTGTGGTGGTGCGTAGGGGTAAATTCTTAAGGTTTTGGGAAAAAGTTTCAAGATCAATAAATAGGGGGTATTTAAAGAGTTTGGAGGAGAAGATAGGGTTCTGAGCGTCGGTAGAAAGATAATGCAGGTAGGGTTTAGGTAGCTGGCGGCGCCAATTGGCCGATACAAATTTCGAATTGTGGCAGACTATTCACACAGGAAAAGGAGGGTTTTGGGCGGAAGAAAAGAAAGGTGGGTTAGATCATGTTGAACAGTGATTCAGGGGGAAGAGAAAGAGAGAAGAAACGACTGGTCAAAACGAGCATAGCCGGCGACACCATTTTTGGAGGCAATGGAGTTGTAGATTGACGATGGAGGAGGAAGGAAGAAGATGGAAGTGGACTGGCCGGTTGGGAAAAAAGAAAGAAAAGAAAAGAGAAGGGAGAACCGAACCGGGCCGGCGTCAGTTATAAATTTTTTAAATGGAACGCGATGTTCCAGGAAAAGAGGGAATAAGGAGCGCCGTTTTGCTCTTGGGTTGGGCTGCGACGAAGGAACGGGTTGCGACAAGCCCAACTGGAAGAAGAAAGGAGAGAAAAAGGAAGAAAAGAAAGAAAAGAAAGAAAAAGAAAAAAAAAGGAAGAAAGAAAAAGAAAGAGGAAAAGGGAAAAAAGAAAAATAGGTAGGTTGGGATTAATTAAATTAATTTGAATATTTTAGGTATTTAAAATAAAAATATTTTAAATAAAATAATATGAAATTTCCTTTTTAGGTTAATATATGATTTTTAAAAGAATTTTCCTAAATTCCTTTTTAATTAGAAAAATACCCAAATTTTTTCTTATAAAAATATTTGTAAATTTCCTCTTAATTTATCCTAAATAATTTCTTCCTATTCCAATAAAAAATTAATTAAATTAAATTCCTAATAAATCCTTATTTAATTACACATCTTAAAATAAGTATTTTTGGGGCATTTCAATAAATATTATATAAAATAATAATAATAATAATAATAATAATAATAATAATTAACTATTATTATTATTATATTTATTACTAATTAGTATAACTATTTTGATAATTATTCGTATAATTATTAATTAAATTATTTTGATAATGATCAATGTAATTAATCTAGTAATAATTATTATAGTTCTTATCCTCATCATCACCACCATTATTATATTAATTAATAATAAGGTAAAGGTGTATTTAAAGTTACAAATGTTTGATATTTGGTTCCATTATTACATAAACGCCTTAAAATATAAATATTTAAACTTCATTCTCATAAAGAAATAAATGTTTATAATTTTTTTCATATTAAGGCATAAATAAAAATTACCAAAAATATTTAAATTTAAAGTTATTAAAATATTATGTATTAATGAAAAGAAAATCCAAAATTTCAAAAAATTTGTACATTCATAGAAATAAACTTTAAATGTTTATACTTTTAAAAGCACTCTTGTGTATTTATTATTATAATGATTATTAAAATGATAATAATTTTTTTTATTATATAATATTTATGGTAATTAATATTAATATTATAATTATTAATTAAATAATTATCATAAGAGTTATAATTAGTAATATAATTATGATAATTATAGTTATTTTATAATTATTGATATTAATAATATAATTATCAATATTAATAATTATTATAGTCAACTATCAATATAATAATAATTATTAATGATGTTATTATAATTATAGCTAGTAATACACTTTGATTTATTATAATTATTAATATAATTATGACAATAATAATAATTAATTATTCTAATAAAATATTTTTGTTATTATTATTATTACTATAGTTAATATAATTTAATAATATTATAATTAGATAAGATCAATACTAATTAGATTAGATATGAAAAGTAAGGCGAAAAAATAAAGTTGAAACCATCACGTACTTGAGGCTAAATTTTGACAATTTTTCTTTTTTCAAAATTATAACATATTATTATATTCATATTAATTTTTTTAATAACGTACATAAGAATATTTTAGTTAATTTTTTTTTTTCAAAATTTACAATGACTTTAGTTTGGTTAGCAGCAGTAGTAGTAGCAAATTTTGGTGATCCGTTACAATTTACAAAATCGTCAGGTTAACAATGATATACAAGATTTTCATTTCATTCTGCGTTTTTGTTTATGTATGTGTTTTTGTTTTGTTTAAAAATGTACATAAATGTCTTCACATTTTAAAAATTTATTATTATTCTTATTTTTAATCATTTTTGTCCAATTTTTTGTCCGTATACCCATGCTCCGTATGCCAGTGCGGCTACGCCACCTCACGTCTGTTGGCGTTTTATTATGACTCGTCCATCGCAAATTTAAACGGCGGAGTAGATGACACTAGAGACTAGAGAGTATGACCTCTGCGTGCGCGGTCGGTAGGGCAACGAATGGTGAGGTGGGGTTAAATAGTATCAGACTAACTCAATGACTAACCCAACCTCTGGTTGAGCCAAATGGGCGCCATCGCTTCACTGAACGAGAAAGAAATAAGTACTTGAGAGAGATCGCCAAAATTCAAAAAAAAAAAAAAAAAAAGAAGAAGAAGAAAGTAAGAGCTTTTGCCGAGTGGCAAAACAAAAATAATAATTAAATAGAGCAACTGACCACGGGGAAAGAGATTCCGTTAGATCGACTTAACGTCGTTAGGCTAATTCACTCCATCATATTACCATATACCATGACCGTGACGGTGACGGTTTTCCCGTGGAGATGAAATCCAGGCCGTACGATAACTCTTCAACGGATGAGAATATAGGAAGGAACGGGGATGAACTAGCTGCGGATGGGGTATAAAACAAGAAGTTTGGAGGGGAGAGAGAGCATTCCGTTGCATCAGAACAAGCTGATATTGTGAATTGCTTCCATCTTCTCTTTTTTTCTCTCTCGCCTCTATTCTGTGTTTCCGTCTTTCTCTACTCTCGCTCTTCGGTTTTTTCCCCCTTCATCTTGAAATTGTGGATTTTTACTGTTCTACGAGAGAATTGCAGAGTGTTCTGCAGTTCATGAGCTAGAGAGTGTTTTATTATTGTTCTTGAAGAAGATAATTGAATGTTGTAATTCTTTAAAATTATCGTCATCGGAGATCTAAACCTCTGATTTTCCTCATACAAGCCTATAATTGAACATCTGTATTTAATCCGAGGCGAGAAGCGAAGAAATTTCGAGTTTTTAGTTTTTTTTTTACGAGGTTTGTAATTTGATTTTTGTGTCGTTTTTTGTTGATGAATTTGATTGCTATTATGGTTTAATTTTTTACACGGTGTGAAAATTGAGAGAATCATTCATATTATTTTCAGTGTGGTATGAGATCAATTCGTCGGCGAAGCGATATTTTTCTTTCTTCATATTTGTTGACGGTTGCATTTGAACCCTTTTCTGGAGATTCGTTCTACTAATCTGCTCGATAAACCCGTGCATTTGAGGTCTATTCCGATCGCTTGACCGAAAGGGAACCTCCAATTCAGACTTCAACGGCAGATTTCGTTCTTCTGCTGTTTAAGTCGGCACACTAACCTGTTTTTTCAAAGAATCTGCTCCTCAAAACAGCACCTTTTTTTGGCCTGGAAGCAATCCTCGAAGTATCAGCTCAAGGCTGTCGATAGAACCAGTGTCTTGATTTGATAAGATTTCAATGGAACACCAGGGCATCGGATTATTAACAGTTTAACGGTGATTGTGTAATCTATTGCCGGGAAGGACGAGCTACTCTTTTTCTCATTTTCTCTTTAAAATCAGCCTCTGTGCGAAGGAATCAGTACGGATCTGCAGAGATAGTTCCCAGCTGTTGGGGTCACACGGTTTCATAATCTTCTTCTTCTTGTTAATCCGGTTGTCTTTGAAGGTATGTGCGTGTGCGGTAGATGTCATGGTTCGGTTTTGATTCTCTGTCTCATTAACATTAGAGCGTTAACGCTTGGAGTGTTTTTGGCGTATTCTGTACTTTCAGAGTTTTTTGTTTTTGTTTTTGTCAAATTTTCTTCTTTCTCCTTCTGAATTTGATCCTTTGGCTGTTTTCTCTTGTTCGGGAAATTTTGGTTTTTCAAAAATGCAATTTTGGTTTTGCCTGTCCGAGATAGTCTAGTTCTTCGTCTCTTTCGATTTGCCTCCTGGGGCTGATTTTCTCCTCTATTTTTCCTACCGTTTTCAGAATTTCCAATCTCTTATGAAATGTCTTACGAGATGTCTGGCGTCGTTTCCATTGTTTAATCTTTTCCTCTTTCTTACTTTCCCGATATTAGAAGTAGAAAATCTCAATGAGATGTGTTTCCGGCGTCAATTTTCAGTATCGGGGGTCAAATTGCCATCTTTGAAATTGTATTTGTTTTCTGGGGGTCGGATCGAATATTTCTTCTCCCTCTCCGCGTAGAATCCTACTTGATTTTATATTTTCCGATTTGTTCTGCTCGTATTTGGCTTCACCGGTCTCGGTTGTTTGAGGTTTGACGGGGGGGGGGGGGAGGTTGCGTAGTGAAACTTTATGAATTTTAATCATCTTCTGTTCCAACCAGAATACTTATAAAAAAAAAAAAAAGCTCGTAATGTTCCTTCATTTTGGTTGAGTCTCGGGTATCGTCTCTGGCTGAGTTCTTATCGCCTGATTTTGCTTTTCAATTTTGTCGACGATACCATTTGTTTCTGACGCGGGACGATACCATAGTTTTAAGAGAGCTTGAAACTTTGATTTTCCCTCGTACTGGCTCCGGATCCTCAAGAGCCTGGTCACCTGCCTTATGGATATTATCGGCTGTTTTACTGATTTAACTTTACTTTTTTTAATGAAGATTTTTGATGTAAATGCCTGAGCTCATCTTCATGTCTTTTTCCTCTGAGTTTCTGTTATCAAGGTTCTTGCATTTTGGCCCGATTTATTTGGTTTGAAGTTTCGAGGATAAGCACGTTTTGAGCTGGTTTTGTAATGAATCCATCTTTTTTCCCAGTGTTTGTTTTTGTTTTCTTTAATAAAAAGTGTAATTACCCTACTAATTATTGGTCATGTTAGGTTCACCCTACTAATTAACTATAGTTGATCACCTAAACCTTGTCTCTCTCTTTTTTTTGGCTTTTAAAATGATGGGACAGGTGTAGGTAGATGGAGAAAGAAGCGGTAAAGAATCACCACCACCACAACAGTACGACCGCTTCAAGAGAGAGGCATCTTCAACATCATCTTAACAATAATAATGCTACTGTAGTAGCAGAAGCAAGAGCTGGAGGAGCGGGAGATAATAATAATAATAACAACAATCTAATCAGCAGATCGCAATCCGACACCCTCCAATCGTCGGATCTGTTATTACGGTGGGGTAATCGGAAGAGGCTACGTTGTGTGAAGATCCAAGTCAAAGACGAACCGTTTTCCAAAACAACGGTTCGGGTAGATCGCCGGGTTGTTAGATGCGGTGAAACTACTACTACTACTAATAATAACAGTAATAATAATAATAATAATAATAACAACAGCAATATTATGAATCACGGGAACCATAGTAGTAACGGTGGACATTTTAATCTCCGGCAACGTGCTGCATCGCCGGCTCATCTATCTGCTCCTACTACTCAGCGGGTTCTCAGGTATGCTTAAATATCCGAACTCCCTATTTCCTCTTGTTCTCTTATCATGAATTATTGCTGTTTGTTCGGCGCGTGGTGTCCCGTGCGAATCGATTTAAGATGCCGATATGAAGGTTTAATTATGTTTGTGTGCATTCGTTTGGTAGCTTTTCTCAGGCGTGAATTGATAAATCATTGCGTGTGATCGAAATGATGAAAATGTTTTTATTTTTATTTTTTCCGGTGAATCTGGTCGTGGTTGGAAAAAAAGGCTTATAATCTTGACTTGTTAGGTTGTTTCATGTATTAGTAAAAAATTGGATGTGAGTTTATCGGATCGAGAATTCGAGTGTGATTAGGTGGTTTGACTGAATTGAGAGAAATCAGTCTCTGTGATTCCTCTGATCTGAGTGAGCTACCTTCGGTTCCGTGTTCGTGTTTGAGATGAAGTACTTTTTCCTCTTGCTTCTGTTCCCCGTATTCATATTTGACGAGGTGAATAAACCTTTTTTTTTTTTTTAAAAAAAAAAAAAAAAACTCCTATCCACAACATGTTCATCGCATAGAGAAAACAAAACACTTTTTGAACAGCTAATTGAAGTAGCTTACGGTTTATAAATTTTAAGTTAGTTTCACCAGACAAAGCGGAATTAAGGTTGACCTGATTTGAGCAGCTTATCGCTGTGCTTCTGCAGTATCTACTGATTATCAAGCAGGCCTTACAATAGGCTTTGGGTCTATCCCCTTCTGTCATACTATAATAGCAGTATACCGTTGATTGAGAACCACCTTCTTGGAGTCTGATTCCTCTTGTTGAAATGTGTGGTAGTTAGTTTGGAATTTTGAGTAAGGGTGCGAAATTTTAATTCTCTCTGAATGACCAATTAATTATGTTCTACCCCGACATATGCTATACTGTCTGCCGGTGTGCTCACTCTCAGATCTTCTGCAGCACGTCGCCCATTTTAAGTTGTTTGAGAGAAGAAGTCGCTTCTGTATCTTGGAATATTTTCGTGTCTTATATTATTGGCTCGGTTTATTTGGGCGCATTCGTCATAGTTAGAACTTGTGCTAACGTGGGAGACACGTTAGCACTTTGAGCTAGAAGATGTTGACATTCTTGGATGGCTCTTGCTTTCAGCTTAAGCGAGAGGGAAGGATAGCCAGCTGGAATTGTCTCCTTGTAGACCAATAATAGAATCAACACATCATTGGGGCCGAACTGGATCAAGATCCTCTCCATCTTCTAGAAAGAAAAATGGAGGTTTCCCTTTTTTCCTTAATCAACGGACTGAATGATGTATTAGAGATGTGTGTGTTATAGGATCAAGTCGCCAAGCGCTGTTGTTATTGGACCCGGGCCATTAATTTCAGGAAATAAAAGTATCTAGACATTAATTTTTTTTATTTTTATGCCCCGGTATCCCAAATGAACCAATGATGTCCCTTGACCAGATTTCTGGACATTATAAACTTTCTCCGTGCATCCTGGAGAAGCATCTACTCTGTCTGTCATCTGATGATATTTTGAAGGATAAGATGAGCAGACTTATATAGTAGGAAGGAAGGGGAAGAGATGCTTCTATGCTTGTTTGCATAAATGTCCTGTCAGTGTCAGATGAAGCAAAATTGATGCCTGATTTAGGTTATCCGATCATCGTTAATTATGTTGGTTATCCTGTGAAAGATGAGCAGACCACAGTAGTGTCGCACTTCTGCTCTATGATTCTAGGCTAAGCAAGATTTGATGCGTAGGACACTTGGTTAGTGATGATTTTTATCGGTTCACCCAAGTAGTATTAATATTGGTGGTGGTTTACTAATTTTAGTCTGCGTAAGGCAAATTAATTATTGTATCGTATTTGATTCTGCTCTTATGAAGGTAGACTGTTTAGAAAGGAATAAGCTGAGGATTAGAGGAAATGCTTTTTGGAACAGATCAATATCATGAGGAGGAGGGTATCGTAATCGTACTGCTGCCTTAGCTTCAGGTCCTAGATATTTCATCCATAGATGATGGTTCCCGTGGATGGGCCCGCCCTCTGGCAAGCAATGACTTATTTAACAAGTATGACAGGCTGAGGTTGATAGTTGTTGGGCCAGTTATTTTATCTCCCTCTTTTTCAAGAATTGGATGTTGTTGCCACTCTTCCCAGATGGGCCAAGCCTAATTAATGTAGTAATAATTGATCTAAAGTTTCGAGCACCACCACTATATGACACTGTTAGCTTTTGTGACAGTACTTCATTTGTCGTGGTTGTCTCAAGATAGTTTGCCTCGTTCTAGTTTGGTTATGAAAAGTCTCCGGGAGGGAAGCTGCTAGGGAATTCCAGGTGAACGGCTCAACTACACTTCTGTTTTCCCTTTTTCTGGTTCTTTTTATTTTATTTTACTTTTTTATTCAGTAGGATGTAAATTTATGCTTTCATTAGAGTTTTGTTTTTTGTTTTAATTTTTATAGCCGACTTGCAGTTATTTATTATGTGCGGAATGGTTTGATATCCTGGGGGGATTGAATAGGTTTTAGTAGATTCAACTATCTATCGATAGATTCAAGGATAGTTTTGTCCGATTGATTGTCTCAACCTCCCCACCTTCTCTCCCTCCTCCCCGCGGCCCTCCCACCATATACTGTCCTACCTTATCAATAAAATAAAGTTGTGGCTCTGTAATAAAATAAAGTTGTGGATGGCGTCGACCGTCATTTATCGATCTGTGCGTCTTTTGATTGTTCCTTTTTTCTTTATGTAGTTGATGTAAGTCCTAAATCTTCATCTCATTACTACTCGTAGACTGAGGTCTCTCACTGTACATGATTCTATGCCAGCCTCCTATTGTCTGTCTGGTTCTTGATGTTGGTTTTTTTAGACCCTCCCTCAATTTCATTTAGGTTTGATATTTTTTTTTGGGTTTAGTTTCACTTAGCACAAAGGTTTGATGATTCATTTAATATTACTTGTTTTAAATAAATTCATTCAATTATTATATGATTTGCAGTTTATTTTGCATTGATACCATCCTATATTTTTAGTCCATGATTTCTAAAATAATATATATATATATTCCAATTTTAATCAGAAAATTGAGTCTTTAAATTTTTTTTTATTCTATTTTGAATGTTCTATAATTTTTTATAAAATAAGTAATGTTAATTAAAATCTTACAAAACCCAAATTTAGAATAATAGGTTTTGGATCAATATTCAAATGATTTAGGTTATATTAATCCCGTAGTTAAAATTTTTATTATTGTATAATTTAAGACTAAAAACAACGATGTTATGGCATCAGAGTAGAAAACAAAATTAGAATACATAACACTGAATTGAAATAGTTTGAAAAATATAGTAGATCAAATGTCATTGTCCTCAAATCAAATTGAACCTAAATATTTATCAATTATATATATGTCTATATTATCAGCAATAAATACTCGTGGCTACGCATACCTGTCATGTTCTCCCGTCCTCTTTACCTATTGCTATCCTGTCTTTCACCTATAGCCGTCAGATTTCCTTCATTGGCTTACTCTCACACTGACACGTACCCCTTCGTTTTTCTCATATATAAATATGTATATATTTGCACATAGCCTTGGTCCTACGGCTATTTAAACTCCAAGCCCGCTCCTATAGCTATCCTCCTGCTTGTCACCTACAGCCGTCAGATTTCCTTCACTGGCCTACTCTCACACTGACACGTACCCCTTCTTTTTTCTCATATATATATATATTCGCTTGATCCAACGGCTAAGTAAACTCTGAGTCCGCTGCCATAGAATAATGATATAAAGTCCAAACGCGATAGTAGTAGTATGTTCCCCACTTTGTATTATTATAAAGTCGTACTTGTCCCGAATATCTCAACGTTTGCGCTGTCAGCAAAGTAAATCACCCTTTCCTCCCTCCACTCCTCTTGAGTCTTGAATCCATCCATATATAATTTCTCCCTCTTCACGTTATACCTTTTCCTTTAAAAGCAGAGTATAGGCCCCAAAAGGCCAAAAGATTGGAAGCATCACACCTTCTACGCAAATTCCAGGACTCCACTCAAGACCTCGACAACCCAATAAACATATTAAAAAGGGGGAGAGAGAGAGACTCAGAGTCCCTGCAAGGTCATTTTTGTAATTACTGCTTAATAAAAAATATATTTTTTTGGCTCGTCTTATTATTGAAATATTTTTATCCTCACTTTTTCTAGGAAAACTATCTATTGCCCTGTTCCCATTTGTATCACTTTTCGGTTGTAGCTATTTCTTCGTTCAAGTGCCTTTTACAATCTTTTGATAATTGTGTTGTGCACTCTGATGTTTTGTATCAATTATACGCTGCCCATTTCAGGAATTCAGAGACTGCAATGGCAATGAAAGGCCACGGCAACGGTGGAGTCAGGGGAATCACATCCCCAGACAGAGCCCAAGATCATTCTTATATTAAGAGAGGAGGGGCTATTTACAATCATCACGGCCATGACAGCATCGGCAGCGGCCGGAATGGGTCAGTTGAGCCGGGTCAGGATAATAATAGCAAAAAGGGAGGGTCTTCGTCTGGGAGCGATGGCATGCCTGTGGCGTGGCCACCCAAGTTTGTGATTGCTTTAACCAATAAGGAAAAGGAAGAAGATTTCATGGCGATTAAAGGGTCCAAACTGCCTCAGCGGCCTAAGAAGCGTGCTAAGATTATTCAACGTACTCTCAACGTAAGCTCTGCCCTATTGACATTAACATTTATACCTATCTATCTATCTATATATATATATATATATTGATGTTGAACTGATTTAGCCATATACTATTAAGATCTATATATTTGATGTTGAACTGATTTAGCCATATACTATTAAGATCTATATATTTGATGTTACCTGGGTAGAGTTTCGGTGAATAAGATGAGCGACTTAACAGTATGAACATCTTGTTAGCTTTAATTTATGGATAGAATATGTTGTTGATATGAGCAGTAGTTTATTTATTAGGCCCTGAACGATAAATAATTAGAAAAAGAGAAGAGCAGTTACCTCCGACGCAAGTGCTATCTAAGCTGGAAGTTTTTACTTTTTCCTTTTTCTTTTTTAGGTGGTATTTCATTGTTGATATTTACACTTCTGGCCCCGCATGTCGATTTGAAACCATTTTCAGTGGGATCCCTGTAGACTGTGCTAGTTTATTTTTCCCATCCCAACTACGCGTCGGCGCCGGGCATCATCCCAGACGATGCAAAATGGTTGACGGCCGGAGCTGACCGCTCGTGTTTGCAATCAGAAAATGGCTCTTATTAGGAACTTGGGATCATTGATCATTACCGTCGGCTTAAATTATTGAGGTGTCTTAATAATTTGTGTAGCTGAGTCGTCAATGAGCTGTAAATTGCTGTCCGTGATACAAGGGTAGGAGGGAAATATGGTTGATTGTCTTTACGTGGGCCCTTCTTCTATTGCAAACTTTGAGATAAAGAATTAAAAATCATACTTTAGGCGGGCCCCAGGATAGCATAAAGCATTGTCTCCAGCGATATTCACGATTCACATGCTGCATCAGCGGAGGGACCGATGGGTTGTTGATTTTCCGTTCCCCTTTTCTACCCACTCATACCCTCCTACTCTGGCGGACAACAGTTCTGTACGGCTTATAAGAAGGAGAATATATTGATTGAATAATCTTAGCACACTAATTCAAACCTGAGTGATTTGTTGTCGAGTTTGACGGGGGATAATAGTTTTATAATACCGTGAAGGCAAAGCTCAAGGCCTTTCAGTGTGGGTCGGCCCTGAGGTTAGTTGATCTATTACGTCGCACGTCTAGAGCTGTTTATGAACTTCTAATCGGCTATTGTGTACCCTTCTCCGTCTGCATCTCATTACATTTCCAGCCGGGCTTAATTATCTTTCATTGTTCGGCCGGTGGTCAAGTCCAGCTCGGTCCATAATGCAAAGAAGACAAAGTCACACATAGGCACAAAAGGTGTAAGCTTCAGTTGGTGTTACTAATTTAGTCCTCCTGTTCCGTTTCCAGCAAACAGACAAATTGACAAATTCTCTCATTTTTAAATGATCATAATAAAATTTTTTCATGGTGCTGTATTGTTTGCGCTCATTACTCTTGCAAGTTTGTCTCTAATTGTTGTATTTCTTTACAGTTGGTGAGCCCTGGAGGCTGGCTGTGTGATCTGACTCTGGAGCGGTATGAAGTCAGGGAGAAGAAGGTCTCCAAAAAGGTATTTGCCATGGACAATGTTTTTTCCAATTTATTAAATCAATTTTCTTTTGGGAGAGGGGGTAGCTCTTCCGGAACACCGAATTCCTGACATTATGATTATCAAACTCTATGTGCATGCAGAGACCGCGAGGGCTAAAGGCTATGGGTAATATGGACTCTGATTCTGACTAGTAAGAAGGTCGGAATCCATGGTAGTGGCTGCTATTATAATAGTAAATAGATGTAGAGTACCGCAAGGGAGGGAGGTTACAGCATTTGCTGGAACATGATGATCTGATATAGTCCCCCTGTTGGAAGGTGTGGTTAGTTGAAGTTAAGGTGATTAATGTGTTGCAGGCAGAGGGGAAGAAAAAAGAAGAATTATGTTTGTATATGGTGATAAATTGCAAGAGATACAGTGCCTACATCATTTAGTGCAAGTGCTCAGCTTTATTACTTTTTTCTTTTACTCAAGAGTTCCCTGCCTTTCGAGAAAAATGCACACCTCTCTTCGCTTCCATGAAATAATAGTGGTAATTTGTGCAATTGCCAAACCATAACCTTCCGGCAATTTCATGTTACTTTGTCTCATGAAGGTATTGTGGTATTAAAAAAGAAAAATGCTGTCTTTTTAAAATCCAAATTAAAAATTAAATTCAACTAAAAATAAGTATATTAGTGTATTAAATTTATTTTTTATTAATGATTAAGTAATATAAACAATAAAAAAATTGTGGCACAAAAAGATAAAAAAGTTATTATAATAATAACAATAAAAATGATGATGATAATAGAAATAATATAAATAATAAATTTATCATGCTATTTATGTCATATTTTTATTATTTTTTATTGATTGATTATTAATAAAATAATTAAATTAGTGTATCAAAAAAAATTTAATTTAATTTTTATATTTAAATATATAGCATTACTGAGACCGCCAAGCAAACACCCATTCCAGTCATCGCCATCGTGTAGTAGGGCTTTTTGATAACCATTTATCTACATGATTGACCAAAGGAGCCACCAAGCGGGTGAGCCAGTTAAGCGGTTGCCGTTGAGCAGCCTATAAGAGCCATCCACTTGCGCCATTGTCGAGGTCCAGTACGAAATCATTATTTTCCTGCATTCATGCTATTATAATCCTTCGGTGATTGGTTACATATCTCTTAATATGTACCTGAAAAATGGGTATTCAATTCTTCATTCACACCTGATCTGACTTACTTAATTTCTGACGATACCTATATACTTGATGAATATGAACAGCCAATTTCTCAAATATTTGTCAGATATGTCGGTGGGCATCATTCAATGCTGTGGGTTAACATTCTAGTTTTAACGTTCTCATGTGTATACAGGTTAATCTATTAAAGGGGGAAAATGTAAATTAATATTGGATAATATTAATTAGAGACGGCAAAAGAGCCAAATAAGTTAGGTTAAATTGGATTGGGTCGGGTTTTGGTCATGTTGGATGTGTTTGGGTTTGGATTTAATTTGTGCTTGTGATGATTTTGTTTGGGGGGGTTAATCCAAGTTGAGTATGTTTTAATTCGACTCAGGATTTGACCTATCGGGCTTATTTAAATTTGGATTTAGTTCATATCTATATGTTTTAGGTTAGATCAGATTTGATTCAAGTTATAAATTTGGATTGCATCGAGTTTGTATCAAGTAAATTCAATTTAGAATTCAAATTACATAGCAATTTATATGAAATAACTCCTATGATAGTTGTTTATTATTTTAATTTCACCATTTGCTTATATAACAATTTATATAAAAGCAAAATATTAATTTTGTTGATCAAATATGATTTTAGTTTGGGTTAATTTTGGATTTATGTACGGGTATGGGTCAAGTTCTTTTAAGTTGAGTCATTTTGGATCTACTTAGTTTAGGAGCGAGTCATTATTAGGTTTATGTTCGGGTTGGATTTTTTCAAGTCGGATCATTTATAGTTCGGTAAGTTCGTGTGCGGATTATTGGGTCACCAAAGTTCAATTAGTTTTCGGGATCAGTTATGGGTGAAGTATTGAGATCGGATGTGAATTTTTGGGTTAAAATGTGGTTCAAATTCAACTATTTTGGGAGGATAAATTTTATTAGGTCCAATCCTAATATATATATATATATATATATGAAGGTGGACATAGGTTTAAAGGTTGTATCCATAGCTGTATCCAACCATAACATATATTCTCTCTATCTTTTTTTTTTGATAAGTAATAATTATATTATTCAAATAAACAAAGAGTTTTGTCTCCTAAATATCATTGTGAACCATTCCTCCTATTTGTAAAAAAAAAAAACAAATGCTTGGAGGGATTTCTAATCATTTGTTTGGACAAAATCAAACTCCTGTGCATCAAAACTCCAATACATCAAACAAACAACTATCCAATAATTGTTAGGGGTGTAAATAAGTGGAGTCAGTATAGATTTAAAAAATAAAATTGAGTCTCGGCTTATTTAAAAATAAAATAACTTTTAACAAATCAAATCCGTGAATTTTTATACTTTAAATGAACTCAAAATAATAATTTTTATACTTAGATTTGGTTTGTTTAATACATAAGTCTAAAATTATTATTTTTGAATAATTTATTTGGTTAAATAAATGAGTTGAGTTAAATTACTAAAAAGTTAAATTCAAAAAGCTGGCAAGCTATACCCTGAATAGTTGGTCAACTAAAGGAAAAAAGAAAAAGAAAAAAGCCTCCATGAAGGTGCGCTCAAGCAACCCATGCCCATCCACGAAAGCCAGAAAGGTGGTGAAGGTCCGGGCGGTGAGGGGTCCCGCCTTTGGGAAGCCAAGAAGGTTGAACCCAAACAATAACACACAAAAGCAAAGTACCACATTGCTAAAGAAATCCTCAGCTACATGCTGTACCTGAAGAATATTAGGACCCCCTACTTTCCTCTAGCGTATGGAGGAATTAAGATGTAAATATAGTTTAGTTTTGAATAAAATTTAAGTACGAATAAAATTTGAATATTAAATAATTAAATGTGTAAAATTGAAAATGTTATATAATTGTATTGTCAATACTATTACGATGATCAAATATTTTAAAACAATTTCTTAGATATAATATTTGTCATCGAATCACTTTAATTATTATCGTTGTTACAGGTAAATAATTTAAGACCTTAATAATTTGTGACTTTATAACTGATAACATAGTTGATTATAGAAAAATAATATCTCAACGTACTAGAAAAAAGACTCATAAACCATATGTGTGGGGGATGATTAATATCTCAATATTCTATGCATGTAAAAACAAATGTTTTAAGCAACCATCCAAAAATGAAGGAAATAATTATAATATTAACTAATATTCATTATATCATATGTATGCTTATATTATAAATATAATAATTTTTTTATTACAAATATTGAACAAAAAAAGTGAGGATAAAAAAGTAAAAATAATATTTTATATGAATAAATATAAATAAACATACATGAATAATCATGTGTGAGCTTATTGCAAGATGAATTTACAATCTTCTTTTTTATTTTGGCACTTGTGACTAATAAAATATCTTACATTAGCATTATAGATTGCAATCTTTAAAATGAGATTATTGCTTATGATGCCTTAATTAGTACCAATGTTTCTATCAAAATCTTCTTCTAAATGAATGATCACATCTATAATCATGTCAAAATAAATAATCAATAAAAAAATTGTGTTGGCAAAATATTAAAAACATATTACTCAAAAATTTTGTAAACAAAGGAAAAGAATAACCTTTGTAATACTTAAATTGTTGTTCTAATGTGCCATCATCATTTTCAAGGACAATTTCTACATTATCCATGTCTACTAATCTTAATAAATTAACTAATGCACTTTTGTTTAGTACTTTAGGCGACAATGGTGAACTTGTAGACGTGTTTGAATTTCTGAGATTCAACAAAAACATTGACCTTTCAGTATTGTAATAGATTTTATGAATAGAACTCGAAATTCTAGTGCTTTTCATAAAATATTAAATCATTCAATATATTTTAAGAATAATGATGCAATTTATATTAGATTTTATATAAGCTATAAATGATAATTAACCATTTGTAATATCACTAATGATGACAATGTTTGTTGATATTGAAATGGATTGAACACAAGCTCCATATGTGTATCTTTTTCAATTATAGATGGTGTTAACATCGTATTTATGATTACTGCATTAATGATAAATAATAATACACATAAAATGATAAAATTGTATAAATAAAAAGTTAACACTACCGGCATAATATGTATTTCTTATATATCCTTTCAAATATTATCATGCATCAATATATTCTATACCAAGTATGAATTTAAAAGTTACTTGTTTTTACGGTTATTAAATAATATCAATGTAATAAGAATTTTCAATGCATCAAAAACTTTCTATTATATATATATATAATTTATTTTATGCTAGTAAAGTTAAATAGAAAAAAATTAATTACACTATATTAATATAAATTATTATTAATATTTGAATGCTATGAATTATTGCAGGTAGCATTTCTCAATATGAATATATATATATATATATATATATATATATATATATATATATATATATTAACTAATACTTTATAAATTATACTTCAAAATTTTAATTATTTATAGCACCCTTACAATTATTTGATTTATTTATTATATTTATCAATTATTTTAATATTCTATGTAGTATATATTATTATAATTATAACAACGATAATCAATATAACTTGTAGTTGTATACTCTTAAATAATATCATTATTTATACCAAAGTTATATTCTTTTTATTTATATCCTTTGAAATATAATAATTATAATAATAACATCAATTTAATGATTTTTTTATAATAGTAACAATACTAGTACATATAAGTTTTTTTTTGTCATAGTGCATAAACCTTTTAAAACACACCTAATAAATTATGCATTATTTTTAACAAGTTTTTAGTAATACCCTATTTTTTGTAAACTCTAATTAAGAACATAATTACAACTTGAAATGTTATGCGAATCCGATAATAGAAATTATAGCCGAACAATATATGCTGGATGTATTAATTACGTGTGTGTGGGTTAGGATGGAAAATGGATTAAGTAAACTAGGTAAATTTTTTTTTTGAAGAAATGGGTTTTAGATATTGATTTGTAGAACATGTAGCATTAGAAGGTTAGAGAGGATGACCATAGGTCATCTAAGCGTCATGCGAAGTTATTTATTTTTGTGTATTTTTGGGCCTATCTTCATCATTATAAGCCTTCCCCCAAGCTTCCCTCACCTTAGAATAAGCTTCATCATTATAAGTCTTTGCCCTATATCTTGGCTACAATCACCTCACTTCACCTTCCACACACTCCCTTAAACCTTATGCTTGCACTCAACCTCTTCATACAAGTGTGAATGAATCAAGCTTTTGCCCAATCTTTCCCCTCTCTCTTTTCTCCATTTTCTTGCATGGTTTTCCTTCTCTAATCCATTATCTAACCTTATTATATTTTATTAAATATAACACTACCATGGAATAGGGATTTTATGATGGTTAATTTTCATATTAAATAACGTTATCGAGTCATCATTATCTTTGGGGTTATCTAATGTTTAATAATGGTGCAAAAATTGTCATCTAAAATATGATAAATATGCTTATGTTGTGACTTTAGATGCTAGTTTTTGATAATAACTATTATCTAAGGGTTAAAAAAATGAAACTATAGATGTTAGTTCCTTAAATAATCATTATCTAAAGTGTACCACTTAATTCTTTTTTTGATACTTTGGATGATAGTCATGTACTATAACCGTTATCTTAAGTTGAATCAAACTTTTTTTTATACAATTTAGATCATAGTTTTGGAGAATAATTGTTATCTTATGCTCCCATTTTCCTCGTTTGTTTAATTTATTCCAAAACACATACACAATTGTATGTTCTCATGCATTAACCCATATATGCAATATCAAAATTTGACATATATTCAATATCAAACAAACATCCAAATTATTCACCAATACCTCAACCAAAACACTACTTATTAACAACACAACAAATACTATCAAACGTGCACACATTCAGAATTCTCACCGAAATAAAAGTATTTATAACCTACACCTAATAATCCAGTAAACAAGAAATATCATCATAATTTAATAAAATAAAATTCTAAACCTTTAAAATCACAAGCCTCTTTGCATTACAAGAGTTGTTCATCAGTTACAAAGTATATATGACATCCACTATAAAAAAATTATCACCTATACATCTGCTACAAAACATAAGCCATCTAAAACTAGTCTAAGAATGTTATAGAGGTGTTAATTACCTTAATTAAAACCTACTCATAAGCTCTATAACAATTCATGTACACATAAATTTTGCCTATCGATCTCTTATTTCATTAATCTCTCCCGGTGTGTATTCCCTTAGATAAGGTCCATCAGGATAGAATTATAAATCACATTTATTTAATTATTCAATTAGTAAACAAATTATCAAATGTCATCATTTAGTATTTAAAACTATTAATATACGAGTCATACATTTTCTAGACCTATATCTAAATAATTTAGTAACATGATCTCATACATGAATCTACACACGAAGTATCCATAATCATTGTTATTTTTCTACCTAGGCATCTGTAAAAATAAATAAAACATTTAAATTACAATATTAAAATATATTTCATTAACTAGAGATAGTAATCAAAATTGAGAAAAAAATACATTATTCAAAAATTTTGACATTAACAAGATTATACTAAAAGCCACTTCTTAAAGCTTTTCTGCCCTTCATCATAACCGACACTCTTAGTGTCTTAATAAAAATAATAAACAACCTTAATATACTAGAAATGGAATGCATAGACATAAAATAAAAAAATATAAAAAAAATATAATAATGTGTCAATCAGATGCTTCCCTTGAGACTAAGCTTCATTAAAATGGATTAAGTGATTAGCTAAAGAATCAAACACAAATACTTTTTCTCTTACAAGGATGAATAACATAAAAAACCTAATGTTGAGAAGCGATGTGTGTTATAAATAGTAGTTGTTCTGACCGAAAATCCATGATATTTTGTGCTAGATATTTAGTGAGTTCCCTTTCCTTCTTAGCATGTGTATCATTTAGTTAGAATGGGCACATAAATCTGTAGTAATTATTGAGAAAACTATATGTCTAATCCATGACCTCCAATAACCAATTCATGAAAATAATAGTGCATATAAATTAATAACATTGAGGACTCATACTAGTGTCACCATAAAATTCAAAACATTTATGCATTAAGATGATATTAAATAATACTTAATATATAAGGATATCCCGGTAGACAACATCAACTCTTGGTTAACCACTTCACTTATTTCATCTTTTTTGATGGGAATAATATTGGATGTGGTTTGACCAACTAAATTGATAAGCATGTTAACAAAAATTTGATCCATTCTAAGAAAATGTTAGGCATAGAAGCTAAGCATATAAATTTTGGTCATGCTTGAAATTTGTGCTTGGGCGGAAGTTTTAGATTTTTATTCTTGAGGTGTAGTCTCTAAAGGAGCTGTTGAATTGTCTATGTTGTTTCCTTCCCCTCCGATTCCTTTCACTATGCTTTTTCTATCATCTTCTTTTTTCCTTGCCTTAGAATTATTAAACAAGTTATAGTAATCATAATATTAGCTAATGTCTTTAATTTAATGAAAAAAATGGACACTAATGGCGATAAAGAGTGTAATTACATTTGTCCTAAGATTTTTCCTTGGCTTTGATTTCTTAATTTATAATAATAAATAATTTATAATAAATAGATAAAGGTGTAATTAATTTAATTTAATGAATAGATAATATATTAACAACAATGGAGATTGTCGTTTCCTCTTTTTTTTTGTCAGACGTATCTAGTTCGCATATTAATGCACAAAACTTCCTTTAGCTTATTCTATAATCACAATATCGTATTTTTTTTTATCTAAGGGTAGATATAGATTAGGAATTATTGAAGTGTCAATGAAAAAATGATTTTTTTTAGTTGCTAAAGGAGTCCCATGGACCATCAATATGTTGGTACCATGATGGATTTCAATGCTACTCTTTGTTAAGAGAATTAAGGGGTCCTTAGCAAACAAATCACACTTATGAATACCTTGAAAAATTATTTCATATTAAATACTTTAAATCATTTATGGTATTTGATACATATAATAACAAATGTAGACCATAGATTATTATGCTTATTGCTAAAAGAGATGACAATTGTGGATCCTTTTCACAACTATCTCTTACACTATCTACATTAAGTATTTGAAATAAATCATGCGACACTTGACTAGCTAAGTTATACCATTGAGATTTCATAATTGATAATTCATGTTGTATGATGAACATTTCCTTTATCACTCAACTAGGTATGCCACTAGGTCCCTAGTCTTCTGAGACCAATTAGTTTGACCACACAAGCTCGTCTTTATAACACATATGATGCAGGAGCATCTATGGATTCTCATACAAATGAGGATTTGGCATTATTAATAATGGAACCTATTATAATATGTGTATTTGATGAGATAACTTTGACTAACTATAATAAGTATATTTTAAGTGATTCTTACAGGTATGTAGCATATTTGCATACTTGCAAGGAGAAGATTCAAGATGTCAATACACTTAAGATTTCTTCTTATGTTATAAGTTATTGAAAGTCAAATGAGCTATTATGCATGGAAGTCAAACTCTTAAGTCAAATAATATCTAGTTATCATTCTTATGTAAATTAGGGCTTTCTGTTAGTTGTTTCCATGTAATAATTAGCTACTCTTGTTTGTTATAATTTCTAATTCTATTCATGTATTGTATAAGTTAGTAATATGTTGCTATCAGAGGTTTGTGTGCTAGTTAGCCATGTGTACATTAATGTGGCTATTTTAGTGTGCTACTTAGTAAACTTGTCACTACCTATATTTAAGGTGAAAATAATGTAAATGGTGTCATTTTGTGTGTTGAACTGGTAAGATTTGTAGAATTGGGTAAATTTCTGGGGAGTATTGGCCATAAGGATAAAATGATCCTTTATAAGTTTTTGAAGAAAATAGATATGTTATTTTTTTCCTTGAGTTTTATTTTTGAAATAAATTTTACATATAATATGTTAATTTTTGGATGAGGATGACTTAAGCATAAAGATGAGGATGAAAAATAATAAAGTTGGATTTGTTTAGGTGAACTAAAGGCATTTTGGTCTTTTAGTCAAATTTGATATTTTGGGTGTTGTAGGGGTATTATATGGACTTAAACATGAATGATTATTTGTGAATTATCTTAACAAATTATGAATAAGCATGAGGTATGAATTAGGAAAAAATGATGTAATTTGAGAATACTAACCAAAATGGTGATATTGGTATGTTATGTGTGAAAACTTGGAGTTAAGTTATGAGTTTTGGATATGATTTTTTAATTATATTTTATATCATTACGTTAAATTTGGTGAGTTGGAAAGCCTTATGGATGAAGTTGTATTACCTATAAAATAATGATTTATTAGGGTATAATGGTCTTTACTTTGTGAAAGATTCCTTTATGTAACTAAAAATTATTCTATTGTCTTGCCTCTACTCTTGTAACATGTTAAATGTGTTATTAATGATATACTCTAAGTGTGGATATTATCAATTGTTGGATGAATTCATATTAACCGAGAATCATGATAAGAAACTTTCTCATGTTAACTCAATGGAAATAAGAATAAAAATCTAATGGTAGTAAGTAAATCAAGTGATGCATTATTATTTACTAAGTGTTGGTTAACGATCCAATAAAATATTACTACTTGTCAAATGAGTTGAGACCAAAATGATTACAAATGTTGAAATAATTTGATTATATTTTTCCTTATCCTAATGGAACTAGAGAACCATATTCTACTATATTTGACCAATCACCTAACTTATAAGGGGTATGCATACTTAAGAATTTGAGGTTTACTATTGACTCAAGAATTTTCTACCCTATATGTGAAAGTATCTATGAGGTTGGATACCTTTCTCCCATCTATAAGGGAAAAGGGAGAGTTAAATATTGCATATCAATGAGGTTAACTATCTTTCTTCTATCTATGGGGGAAAGATGGGAAGAGTGTTTATGTTATAGTGGTTCCTTGATCTCTATATGACTAAGTAAATTGATTGCATGATCACCTAATGATAAGCTTTAAATATGAATTTCTTTTATATCACCTCGTATCTTGAGCATCTATGCATATAGAGTATTTATCTTGTCATTAGGTTGCTTGTACCATACATGCCTTTTTATCGATGTTTCTCATTACCATAAGTAGATGCTACCTTATTTTGTAGGTAATTGTTATTTCAATGACTTCATTGTGCTTACCTATAGTGAGTGGTCATGGGTTGGTTCAAGTGTATGGTTATCCACATATATCTCTCTTTGGACTTTTAGTCTTCTATTTTCTATCATATGTATTCTCATTCTGTTTTGTAACCTTGTATCATAGTGGGATCAAGTACTTCCCATATCTAATCTCTAGGTATAAGTTACTTTTTAGTATTACACTAGAAATAAATGGGGTATAGAGAATCCTTTTCTATGGTTGATGTGGCGTTACACCCAATATTTTATTATTAATGATTCCGCAAAAATAAAAATTTTTAGTAGTTGGTGTTACATGGACGATGCTTACAATTTCACTAAGGTCGTGTTGAAATTTGGTTTCTAGGTAATGGTTAATCCACTACAAAAATTTAAGATAAGGGTTACATTTCTTATTGATAGTATTTTACCATAATTGTTTTAACAATTTGAAAACAATTTTTTTACAGTAAATAACCACATCTTTAAGGGGACTTTAATTGCTTAACCATATTCTATAAAGTGGGTTTGATGAAGGTTACCAAGTTGATCTCAATTTATGAGGTTTTACACCATCATGAAGACTTGGAGCTAGAAACTTTAATAATTTTTCCAATTCCAAGCTATTGTGCAATTGATGCTTACATTTTTGTTGTCCTAAGCTATTTAATATTGTGTAAAGTCCAATCAAGCATTTTTTTTTTACTATTTTCATCTAAAAACTTTGTAACTTCCCTACATATCTTTGTTTGAACATTGGTAAAAAAAGGTACTAAAAGTAAAAAAAAAATTAATATGAGAATTTTCCATGCTCATGTTGGAATGAATTCAATTCTTCTTCATTTGAAAAGTTTAAATCTATTTATGAAATTAGCTAATACTTTTGGCTTGACTAAATCATGAGAATTCAATTAACTAAAATTTTTTATGTCTAAATTTTACTATTGTTAAAGGAATAACATGTTCTTTACCATGATAATTGGTTTAATATTATTAATTACTTTGCTTCTAAACAAGATTTATTGAATGATAAATTAATGTGTTCAATGTATTAATTTTAATGAGTGAACTTCTATTAATAGTTAGGGTATTTGACTGCCTATGGTGAATGTCATGGGATACTCGAATAAATCCTCATATCTTTTGTATTAGTAACATCTCATGGAACAATTCTTGTTAATGAATAATTTTTTTAATCATTTAATTTTTCAGTTGCCATGTAGTTGTACCGGATTTGAAGTTTGATTTTTGCTTTAAAAAATCTCAAAGATTAATATGGTTCATTATAGAAGATGATTGTCTATATACTCAATTATGATGGCAATTGATGTGTTGATTTTTTTTTCTCAACAAAATGTTGCAGACGATGAAACCATGTGTTGAAGAAATCATATATGCTATGTTTCTAAATTCTTGTATGATAGAATTTTTATGTGGAAAAGAACTCTGTATGTATGTTATATACTCAATAAGATTTACCACAAAAGGTTAGATAAGACTACTCATGATCAATGGAAAGAAACTCCTCCTAGCCTAATTTTTTTATAAGTTAGAGGATATTAAAATAAAATGGGTATACCGTATTTTAAGAGGAAAAATGTTAGGATAAAATTGTTTGCAAGGCCCACCTCTATTTTAATATTCTACATCAATATTAAGACTTTATTCATCTGTTGGTAATGTTTTAGAGTTTTTTTTTTCAAGTTTTAGTCAAGTGGGAAATATATTGTTGGATCTGAGAGTGTTGCCCTAAAACATGATCTAACGTAATAGATCTTGAGATGTTTTTACTGTTGAGTCATTAGTGAAGATGACTAGTTAGAGTTTATTATAAAATTTATTAATTTTCCAGTAAATGCCATAATTTCCTTAATTGTTTAGAGTATTCTGATTTCAAAATATTTTATATGTTTATTGTCATTATTTTCTCATTATAACCTATTTTTCTAAGTGGATTAAGACTCAATGCTTAGAAAAAGAGTGGTGTATATTGAAATGATGTTGAAGTACCTTAAGGGTATGATGGATTGATGTTTGCATTTTAATATTCCTAATATTTGGAGAGGATTTTTTGGATGTAAATTGAGTTATTAATGATGTTGAAGTAAACTTTACTATTGGTTTGAAGAAAATTTTACTAATGGTTATGTATTTTCTTTGGGTGGATATGTCATATAATAAAAATTCTTCAACAAAGAGGTATATTGTATGGAATTGAATTTTCTACTCTTAAGGTTATATGTGAAGAAAAATAATGGTCGCAGAATAAAGTGGCATAGGTGCCATTGTGAGCACAAATTGTTTATTATGATTTCTCTGTATTTTGGTATATTGGTAGCTATTGAAATCACAAAAATTGCTATATATCTTGGTAAGATGAGGAATATCCTCATCAAACATTGCGTGCTTGACCTAGTATATGTAAATGGGTATTTTCAAGGAGTATGAGTTTATTGCACTAGAGTTGCTTGGCTAAAAAGCTCAATGTTTGCTAAATGTAGTTGTTAAAATTCTTTTATGGCTTCATTATATATTTATTGTGGCTCACAACCAACTATCTATATAGCTAATAATAAGGCTTATATTAGCTATAGTAAGGATATCTATCTAAGACATAGTATTGTTTGTAGTTTGCTCAGAAATAATGTCATCTCTTTTAACTATGTGAGGTTAAAGAGAAGTTTAGAAACTCTATTAAAAAAAGTGATTAACAAGAAACTATTTTCTTAAAGTGATTATGAAAAGGAGTTATTTTCATATTTGGAGAGGCTTATGATGGATCCCAATTTGGTTAGATTCAATGGAGTCACACCCAATCTAGTATAAAGAATTCAATAGGTCAAAAAAATTATATGCTTACTACATCTTATGTTTGTGTTCATGAGTAAAGTCCGTGTGTTTATCAATTGTGTTGTGTTTCCTATCAGATATTGTAGTTGTTGATGTTGGATGTGAAGTTCTTAATGAGCTCCATGGCTCAAGTTTAGGTGGTGTGAGTAGTACACACCTGATGTACTCACGTATATGATTGTGGGAGATATCTACCTACTATAAGTAGCATTGTAGCCCTACTCTCTACAATGATGAAGAATTTGTTGAAACGAGTGATGTTCATAGATTATATGAGATTGGAGAGGAACTTGGTAAACCCTCTCATGAAAGGTTTGTCAAGAAAAGTGGTCCTTGAGAGGTATTGGTCTTAAGCTCCAAATAGATGAAAATGTGGTGCACGTTTGTTTAAGGTCAGATGAGGATAATTATTTAATCTTCTATTATTTGAGATGTGCACTCTTATGAATCTATAGCCAATTATGGCATTGCTATTGAGAGCACTTGATGGATGATCTTTTGTGGTAGTGCTAAGATTGAGGCTTAAATTATATTGAATCTAAAACCATCATTGGTGGTTCTTTTGAGATGTAGTTGATCAACTCTGCCGATTATTTTGAGGTTGAGCTTATGCCCTTAATAATTCCATAGCCATTTGTAGTGGTACTAACTAGTCACACTTGGTGGAATCATATTCCTGGGTGTAAAAGTAAGTCACCTTCTATAAGATAGTTGAGATGTGTAGAAATTAAAAGTAGTATATGTGCTGTAGGGGCTCAGTAGTCTATATAGTTCAAGATTAATTCAATTGAAAGGCATTGATACTTAAGTATATTAATTTTCCTTTGCCCAAGATATTTCGTTGAATTTTCTTGTGGTTATTGGGTATTGTTGGAGTAACTATAATAAAACGTATTTGCACCATAAGAAATGAAATAAAACATCTTGTCCCTTCATTATTCATTATGGATAGCGGTAAGATCTTCTCCTTTTATTATTCATTATGGACAATGATTACATCTTCTTCATTCATTATTTATTAATCACGGAAAGTAGTTACATCTCCTTATTTGGTCTATTAATATTCCATTATTGGTTTAGTTTTGAACACAAAGAAAGTTGAAATCCCCCACCATCTTCTCTTATGCCTTCAAAATTCCTAGGAAAGTGTCTTATACTAATTCCAAGCCATTAACTATGAGTGCACATGTTTGAAGTCTAGTTGTATTAACCTTGAAGAACGGAAAACCCTTACGATTGCACCAAGGTCGTGCCGAAATTCACTTTCAAGGTAATGGTTCATCCATGACACAACTTTGAGATAAGTGTTTGATATCTTATTGATAGTGCTTTTCCATGATTTTTCCAACATAATTATGGTGTAAAATTAGTTCCTATATGGTGAAACATTTAACTGTATTCTACAGTAAAAAATATGGCCAATGCCATTTAGAGTCAACATAGTTATGCTAGTGAAAGATTAGTCGACTCAATTATGCTAATGAAAGATTAGTTCAATTATGGTGGAAATTAGTTTATTGTTGTGAAACATATGTGCCTTTTGGGTGAATGGTTTTGAGAAAAGTATTTTGAAATTTCAGTAGAATTTCCATAAAAGATATATATAATTATGGTTATAGATAAGTATACTTTTGGTAAAAGATTAGCATATTTATAGTGAAATTTCAATAAAACAATGTAAAAAAGTTTATAGTAGAGAAAATGTTGAAGCATATTCAAAATAATAGTAAGCGATCAACTCAGTGCTAGTAAAAGATTAGTTCGGTTATGGTAAAATATTAACTACATTCTATGATAAAATATAAGCACAATGATGGTAAAAGATTAGATAAGTAAAGGAGAAAGATTATGTTATGTATTATGAAACAATAATGGTTAAAGCTATAATAATTTTATGTATTGTGAAATAATAATATTAAATATAGGTATTTAAATATTGAAAGATACATAGAACTCATATTTCAACTCTAAAGTAAATTATCATAGGCCTTTATTTGAAGAGAAAAATCTAAAAAATATTATGGTATAATTCTTTTTATTTTTCAATCATTCAAATTAGATATATTTAAATTTTAAAAAATTTGACAACCACTTGCATAGTTTACAAATTGGGGCGCAAGGTGCCACATAATTTTTGCATGCTAATAGTTATTTAGTTTCAATTTCAAGTTAGTACAAATTACAAAGATTTTCAGCACCGTCTTGGACCAATGTTATATCTATTATGATACATGATTTGATAAACTTAGAATTTGGACTTTATCCTCCTATACTTGTATATCTTTACTTTTTGTATTATCTTAATCAAATTAATATGATAGACTTGAATTAAAAAAAGAGTGTTGCTTTGTTATACCAAACAATAATCTGTAATCTATATGTCCTTTTTTTAAAATCTTTTTTCCTTGCATTGGTCTGCTAATAGAGAAGGCGCATATGATAGGCTTTAAGAAAAATTAAATATAATATATAGTTGGCAGTACCCAACACGATCATTTGTTGATTAGTAGTATTTTGTCATGAACCATGACTTACCCCAAGCATATTGTGAATGAGCAATGTGAATATATGTGTTCTCTTGTTACCTGATGATTGCTAATGTCTATATTATCATAGGTAAGATTTGGTGTCATTTCTATACATCTCTATTTGCTGTTATTTTGGTATTTTATGCATATTCGGCATGTTATTCAGTAGAATTGTGTGTTGGACGCTGGCCTCACTAGGGGTGGTAGGGCCAAAGCCTCTGAACATGCGATAAAGTGGTATAAGAGCAGCTCGTGATTTGTGTCAGCTAGCAAGTATTTTATTATATTGTTGGGTGTACGTCGAGGGACTGCGGGTAACCTGTTGGATTGAGGCACATTAGGGGACGATCAACTTTGAAGGAGTAAAGCCAAGGGGTCATGTGTGCCACACGGTTCCATCGATAATGAGTGTTGATGGACATGGTTTGGTGTGGAATCTAGGCCATTGAAATGAGTTGTTGGGGGATGCATGATGAGATGATTTTGAGAATGCATGGATAAGTCGCTATGATGGGGTCAAATATGCCACAACAAGTTGTGTTGTATATGAGATGTTGGTTAGAAGTCGAGCCTTGTGGGGCAACGTATGATGTTTATATGGCTCATTCTTAACATTGGGCCAGTATTGAAGGATTGTCAAGGGAACAATGCCTAATAAATAGGAAGCAATGTTGGGACCCCTTTGTGGTGCACACGAGGGTGTTTGTGATTTTTGGTGGGGGAGATTATCATGGTTTTTAACTTACCCCAAGCATCTTGCTAATGAGCCATGCAAATACGAGTGCTCCCTTGTTGCTTGATGGTTGTTCATGTCGATATTATGTTGCCGATACAACTCAGCGTTCTTTTTATACATCTCTGTGTGCTATTATTTTGGGATATTGTGCATATTCGGCATGGTGCTCAGTAAAATTGTGTGTTGGATGCTGGTCTCGCCAGGGGCGTTAGGGCCAAAACCTTTAAGCACTTGACAAGTTGCTGCAAAAGTATTTTGAAATTTCAATAGAATGCTCTTGAAAGATATATATGATTGTGGTTAAAGATTAGTATATTTTTGGTGAAAGATCAACTTATTTATAGTAAAGTTGAAGTAAAATAATGTAAAAAATATATAGCAAAGAAATGGTTGAAATATATTGAAAATAATGGGGAAAGATTGGTTTAATGTTAATGAAAGATTAGTTTGGTTATGATGAAATATTAGTTATATATGATAAAACATTAACTATATAAAAGATTAGCTCAATGATGGTAAAAGAATAATTTAGTAATGGAGAAAGATTAGTTTATGTATTATGAAACAATAATGGTAAAATATAAGATCAACTTATGTATTGCAAAACATTAATAGTAAAAGATAGGTAATTAAATAGTGAAAGATATATAGAGCTTATTTTTAAGTCAAAAGTAAATCAGCATAGGTCTTTACTTGAAGAGAAAAATCTTTAAAATATTATGTTATCAATTTGTTTTTATTTGTCAATCATTCAAATTAGAGATATTTAAATTATAAAAAAAATTGACATCCAGTTGCACGGTTTAGGTATTGGGGCACAGGTGCGGCATATTTTTTGCATGATAATTGTAATTCAGTTTAAATTTTAGATTGATATTAATTACGAATATTTTCAGTACCGTCTTGGACCAATGATATATCAATTATGATAGGTGATTTGATAATCTTAGAATTTTGATTTTATACTCCTAGATTTGTATATCTTTACATTTTGTATTATCTTAATCGAATTAATGAGATAGATAGAGGGGAAAAAACCAAGTGATTATCTTTATTCCTTATGGGCCTGCCATCAGAGAAGAAACCTGACAGGTATATATATATATATATATATATATATAACATATATATAGTCCTTGATACCAACATATATTATATATATAGTCCTCTGTTGATTAGTGGTGGCTGCTGCAACTTACGTACGTATAGCCGAATTAGACTGATTGAGAAGAGAAGATAATTTGTATAGCAACAGCTGTTGCAATGAGTTTTTTTCGACCGGCGGCCTCCGTAACCAACCTGCTGGAGGACGACAGTAATAATAAGGAGGAGGAGGAGAGAAAGAGAAATCAACGTAACGAGCAGGTGCAGGAATTGCCGCCAATATCAACGAAAACAACATCATTAGCGGATAATCTCATGATCTGCTGCAACTTATTGGTAGCCGACGACCTGGTCGTGGAGATCCCTTCTCCGCCTAAACCGATACCAAGTTACCGAATGCAAGTTGGTGTGCAAGCGATGGGATTCATTAATCTCCAGCCCCATGTTTAGTCACTCCTTCATACGCCGCCATCCCAGCATGACCTTCGTCCTATGTGGTTCCAGTACGTATGAGCTACAATTCTTCGGTGTTCTCGATGAAACATCATGGGGAAAAGGATCTGCAGGACGGCTCGAAGGACCAAGCGACAAAAGTGGAGTTATCCCCGGCTCGATAAAATTCCAGATTGATGCTTACTGTGGTTTCGAGTTACGTGGTACATGGATGTACCAGTTCTTGTACTGCCACACAATCTTAGATGCTGAATCCAGGCACACACTCCATTGCGTCATAAAAAATCCGCTAACAAACCGACGCCGCGTGATCCGTCCGATATCTTATTCTATGTTTTACGCCGACGATGATGAGAGCGGTTTCCTAGGAGATATTCCTGCCGTTGGTTTCGTCTGTGCCCCGATCTCGTCTTCTCCATCGGTCGGCGACGGTCGGTCGTACTATAAATACAAGGTAGTTTGTTTGTCCTCGGCTGCCGTCTGCGAGGAAGTTTTCGACGTCCACGTATTTTGTTCTGAGGCCAATCGTTGGGAAAAAAACATAAGGTTTCATGCGCTCATCACGCGTACGTGGCTCGCCACTCGCTGTACAATCCTATGGTGGCATGGGGAGAAAAACTTCTCTGGATATGCGAACGACGGAAGCCGCGCAGGCGAACCGTCGTGGCCTATGATCCGTTTAAGGATCCCACGAGGATGGATTGGTTGATCGACGTGCCGGTGTTTGAGGAGTATGATTACGATGGGAATAGAGAAGTGGAGTATAGCATTGGAGTATGCAAGGATCGGCCTCGGATGTCAGCCATCATGGGATATTTAGTCGAATACGGAAAGGAGGGAAACGAAGAGCACTTTTATGACACTAATAATGCCGTAATCGTTATCTGGGAGCTGGGAGTTGGTGGAAGACAGGAGTGCCGGGAGTGGAAGCGGTTGTTTAAGGTTTATGTATTCGATCAGGATTTGGTGGCGCTGGACATGGTGAAGAAACGGTTGATCAATGCCGGCTGCGCTGCTGACACCGGGCAGCAGCCGTTAATTTATTCCAGAGGGGGTTTCTCGTTCATACCCTACACCATGAGGGTTAGGAAGTAGGGGGTCGTGGCTTTCCACCCTAGTCATGAAGACTTGGTGTCAGGGCTTCCGCATGATGTCACGGAACCCTGACTGAAATATAAAATTTTTATTTAATTTTTAGATATTATATATATATATATATAATACTTGTAAGACACCATAGCAAACGATTAACATTTTTACATAATCATTAATATTACTCAACTATCAAATTAGGAAATTTTAATTTATCTTATTAATGTAGAAAGTAGAAATTGGTTTATTAATTAGGTAGAAATCAAAATTAGTTTGTAGAAATCAAATTTTTTAGTTTATAGAAATTCTAATTTATCTTATTAATGTAGTAAATAGAAATTGGCTTATTAATTAGGTAGAAATCAAAATTAGTTTGTAGAAATCAATTTTTTTAGATTTATAGATTGAAGTGTTTAATTTATTAGTTAGTTTTTGAATTAGTTTGTTCTAAAATTATATTATCAATTAAGTTTTAGTAAATTTCTTAGTTAATTCATTAAATTGTTTAATGTCTTAATTAAGGATGTAACGATACTTTTCAAGCTGGCCTAAAAATAGGCACAATGAATCTAAATCTATTAATCAAGTTGTGTTATCAACTTTCAAAAATTTTGACGAATTTATTTAAGCACCTACAAATATTATTTTATTTCAATATCTATTTTAGTATATTATTTACTGAATAAAAATACTAGGGACACCATGGATCCAAAACTCTGATTCCGCCACTGCTTGGTGTACGTGTTGAGAGGTTGGTGCAAGGTGTTTTTGTGTGATCAACGGACAGGAAAGGTGCGAGAGGTTCGTAATGAGGTGCATTGTTGTTGGAGTAATATATTTACACTCGTGCATCCTATTTCGCGAGTAATGCTATATACCCAAACTTTAAACCCAAACTTTTTTTAAAATATACATATTAATACACTAATTTTATTTTTTATTAATAATTAAATAATATAAATTAATAATAATATAATATAAAATAAAATTATGACATAAAAATACCTTAAATTTATTATTAGCATTATTTCTATTATAATTATCATTATTATTGTTATTATAATAAAAAAAAAAGATTTATACTTTTTTAATAGTATATATTTATTATTTTGTATTATTATTAGTTTATATTACTTATTTATTAAAAAAAAATAAAATAAGTGTATTAATATTCATATTTTAAAAAAAGTTTGAGTTTAAGTTTGGATTTAAAGTTTGGGTAAGTAGCATTTTTTCTATTTCGCCAACCGCGCTGGTCGATGGTCAGTCAGGTAGTACTGCATGCATATATGTATTTCAACTAATTCCAATTTTTGTTTTGTTTTAATTAGTATAGAAGTATGTGCAGTGTATGTAATTAGATAGTAAAGAATATAGTATACTGTATAGAGGGTAGGTAGTATGTTTTTATTTTGATTTTTATAACAAAATGTTATTATTATTATTATTTCATGCGCTCGTTATATTTGATTACATGCCCCGCTGCTGTTGCTTTCAGATTTTGACGACTTTGCTCTGTATCCTTACGAAGTAATTTAACGACCCTTCGTATTCTCTGCTGAGAGGCGATGCATTCATTGGTCGGAGGCGTTGCACCCTGTCGAGCAAGTATTGGAATCATGATGCTTTGCCAGCTAATGTGTCGAGAGAGCAGTTAAGTTGCTCTGGAGTGGGCACGTAGTAGTACCGTCCGTGCACGGTGCTATCACATTTGATATTTATTTGAATTGGTAATAAGGGACTGTTATAAAACATTATCATAAACGTACATGCTCAATCATTATTATTAGGGATGTTCATATGGGTTGCCATAATTTAATCTTCTAATTTTATCTTAATTTATATAACTCATGCGAATGAAATAAATGATTAATAATTTTTAATTCAACCCATCATATTCTACTAACTAGATGGATTGACCATGGGTTAATAAACAAATAAGTTTATCACCATCTCTAACTAGAGGTGACAATCAGGTTGGACGGTTCATGTTTGGGTCAAGTTATAGTAGGTCGGGTTATTTTCGACTCAAGTTATTTATGGATCATTTTTTTATGGTTTATGTGTCGAGTCGATTCATTTTAAGTTATTTTATTGGTTGAACCGGTTTTAGTTTCTGGTAATTTCAAATTATTTTTTTGGTCGAGTTGGTTTCAAATTTAGGTCGTTGCATATCCCGGTCATATTAGGTTAATTTGTCTGGCTAGTTTGTGTTGGGGTCATTTTGGGTCAACTTAACAAGTTAGATTATATTTGGGCCTAACTAGCTTGTGTTTGAATACTTTTGGGATCGAACGGAGTGAGATTGAGTCATGGTGGGCATAGACGATGTTGGGTCTTAGTAGAGAGGGGCTGGGTGGAACTGAGTCAAGGTGAGCCGGAGTTGAGTTAGACCGAGCCGGAGCCGAACAAGGTTGGAGTGGGGCCGAGAGAAATTACTTTTGGGTAGGATAGGGTTGGACGGGGTCGGATGGAGTTAGTTGGGTCTGGGATGACCTAAACAAAAATAGTCCATCTAGAGTTCGGTTAGAATAAGGTTATAATAGTGGTAAGTTTTGTATAGTAGAGATAATATTCACCGACCCACGACAACATGTACGCTAATCCATACTAGCCCTTCTTAATTTGTAACCCACCATGGGTTAATACATAAGAACTTTTACAAAATACTAATTCAACCCATCTAACCAATAAATCTATTTTCATAGATTGAATTTTCTAAGTTATGGCTAACCCAATTCATTGAGCACCCTAATTATTATGTCTTGACCTGAAATGGAATTTACATGCGCTAACTAAAAATGCCGCCTGCCCCTATTCAGTTTTGTGCAGGCACTGGCGTTTGACTTTCAGGAGGGGCCGGGCTATATGCAGTGATTAGCGCAATGTTTATTTAATCTAAGCTTTAACATATATATTATAGTGACCCCACTCAAGAATAATAATAATGATAATGATAATCATAATCATAATACTGTGACCATGTCTAAAAGCCCTTTTCAGAAAATAGGCACCATGCATGATGCTAATAAGAATTAGCCTCATTGAGTTCGACTCTCGACGTCCGTAAAAGAATGCAGTAACCCTTTTAAGGTTCGCGTGGTGATTAGACTCTTGATTTTGATATGAAGCAACGTTTCTCCAAGATTCCATGTTTGATCTCCGCTAATTTAACTTTGTTGAGGGTATCATGATGAGAAGGAGAAAATTAAACGTTGCATGGCTCATTCAATCACAACAGTGTGCATGGTACGCTCAGTTACACCACACTATTCCTCTAATACTTTTTTTAAAAAAAATAAAAAACAACCTTTAATTTGTCTTTGTGTGGTGACGAGAAAACAATACACGGGAGATGGAACCGAAACTAAAATCTTAATACATCAATATATAAATTATATTCAAAATCAAATCTGTAGTACTATTGATTAGAAGAAACAGCTCCCAAATTTTTATACCGTTCGACCATCGGCACGGCAACCCGTTTTCTCACCTTCATTCTCGCTTTCTCCATTTTTTTTTTCCTTTGATTTTACTAAAGTTTCTGAATGAAGTGCCTTAATTTTATTATTTTCTCTCAATTTATAGATTTTGAAGAAGAAAAGGAATCACACTAATTATAATAATTATTCAAACTTCAATTCATATTTCGTTGGTATCTTATTAATCTTTTACTAACATTGAATTAATCTTTTATCATCGGTAAACTTATATAACCCCATTAAATATTTTATCATTAATTATTACAACCGATCCTTCAATAGCATATAATAACTATCTCACTATAGTCCAACTAATCTTTCGCTATAATTTAAGTGATCTTTCACCAATATTTGAATTGATCTATCGTAATTTAAGTGATCTTATGCTAACATTGACATTTCACATTCTTCTTCTTTTTCTTCTTAAACCCATTTATTATTCTCATCTAGAATAATACAAATAAAAAAATTCACATCTAGAATAATTGACATATTTCTAATCTAGAATCAATTTTAGTTTAAACCCATATAAAGAGAAAATAAATAAAAAAGAAGAAGATAAAATCAATAACATTTTTGATTGATTTTTCATTAGTATCTTACTGATCTTTCACCAGTATTATAACTACAATTCACCACTATTATCCTCATTTTTTTATCAGTGTAATTTAAGATTATTTCACTACTTTTAAATTGATATTCTCCATAATTAAACTAATATTTTACTAATTTTGAATTGATATTTTATTAATGTTAAGCTAATATTTCATCACACATGTGAATATATTTCACCATATTTATGCTAAAAACCTAAACGTACATTTCAAATAGTTTTTGACAATTATTCTATTGATATTCTACCATTATTATGCTAAAACAAATCTTTTCAAACTTATTTTACGTATCTTTTAGCATTATAACTTTTTTTTGATAATTATAAATCACCAAATTCCAAAGATTTAGGCCAAACTTACAAAAAAGCTTGAACATTATGAACCACTTCCTCTATTCTATAGGGAAAGACCCTCCTACTGAACTTGATCCACGATCCTATTTTAACCTTAATGAGTAAAATAAGCCATCTAACACACACGTGGAACTTATCAAAAACATATCCGTTCCTAAACTCCTAGATAACACTTATAATAGCAAAAAAGGCCGTACACCAAATGTAACCATTCTTTTATATAATCCGATTGTAATACCCCATGTTTAGAAACCCTAATCATACACTCGTAATTATGTGTAACTAGTTGTAATAATTATTGTTGTATTAAATATATTATTAATAGGTGTATTTTTATGGTATATTAGATATAAAATTTAATTAGGTTAACATTTGTTAGAGAGTGGGTTATTAAATTTTTATTCTAAGTTAGACCTTAACCGGTATCCGTTATGTCAAATAATCTTAATTCCGCTAACAGAATATTTCTACCCCGCTTCTTCACTTAAATAATTACCATATAATTACCATAACCTATGGCCCTAGCCTACTAAATTTTCTTTAGTCTTTCCTCCATTCCTTTCCTGGCGTAAAATTTTCTTTGTACTGTGTATTCATCACCAATCATAACCTACCTTACCTCCCCTTCTCCCAAGTTCCCTCGAGCACAAAAGAAGCATGTTGTTTCGCCATTATCGTGCCTTAGATTCACTATTTTCTCTACAGTGTGCACCACCACTGCTCTCTTTCCCCTACCACTAGCCATCTCCATCGATCCTTCACCCTCTGTAATGATCATTATTGTCAAAACCACCCCACAACCTCACAAAAATACCCTAACCTTCGGCCAAACTCACCAAATTAACCCCTCCACCTTCAGCCAAAAACATCAAACACCACCCTTCTCCTTCGGCCAAAACTTTTGAACCTCCTCACCTTGCTACCAATTTCCCTTGTAGCCTCCCCCTTGCCTTTGGTGATTCCTTCCATAGTAATCCCCTAACATCAGCTAAGGTTGTCATTGCTAACCCCTCCTTCTCGACAAATTCCTCCATTTGCTTTTTCCTTTGTTTCATGAGTTTGTTGGCTTCTTTGTTACTTTACTTTATCCGGTTAGTTATCCTTTAGTTGTTTTAGTAATTTTGGGCTATTTTTATGTTATATTAAATGTTAATTCATGCATCATTGGATGTAAATTTCTTAAGTAATCCTTGAGTATCTTAGAGAAGATTGTTTTATACTTTTTGTGTAAACCTAGATTTGGGTAAAGCCAATCACTCATAAAACGGTAGAAATTAAGTGTAAGTATGTTAGAATTATTTAGATTTAGAATTATGCTAGGGTTTTATTGTAACACCCCCAAAATTCACTACTGATTAATTAAAAGGATTAACGGAAGCGAAATAACAAAACTGTGAGTTCTAGGGATGTTACCACCACACTTAGTACCAGACTGGTTCACTCCTACCGTTCTGATACCAAGTGCTAAGGCTGAAGAGGATTATCATTAAACACGAGTCAATATTTAAAATATGAATTCATAAAAGAACTAAATCATTCACATTACGGAAATCAGAGTAAGGGTAAAAAAGTTACAATCTAAAGAGTAAGTAATTAAAGTTCCCAAAGAACAGGAAGTACCATACGATAGAACATAACTAAAATAAAACAATATAGGGTAAAATGATATGAAAAAGAGAATCTAGCCAAGATGCTCTCAGTCCCTAGGCCAAGTCCAAGCTCAACTCTCAGCCTTACCCAATGCCTCATAAGTACCGTAGGCATCGAATATTACATCTCCTACTTGCACAAACTCAAGTGGGCCCTTTGCTCGTGAGAATGAGCAGCACCCATGAAACGGGTGGTTAGTACACTACGTATTGAGTAAGGTAACCATATGGGTAAGACCATCAAGAAGTACACAAGTAACGTCATACAAGAAGATAAACATGTAAGGCATGCAAGGCAATAATTCAGATTTACAAGATTATGCCGGACTTATACTAATAATTTATTTTATACCTCTTTTATACTAATTCCATAAGAGTACGGGAACCCCACTATTATAGCCGGTGGACCGGAAACACTCCACAGGGCAGAATACACTTGACCACTATTATAGCCGGTGGACCAGAATCACTCAACAGGGTAACATGCAGTTAACCACTATTATTGTCGGTGGACCGAAAAATACATATATAACCTCACTAGTCCCGACTCATATGGTGTTCCACTGTAAATAATTAGTATTTTTCAATGTCGTATACTTCTGGTTCCCACATTTCTCATATTAATTTTGCGTGAGTATGGGAACCCCACTATTATAGTCGGTGGATTGAAAACACTCTACAGGATAGAACGCACCTGACCACTATTATTGCCGGTGGACTGAAAAATATATATCCTCACTGGCCTCAACTCACGAGGTGTTCCACTGTAAGTAAATAGTATCTTTCCATGACTTATTACCATATAAGATTTGGTTTATCAAGCTCGGAATCCCCCACTATTATAGTTGGTGGACCGGAAATACTCAACAGGGCAAAACGCTCCTAACCACTATTATAGTCGGTGGACCGAAAAATCACTCGGTAAGGAAAAACGCACCTGACCACTATTATAGCTGGTGGACCGAAGAATATATAACCTCACTTGGCCCTAGCTCGATAATCTCACTTTAAGTGCTTAGTGTTTTATTGTATCTTATTCCACACACAACCCCGACTAGACATGCACGACCCGCTCGACTTTCTGAACTCCCGTCCCATATCTTGGGACTTCTACTTCCTCTAGTACATCCAAATATCCTTTCCCACTCTTTCCTCATTACCATGAATACTCAACTCCAAGGCCCACTTTCCATATCTTTGAATTAACTTAATATCACTCTATAGGATTTTCTTCTAAGAAAACCCTAATTTGGCTTATATGGCCCAACCTGCCTTTATCCCATACCACTCATACTCCTCTAATTTATCACCTCACTCAATTCATCCCCAAGCACCACATTTTACTTCCCATATAATACATGTGGCCACGAAACCCTAGTTGGCATCCCAATACTCTAGCACCTCTCTTTCCCCATATGATGTTATTTGTTCATCACTCTTACTTACCATTACCTCTTCCACATGACACATATCCAACACAACCTATAATTCCGAGACTTCCTTCCATCTTTTTCCACTCACCATGAACCCAAAAATCTTTTTTATTACCAAAATCATCGCTTCCCTTGATCCACACTTGACATTATAACCTCACTATCCCACTCCCACACATGATCACCAAAATCCCTAGTTAGCTCCCCGAAAACCCTAGTACTTCTCCTTTCTTTTATGCTACTCACTCAACACCCAAATACATTCTTCTCACCTGACTCACTTTTCTTCCATGAGATACCCCTTCCATCTTTTATCCTCATTCTAACCATTTCCATTAATTTTTCCTCCCTTACACATTTTTCTCACTTAGGGTTTCCTCCCAAAACCCTAGTCAAATCTCCCATGCATCCTTATATCAACCAACATACTATTTTTCACATATGGACTCTAATCACCCTAATAATTCTTCCCTTACCTCACTCGATACTCAAATAAAATTTTCCCACGTAAAAGTCATCCCCATGCAAAAGTTAACCATCTCATGCAAACCCTAGACTTCCCATGCATGTTTTGATCCATTCCCTTAATTTCATTCCCATTATTCCTCTTCTTCTCCACCTATAGGTCATAAGATAATTAGGTAATCATTATCATTCTCTAGTCAACTCACTTTCCTCATTCTTTTCCATTTCTCTCACAACCACATCATGTTACTTAGGACCTTCTATCATGCATGTCATAAGGGGCAGTATTACATAAGCAAAATTCAAGTACAAGTAATAACATCACATTACACATATCATAAACACATACAACTTACCTTAGCTCCATACTTAGCAAGCTGCACTACAAGAACATGATAATGTGAAATATAAAGCACACACATCAAACCAACACACATAGCACACTCTTACACATAAAAGCGTTAACCATATCCTTACATAATACGACACCAGGCTTGGAGCACACTTCTACGCTTCCTTAGGGTTTTGACGTGATTCACCTATAAGAGTGACATACTAAGGGTTAACCTCCCTCTTACCAAAATTACCATCATTTCCTACCTTACCCTTATCATGACCTACTATTAGGGTTAATAATAGTAATAGTTGTTTTATAAATAAAAGTAGGGTTATTGTTCTCAAAGTAGCTAACCATGTCATTACTAGTCAAAATAGGTCTTAGGAGGTACATTGGTTCATGTTAAAGTATTAATAGTAATATTTATATTATTAAAGATAATAGCTTTAATAATAATAATAATAATAATAATAATAATAATAATAATAATAATAATAGTTGTAGTGATAATACTAATAACAACCCAAATCTCAGTAATAATAATAGTGATATTAGTAATACTAAAGTAGTGATAATAATGATACTAATAATAATAATAATAATGCTAGTAACAATAATAATAATAATAATAATGTTAGTAGTGATAGTAAGGTTAGTGATATATGAAATATTAATAATAATGACAAGGTAATAATGATAATAATAATAATAATAATAATAATAATAATAATAATAATAATAATAGTTCCAATCTTAAGAATAAGGATAACAAAGGTCCTAATAATCATAATAGTAGTAGCCTGAGTGATAATATGGTCAAGTATAATAATAGTGATAGTAGTAGTAATAATAATAATAATAATAATAATAATAATGTTAAGAATAATAATAATAATAATAATAATAATAATGTTAAGAAGAATAATAATAATAATAATAATAATAATAATAATAATAATAATAATAATAATAATTGAAATTGTCATAGTAATATAAGGGTTCAAATATTTACAATAATAATAAAAGTGATAATAGGCCAAAGTTAGCATTAATAATAATAGTAAGAATAATAATGATAATCATAGTAATACTCAAGTTGTAGACCATTAATAATAATAATATTAGTTAGAAATATTCCAAAGTTAGGTTAAATAATGATAAAGGTAATTATTATTATTATTATTATAATATTAAGAATAATACTGTTAATACTACTAAAAATTGCTAACACTTGTATAAAAAGGGTTTAGGGGTTGGGGTGGTTAGAGAACCACCTAGGGATGATGGTAGCACTAGCGGCGGCGGAGGGAGAAGAGAGATGGAGAGGTGGTTGTCTAGGATAGGAGAGAGGGAATAAGGGGGTGATTGAGATGGTGGTGGGTGCCTCGGGTGGAGAGGGTTGGACTGGAGGTGGTGGTGCAACTAAAGGGGGCGGTGCACGGTGATGGGTGTGGTGGCCGAAGGTGGTGGAGGGAGGAGAAGGGAGAAGAAGAGGATGGCAGGGAAAAAGAGAGGCAGGGGAGATAGAGGAAGCTCCCCTGGTTGTTCTGGAGGGTAGAAGGGGTGTTTGTTGGGGGGGAATCTGCGGCAGACGGTGGTGTGAAGGGTGGCGGTGGTCGAGGTGAGTTGATTGGGAGGTGAACTTTGCACGGCCGAGGTGGCTCGTGAGGGGAAAATTGAGGGTGGAGGGAGGTGTAGTTTGGTAGAGGGTGATGTGGGGAGCGTTTCTTTGGGTGGCTCGGGCGGGGCCACGGGGCAGTTGTCTAATTGGGAGGTGGCGCAAGGGTCAATTTTCTAGGCTGCAAAAACAAAGGGGCTCAATTATGGCTGCCTATAGGGTATTTATAGGCCAAATGGAGGGGAAAACAACATAGGAGGAAGAGGACAAAAGGGCACAGGTGAGGCAGGACCCTTGGTCGGCGGTGGCAGGCGGTGTAGGTCTGTCATGGCAGAGAGGTTGGTGGTCGGGGGAAAGAAAGGAAAGGTGGCAAACGTGCGTGAAGAGGGAGGACAGTTTGGTTGGGTCGAAAATGGAAAGAAAACAACAGGGGAGAGAGCGAAAGGACGGTTGGCGTGCGGTTGGTGGCTGCCGGCGGAGACGGGGCTGTAGGTTGGGTGTTGCAGGTCGGGCTGGGGGAGAAGGAAGGGGAAGGGAAAGGGCGGACCAGTAGGTCCGGGAAGGAAAGAAAGGAATAAAAAAGAAGAGGCAGACCGGGCTTAGCAACGGGTAAAGGAAAAAAAAGAGACGGTGAGGGCTTGGGCTGTGCGGGGAGGGGAAAGGGAAGAGAGGGAGGAGAGTTTGGGATGTGGGGAAGGCTAGCCCAAACTAGGGGAGAGGAAAATTAAGAAAAGGGGAAAGGAGAGAAAGGAAAGAAAAAGGAAAAGAAAGAAGAAAAAGGAAAAAAGGGAAAAGGGAAGAAAAAAATAGATGAGTTGGGGTATTTAGGACATTTGGTATTTTTAAATATTTAAATTAATAATATTTTAAATAAAATAATAAATAAAATCCCTTTTTGGGTTAATTTAGGATATTTTGAATAAATTTTCCTAAATTTTATTTTAATTAGCAAAACACCCTAATTTTTCATAAATAAATTATTTATTATTTTCCTCTTGATTTTACCATATTTTCTTCCTTTTATTTTAATAAATAAATTTATTTAATTAATTTCTCTAATAAGTCATTATTTGGCCATAATTTCTAAATTAGGATATTGGAGTATTTCATTTATATTCTCCAAGTAATATGGCATGCATGATAAAATGATAACATGTGAAATATGTACAATTGTCGTAAGTTAAGTTATATGCATTAATAATATGTTATACGATTTACATACGTATGTCCAAGGTTTCCTTAGAGTTTTCATTCTTGTCAAATTATGATTTGAATGCCATGATAAATATCAGGTTCTATTATTTGGAGAAAGAATTTTTATTTCGTGGAAAAAATATTCCAAAATAACCTCCCTCAATTGGCATAAAATATCATTCTTCCTCCCCTCACATTGTCATTAAATGTCATTCCTCCTCGATCCCATTACATCGGCCAAAAATGTTGCTCCTCATCCCCTTACACTGACAAAAAATTGCTATTCACCTTAATAATTTTTCCAAAAATTCCCACTGGCAAAAAATTCCATTGCCCCTCCTCTCTCACTAGCAACAAATGTTGTTCCTCCTACCCTCCCACCAGCAGTTAAGGTTGTAAATGAGCCGCTGTGTTAAGCCGAATACCCTTGGGCTTGAACTCTACTTGTTTAGCTAAAGAAGCCCAAAATAAGGCTTAAACTTGGTTCATTTAATTAAACAAATAAGCCAAGTTGAGCTCATGAGACAAAGCCATAAAATGAACAGAGCCTCACTTTTTTAGCTCGAACTTAGCTTGTTTAATAAATGAGACCAAAAGTGAGGCTTGGGCTCAATTCATTTAACTCAACAAACGAGCCAAGCTAAGTTTTTAATGAGGTAAGCCAAGCCAAGTACCGAGCTAGCTCAGCTCCTTTACAACCCTATTGGTAATATTTATCATTCCTCATCCCTTCCCACCGAAAACTTATGTCATTTTCTCTCCCCCTTAAATGAAAAATATTATCGTTTTCCCCCCTCGTCCCACATACCTTTTGTGTAGTTGCTTCTTTCCTCCACCAATTTATGTTTTCTTACGTATTCATCAACCAATCGTGGCCATGAGTGACATAATTGTTATGACACAAATTCAGAATATAGGTATTAACAATAAATATTTTAAGGGAATAGGTAATACCCCAAAATCTTAATTTAGGAATTTACAATAAAATAGGGGTTAATATGTGAGATTAATTAAATATAATATTTTTAATAAAATAATGGGAGTAATTAAGGCAAAAAAGGGGGAAATAATGTAGGACTAAATTAGGAAATATTTGGGTAATTTGCTAACTAAAATAGAATTTGGAAGATTTACCCCAAAAATTTTAAATTAATATAAAAAATAAATCAATTATTTATTTTTACTAATTTTATTATTTTCAAAAATTTCATAAATACAAAAAGACCCTAAATACCCTAACCGCCTTATTTTTATATTCATTTTCTTTCTTTTTTAAAGATTTTTCAATTTTCTTCCTTTTCTTTTTTTTTTCTTTCTTCCTTTTTCTCATTTCTCATTTTCTTCCTTCTCTTCTACCCTTAGTTGGGCCTCTCGGTGCAGCCCAACCCCTCACTTCCTCTCTTCCTCTACATGGAGCCCAACCCTTTCCCCCTTCTTTTTTTCCCTCGCCTGCTTGGTCTTCTCCTCTTTTTATTCTTTTCTTTTTCCCCAACCGACCAGCCTAACTCCCTTATTCTTCCTCCTCCCCTCCCCTTCCCTCGCGCTGCAGGTTGTGCTTGAGATCTGCCACTAGCCGTCCTCCTTTTCCACCATACCACCCCGACCTGCTCCCCTCTCTCTTCCCCATCCATTTCCTTTCCATTTCGAGCCCAACCTACCCCTGTACTACCTCCCCCGCATGCCTATTCCCTTCCCTTCTCCCTATCTGTAGCCCTGCACCTTCGCAAGCTCGTACCGGCCTACCACCGACTTTCGACGAACTCCTGCCCCTCCTACTCCCTTTTCCTCTTCCTCCTTTGTACTATTCTCCCTTCCACAACTATAAATACCCCCTCAATTCCCCCTATTCTCCCTCTTTTGCTCTGCCAAAAAAAATCCGATACCGCCATGCCTTTAGTAGTCGCCCTAGCCGCCACTGTGCAATGCCACCATCCGAATCACCACCCATCCCCTTCTTTGCATCACCCTCCATCAAATTGAACTACTCACTGCCCTTAACCCCCCACACAGCTCACCCCAGCCATGCGAAGTGGGCAGCTCAAGCTGCCCTTTACACCCTATCGTCGCCCCTCTCACCGTAGTACGATGCCTCCTCCGCCACGATCACCACCCCCACCGCCTCCCTCTCAACCCAATAGACCCTCATCTACCTTCCCCTACCATTCATTTTCCCTTTCTCCCTCTCCTTTCTCCTCCCTCCTTCTCTACCACCCTCGGCCACCACAACCACCACCACCTACGCCGCAACCCTGTTGCGCCACCACCACCACTGCAACCCTCCTAGTCCAAGGAGTCCACCACCTCACTACCACCTCTCTCTCTCTCTCTCTCTCTTCCAACCCTAAAAGTTCAATCTTTCCCAAAACAACCACCACTCCCACCACCGCCGCCATGCGTCGCTGCTACCGCCACCATCACCGCCATGCGCCGCTGCTACCGCCACCACCACCACCCTAGCTGCCACCTCCACTTAGTTGTTGCCACAACCCTTACTATCACTGAAGTATAAATTATTTTGGTATATTTATTATTTTAGCCTTATTATTATTATTATTATTATTATTATTATTATTATCATTATTATCCTTATCATCATCATCATCATCATCATCATCATCATCATCATTTTTCCATTATCATTTGTATTATCATCATCACTACTAATAGACCTATTATGGTTAATATTACCACTAATAGTGTTGTTAACCACTTTAATAATAATGCCCTTATTAATACTACTAAGACTACTATTATTATCATCACTAATACTAGTTTCTTACTAAAGCTAAATTAGGGAATAATGAAAGTAATAAGCAGGAAGTTAACCCTCGTGTTTTCCCCCTTATAGGTGAACCAAGTCCGTCCCCTAAGGAGGCATAGGAATCGTGATCTAAGCCCGGTGTCATTATAGGTAAGGATGTGATTAAGGCCCAGTGTATGCATTATGTGTTTATGTGTGTTGATTATATGTATGTATCTTATGTGTTTATGGGTTATGCACTTTTATCGTAAGTTGCTAAGCATGGAGCTAAGGTGAGTTGCATGTGTTTTATGACATGTGTAATATGGTGATGTGATTTGTGCTTGTGTTGCACTTATGTAATATTACCCTATATGACATGCATGCTAGGAGGCTTGAAGTAGTATGATGTGGTTGTGAGAAGATAAAAGGAGTAAAGAGAGTGAGTTGACTAGAGGGAAGTGAAAATGACCTAAGTGTCTCATGACTTATGGGTGGACAAATAAAGGGATTGTATGAACAAATTAAGAGGATGGACTAAATCTTGTATGGGGAGTGTAAGGCTTACATGGGATGGTTAGTCTTTGCATGGGGATGACTCTTACGTGGGAAAATTTGACTCAAGAGTTGAGTAAGGTGAGGAAAGAGTAGTTGGGGTAATTGGGGTTCATATGCAAAAAATAGTGCGTAGGTTGGTATAAAGGTGCATAGGGGACTTGGCTAGGGTTTGGGAAGAAAACCCTAAGTGTGGAAATTGTGGAAGGGAGAAATAATGGAAGAGGTTGAAGTGTGAGGTGAGAGTGGAAGGGTTTCACATGGAAGAATAAATGTGTGTTATGTAAAAAGGGGAAATGGTGAGGGAGGATGATGAAGAGATGACATATGCGAAAGGAGAGGTGTTAGGGTTTGGTGTGGCCAACTAGGGTTTCATGGCCACACACGTGGAATGGGAGGTAAAGTTGGGATGTTGGGTGTTGATCGAGTGGAGTGATGAGTTGGGAAAAAAGGTAGCATAGGTCGTGTAAGATAAGGCAAGGTTAGGCCAGATTAGGGTTTTCAAGGAAAAAACCCAAGAGGGTAATGGTGAGTTAAATCGGAGATATGGGAAGTGGGCCTTGATCCACGTGCATGGGAGTTTGGGTTTTCACGATAAGTAAAGGGAAGGTGAGGAAGAAGTATCGGAGTCCTAGGGTGTGTAAAGGTCCCAAGATATGGGATGAGGCTTTTCAAGGGAACCAGGATAAAGGGGTGAGAATGGGGAGTGTAATGGGTCATGCATGTCTAGTCGGGGTTACTTGTGGAATAAGATACATGTAAGACACTAAATACTTAAAGTGGAAGATTATTGACCCGGGCCCAAGTGAGGATACCTTCCGGTCAACCGGCTATAATAGTGGTCAAATGCGTTTTTTCCCGTGGAGTGTTTTTTGGTCCATAGGCTATAATAGTGGGGGTGTCGAGCTTGATAAACCAAACTTTATATGGAAATAAATCAAGAAAAAGATACTAACTACTTATAGTAGAACACCACGTGAGTCGGGGCCAAGTGAGGATAATTTTCGGTCCACCGGCTATAATTGTGGTCAGGTGCGCTTTGCCCTAGAGTGTTGTCTAATCCACCGGCTATAATAGTGGTCAGGTGTATTTTGCCTTGAAGTGTTTTTTGGTCCACCGACTAAAATAGTGGGGTCCTCATACTCACGCGGAAGTAATATGGGAAATGTGTAAGACGAAAACAATGGCCTATGTCTTGAATAATGATATGAACCTAAATGAAGTATTGTATGCCTTATTTGCCTGTTTGTACTTGCATGACCTTATCCATATGGTTATCTTACTCAGTATGTAGTGTACTAATCATCCATTTCATGAGTGCTACTTATTCCCACGAGCAACGACCCCTTTTGAGTTAGTGTAGGTATATAGGATATGCTACATTTGATGACTTTAATGCATTAGGTGGGGCTGAGTGATGACCTATTGGACTTGGCATGCGGCCCAAGAGCGAGTGTTTTCCAAACTCATTTTTTCCTATTTTACTCTAGTTTTTTTGTTTGTATTGTCTTCCCCTAAGGGACTTTGACTCTGTATCAGTTTTTGGTTTCTGTAATAACTCCTTAATTGCGCACTCTCACTTTCTTTTCAATTATGAATTATTCATATCTTCATGGTTTTATGTCCTAATCAATTTATATCTCGTGGGATTTCTAGCCTTATGGTTGGTTCGAGACTGGCCGGGGACCAAGCTTATGTTGATCACGACAGTAGCACCCCTGTCTTTATGTATAGTTTTGATTAAATGAAAATTTTCAACTGTGAATTTTGGGGGTGTTACAGATATGACAAATATTTACAAGTATGGGATACATAACTTTTATCAGCGTAAGGGTATGAAAAACATAATTTTTATTAACATAAGGGTATAGGATACGTAATTTTTACCAGCAGAAATTCATGATATGGGTATAAATTAAGGACATAAGTATAGTAGTAAAAAATATATTATCTGATACAAATTGAGTGATACATTTTGTACTGTCCAGTACTTATATAAACTTCTTTCATTTTCACTCTTCGTTGTAGATAAATCAACGAATAATTTTTGATATAATTTTTTTTTAAAACCAACTTCATTGCTCAATCTTCCTATTAAATTTTAAAATACTTTTTTTAAAAACTCACAATGAATAATGAATTTGGAAGCACTTCAAACTAATATGAATTCAGAATTCCGATGGATTACGATGATGGGTTCAGAACTCCAACATACTATGATAATGGATTTAGAATACCAACAAACTATAGATATACTATAGAAATATAAATAGATTCTCCAAACATTAATTACAACTTATATGAAGAAGTAAAATAATTTTTTATTATTGTATATTATTTCAACGAATTTGGTTGGATGAAATGAATACATCTTCTTATTATACTATTATGGTTAACTCTTTTTTCAGGATATGGAACATATGAATACATGTTTTATGACCCAAAATTATCAGAGATTTTTATAAAAAATAAAATATTTTCTTATCATAAAGAACTTGTATCATGGGTTAAACAAATGGGTAGAACTCATAGGATGATTTTGATCATCAAAGGTTCTAGAAAAGAAAATGGTATAGGGGCAGGTAGAGTCTCTATAAAATGTGAAAGAAGTGTAATGTACGTGTGTACCAGACCTATGAATACTGAAGACGCACATAATACAAGTTCTAAAAAGAATGATTATCCCTTTTTATTGTTAATGTTAAAAATAATAATAGAGGTTGGTAAGTGTTAGTTAGGAATGAGACACACAATCATGATTTAAAAAATTATGAATAATGACATGTTGTTTTGGGTAAGTTGACAGAAAATAAAGTCCAGTTTGTTGATGAAATTATCACAGCTAACATAAAGCCATGACAAATCATACTGCTGCTTCAAAAATAATTCGAAGGAAATGTAAGTATTAGAATGCATATATATAATTCTCAACAAAAATTTAGTTAGAAAGAAATGGATGGTCAAACAATGTTACAACATGTTATAAGTATGTTGGTTAAGAATCATTATTTTCTATGGCATCGAAGTGAACCAGGATCAAATGTAATAAGCGATCATTTATTTGCACAACCCATATCTATTAATATTTTACATACATTTACCTTTTGTTTTACAAATTTTTTAAAATGAATTTTTTTAGTAGTGAACTTTGGGGGTGTTATAAAAAGACACAAAGTTGGATTGCATATGTTTAATCTATGTAATACAGTAGTTTGTATAACTTTGTTATTTTGTTGTATATTTTATAATACTCGTAAATTGTCATTATAAATATTTAAATATATGCTTATACCATTCATTAGGAGGTTAATTTCATTAATAAGGGTCGAATAGTGGGCTTATTAATGAAAGGGGTCTACATGGGTGCGTGTATATATAAAGCTTGTACACCTTGATCTCGAGAGATCATGTTGAGTTCAATAATTTTTTTAAGAGAGAGTAACACTAAGTCATGTGTGTTCCTTCTTCTTCTCTTCTCCTTCTTCAATTGAAAGCTTTGGAGAGTATTAGAGAGAATTCTATTGAGAAATAGAATATTTCTCTTTAGAAGGCTCAAGATCTTAAGATTAGATCTTTGCCACTTTCTAAGGGATTTTTTGACATTAATATCAACTTCTACACCAAATTGAAACTTTGATGAATATGTAATACTTGAGTTTTATAGAAAAAGTTACTGGAAATGTTGAAGATTGTTTGGTTTTGATCTTCCACATTAAAAAAAGTTTTATTTATTGTAGTGGTAAGTGTCTCGGGTATAATCATTCTAAACAAAACCTAGTGGAATATAAGTGTCTCGAGTAAGTAAAAATGGAAGTAACTATTGTAAAATATTTTTTTGGAATTGTTGGTTTGGTAGTTACCTCAGTGCCCTACGTTGTCATTTAGAATTGATTTTTTTGGGGATCGATACCAATTAGGAAAATAAGATCTAATTTGAATCAATTATAACACACAAGAATTGAGAAGAGAAGAATGCTCAAGAATACAGATTGGGAAAATAGATGATCTTATTGATGTGAAATAATTATGATTACAAAGAGAATCAAAGAAATCCTCAACTAAATCACTCAATTCAACAGTGAAGTACAAGAGAACTCAAGAGGAGAGAAGAGGATGGCGCTATACTAATTAGGGTTCTAATCGCATGGTATTTATACTAAACACGCCCCCTGTTTCTTTGCAGCTTTGTTATTCTTTAGTATTTTAGACATAACTTCTTCGTTTGACCTCCAATCGAGCTGATTATTAATGAATTAGAAAGATAACAGAAATATCTACAACTTTCATGTTCAGTATATTTCCAAATTACAGTTATATAAAGGTCAAATATTCACATAATTATAGAACATCTCACAGTTCTACTCTAAATTCATCCTAAATATTTCACACACCAATCCAAGATATTATACACACCAAATATGAGTCACAAGCTCACATATTTAGATGTGTTGATCTGATAGTTGCCTGAGTGCCCTACCTCTGTATTTGGAATTATATTAGACGTGTTGATCCAGTAGTTACCTTAGTGTCCTACCTTGGTATTTTGAATTGATTTGGATGGGCTGATTCAGTAGTTGCCTCAGTGCCCTACCTTGATATTTGGAATTTATTTTATTAATCGGATATGTCTATTGTATATTGAGATAGTGTGAAGTGAATTAGTATGTTTTACTGTTGAGCTTGAAACTTGATGTTATATATATTATTCCATAATTATTGCATGTGGTTATGGTACATGATTTGTACTCCAGTATGATTTGTTAGATTTTTGTGTGACTATGTGCAATGTATGTATGTTACCTCTTATGAAGTATTGTAATTTACTCACTATGAGAAAATTGTAATGAAATTACTTTTGTAGATTATTATGTGAAGGGTATGGAGTGGCTCCAAACATATTATAGTGACAAGGAAGAGAGTTATTGGGAAGAGATCCCATTTTCGGAGTAGGATTTTGGGTCTAAGAGTAGAAAAACTAGTGTTGTACCTTCGTGTACTTGTTTTTTATATATCGGTTTTCCTTCGGACTCTTATGTCCCTTGGTATTTTGATTTCCATTATTGTACGAAGTAAATTATCCATCACTTTTATTTGTGTTCTGTCTCTTGTTGCTGCTTTTTTCACTTTGGTTGTAGCTTGTTTTAGCCTTAGAACTTGGCATAAGAGAAGTGAAGAACTAGACATATGCGAAGTATGGTGTTAACACCTAGTAGTTTGGTAATTAACACTTCCGTAAAATGAAAATTTAAGTAGTAAAATGTGGATGTGTTACATCGGTCTTTCACCATAACTCTTTGTATTTTTCATAATCATCTACTTGAAATTACACGAAAAGTTAATACATCTTTCACCATTGTCTCCTTAGGATTTGTCAACATTGATCAAATGAAATTTTAATAATTTTCTTCATATCTTTCGCCACAGACACACATATATGTAACCAAAATTCAACTCATCTTCAACCATTATTTCCTTATAATTTGTTATCATTGACCTAATTAAAATTTACTATTTCTCTTCATAACTGTTAGCATAAATACTAAACCTCACACATATTTCATGTACTCCATCAAAGTTCAGTGCACTTAAAAAATAGAGATATCAAAAACATCTACAAACGCTAGCAAAGCAAATTACATCAATAAAAAAATACACAATCAATAGAATCAAACAAAAAATTGGATTGTTGACTAAATTTTTGCAAAATAAAGAAGTCTATACAATAAAATTGATTGAGGAGAATTGAAGAGAATAAAATTTCTATATAATCAAACAACATCGATCAAATTTCATCGAGAATGGATGAAGAATAAAAAAGTCATAAGAAAAATGTGCCAACAGAGATCGAATTTGGTTGAACAAGATAGGAAAATATAAAATTGTAGAAGAAGAAGAAGAAGAAGAAGAATTGTGCTCACATTTTCTAACATGTAAACTTGACAAAGTTGACCTAACTCTTGCAACATAATCTAAAACCAAATTTGGGCAAAAAAATTCAATTAACAAACTGAAATAACCCAAACAATTCAAAAAACTAATTTTATTTTATTTAACTCATAATGACCCATACCCAAAGACCTAAACTGAAATAACCCACCATAAAAAGAGTCCAGTAAGTACTCAACCCAAATTTGGATGTAAACACGATAAATGCCTTGATCCGAACCGACTCTAGTTGAACTCGATCCATTTTTGGGCATAATTTCAATTGTGATCCAAATTGAAGTTAAAATTGATATATAAAAGTAATATTTTACCTCATATAAATTGTTACATCAATAAACTATCTTATTAATAATTTCTATGTAAAAAAATAATATCCACCCCATATAACGACAAATAAAACAAAATTAATGAGACTATATTCTTCTCACTTTATTTTAATATCAGATTAACATTGACTAGGTTAGATCATAAAAATTTCTATTATTATTATTATTATTATGAACATAAGAATTATAATTATAATTATAATATATATTATTACAAAGATAATAATAAATTTTATATTTGTATTTCTAATAATAATAATAATTATTATTATTATATTTCTAAAGATGATAATAATAATAACAATAATAATAACTATTGACTACAATAATAAGAATAACTATTATAATTAACATGATAATTATAATAATCATAACAATAACTATACATATATATATAATAATATTTATAATTGTATTTTTAACAATAACTATATTAATAATAATTTTTTTATTATGTATAATAATTTTATATATCATTATTTATATTATTATAATAACTACTATAATAAGCATAAGAATAATAATAAATAGCAAAGTTTTAATTATTTATTATATTTAATTAATAATAGTTATTGTAAATATAAATTTTGAACTAAATTAACTTGATTTAAATTTGATCAGATTAAAATTTGTATTCAAAGAGACTTGATGAACAAGTTTGAACCAAAACAATATGACCTAATATTAACCCAATTGAAATATGACTCATTTGTCAATACTAGCTATTGGTCATACAATATGCATATGATTGATTATACATACAACGCTCCAAGAGAAAGAAAGAAAAAACAACTGTGATAAAACATTCATTTTTTACATGCCTCTTTCAGTTAGAAAAGTGGTAAGTTATTATTAGAGCTGGCAAAAGTTGATCTGACCTGTCTGATCCAACTTATAAAAAATTCAATTTGATTTAATTCAATAAATTTATCAACCTAATCAAACCCAAATTTGATTCGAAACTAACTAAAATTAATGCTGGCCTATAGATAAATGACCCGATCCAACCTCGACTCAACCTCAATCTATAACCCGCCATCGACCTGACCCGTTATCAACCCGACCCACCATCAACCAGACACATTATCAACCCGATCGGCTATCAACCTGACCTGCCTCAACAAAATCAAATTTGATATTAATCAATAATGATAATATATATATATATATATACCATCCTATTATTTATTTAAAGTTTTTAAAATATATTATTATTTAAAATTTACTTATTATTCTTACTTTTATTATGAACTTACTTATTCACTAATGATATTTTAATTTTACCAATTTATTTATGTAAAAATACAACATTAAAATTTTATAATAATAATAAACATATAGAAATTAATGATACATTATTAATCACATGGTTACATGAAGTTAAACTTAATGCTTGCCTATGATATTAATGAGTTAGATTAATTTTGGTGGTTAATATCAGATTTGACCTAAATCCAAATTAATTCAATCTAGGACTAACTCGCCCTGAACTCAACCCGACTTATCAAAACCTAAAAAGACCTGATTCCTAAATTAACTCAAACCTAACCTGTCAAATTAACTCGAATACGAAATCACCCAAAAATGAGTTTGCTCGGCCTAAACCCGAACTAATAGAGATGTAAACGGGGCTGGTTTAGGGTGGGCAAGCCTATACATGTATACATACCCATACCTATAGTCGCATTCGATGAAAAATCTGTTCCCAAATTAGTACTTGTAGCCTGAACGGATTTACACTAACACATTAATATCCGTATTTGTTGGATATTTGTTATCCAACGGATAATCCATTTATCCGTTAACGGATAATCCATTTATCCGTTAACGGATATTATCTAATAGATAAATCTATTACCTAACGAATAGAGTCATTTAGAGTTAAATCAAATGATAGTTTTAATATTAATTTACACTATATTTATTTTTAAATTAAAGGTAAAAGGATACTTATATATTTGATAAATGAGTACGACTATTGATATAGATGTCTCATATCCATATCCGTACCCGAATCCGATTGTTATTTTATTTTTTTTATCTTCTATATTTATTTAAGTATCCGATGGATAAAATTCATCGGGTTCTGATAAAATCCTTCTTGTTTACATCTTTAGATCCGACCCGACCTAATCTGATAAATTAATCCGAAATAATTTGAACCCAACACGACTAAAATCCTAGCTATTTTAACATGATCCGACCCGATTCAATAAATTAATCTGATATCGTCTGCATATGTACTATATGAATCTAAATCCAAACTAATCTAATATAAATCGAATATGAAATGATCTGACCCACTCATTTGACACATGTACTTATTGCTTCTTGGGTCTCTGTTTCTAGAATCTTTTTTTGCATCTTTAAAGAGCAGAAGGACAATGAGATTAAGAAATCTTCATGGCGAAGGAACAGGCAGTGAGTAAAGAAAAGCACACTGCCCTCTATGATATGGTTGGCGGCATCAATTATTACTATGGTCATGTTGTCGGGTTCCCCCGCCCTTCCTACCCCTTTCTCCTTTCCATCCCATCCCCTTTCTTAACGGTTAATTTGGATTCAATTTAATCGAGCTGAAAGAAAATTTTAAAAAAGAAATTAGACAAAAGAAATTAAGTAAAATTAGGATAATTTAATTTTTTTAAAACTGTTATAAATAAATGTTAAAAACATAGATAAATAACACTATACCCTTTTGTTGTATAAACAGTTCTATTCTATAAAGATAATTAAGTAAGTTTCATTTTTTTTTTCTTCTGATTTTCTTTATTACCCAATATAGAATAGGGTAAATGAAAGCAGATTTTTTTCCCAATATCCATCAAAAAAATTGTTAGCCAAACCAAACGGACTCAAAGATCATTCTCCAATTATATCATAACTTTAATCCTTGGGTCCATTATTCTTCAAATATTAAAACACCCAATTTTAATTTTTTCCGTATTTCTTTATCTCATCAATATAGGTGGCAATCGATTCGAACGGGTCAGATTATAGCAGATCAAGTGATTATCAGATTGGATTATTCAAGAGTTAATTTTTTACATGTCGGTTATACGTTGGATTGGGTTATTTGTGTTCGGGTCATTTCGAACCACCTTATTATTCGGATCTGATCAGATTTGGGTCGTTGCATATTCGGATTGTATCGAGTTGGGTTGAGATAGTTTGGTTTAGAGTTAGGTTAGGTTCAGATTATTTTGGGTTAGTTTGTCGGGTCGGATCTAGGGATATAAATATGGCGTATTTTTATTGAAAATCAGATGGATTTTATCTATTATATACTTAAACAAATATAAATATATGGATATGGATGATAGAAAAAAAATACTCGTCTGGTTTGTATATATATAGGAGTATAGAATATCCATATTTGTACCCGTATCCATATCTAGATACATATTTGTATTCATTTATCAGATATATAATAACCTTTTTATCCTTAATTTTAAAAATAAATATATTATAACTTAAGATAAAAATTATCATTTGGTTTAATTATAAATGGATTTATCCACAGAGTAATGGATTTATTTATTGGATAATATTGGTTAATGGGTAAATGAACTATCCATCGGGTAATAGATATCCAACAGATATGGATATAGATTTATTAGTGGATATCTGTTTGGGGTACGGATCATACAAATTTAGATATGAAGTTTCTAATCGGGTATAGGTATGGGCGTACCCATCCTAAACTTGCTCCGTTTACATCCCTATCGGATTGAGTTTGGACAGAACAAGCTCGTATTCGAATGATTTCGTGTTAATTTGACGAATCAGGTTTTTTTAGATTTTGATAGGTTGGGTTGGGTTCGGCCCAAGCTAATTTTGGATCGAATTACTTTGGATATAAATCAAATCGGACATTAATCACTAAATTAAACTAACTTATTAACCTCATAGATAAGAGTTAGTTTAACTTTATGTAAATATGCGATTAATAATGTGTTATTAATTATTATGACTTTTTAATATTATATTTTTATATAAAAAAATATAGGTAAAATTAAAATATTATTCAGGTAAATATGTTAACAATAAAAGTAAAAAAAAATTAATAATAATATATTTTTAAAAATTTTTAATAAATAATAAGATATATATTTTTTTTTATTATAATAATTAATTAATATTAAATTTAATTTTATTAAATCAGAATTGAATTAGATTAATAGCGGACCGAAATAATAGATGATCAAATTGATAACGGATCAGATCAGGTTTACGGTTTGTTATAGATTAAAGTTGGACCGAATCGGTTATATTCCGATCAGCCTCAAAACAAATTAGTTTCCGATCGAGATAAATTTATTAAATTTTGTACGGATCAACTGTTGTGAGGTGTAGTCATCGGTCATCACAATCTCATACACAATTAACTGCAAGGTTATTCTTCATTGTTAATTCCTGTCGCTTCAATCCCTAGACTCACGTTTTGCCCCCTATCAGTTGGTCCATATGGTAATGTAGTACACGGCAATACAATTCAGACCTCCTACCTTCAAGTCACGTTTTACTTAGTTTCAAATGCGATTGAGACCCACACAAATTCTGCATCGATCACAAGTATGTCCATCGTAAGACGAAATACCGCAGCGAATTCAATATGAATCCACTCAAAAAGAAAGAGTAATAATAATAATAATAATAATAATAATAATAATAATAGCGAAAATGAACATAAATACTGTGTGTGTGTATATATATATAAAATCTCTCAAGTCAAGGGTATTACATGAAAACACAACCAAACATCAACCAAATACATTAGAAGTTGCAGAGAACTTCTAGAAATGCAAATTTTAATCTGTAGGAACATAACGCGAGGTTTAGGATCACCAAATCTACCTATCGGAAGTAAACTCAAGGTAAAAACTCTAGAAGCATGAAATCAAAAATAAAACCACCGTAGAAACTCTTAATTATTTGCTATACACTAATAGGTCGCCGGCATTAACGATACGGCCAGCGGACGCAAACTTCGGAAAAGAGAGGGCTAAAAAAAAAGAAAAAAAGAAACCACCATCATTGACAAGTAACCGCAGTCGACGGATGCAAATAAATTAGCTTCAGATATTGCGACCAAGTCCGAAGCAGAAAGCGCCGAGGACAGCGAGACAGGTAGCGGCGAATGAAGGAGAAGCGTATCCAGCGGCAGAATCAGGACCAGGAGCCGGAGCATCAGCTGCTAGAACTGCAGTAGCGGCGGAAAAGAGAACCGCGATCGAAATCGCAACAATTGCCGATGATTTGGCCATCTCTTTTTATGTTTTCACGCAAGCAAGAAAATGGGCGATGGAGGAAGAGAATGCAGAGAGACAGCGAGATAATAGACGGAGCCGAGGAGGTGGTTAAAGATGAAACGAAGATGGTTTTATTTATAGGCCGCGTGAACGATAGTGGGGGCAGAACGGGCAGCGAAGGACAGCTGCCCGGTTGTTCACAGAGTGGCCAAATGTACCGCTAGAGTGGCGCCAGCTATAGAAAGAACATGGGGACCGCTAAATTGTTGATTTTGTTTAGTAATACGGCAGCGTTTCTGGGTAGAGAGAGAATATCGGTATTAAAAACATTATTTAAAAAATTTACATATATTTTTAAGAATTAACAAAAATAATATTAAAAATATATAGATAATAATAATAAAATAAAAATAATATTATACTTTAATTTTTGTAAAATAATTTTATTTTTTATATAAACTTTACGTCTAAAAAGCATTTTTTAAAAATTTTTTTATAAAAAGAGAGGGAGTGTATTATTGTTCTTTGCTTTTTTAAGGCCGAGGAATGAGTAGTGTTATATATTTAGAATCTAAATTTAATTTTATTTAAAAATATATATATTAATATATTAATTTTAATTTTTATTAATAATTAAATTATATAAATTTATAATAATATACTATAAATGAAAATTATAGCATAAAATTATAATAAATTTATTATTAGTATTATTTTTATTATAATAATAATAATTATTATCATTATAAAAAAAAATTTATATTTTTTTATGTTCTAATTTTATTTTTTTGTATTATTATTATTTTATATTACTTAATTATTAATAAAAAAATAAAATTAATACATTAATATATTTATTTTTTAATAAAATTTAATTTTTAGTTTGGATTTTATATATGAATAAGTAGCATTATTTATTTGCTGGGATCTGCACAGCTTGTTCCGTTCAAGGAATCCAAAATATCTGATTCCGAGCCGTCAGGGAAAACGACTCCCGGCTTGCCTGTAAAGCCACGCTCCAGTCGTTTGGCGCCACACTACTACTAATAGAATGTACTACGTAGCGTTTCTTCTAGTCAAAGAGTAGGAGTCAGCCCTTGGCGTGTAGGTAGGTAGGTTATACACTGACGGCACTCGGTTCAACTTCCACGCGGGCACACGGGCTCCTTTCTCCCTCCATCTGGTTAGGGCTCCCCTTTTTCCTTCATGTATTGAAATATATTATTAAAATAAAACAACAAGGAGAAGAGAGACAGCGCGCTGTGCTGCTTATGCTTTTTGGGTAGTGCTGGCAGTGCCGGATTGGATTCAAGTTGATATGGTCATGAGTAATTCACCTTTTCTTAACGGATTTAGGCGAATCTTTATCAGTAATGCTACCGACGAAACAAAAATCAAATGTGAGCCGTCATAAAGACATCCCACAAAGTATTCGGCTTTTTAATAAAGTACTTTGCTTATTACATTTAGTTGGAGAAGTATCTGGCGAAGTTTCGAAAAGCTTTTTACGAGTTATTTGGGTTTCCAAGAATACGAAACAATACGATCCAAATAAAGTTAAAATAAAATTAAAAAGCAAACTAACTTATTATGATGAATTCTACTCAACAAGATTCTCTGGAAATTAAAAATGTCAAATTTTATTTTATATTACATGTCTCACGATCTCTTTCACCGTACATAGACAAATGCTAGCGCCTATTATATTTTATAACTACTTCCGTTTGCCGTTGCAGGTTTTTGCTACCGCTATCGTTTGTCACCGTCGTCATTTGCAGCCCGAAAGGAATGCTATGAAAGCTTACAATAATATCAGGAGAAGATGAAGAAGATCAAGTCTCCTCACGTAAGGATTGCTCTGATAAAAACGGATAGAAATCGAAGAAAATTTCTAACCCAGGTGACCCAATTAAATAAAATGGATCTTGAGAGGAGGAAAGAAAATGTCAGATTTACAAAGACCACAGGAAGAAGGAAAGGAAAATTCTAAAATTGGTAGCCCGCCTATTCATTTTTCACCGTCAGCTACATATACCTGACTCCACGCTAGCTAACAAAGTTCGTTACTAGATCCACAAAGGAAAAAAATCAGCTAAGCAGGGGCATACAATAAGAAAGCAAAAACAAAGGGTGATGGGCTACAATTGGGCTACTACATTGGGCCAGCGGGCACATCAATATTCCTCCCACGGAAAGACCCTTGTCCTCAAGGGTTGAAGTCAGGAAATTTGGCCCTGAGATCCTCATAAAATTCCCATGTAGCATAGTCCACTTGACAAGAACTTGTGTAGCTGCAACATTCTCGCGCTTGATGAACCGCCTGTCCAATATCGCCTCAAGTTCATACAGAAGGTCAGTAGTGGTGTGGTAAGTAGGCATGGAGGGGTGCACCGTGTTCTGTCCATACTTCCTTTTGAGCAGAGAAACATGGAAAATAGGATGAACAGTAACATGAGGGGGAAGGGAAATTTTGTAGGCCACTGGATCTACTTTGTCCATCACCTGATATGGACCATAATACATTAGAGAGAGCTTGTGAACAACACAATGAGCCAATGAGTGTTGTCTGTAGGGCTGCAACTTCACATATACTCAATCCCTATGTTGAAAACTCGCTCAGAACGGTGCGTATCAGCTTGTTGCTTCATTCTACCTTGAGCCTTAGTAAGGTGTGCCTTGAGGATTTGAAGTGCATTTTCCCGAGCCGTGAGAGATCTATCAATAGCAGCAACTACAAAATCCCCAGGAAAATAAGGCAAATGGATGGGCGGGGGCTGACCATATAAGATCTCATAGGGTGTGGTATTGGCTGCAGTATGAAAAGTTGAGTTATACCAGTACTTTGCCAAAGGAAGCCACCTACTCCATTCGTTTGGAAAATCCCCTGTCATGCACCTCAAGTAATTTTTGAGGCACCGATTCAGCACCTTTGCTTGACCATCTATTTGAGGATGGTAGGAAGATGAAAGTTGTACCTGCACACCCTGTTGTTTAAACAACTCTTGCCAGAAGGTACTAACAAATATAGGGTCTCTATCACTAGTGATACTTTGGGGCAAGCCATGTAACCTGTATACCGTGTCAATAAACTTCTCTGCCACATCAGCTACGGTATATGGGTGGCTTAAAGAAATGAAGTGAGTATACTTGCTGAGTCGATCAATAATGACCATGATAACATTCTTGCCATAGGACTTGGGCAACCCTTCTATAAAATCCATATTGATATCGCCCATACCATGGTAGGAATGGGAAGAGGCTGTAATAAGCCTGGCTAGGCTTGCATGTCATATTTGTTTTTCTGACAAACATCACAAGCCCTAACATACTCCCTAACATCCTTCTTCATGCCCTTCCAGTACAATACAGAGGCCAACCTTTTGTAAGTAGCGAACACTCCTGAATGCCCCATGCTGGTGTATCATGATATAATTTTATCAGCTTCTATCTTAACTCAGCTCTTCTTCCCACCACTAACTTTCCTTGTCTTCTCAGCAGTTGTTGGGTGTAAGTGTATTTAGGATGAATTGAAGAATTTTTCTGTAACTCCTCAATTAATTCCTTTAAGTGTGAATCGTGCACCCAGTTGTCCTTGATCTCATCCAGCAGTGTTTGGTGAACAACTAATAAGGTTATGGCAAGAAGTTCAGGCCCCTAGGCTCTAGATAATGCATACACCACTACATTCTCGTGCCCCGTCTTATAGGTGATTTCATAGTTAAAAGGCATGAGTTTAGCTAACCACATATGCTGGAAAGGAGTGGTTATCTTTTGGTCTAATAGATACTTCAAGGTTTGGTGATCCGTTCTTATCTTAAAGCGCCTTCCTGTTAAGTAATGCACCCATTTTTCAATTGCAAACATAATTGCCAACATTTCTTTCTCATAAACTGAAAGGCCCTGATGCTTAGGTGAGAAAGTTTTACTGATATAAGCAAGAGGATGGCCTTCTTGGATGAGTACAACACCCATACCCACAGAAGAAGTGTCGGTCTCAATCTCAATCACAAACTCTTTTGAAAAGTTTGGAAACCTCAACACCGGGGTAGTAGTCAATGCCTTCTTTAGCAAATTAAAGGCCTCCCTTGCTTCCTCAGACCACTTGAAATTATTTTTCTTAAGCATCTTGGTTAATGGCTTACTAATCATACCATAATCCTTGAAAAACCTTTTGTAATAGCCCACTAGACCTAAGAAACCCCAAAGCTGTGTCAGGTTTGTAGGTAAAGGCCAAGCTTTCACTGCCTTAACTTTCTTAGGATCAGTGGCCACACCGTGAACAAATATCACATGCCCCAAATATTCAAGACTTTCAGCACCAAAGATGCACTTGCTCTCTTTAGCATACATCTCATTTTTTCCAGCATCTCTAATGTAAGCTCCAAATGCCCCAAATGAGAATTCCAATCCTTGCTATAAATCAGAATATCGTAAAAAAAGACTAAAATGAACTTGGGAAGGTATGGATTGAATACTTGGTTCATAAGAGCTTGAAAAGTAGAAGGAGCATTAGTCAATCCAAAAGGCGTGACTAGGTATTCATAGTGGCCCTCATGGGTCCTAAAAGCAGTTTTAGGGATGTCAGGTGGGTGCATTCTGATCTGGTGGTATCCCGCCCTAAGGTCAAGCTTAGAAAAATATTGTGCCCCATGCAACTCCTCCAACAGCTCTTCGATAATAGGTATGGGAAATTTATCCTTGATGGTTCTTATTAGCTCTCTGTAATCCACACAAAGCCTCCAACTATTATCTTTCTTCTTTACTAACACAATGGGAGAGGAAAAGGACTAAAGCTAGGTTGAATAATTCATGTTTGCAGCATCTCCTTCACAAGTCTCTCCACTTCATCCTTCTGTGTGGAAGAGTATCTATAGGGTCGGAGTTTTATAGGGTTAGTACCTTGCTTAAGTGGTATCTTGTGATCATAAGACCTGGTGGGAGACAGGCCTTGTGGAACTGAAAAGACTTTGGTAAACTTGGTTAACACAACTTGTAAACCTGGTTGTTTCCCTACAGCTTCTCTCCATGGTAGTGCTAAGGAAGTAAGTTGTTTAACACCCTCTCCATTCAGTTGTAAATAACAGAGTTGCACCACCGTTGGCTCTGGACTGTTGCAAAGTGCCTTACCAAGCCCCTTTCCCCTAAGGTTCTTGGCCTTGAAGCTGTGAGAGCCCCTAAGCACAATTCTCCTCTCTTAGACTATAAATTCCATGCACAGTTGCTGGAAATCCTATGTAATGCGGCCTAAAGTTGACAACCATTGTACACCCAAGACCATCTCACAATCCCCTAAGGGTAAAATCATAACATCACCCTTGAATTCATGGTTAGAAAATTTCCACACCAATTCCCTGCATATAAAAGTACTATGGAGCTTGCTACCATCAGCAGCTGAGATGGCGAGAGGTTGTGTGGCCACCATAAAGCATCCTAACTGCTTAGCTACATGGAGGTCGAGAAAGTTATGCGTGGATCCATTATCGATGAGTACACTAACAGAGCGCTTCTTGATCTGTCCAATAACCCTCATCGTGTGATAAGTGGGAATCCCACTTAAGGCATGAACTGAGATTTGTGGAGTTTCCTCAACTGCAATTTCTGGTTCCTATTTTTTTATATGAGGGTCGCTAACTTCTTCATCCTCCTCTGCTACATCCATGTAGAAGATCTATCTGTGAGCGCATCTATGACCTGGATGGAATTTCTCAGGACACCAAAAGCATTCATTGTAGGCTCTTTTTGCATTAATTTCTTCTTGAGACAGAGCTCTTAAACTTCTGTCTGGGCCATTTTTATCATGTGGGTTCAGGACGGTCGGTTTTGGGTTGAGATTGGGGCTTTTATAATCAGGTTTTGGGTTAGGTAATAATGGAGTTTTAGCTGTGGAGCGATGATCTCTGGTTATAGTTTGAAGTGCAGCATGTTGCATTTTAGCCAAGTTCTAGGCAACTTTTAATGTTCTCGGCTTGAACATGCGCACCTGAGTTTGGATTGAAGGGAGTAATCCTCCCAGATAACAGCTAATAGCATATTCTTCTAGGAGGTTCACACGATTCAGTAGGGAATCAAACTTGTTCTAATATTCCCCTAAACTACTAGTTTGCTTCATATTGGTAATATCAACCATGGGGTCATCATATGGAGTGGAATCAAAACGAGAAATGATGGCCTTAGTGTACTCACCCCAAGTGATGTATACTGGATGAGGGTGGATCTTCAGAAATGCTAGGTGCCACTGCAGTGCAAGACCCTCGAGGTGGATAGATGCTAGACGTACCTTACCATTCTCAGGTGTACCATCTATTTCAAAGCACTGATTAGCTTAGTAGATCCATCCTTGTACATCCTCCTCATCAAACTTCAGAAATTCCACCCTGGCCACGCGGGTTGGAATTTGTAAGTGCCATAGGGGTTGTAAACATTTGGATGAATAGCAGGTGGGGGAGGGGGAAGTGGATTAGCTGGTTGAAGATCGGGAGGTTGTGGAGCTGGGTTTGGTGGAATAGGATTTGGGTGTAGCAGTGCTGAGGTGGTGATCGGAGCTGATTGGTTTCGAGGGGAATTGGATGCCGATGGCTCAAAGGGCATCGGTTGACGATGACCTGATGAATGAGCTTGGGAAAGTAGGGTCTTTATAGTTGCTAGACTCTCCTGTTGCGAGTCCAATATGAGTTGCTTAAGCTCCTCCTTCAATGAGGTTACCCATTGCTCCATGGAATCCTTTAATTGATCCAACTCACGCCTTATATTAGCCAAGCGGGTGTTGTCATCCATGGTCGCAGGATAGGGGCTTTGATACCACTGATAAAAACAGATAGAAATCGAAGAAAATTTCCAACCCAGGTGACCCAATTAAACAGAATGGATCTCAAGAGGAGGAAAGAAAATGTTGGATTTACAAAGACCACAGGAAGAAGGAAAGGAAAATTCTGAAATTGGTAGCATGCCTATTCATTTTCCACCGTCAGCTACATATACCCGACTCCACACTAGCTAACAAAGTTCGTTACTAGATCTACAAAGGAAAAAATCAACCAAGCAGGGGCATACAATAAGAAAGCAAAAACATAGGGTGATAGGATGCAATTGGGCTACTACATTGGGCCAGCGGGTGCATCTTGCTCATTGAGGCGTTAGTTTCTATTTGACATTGTGGACTAATACTACATTGTTGTGTTGTGTTGTGTTCTGTTTTGTTTTCTTCAACCTTTTGGGTGTTGGTGGTAGATTTTCCTTACTCTTAACCTTAATTCTGTTGTTCTCTCTCTCTCTCTCTCTCTCTCTCTCTCTCTCTCTCTCTCCTTTTGCATTGTTGTTCTTGTGGATTTCTGGTTAAGTAGCATTGTTGTCATACCTCCAAGAGCTATATGTTCACTTCATAAAAAAAAATTGGGTTTTCCAGATATTAGAAATATTATTGTAAATTTTGGAGATTAAATGTGCCTATTTCTGTTAAAAAGTCGACGTATAATTAATGGTAGTGCACTTAATAAAGTAGATGAGGACAACAATGAGAAATTGGTGGAAGGATTATGAAGCCAAGAAAACAAATAGAATGATGTAGTCATTAAGAATACAATTAAAAGAGATAAAAATAGGATCAGTAGAGATGAAATCAATGCCATAAAAAACATACTGAAAAGACAGATAGAAACTTTTCTTCCTTCCTTAGTTGGCTGGTAATGGTGTGGTGTGCACGTCCATTTGAATGTGAAAGAATATTGAGTGGTTGTTCAAATTTATGGGATTAGTTTAATGATAATCATGTTTAAATTGATTCAAGCAAGTTAACTCATACCAAACCTATATAATGCCATTATTTTAATGATCAAGTTTATCCGACATCAATTAAATTATTTTAGGGAGCTAGAATTTGGATCATGAGTTAAAAATACATAATTTATTTCAACTTTGCACATGATTAATTTCCACATTTGTATGTCATCAATCAATATTTTCCTGCTATCTTTGAACAGATACTTATAGAAAACAATAGGTAACTTATATATCATGGCAAAACATTGAATGATGTTGTATTATCCAAATATAATAAACAGAGTTCAAAAAGGTGTTTATTTGACACCACGAAAGAAAGAAATGGATAAACAACCACTTCAAATACTTATACAATTACAAAAAATAAAATGAGACCAAAAACATTATAAGTTGAATTCTTTAGCTCTCTGATTGTTCTATGAGCCTATGGATGGTACTCCTAACTATCACGACACTAGCAATGTTCACGATATCACCTCCAACTTTCACATTAACATTACTATTTATCAAGTACCTAAAAATAAAGGTGGTTAAAAAATCAATATAATACTCTTGAAACACAAGAGTCCAAACAAATTATTCAATTTAATCAAAATGGGAATAGCAAGATTTTAGCACATATTAACAACCCCTTAAAATACACCCTATGTCGTGAAACAAATATCAAAATATGGAATACAAACCTCATTAAGAGAGCTATCATCACTTCCTTATGGCCAAGCATCACAACCTGCATCCTTTGCATGCTTATAAATGTTTATCTAATCAATTGTTGATGCATTTAGATCAATAAATGTAGTATTAACTTGAGAATCCTAAAAAAAAGAATTTTTTTATTAGTGTTAAGTTGATGTTAATTATATATTTATTCATATGAACTAGTTAATTTAAACTTTAAATGTAATGACTATAAAAATGAGATGTATAGCAAAAAGAGCTAGACTTGGAAGAAATTTTCATAAATAATACCAATTACATAGTATATCAACATAAGATGAAAATAAAAATTCCATACCAAAAAAAATAAAGAAAAAAAAACTTTACCTATGTGGAAGGGAATGTCAAGGGTGGAGCTATTACTAGACCCATATCTAAAAACTTGGGAAAAAGGAGTTGTGGTCTGATACAAGAGTCAACCATCAAATTTAGAAAAAAATAAGTAAAATTGACGGCTTTAGCTTAAAATAGGATAACAATAAATTCTTAAAGCTCACTATAAAGAAATATATGAAGTTTGTAACTTGCATATTAGAGACGGATGATTGAAACCTTTTCTTCTTTGCTTTTGCTACTTTCTTAGCTTTCAAAATCTTCCTCAACTTTTCTGGTCGCCCTCGTTTAATACCACAACTAAGATTACCAATGACATTCGATTGAAATTGCAAACTTTCAACAAATTGTACACTATTAGAGATTGGTTTCATTGATGACATATTACTTGAAACTTCTTGTTTACTCGATTCAATAGCCTGCAATAAAATCTCCTTCAGCCAACCACTTTTTGGTTTGAAAAATATCACTCTATCAACAACCTCATTGAATAACCCTTACATCTCATCAAGATGACACCATTCGGGATTTCTTTGCCAATTACTAACCTCACCTTCGTATGACATCTAACTATTTTTCCCTCCATTGTTATCACAACAGTTGTTCCCACAGTAATGGAACCCACCAACTTATATAGTGTCCTGACCTAATTCCCCTTCATCATCTCCAGACCCCTCTTGTAACTCTCAAGATACTATCCTCAATAACATAATAGTACCCATTACAATCCAAGAAACTTAAAAAGATTAGGTTCTTAGTCATCTCAGGGACATGCCTCATGTTAAACAGTTTCCTAACCACACCTTCATGCATTCTCACCTTCACCGTCCCAATCCCAGTAACTTTATAAGTGTCATCATTGCCTATCAAGATAACTACACCCTGATTCACCTCGAACGTTGGAAAGCAAATTCAGTTGGGACATATATTTTTAGAACACCCAAAATATAGGATCCATCTATCACTAATATTTGTATATCTATTAGTGGCATTAAACACATTTCTATCACTATCATCATGGGCTACAACAACATTATCCTTCATACTAAATAACTCACCAGACTTATCACTAGACTTCCTAATATGTCCTTTCTTGTGACACCCATAGCATGTCATATTTGTCTGCCAACTCTTTGACTTAGATATAGACTTCTTACAGTCATAAGACCTCCACTCCCGATTCCTCCCCTTAGTATAAGTCCCTCACTCTGTGAGCCCCTAGAATTATTGTTGTCAATCAAATGACTATTAATCAACTTCCATTGTAGTAGGGTCAATTTCACATCCTCAAGGACTAACTCATCATTTCCATACAAAATTATCTCACAAAAATGCTTAAATCTAGCAAGAAAAGAACACAAAAGCATAATGGCTAAATCTTCATCATCAATTTTGACTTCTATGTTATGCAAATCCATCACAATATAATCAAACTCATCCAAATGAACTTTTAAAAATTAACCCTCATATAATTTTAGGTCATAAAACTGACTCTTCAACAATAGCTAATTCACTATTGATTTTTTCATATATAATGACTCAATCTTCAACCACATGGTAGCCGCTGTTGATTCATTTACCACTTTAAACTTCTCCAACACCTACACAAACCAACACAATGTTAAATACCTAGCCAAAGATCTTACATTCTTTCTTGTTTCAACTATACCCATTATTGAAACACTATTTATATGCATCTAGTGCCTTAAATCTTTTTGGTTGTAAGACTTTTAAACACCCCGTACGTTCCAATTTTCTATAATATATAGAGCTATAAATAAGCCAAGCTAAGGAAAAGTGGGGTGGGTTTAGGATCATACTTAGCTTGTTTAATAAATGAGCCTACAAATAAGGCTTGATTTGGACTCATTTATAAATGAGTCAAGATTTTAACAGGTTGAGTTGAGTCAACTTGTTAGCTTTTGTAGTAAATAAGCCAAGCTCCCTAAATTTTGTATTGTAAATGAGCTCAAGCCTAAATTTTTTAGGCTCAAGATCGGCTTGTTTAATAAAAGAGCCTAAATTCAAGGCTCAAGCTTAGGTCATTTAGCTAACTAAATGAGCCAAGTTGAGCCCTTAATGATCCAAGCTCAAAAATCTCACGAGCCAGCTCGACTCATTTACAACCCGAAGGTTGTCAACAACTCCATGTTTTCCTCTTTCATACATAACTCCATATCAAATATATTTAATGTATATGCCTTACTAGACAATCCAAAATCAACATTAAAGATGTCTTATTTGAATGACATCATACCATCAATACTATTATATAAAAAATAATAGAACTCCCACATTCTAACTTTCTTTTACCATACCAAATGTATTTTAATAAAATCCCTAATCACACATTATATAATATTGCAAAATATACACAACAATCAGAAATTGAATCGACAAATATAATAAAGTAAAATTAAGCATACACCCTAGTGCTAACTAATTAGCACTAAAAATAAACATACATACACTAATTTTCTATAATTTTAAACTAAATGGGTTATTATATGTCATAATTTTGATATATATAATATGAAACTATAAATACTTTAAATATGCATAACTAGGTTATTATATATTATCATTTCAAAATTTATTTAATTCACCCAACAAATGAAAAAAAATAAGCTAACAAATTATAAAAATTTAAGGGGGGGGGGAGATATATGTATTTATCATAGATAACAAACATAGTCTAAAAATGATAACAAACATACACTTCAATTAGCAAGATTTGAAATTTGTAGCTCTAAGTTGTAGATCTCCAATTGATGAGCAAAAGAAAGAAATTAAAGAGAAGAGTAGAAAATGAAAGAAGAGAAATAGATAGAAGAGAAGAACAAAAGAATATAAGGAGATTGAAGTATAGAAGGAGATAATATAAAGGGAGAAATTTTGGATGAAAGAGGAGGAGAACAAACGCAGGAGTGGAGAAGGAGAAATGATGTATGAAAAAAAATAAGACTATCAATATGAAGGATATACAATTGTAGTTAATTAGAAACATGCCAATTTACTTTACATTTTTTCACTTATTATTTTTTAATAAAATAAGTATTCTAATTTAAGAGACATATTTATACTGAAATAAAAACAAATTTGTTGGTTAACGAATAAGACAATTTTTATTACTTTTTCAAAAGGGCTACTATGATATTTTCAAACCTATTTTAAATTGTTTTCATCATTGGTTAGAGATAATCAACCTCTTGAACTTCTTCTCTCATTCACCTTTTCTTCACTATGAAGATTTCTCAATCTTGGTGTTCTACTACTTTTTTATAAATATGCGATAAGGGGTTATGGATCCCTGAGTTCCTAACCCAAGAAAAAACACTTCAAAATGAGTATTTCATTAAGTTGTTCTTTTGAGGAAGATATTATTTTGTAGGGGTTTGAGGGGAGGGTGGTGTTTTTTTCACAACACAACAAAGAAAAAAAGGGCTCTTAGAAAGTTTGAAATGAATATAATAGTACTACATAGGTGAGCATGACTGGTTCAATTATTTTTTATTTTTATTTTTCTCGAGACTGATTAAATCAAAATTGTGCTTTAATTTAACTAGTAATTAAAATGACAAGGTGATTGATATGTATAGGAAGGTTTAGAGGTGACAAATGGATCATTTACGTCAGGTATAGATTAGGTTAATTTAAATTGGATTAAAATTGGATTGCTATGTAATCGGGTTAGGCTCGGATTTATATTATCATGTCCTTCATAATTGGGTCCAATTTAGATAAAGGTGATTACAGTGTAAATGAGTTGAGCCAATTCAATATTCAGCTTGACTTGGCTCGGCTCGGCTTGACTCGTTAGAATCTCAATTCAACTCAATCTTTTAGCTAAATAAGCTAAGGCCAAGCCTAAAAAAGTGAGGCTTGATTCATTTTATAGCTTTGGCTCATGAGCTCGTCTCAACTTGTTCATTTAGTTAAACAAGTCGAGCTCGAGTCTTAGGCTTGTTTACTTAAATGAACTTGGAAGTTTTTAGTTTACCTTGACTCATTTATAATCTAAACGATAATTTAAGTCTTACTTGTATTAGGTTTGGTCATTTTGGATGAGAAAAATATGGGAGGGTCTCAGTTTAACGCATTGATACTTTGATTTTGGATTTAATTTGGGTCTATAGACTCCGAGTCGAATCTGGTTTGGGTTGGGTGGATTCAAGTTCATAGACTATGGGTTGCATCAGCTTTGGGTCAAGTTAATTCAATTTAGAATTTGTGTTGTCATTGATTGTTATCAATTAATATAAATAATATTGATCTTTGAGATTTATTTTTATATTTATGCTTATTTTAGTAATTTTTATTATAATATATAAAATGATATAACAATTTGTTAACATAAAATATGTAATAATAATAAAATCATTATCATTATTAGCATTATCATTATTATAGTTATTGTTATAAATAAAATCATCAATATTATTATTTGCATAAGTAAAATGATTATTATAATAATTATAATTATCAGATTAATTATTATTATTGTTATTATTATTATTATGTTGTTGTTATCATCTTTAAAAATAAAATAATCATTATTATCAATAGAAATACAAATATAAATTTTACTGTTATTATTATAATAAATATTATAGTCATTATATTTACTATTATAATTTTTATGTTTATAATGATTATAATTATAATAATAATAAAAATTTCTATGGTCTAATCTAATCAATACGAATATGATATTAAAATAAAGTTAGTAGAATAAGGTTTTACTAATTTCATTTTATTTGTTGTTACATGGGTTGTATGTTTTTATTTAAATAAATTTTATTAATAACATCATTTATTGGTATTTATGTATCAATTTATATGAAATAAAATGTTGCCTTTATGGGTCAAATTTGATTTTAGTTTGGATTAAGTTTGGAATTATGTCCGGGTATGGGTTAGTTCATTTCGAGTTGGATAAGCTCAGGTCGGGTTACTATCTCGGTATGGGTAGGGTCCATGGTAGATTTTCTTGGGGTTGGATTCATTTTGGATCATTTCAAATACATGTTATAGTCAAATTAACTAAATTTAGATCATATATGGATTGATTCAAATTATTTTATACGGATTAAAATTAAATTAAAATGTTCATACTCAAACTAAATTTTAGATTGAATTATTTAAATCAGACCGATCAAATCAGACCAACCAACAAGTGCACAAAGGTTATCATGAGAGGACCGGTATTCATATTCCCACTATATAATCTCTACGGCCTAAGAACTAAAACCCTAGAGCATATGGTATGTTTTACCCAACAATATATGTGACAATTGGGTCAGATTATAGTGGGTTGTTTGTTGGTAATTTTTCTTTGTTGGTCGGTTGTGAGTTTGGTCAAATTATTTAGGGTTCGGGTCATTTTGGGTCACCTTATTATTCGGGTCAGATCAGGTTTGGGTCGTTGTAGATCCATATTATATAGTGTTAATTTACCGGGTTAGGTCGGTTTGGGTTGAATTGGTTCGGTTTATTTTGAGTTAGCTTGTTAAGTCGAATCGGGTTTGTACCGAGAAAGCTTGTATTTGGGTGGTTTCATATTTGTGTTTATTTGACAAATTAGGTTTGTGTTAACTTAACGAATTGAGATTTTTTAAGTTTTGATGGGTCGCGTTGGGTTCAGATCGAGATAATCCTACATTGAATCACTTTAAATTAAGATCAAATTGAACATTGACCATCAAAATTAGTCTAACTCATTAGCCTTGTAAATAAGCATTAAGTTTAACTTCATATAAGCATGTGATTAATAATGTGTTATTATTTGTCATTTGTTTAGTATTATAACTTTTTAATATTGTGTATTTACATGAATAATTATGTAAAATTAAAATATTGTTGGTGAATAAGTATGTTTATAATAAAATTAATAATAATAAGTAAACTTATATAACAATATATTTTAAAAATATTTAAATAAATAGCAAGACATTTGTAATTTTTTATTATCATAACCGACTAAGATTAAATTTGATTTTATCGAATCAGGTTAGGTTGATAATAGATTGGATTGATGGCCGATTAGGTTAATAACGTGTTTGTCAAGATGATAGTAGGTTAGGTTGATATAGGGTTATGGATTGAATTTGGATTTGGTCAGTTATATTTTAGGTTAGCTTTGAGTTGAATACGTTTTGAATTAGATTTGAGTTAAACTAAATTAATAATTTTTTTGAATTATGTCGAGTGGAATATTATATAGATTGGATCAAATTTTGTCCACGCTGACAAGCAACCATGGATGAAATATGAGATTCTTTTCTATTTAGTATTTTTTTTATTTACTATGCCCCACATTCGAATCAACGATATGCACACACACGTGGGGCTATGGGTTAATCGATCATGTAATATTTGATTTAGCGGCCTACCTATATTGTATAGCCTCCTTGACATCTAATCAGGCAGTGGAAATAATTGTTAATTACAATGTTTTATTTATTGATATCTTCTAGATCTGGTTGAAATATGATGCGGATAAAGTGATTAATCATAAGGTTTATATAGGGATGTAATGGGGAAAAGAAAGGAACAAGTAATTCACAACCTGAGTGCTTCTATTGTGTACGCGTATTAAGTTGTATAGTAGATTGATAATATTTTTTCTTTTGGGTAACTTGGTGCATAAAAAAATGTCATATACGAAAGACTTGTTTGAAGGTATTTATTAAAAAAAAAATCATCTAATAAAATTATTTATTTTTAGAACTTTTTAGTCTAAATAATTTTTAAAATAAATAATTATCTTAATTAATTATTTTTTATAAGTATATACAACCAAAAATAGGGATATAAACATGGTGTATTTTATCTAAAATCTGACAAATTTTATCCGATGAGTACTTAAGCAGATGTGGAGGATAAAAAAATACCCTTCGAGTTCAGGTACGGATACGGATAAAGGATATTTATATCCATATTCCTATAATATTCATATCTATATCTGTATCCGTTTACACAATAAATAATTACTATTTACCCTTGATTTTAGAATAAATATAATATAATATTAAGGTTAAAATTGTCATTTGGTTTAACTCTAAATGAATTTATCTATTAGATAATAGATTTACCCATTAGATAATATTAGTTGACGGACAAATAGGTTATCCGTCGAGTAACGAATATCCGACAAATATGAATATTGATGTATTAGTGCATATTCATTCGGGCACGGATACAAATTTGGATATAAATTTTCTTATCGAGTACGGATACGAGTATGGACATACCTACTCCAAACCTACTTGCCTTTAGATCCCTAACCAAAAGGCAATACTATAGAAAACTAAAGAAAACAAATCAGCCAAGACACATGAAAAATTTGAAGAAACTATATGATGCATAGGACCAAAATATATTTGACACAAAAGAAGATCTAGAAAAACCTAGATACACTTTACCTTAGGGGCACATTGATCTACACTGCTAGTGTGAACACATCATGTAGTGAATAAAGCAAAGATGAACAGAGACCGCCCCAAAAAAAACAAGCTTAAAAGTATGTGCATGCTCATTATAAAAGCCTCAATTTAGCCTATTCTTAATCTTGGATAGGTAGACTCTTAACCCTTTCCTAATCCTTAAACCCTAGCTTTAACCATAATATTTATCCTTTTCCCTTTCCCTTACCACTCACCTCCATATCGCATGACCCCTTCTCAATGTCCCAACCAAGCATTTTCTTCTTCTTCTTCTTGATTTGGCTACAATAACGAAGATACTCGACTACATCCTATCCCCCACTCAACCATCATCACCTCTCCTTCAAGTGTGGTTCATGCCATCCCATCCCCATGCCTATGCCACTATCAAAGACCCTGCAACCTAACTTCAGCCTCACTAAACTCTCGCCATCCTATTCGTAAGCAACAACCCTTACATTTCTTCTCTCTCCCTCCTTTTATCATTTATTACCTCAAACTTTGTCTTCTCCTTCCTAACTCTCCCTTTTGTGGTTCCCTTTTGAGCTCCTCCATTTTTATAGCGAAACTCCACCCCAACACTTCCCACTTCACACTACACCACCACCATCTTCTTAGCTCTTCATGTAAACACCATCGCATTGTGCCACAAATCTTGCACAAGAAAGCCTTAGCTACAACCCACCTTCATGTAGCAACACCGCCCTAACATCCACACCTCACGTTGCAGCCCTTAAGCAATGTTATTTCCTCACATTAAACCCTTTAACTAGTGTAAGGTCCTCAATTTTTTTCACCTCTCACTTGTGTGATAAGTTCACACAATTTAGACCCTATAAGCACACCTCTTCACTCACCTAACCACCCTCCTTTGCTTTAGTTATCTTTCCATTTTCTTCTCCTTTTACCCTACCTTTACTTGTGAGTTTTCCATGAATTCTAAACTTTATTTTCTTGGATTTTAGGTGATCATATGGTGGCTTTGGAGGCAGGATATTAGAAGTATTTTTGCTTAGATACTAGCATCATATTATTATAAGGATACATGAATTAGAATAGGGTTTTGATTCCATGTGTTTATTGTATGCAATATCATGTTAGTATAGGTCTATTTCTTGAAATCATGTTGTTGGTGTTGTTTAATTACCTTATTGTATCACATTATGAAAGTATGATCCTTATGTAAAAGAATGAGCTTATGCAATATTGCTTTGTTTTAGGCCTTACCAAGCCTTGTCTTATAACCCTAAGCATGTTAGCGTGATCCATTATTTTTAATTAGGTTATGTAGAGTGGGTGTAAATATGATAGTGTTAGTGTGATGAAATATGTTGAGGATTGGAAGTTGGTAATGTTGGGACTTGTAGGATTTTGGGAAGGTTTGGGTAGTTCTTGACCTTAAGGATAGTTAGGTCATTTCATGAATGTTGTGGGGAAATAATTATGGCATAATAATATTTGAGGGTTTTGAAATTCATTTTATATATAACATGTTGGGGCTTTTACTGAGTATGCCATAAGATTACATGAGAAAAGATTTTGAGGCATTGAGGTAAAGTAGGGATATTTTGGTCAGCTTGGGTTATATATTAGAGTTTGGTGTTGCAAAAGTGTTGTTAGGTCAAAATATGCTAAGTATATTATCCATATCTTCTCCCTCGACCTTGGTTAATACTTTCATGCCATCTCGAATGAGAACTTTCCCTCGATCTTGACTTGGTTGAACTCTTATCAATTTTTCTCTACCAACTTATCCCATCGGCTCATCTTTGACTAATGCCATTATTTGACCAACGAACTTTCTTGGATGACGTCCTTTTCCTATCCAACTGACTTACCTAGCTATTACCCCTTGCATTGACTGATTCCCTTACTTGTTTGATGGACTTGCCTAGCTTTAAGGCTTGTTATCGATATTCAAGACTTCCCATGTCAAAGAAACATAACATTAGCTACACTTGTGGTCGATTCATAGCCCTTATATTGTTTACTATTACACTATTCTAAATGGGGATATATTATGCCTAGTAGGAGACTATATATATGGAAATGGTACTTAGGACATGTAATTATTTTTGGACCTTTAACTTGATACCATTTTGTTGAAGATATCCAACATTCTCCTTTTCCCACTTGGACCATTTACTATGGTCTACACATGTGTAAACCTAATATTTTAGGAGTGAAAATTTTCATTTAAAAGAGTTAATTCTAGAAGCTAAAACATAAAACATAGAAGTGCTATGCCGCATTCAATATATAAGAGACACTCCCTATTCCTAGTCTATGTTGGATTCAAGACACAATTAGTCTCGTACCTAGGAATTAGGTGTGAGAATCACTTAATTCCACCATGATACAAAATAAGATGTAAAGAGAAGGAAAATGTATAGTGAAAACAAAGGACTAAGAGTCCATAGAGAAATAGAGATACCTGGATGACCATACCTTGTACCATTTCTATTATGCACTAACCAAAGGCAAGCACATTATAATTAGTAATCAACAATCCTATCGAACAAGATGGATATGCTTGTGCGAATAATTAGAAACCATAAAAAGGATAATCAGTACACTACATACTGAGTAAGGTAATAATCCAACCATAACTATGTTATATAGAAAACATAAATCATATGGAAGTATAAGCAAGCACAATAACATAACGTAAGACAATATTGATTCTAGCAGTGCATCATTAGTTACATTCATAATCCATATTCATGATACATTGAGTTCAGGGATCCCACTATTCTTAAATATATGGAACGGTCTGAAACACATCTCGAGAAAAAACAGATATATGACATTGTTATTGTCTGGTGGAACAAATATAACACCTCTCAAGGAAATATGATCCTAAAAATTATTTTTAAACTAGTGGAATGGTTTGAATCACTTCATGGAGCAAAACACTCCTGAGCCACTATTATTGTCCAATGGAATGGATTTAACACCTTGAACTTGACTTACATAATCTTTCACTTTAAGTGATTAATATCATATTTATTATTACATATGTCAAGATCGTATTCAAGTTTTCATTGAGACCAAAATCCCCAATATTCTTATACCAATTGAATGGTCTGGAGCATCTTTTAGAAAAATCCATATTTATACCATTATTATTATTCGATGGAACAGATATACAACACCTTGGCCTCAGCTCACGTAATATTTTTTTTAAGTAATTAGTTTCTTATTCAAGGTGGTATTTATCAAGGTTCTCATACATACACAAATTTGGAAATACAAAGCACATAATAAATCTTAATATAATCATTTGAAACACATAAAACACAACTACATGAATATTGATACACCTCTCTAATGAAAAGGCCACACCCCTCCAAGGAAACTCTAATTTTAAAAAGTTAACCATAACTCCTCCTTTGGTACTCATTTCATCACCAAATTTAATACTCATCCTTAAAATATTATTATTGACAACTTACTCAAAAATCAAGGTCTAACTCAAACGTTTTACACATGCGATAATAGCCCACACTTGGGGTTACTATTCATAATTTTCCACAAAACCTTAATTTCACAATTTAATCATAAATTTTCCCATAAGACTCCAATAACCACCAAATTAAGTATTTTTCCAAAATATTATTATTAACATCATATAAGAAAATTTAGGTTTGACTTCCATGTCTTACATGTGCGATAATAACATACATTTAGGATTATTATTTACCTTTCCCTACAAAATCCTAGTTTCTCAAATTAATCATAAATTTTTCCATGAAACTCATATAACTATTAAATTTAACATCTATTCCTAAAATACTTATATTTATAAAAAAAAAATCAAAGTCAACCTCCAATATTTCACACATGCGATAATAATCTTACCTCTAGGGTTACTATTTCCACTTAAAATCACTTTTCTCATTTATTGGACTTATATAATTCTTATTGACTCAAAACATTCTAAACAATATAATTAATCTATTTTGAACTTATTATCACATTAAATTATCCAATATTTTATTTTTAACCCATATTAACTAAAATGCCCTAATACAACTAAAGTACCTATTTTTTCAAAAAAAAAACCTTATGAGTCCTAATATGAATGATTTCTCTACCTCTAATACATTCTATCATCATAAAATGAATAACCATACTTTCATATAGATACTACATGCATGCTTTCACTGCCTTCTTACTTTTCTTTTTAATGTACAACACCACATACCACATAACACCATTATTATGATAACACTTTCCATTAAAAAAATCAAGCATGATATCACACAATAATATATACATATTGCACATGTAAGCCCTAACTATGACATATATCCTTACCAAAGTAGCTTCGGTCTCTAAGCATGTAAGACTTACGATTCCTCCTTCAATACCACTAGAATATCACCTAGAAGTCAAAATACGCAAATTTATACTTGGGGAAAATTAATCTAGGGAAAACTAAGGTAAATGAGAGGGAGAAAAAATAGAGATAATCAAAAAGCGAAAGTCTTGGGCAGGGTGTGCATGACGGTGATTGGTAGTGGACATGATGACGAGGGAATAGTGTGGCGGGCAACAATGTAGGGAAAATGGAGAGGGTGGAATCTATAGTAGAATTTGTTTCAACAAAAATGGGGCAACGACACTAAGTTTCATATCTAATGGGCAAGGAAATGACATAGTGGGCTGCAACTTGGAGGAGGGGGAATGTCAAAATGTGTCATTGCTAAAGGGGAAAAATGTCACGATTTGGAGAGTGTTGGGGAGATGGTTTTTCATAGTGATGGTGGTGTGTTGGTGGGTGGCTAGGTCTGTGGTGGGTGTGGAACGATGGGAGTGGCATATGGTGGTACAAGGGTGCTTGATGACCCGTGGGATACGTAGGAAGGAAGGAAAGATGGAGGAGGAGAAAATAATGGATGGTAGTGGCGGCGGCAATGGGATGACTAGGTAGGGGAAGGAGTATAGGGAAGAGGCTCAACTAAAGGTGAAGGGCGATGGTAGAGGCGATTGTGCTGGCAGTAATGGGTGGTGGTGTGGTGAGAAGGAGAAAAATAGAGCAGGGAGGCCGGGTTCTTGGCAATGGATCAAATAAGAGGACGAAAGGAAATAAAAGAAGGGGAATAGAAGGAAAGGGGTATGTGTATGTATATATACACATGCATATATCCATCCATGGGGGTAAAAGGAAGGAAAAATCTAAGAGAAAGAGTTGGGGCAGGGAGCTGCACAAGTTGTAAGGGTGGTTGGTGTCGATGAGGGAGTTAGCAAGCGCACTTGTTGGGAAAGGATGGAGATATGCTACATAGTAGGGAAAGGAAGGGAGGAAGGTGATAGCGTGCAAGGGTAAGGCCATGTTTGGTCGAATGGATAAAGGAGGAAAAGGAAAGGAAGAAGGAAGTCAACAAGGGGAAAAGAAGAACCGGGTTAGAATGATAGGCTGAGGAAGATAAAAAAAATAAAGAAGGAGGTGGGATGGGCACATATTTGGGGAGAAGAGAAAGATAAAAAAGGAGAAAGGGGAAAATAAATGAGAGAAAAGAAAAAGGGAAAAGGGAAAAAGAAAGTTTTTGGGTTTAGGATTAGAATTAAGTTTATGATTAAATTTAGAGAATTAATCTAAAATTTTATCGATCAATTATTTGAGGTTAAGGTTAGGCCAAAAAATATAATGACCCAAGAATTATAATTTAAATTAGGTTAAACTATTAATTAATCAAGGTTAAGGTTAGATAAAATATTGGGGTATTACAACATGTATTTGATGTTTATAATTCAACCTTTACTTAATCTTTATTGGTACGATATTATGTTAATAAGAAGATACTTGGGACATGCAACAATTTTTAAACCTTTTACCTGAGACAGTTTACTTGAAGATATCCAACAATCTTCTTCTTCCCACTTGAACCATTTACTAGGGTGTGCACATGCATCTGATGTTTATAATTCAACCTCTACTTAATCTTTATTGAGGTCAAACAAACCCTTCGCCATAGACTTATATCATATTTTATTTGAATTGGAATGGAAAAAACATATGTGTTCCATGGACAAAGGTTTGGAGTGTTTACCTATGAATGAGAAACAAGTAATGAACTACTTAAATTGATTGTGCAAGTTGCATCTTGCGCTTAATTTGTGTAGAGGATTTCAATTATGTTTTGAAATACTAATATTTCACAATAAAAGCGTGGTAAGACTTACTAGACCCACTAAAAAATATTTTCATTTTTCATGGAACTTTCCAGGATTGGTTGCATATGAAGTTGGCATGTCATTCCCTGGCATACATGCCCTCCTCTAGAATATCCTTCTTTTTGTAGTTAATTGGTGGTTGCGAAAATGGAGATGTCAAATGTTTTTTATGGGGTGAGCAGATGTATGTTTTGTTTCTCCTAGCTTTAAACCAAGGACATTGTTAAAAGTTGGAGGAATTTTGAAAGGCATATATTAGTGAGATGCATGAGACCTATGGATGAACACTAGACCCTCTTGATGTGAGCACTATAAGGTTTAATGTGGATGGATGTGTGAAGAATAGTGGGAGTTCTACATGAGCCACTAGAGTGTTCCATAACCATTAAGGACATTAGAATCATGGTTTTGTCCCTAACATTATCATAACAGATAGGGATAATGTGGAGTTATAAGTTATGTGAAGGGTATGAAACATCATAAACATGGTCATTATGGTGAAAAATAAGGTGGTTATAGATGCATTGTAGATGGAGGTAGTGAGCAAGGTATATTGGCAACAAAATGACTCACAAGTGTTGAGACATTCTTTTCTTAGTAAGAGGGTATAAGATGTGTTTTGTTTACATGGAAGTTAATATGTGTGGTGCTGCTTTAGCTTCTTTAACCTTGACTTTTCTATTTGGTGTTCATGAGTTATATACTTCCCCTAAGTTTTTATGCTTATGAGACATGTGATTGGTGCTTCTATCTCACAACATGGAATACAAATATTATACACCCGAGTGCATTGTGTAAGTTACACCTAAGATGACACATTATAATGATGTGGATTGTCATAGATGAGTTATTAGGCAAAAAAATAATTATAATTAAATTTTATTTTAGCATAATGGTTAGCATACCTAATTTCATGCGACCAGCCTCGAGTTTAAGTCCAAGATATATATTGAGGTGGAGAAGGATAAATATCAACTAAGATGATGATGCATATCAAATTAGAGATGGTTCATCCCAAAGAAGAATAAACATAAATGAAGATTAAGAATCATATCAACCAATAAAAGGATAAACTTTAACTAAAAATAAAATACATAAGTCCAATAAGACTCAAACTTATGACCTACAACATAATACAAGCACATTCCAACCATTGAGACATGGAGTTGGGTTGTTTACTTAATTTTAGCACTGTCTTATAAAACACACCCCACCCTATTGAACTTTTACATCCTAGTTATTGCTTACTTATCACCATGATTTCTATCAAGTGCACCTTGCAACACACACCCTATTATGTGGATGCATAACTTGTTTTTGCTTAATAATAACTGCTTATATTTCATTTGGGAAAAATCATGCAACAAACCTTGTAAAAGCCAAATTTATTTTACTTTAACTCTATAGGTACTATTTTATTTGTAACTTTGAAGTTCTTGAGAGAGTTGCAATATAAAAGAGAAAAAATACAAAAAAAAAATCAGCTAGTTAATATAGGATATGTAACATAATTTGTATAATAATACTACTAACAAGAGTTACGGATCAATTTTGTGGACTTTGTGTTGTCAAGGGAAATTACCATGAACATATACAATATTGATTGAGGGAAGATTTGGACATATAATTTCTAATATATAGGTTTTGAAAAAATTTTAGGTGAGCCCAATCCATTAGAAACCCTCTTATATAAATATGAAGTTATAAATAAATTTTATATGTGATCTCCACACTAATATAGGTGAGGGTTTACGGTAAGCCACACTCATCTAAAAATTCCAACACATGTTCTCACCTCCAACCATTAGGTAATAATTTTGAACACTTAATAACATATTATACGTAGTATAAGGTACCAACTCAAAATACATATGTTTATTTATAGTACCAAGCATTGACTATGATATAAATAAATATACCTGAAAGTATGTATATATATGTATGTATGTATATATATATAGAAACAAGATCTTGTGCGAACCATTTTAAGCGTACAAACGTAGGAATGATTTTCGACTGTTAGATCTAAACTATCAAACGGTTGAAAATCATTCCGTGTTTGGCTCTTTATTCCCCTCCCCCTGTCCCGCCTCTCTGTCCCGTCTCTGTCCAGCCTCTCTATCCCGACCCTCCCTCTCTCCATCGCACCTCCGTCTCCTCTATCCCTCGCACCTCCGTCTCCCTCGCACCTCCGTCTCCATCGCACTTCTCGTCTCCATCTCTCCATCACGCCGCTCGTCTCCCTCTCTCTATCGCCATTTCTACCCCTGTTCACTTCGACCAGACCTGACCTTCTTCATTCTTAACCTTCCTCTACCCATGGTGACTTCAACCGCCACATAGCGGACGCGGACAGTCACCACCAGCGGAGCAGCACAGCGGCAGCGCCACCTGAGTAGAAGATCCGCTGTTTCTGTAGCTAGAACAACCAACGCAGCAGTCCAGCGCAACCTCCACGACCGCCACCTCAATGCACGCCGTCGGTATAATTCCGACCTCTCTCCTCCAATTCGTATGTTTGTTTGCGTAATTTGGCTTTTCTTGTGCGGTTGTTCATTTTTAATTTGATTTTTGTGCTAATTGTTCGGGTATTACCGACTGATTTTGTTACTTTTGGATTTGATTTCCATAGTAATTGATCGTTCGTTTTGACACTGTTTCTACATTTTTTTTGCTCCTCTTCGCCGGTGTTTCTCATCCCAGCACATTTCTTCAACCTACCGAAGCTCACGTCTCTGCCACCATTTTTCGCTGGTGCCCATTCTCCTTCGTTTGTCACCATTTTTCTCGAAATTGTATGCTATTGTTGCTATCGAAAATTTTCATTAAAGACATTATTAAACCAGTTAATATCTTCATTGTTGTTATATTATTATGTAATCTAGTGTTTGTTAACCTGATTTTTTGTATTGATTTGGCTGATTTTTTTTTGTATGTGTTTTATGTTTTATTGATTCAGCAATCGAATTTGCTGAGTTGATTTAGTAAGTATGTTTTATTGTTTGCTGAGTTATGTTTGTTGTTTTTTGATTAAATTCTATTGCTGTTGTATTATGAATAATGTGATTAGGGTTAATTACATTAATGTGGGCTGATATTCTGTTGCTATTGCTGTTGCTGTTGTATTTTCTATTGCTGAATAATGGTGTGTTGTTGTTTTATGTTAGTTTGATTAATAATCAGATTATTAATCAGCCATTATTGTAAATTTTTGCATAATATATGCTGGTATGGTGTTGGTATTGCTAATTGCTGTCTGAATATTGGTATCTTGTTCCATATTCAGCATCATCTGTTATGAATCCTCTGATTAGCATTAATCAGAGTAATGTTGGCTGATTTTCTGTTGATGTTGTATTTTCTATTGCTGATTAATATTGTATTGCTGTTTTATATTATTTTCATTAATAATCAGATTATTAATCTGGTATTCTTGTATATTTTTGCATAATATATGGTTTGAGTAACTTAATAAAGTTTATGGATGCTAAGATATTGTATTATTATTATTATTATTACAGAGTTTGTGGTTTATGGTTTTTAGGATTTAGGGGTTTTAAGGGTTTAGGGTTTAGAGGGTTTAGGGTTTAAGGTCTATGGTTTAAGGTTTAGATGTTTTAGAGGGTTTATGGTTTAGGGTTTAGAGGGTTTAGAGTGTTTAGGGTTTAGTGTTTAGAGGGTTTAGGGTTTAGATGGTTTAGGGTGTAGATTGTTTATGTTTAGGGTTTTTAGGGTTTAGGGTGTAGATGGTTTAGGGTTTAGAGGGTTTAATGTCTATGCTTTAAGGTTTAGAGGGTTAGGGTTTAGATGGTTTTTGTTTAGTGTTTTTAGGGTTTAGGGTTTAGGGTTTAGGGTTTATAGGGTTTAGGGTTTAGGGTTTAGGGTTTAGAGGGTTTAGGGTTTAGGGTTTAGAGGGTTTAGGGTTTAGGGTTTAGGGTTTAGAGGGTTTAGGGTTTAGAGGGTTTAGGGTTTAGGGTTTAGGGTTTAGGGTTTAGGGTTTAGAGGGTTTAGGGTTTAGGGTTTAGGGTTTAGGGTTTGGGTTTAGAGGGTTTAGGGTTTAAGGGTTTAGAGGGTTTAGGGTTTAGAGGTTTAGGGTTTAGAGGGTTAGGGTTTAGGGTTTAGAGGGTTTAGGGGGTTTAGGGTTTAGAGGGTTTAGGGTTTAGAGGGTTTAGGGTTTAGGGTTTAGAGGGTTTAGAGGGTTTAGGGTTTAGAGGGTTTAGAGGGTTTAGGGTTGAGGGTTTAGAGGGTTTAGGGTTTAGGGTTTAGGGTTTATGGTTTAGAGGGTTTAGGGTTTAGGGTTTAGAGGGTTTGGGGTTTAGAGGGTTTGGGGTTTAGAGGGTTTAGGGTTTATGGTTTAGAGGGTTTAGGGTTTAGAGGGTTTAGGGTTTAAGGTTTAGAGGGTTTAGGGTTTAGGGTTTATGGTTTATAGGGTTTAGAGGGTTTAGGGTTTAGGGTTTAGGGTTTAGAGGGTTTAGGGTTTAGGGTTTAGAGGGTTTAGAGGGTTTATGGTTTAGGGTTTAGAGGGTTTAGGGTTTAGGGTTTAGGGTTTAGAGGTTTGAATATTTGGTTTGGATTAGTTTTTTGGTTTGGTGTTAGTAAAATCTTGAATGTGATTAAATTTTGATCCAATGGATGAGATTAGTTCCTATGTTTGTATATTAATTATAGTTTGTATGTGACCCCTCCCCTATATATATATATATATATATATATATATATATATAGAAAGAGTATCTTGTGCGAACTATTTTTACTGTACAAATATAGGAATGATTTTCAACCGTTAGATCTAAAATATCAGACGGCTGAAAATGCATCCTTACCTCTCTTTATCCCGCTCTTTATCCCACCCTGTGTTTGGCTCTTTATTCCACTCTCTGTCCCACCCTTTGTCTGCCTCTTTGTCCTGACCCCCCGACCCTCCCTTCGCACCTGTCTCCCTCTCTCCATCGCACCTCCCGTCTCCCTCTCTCCTATCACACCTCTTGTCTCCTTCTCTCCATCGCACCCTCTCTCCATCTCACTTCCCATCTTCCTCTCTCCATCGCACCTCTCGTCTCCCTCTCTTTATTGCCATTTCTGCCCCTATTCACTTCGACTAGACTTCATCTCCTCCATTCTTCAACCTTCCTCTACCCCCTCTTGACTTCAACTGCCACTACACTATTCTGCCACACCGGGGATGAGGACAAGTACCACCAGTGGAGCAGCACAGCGACAGCGCAACTTGAGTAAGACCTCCTCCGTTGTTGCAGCTAGAACAACCAACACAGAAGTCCAGCGCAACCTCCCCAACCGCTACCTCAGTACACACCCTCGGTATAATTTCGAACTCTATCTTCCAATTCATGAGTTTGTTTGCATGATTTGGCTTTTGTTGTGCGATTGTTCATCTTTAATTTAATTTTTGTGCTGATTGTTCTGGTATTGCCGACTGATTTTATTTATTTTGGATTTAATTTCTGTACTTATTGGTATAGTTTTTTGAAGGGATTGTTGTTAATTTGCTGTATACTTTGCATAGTATATGCTGGTATGGTGTTGTATTACCGATTTATGTCCGAATATTTGTTTCTTGTTCTATATTCACCATTATCAGCAACATCAAGCATGAGCTTGAATTTTTTTTTATTTGCCGAGTGATTTGTTCTTTATTTATTATTTTCTATTGGTGTTTGACATTTATCTTTTCTGTTGTTTGCCAATTTATGTTTGTTGTTTGTTGATTATTTTCTGTTGTTGTATTGTCAATACTCTGATTAGTTATAATCAGAGTAATGTTGTATCTTTGGGTGGCTTTATGTTAGTCTGATTAATAATGTTGTATTTTTTCTAGGTGGCTGTATAGTTGTTGATTTATCTTTGGGTCGGTATTATTATATGGCTAATGTTGTCACTTATTTCTTTTGTTTGTTAGCCCGGGTTTAGGAATTACATGCAGCTACGTGACTCCTTCGCAAGGAATTGGTGCTTACGCAAAAACAGTTCACCAACAAGGTTGTGCACAAGACGGTTTAGGGTTTAGGGTTTCGGGTTTCGGGTTTGGGTTTAGGGTTTAGAGGGTTTGGGTTTAGGGTTTAGAGGTTTTGGGTTTATGGTTTAGAGAGTTTGGGGTTTAGGGTTTAGGGTTTAGAGGGTTTGGGGTTTATGGTTTAGGGTTTAGAGGGTTTGGGGGTTGGGGTTTAGGGTTTAGAGGGTTTGGGGTTTAGGGTTTAGGGTTTAGGGTCTAGAGGGTTTAGGATTTAGGGTTTAGGATTTAGAGGGTTTGTGGTTTAGGGTTTAGAGGGTTTGGTATTTAGGGTTTAGGGTTTAGTGTTTAGAGGGTTTGGGGTTTAGTGTTTAGGGTTTGGGGTTTAGGGTTTAGAGGGTTTGGGGTTTAGAGGGTTTAGGGTTTAGGGTTTGGGGTTTAGGGTTTATAGGGTTTAGTGTTGAGGGTTTGGGGTTTAGGGTTTAGGGTTAGGGTTTAATGGGTGTAGGGTTTAGGGTTTAGAGGGTTTAGGGTTTGGGGTTTAGGGTTTGGAGTTTAGGGTTGAGTGTTTAGAGGGTTTGGGGTTGAGGGTTTAGGGGGTTTGTGGTTTAGGGTTTAGGGGGTTTGGGGTTTAGGGTTTAGGGTTTAGGGTTCAATGTTTGGGGTTTAAGGTTTAAAGGGTTTAGGGTTTAGTGGGTTTAGTGGGTTTAGGGTTTAGCGGGTTTGGGGTTTAGGGTTTAGGGTTTGGGGTTTATGGTTTAGGATTTATGGTTTGGGTTTAGGGTTTAGGGTTTAGAGGGTTTGGGGTTTAGGGTTTAGGGTTTAGGGTTTGGAGGGTTTGGGGTTTAGGATTTGTATAATTTATGGTTTTAGAGGTTTGGATATTTGGTTTGGATATAGGCTTGGATTAGTTTTTTTGTTTATTATTAATAAAATCTTGAATGTTGATTAAATTTTAATCTAATGGATGAGATTGGTTCATATGTTTGTATGTTAGTAAAAGTTTGTATGTGACTTTTCCCCTATATATATATATATATATATATATATATTATGTATTAAATTACCAAACATAGATGTAATAAGAATATAAATCAATTTATGCAAGCCATAAATTGGTAAAAAGAAACAAAGTATTTAATGTTAGGGTCAACACTATATATAGTCATAATGAATAGTTGTCCAAGGCCCAAAAAAACTCAAGAACCTAATTTTTATAACACATGTTATATGCATGTATGTGTTTAGGCATTGTTTTTTCCTCGCTTAGAGCTCCTTGAAAAGAAAAACATACACTATTTAATGCCCATAATAAACATATATTAACTATATACTATAGTCACAATTTATATTTAAGAAAAGTTATGGAGTTCAACTCTAATTATAAGCTAGCTCATTGTCACAGTTTGACTTTTCCATAGAGTCTCATATGGCACTTGGCTTAGTCATGACCCTTTTGTGACTTAAGTCATGTCAGTCTAATTGTGACAATAGAGAAATAGAGAACACAAAAGAGAGTTTGAGAGGAAAGATTTGTATTATTAGAGTGAGAAAATACAAGGTAGAGAGATGAGAGCTCTTGGATGGATTGGAACAAATATGCTCCCCTCCTTTTATATATGAGGATTCTACTCCACTGTTTCATGGTGGATACAAATTGAGTCAATATAGATAATAATAGGGTAAGGATTGAGACAACTAAAAATAAAAGGAAGTAAATGGGGAAATGAGGGGATGGAAAATATAAATTAAGTGATCCTTAATTCATACACTTGAACCTACCACTCAAACTTTTGCAACATTTGATATAAAAGAGAAAATATTTTTATGATTAATATTCAAACCAATCATGCATTACCTAGGAGGTAGTTCCTTCGAAAATGAGGAGATTAATGGCGGCAAAAAAGTTGAGTCCATTTATCCATTTCCCATACTTATAAGGGGCGTGAGGAACTTTTTGTTACAACTCAACTAAACGTTAACTAAATAGGTGCAGACCATTATAATTTAAACTAGCTAGTTATCTAACAATGCTAACTAATTTAGTTTAATTCTAACTAGCCCCCGAAAGTCAACCTATGTCCCCATTAGCCCTCCATCGTGCACCCCCTTCCCAATCCTTACTTTATTTCTTATCTCGGGATGATGTATTGTTTCACTATTGAAATTTTTTATTTTAAAACATTGCAGAAGAAGAAAAATACCAAACACATATAGGAAAAATAGGGTGCTACAGTCACTCCTAACATAGGATATGCATCTACCACTTGTCTCATGTTAGATACAAGGTTAAGAAATCAAACAAACTAAAAACAATAATATAGTGTGCAAAAAACATGGTATATAGATACTAAAAGAGAACGTTTATAAAACAAGACCTCAATGGATCCCCAACATATTTAAATACATGAAAGAAAGATTAAACCAAAAGGCTAGAGGTACAATAGGCATAAAATGATGGTAGGGCATAGCCCCAACCCTAGTCCATTAAGGAGAAATAACAGTCTTTAGATGTCCATGTTCTCAAGAAACCAAGCCTAAAATTAGGTAGACCCACCACTAGCCATCCTCAAAAACCTACACATGATTATCTGCTTATGGAATTGAATAGGTGATCGAACAAATGGGCACATCAATACACTACATATTGAGTAATCCAACCTACCTCCTTAACGGGAGTCACAAGCATGCAAGGCCACAAACACAATAAAAGTCATACTAAACATAGTAGCATACTTACACATCACACTTAGTGCTTGTTTGATATGAGGATAATAGGGGTAAAAAAATTACCTTCATATTTTATATATTTTGTATATTATATTTAAAGTTAAATATTCTTATTCTAATGAATATCCATTTTAGATCTTAATTTGATCTAAAATGGATATTTTATTAAAAATATATTTATTATTATTCAATAATTAATATAAAAGACATAAAATAGGAGTGAATTTTTTCCACCCCTATACCAAACAAGCCCTTAGATGTACATGTATTACCATTCTTGTATAATGCATTAGAATTTCATGCCATGAAAGAACTTAGACAATTCACGGCTCATCATGTATAGCAATGCAACATAGGTTGTATGGATAGAAACATATAATTAATAACAAGTTATTCCACATCTTACTAGGATCTTCTACTGTCCACCTAGAGGAGTATTCCATTATATCCATTTTCTAGTTTACATGATCCATTAGATTAACTATTTTTTATCAATTATTCTTTTTTCCTTTTTTTCTTTAACCATAACCTTATTCTTAATCTTATCCTTATCGAGCGATGGAATGATTACCACCCCATGGTCTCACATACCATGGAAGCTTATCCAAATCATAGAACATAAGTTTGACTGAAGCCAAAAACCACCTAGGTGACTAGACCCTAAAGTATCAATACCCCATAGTACATCACTAGTTTTTAGAGTAGGTACGACATGAGGATCTACTAGGATCCTGACTAAAGGAAAAGACTGAAATCAAACTAAATTCCAGTAATTAATCGAGTATCGGGTAATCTAGACCTATGCACATCTCAATCATGTTTCAATTTAAGTTATTAATGTGCTATTTTTCTAGGTTATGTTATCACACAAGGCCCATCTAGCATCTAAGTAGCACATTCATATAATCATTCTATCTTGACCATTATTACCCTCCAGCCATGTGGTGGGATTTCCATTAGTACTTAACCAAGATTAAGTCAACCCATTAAGATAATCCATTCAGGCTAAGAATTAAGACTACATTATCCTTTTGAAGTTATAGCATACTCATGCCTATTTTTCCATTAAGACCTTCCAAATGCTTAGTAAAAATACCATGAATTATGAATTATTTAATCCACCCAATAGGTTATTTAATTCATTCCAAGATGTGTGTTCTCATCCTTAAATAATCATATTATACAATTATGCAAAATCTCAAAACATATCAAGTTCAAAAGAATAAAAAAAAAAACACTCTAGCCGAACGGGTCGATCTGTTAGGCTCACCAAAACCTCAGAGTTTCCCCAAACTAGTTGATCAGTATGGTTATAATAGCTGACTATTCTATTACTATTTGATTTGTTTTGATAAACCATCGATGGGTTTAAGCAGAGTGCAACCAAAGTCACCACGGACAATCCAATCTATTGGTTTAGGCCAACCAATTAACTATTTTAAGGACCAGTTGATTGGTTTGGCATAAATAATCGATCAATTTGCTCCCATACAACACATAATATAAAATTTTAACACAATTCACACTTTAAAATCTTACCATATCCAAACTATAGCATGTTATAGCATAATACCAAGATTTAACTTGCTCCTAAACTAAAACTTGCTTCATTCTCAAGTAATTGATCTTGTTCCTCATAATTTAAGCCATTTTCCTTAGAAATCTTAATTAATTCAACATGAATCACTAAAATTCCAAATTATCATGCATGCACATAAATATTAACAATTGATAGAGTACATAAATTCACATGCTTATTCATGCCACATTTTAAAGGTAAGAATGACTTACTTAAAGCTTAGTAAATTTTCCCACCAAAGAGGAAGACTTAAGTTGAAAGTTTTCAACTTCTAAAACTTAAAAAAAATGAAACTAATAATTTATTAATTAACCTTTAAAAGTTAAAAAACTCGAATCAGGGGAGAAAATGTACTTACCACCTTGAAGAGAAAAAAAAACAAGGGAAGAGTTAGTTGAAAGTAAACTCAAATTCTTCCTAAAAGTGTTGGAGAACCAGGGTATTTCGGAGGCTAAAAGAAAAGTAAGAAAAAGAGATGATTAGGGCTATTTATTGAAAATGAGGGGCAATATGTTATTGATAGAAAACCATAATTTTAACATTTGACTTTTATATGAATGGGTGAATTTATCAAGAGTAGGTTGACTTCTATTTCAGAGCTCAAATGGTGATTTTCTAGAGAATGCCGGTTAAACTCGTCCATAAAATATTGAACACAAGAATAGAAATGGAATATTGGTGTGGGAAGAAAATAACCCAACCGTGTAGAGATATTATGAAATCAAAGCATTCATCCCAGAGTTATGTAGATGAGAGAGGAAGAAGAAGACAAGAGTGAGGTCATCATTCCCCTTATATATCAAAATCAAACCCTAAAATCTATTTGAGGTAGAAACTAAAGCTAGGTAAATGGTTAAAATAATTAATAATTATCTAGGAATAGCTTAAATTTGGATTATTAAAGTTTTATTTTGATGCACGAAATTTCCCTAAAAATTGAGCTTTGAAAAACACTTAGCTTGACAATTTAGTTGATTAGTTTGGCTAGATCAATTGATTATTCTATAGACCAGTCGATCGGTTCGTTATAAAAACTTTTTTTATTCAAAATTTTCAAAATTTTCCAAATTTCTTATTACATCAAAACCAAAATATAGTTTCAAATTAAGATCAAACATTATCCAATTACCATCAACACAATCATTTCTCATTTTATAATCTTACAAATATGGGGTATTATATGTATAAGTAGTCAACTATTAATCTAGCCATTAAATCATTTAAATGACAAGAAAATCTATAAAATATAGTCTATATCACGGGATGACAAAAGTACAATTATGTCAAGGGAATGATCATCAAAATGTTGTTATTTCCTAGATAATTAAGACATGCCATCTACCAACCCTTTCCCTTGCTTTCCATGCCATTTGACTATAGCAAAGTGGTTCCCACTAGTTGTTATGTGCAAGGGTTGGTGGTGGTCATGGTGGCTAATTATCCTTAGTGGGTGGGTGTGGCTGGTTACATGTGTGGGCTCAAAAGAAAACCATGAAAAAGGTGGCAGCTAGGATTACATTGGTCATACATATGGCTGGGGTTTTTGATAAGCTTAATCTAATTCTTCCCAAATTATAAGGGGTTTGGGTCATTTGAATTTAGGATGATAATTAACTAAATTGCGGTGTTGTGATGGAGATTCTCCTGCAACATTCATTTTCCCAAATGGAAGAGTATAAACCCTTTATTAATTATATCTTCCATAATATTTGAGTTTTGAATATTCTGCCATATTCCCTTACATTCTCTTATGTATAAGAACACTCTAAAACACTCCTATTTCTTCTCCTTTATTCTATAATTTTTCTTAATATTCTATATTATTTTATAATTCTCTAGGACCTAGTACAAAAATCTAAAGTGTATTAGACTCCTCTAATACCTTCACTTAGCCATTTTTAGCCTCCTAGAAGGCTCAACCTCTATCTTGAACCCTTTAATGAGCCTCAAACCTATCATTGTATGACATTCTCCCCCACCCAAATCCAAAACACCCTCGTTGCGGGTCTTTATCTTGTGGTCTTGGCACTTCTTGCCTTTTCCTCCGATAACTTATCTAAAGTGGGATTTGTTGCTTCCATGATCCTAAGCTTATCCCAATTCAGGGAAATCCCATTGACTTTCCTTTAATTATTCAAATTGCGTTAACCTTTAGCATCCATTTCCTTCCCTTTATATCTGAGTATCAAAGAAGCTCCATCATGCACAAGTTTTCCCCATCAAATATACACATAGTCTTATAATTGGGCATCACAGTGCTTTAGCAGTGTTCAAGAAATATTTCCCTTATATCATTGGTTAATCATCCAAGTCTATCATGTGAAGTCCATCTTCTTCTTACACATGCCACCAATCTTGATGGATACATCTTGGGCAATCCCATGCATTAGCTATAGATTGGAGTTGACAACCTTAATGCTAGACTTGTTCCTTTCAAACCTTATGTTGTGCTTTTGAGCTAGCCACAAACACCCATACCCACTAGTGCTACAACTGGTTTGCCATAGACATCCATAGCCACATCTATTATCCCCTTGCCTTATTTTCCTTTAGATCTTGATTAAACATTATAGAGATTATACATGGTTCCCATGTGTTGTGGCTCCTCCTCATACTCCTCTAAATCTCCATACCTCTCCCATATTAAAGCTATGAGCTTCCCTCATTCGTGGGAATTCTCTAGAAAAGTGCAAGCCTCTGCATAAGAAATAATTTAGATTTCTCTCACTACTTCCTTCTCCAGAATCTCCTTTTCCTTTACCCTTCCACTGGTGTCAACCATGGTCATTATTTGACTTCTTATTCTAATAACAATCTTGTGGGTTCTTGGTTAGGCTTCAACCTCTACGGTCCTTGGGTTTATCTCCCCCATTGTTACTCTTGTTTCCCTTTATAGACTCATGTATAAGGGTGAGTTCCATGAATAAATCTACTACAACTAGGGCGACATCAACACTTGTAACCCTGCTTCTCTCAATCTCGGTGCTAAGATTTGGTTAGAGGCCCATAAAAAGTTGAAGTACAACCCTTCCTTACTCATTTCATATAAATCCAAGTTTGATGCAGCAAACTCTTTAATATAGTATTCTACCAAACTAGTACATTAAATCTTGTGAATGTTTACCAGTTCCAAGAATTCAACATTTCTTGGGTTAAATTTTTTTCTTCTTAATTTCTTACTTGAACTCCACTTGAGTGGTGATAGTAACATGTCCCAACTTCAAATCATTAAACTTATTATCAACAAGAAAGAGTGGAGTGATGTGTGCCTTTTCTTCTTCACCAGTGATGCATGAGTTTTCAAAGAAACAATCTATGTAGAAAAGGAAGTTGTCTAGTTCCTTAGAATTCTACATTCATGTAAATGGTGTAGACCCTTGTGCATACACCACCCTAAGAGCCTCTATGGCTATTTATTGCACCACATGCCTTTTGTATTTTTCCATATCCTCTCTTATATCAATGACTTCATTAGATAAATCCTTCACCGTAGCTTCCACGTTTCCCAAAGTTTGTTTTATCACGTCCTTAAATAGGACCATGTTTGCATTCACCACCTTAGATTTATCCTCCATCATGTTCACCAATGTATCTAGCTTTGCCACAAAGTTTTCATTCAACTTGGCTTTAGTGTTAATTACATCATCAAAGTCCTCCCTTAGGTCCTTTATCTCTCCCATGCGTTCTTTTACCTTCACCTTCATCAACCTAGTCTCAAGTCCGGCTATAACATCCTTAGACTTTCCTCGACTTCCCTTATTCTATTGCACATCCATCATAGTGCTAACCTCAATATTGCTACTCGCCATACTAATCGTAGCATGTTACCCTTTGTCATTAGCTTACCCAATACGTGGCCAACTTTGAACTGGCTTTGATACCAACTATCATGGTCTGACTATTTTTGTAGAGTCTCGTGCAGCAGTTGGCTTAGTCAAGACCCTTTTGTGAAATTAATTTAAGTCATCCTAACCCAAAAAATGACAATCTAAGAGATTTAGAGTAGTAAAGAACACAAGAGAGAGTTGGAGAGGAAAGATTTATGCTATTATAGTGAGAAAACACAAGGTAAAGAGAGAGAGGTGGGAGCGTTTGGATGAGTTAGAGCAAATGAGGTCCTCTTCTTTTATAGTTAAGGCCACCACTCCACTTTCATTTCTCCAACCTTTGAGTGTAAAATGTTTCATCATATTTATTACCTTTCTCTATGTATAAGAACACTCCCTTTCTTCCCCTTTATTCTAAAACATTCAATTATATTTTATACTATTATATATTTCTCTAGGACTCTTTAGAACCTTCTAGAACCCACTAAATTTTTTTAGAGTATAATAGACTCCACCAATACTCATACTTAGCCATATTAAACCTCCTGAAAGGCTCTAACTTGATCTAGAACCCCTTAGTGGGCCTCAAACCTATCACTCCTTGACATTTTCTTATCATTGAACTAACTACATCAGTCAACTCCTAACTTTTTCAAACCCTTGTGTGTTTAGAAAAGTTGAATATCAAGTCTCAACACACGATGTGATGGGAAAGTGAGATCGTTGGGAGTGAGATTTTCTAGGGGAAAGTATCACTTTTCATTTTCTTTGTAGGTTCTAAAGGCAATTGGTTAATACCTATGGTTGTAAATGGAAGGTAGGACTAGAGTTGGCAAATTTTAACCCAACCTGCATAAAACCTAAGCTAATATAACCAAAAAAATTCATCAACCCAACCCAACCTAAAAACTGACCCGATCTAACGTTGGCTCGAATATAAGTGATCCGACCCGACCCGACCCAAACCCGACCTAAATCCAACCCATAACTCAACATCAACTCGACATGCTATCAACCCGACTCGACTTGATAAAACCAAATTTGATATTAACCAGTTATAATAATAAAAAATTACACAAGTCTTATTATTTATTTAATGATTTTAAGTATATATTGTTTTATAAATTTTGCTTATTTTTCTTAGTTTTATTGTGGACATACTTATTCACCAATGATATTCTAATTTTACCAATTTTTTGTGTAAAAAACACAACATTATAAAGGCATAATAATAAATTAAAATTAATTAATAACATATTATTAATCACATATTTACATGAAGTCAAACTTAAATCTTACTTACGAGGTTAATGAATTAGATTAATATTGGTGGTCAATATCCAATTTGACCCAAATACAAAGTAATTTGATACCTAAACCCAACCCAACCCGACCCATTAAAACCTAAAAACATCCGATTCATCAAGTTAACCCAAACTTGACTCGTCAAATTAACTCAAACACAAAATCATTTAAATACGAGCTTACTTGGTCCAAACTTGACCCTACCCGATAAGATAACTTGAACTAACCCCTACCTAACCTGACCCAAACCTAAACTAGCCCTAACCAAAACCAATCCGACCTAATAAATTAATCCAATAAAACCCAGATCTACATCGACTCGGACCCAAAAAAACCCAACACAACTAACCTGTAAAAAAATGACCTGCAAATAACTTGACCCGAGGATAAACTGACACTCTACAACTTGCTCTGAACCTAACCCACCCCACCCGATTGCCATCTATAGGTAGAACCATAGGGATGCTATATGCTATTGCCGACTAAGATGATATTAAAAGCTATATGGGTTAAAATTACAATTACTTTTTACAAAAAAAAATGCAGTGACTAATAAAATTAATTTTTATATTATATTTATATCCTTCATCTTGAAAAAAAAAACGGTAGAGTAGTTAATATATAAACAATGAAAAATAATAAACAATTGTCTTTTTAAAACGGATGGAGTAAAAAATATCTTTTTTAATAGTTTTTTTTTCTATTTTTTTTGAAATATTATATAATTAATTATTAATATAATTTTATTTTTTCTATTTGTGTTGTATATATTTCCCTAAGAAAATGAAACACACCAAAAATAAATGTAACATACAATTATGTGTATGTTTGGGTGAATATTTTGAGCTCAAACATTTATTTTTCAACAACTTCATTTTGAAATTTATCTTATTTTTAGTAAATTTACTTTTTAAATAAAGTAAATTAACTAATAAAAATAATTAACAACCAACAATTACCATTATCCTAAACATGCACTATTTCTTGTCCAATGAAACATTCCAAATTTCCGACAACTAAAAAAATCCTAAATATTTAAAGTCAATTGGCACCTAAAGATAGTGACGTAGTTAGATTTGTTTACCAAGATTTCACAGTGTCTCATAACTATATAAGAAATAATTATAATATATCATACAAAATATAAAATTAAAAAAGATATACCACACTGATTAATTTTTTTATATCATATTTTTATACATTTTACTCATTGAATTGCCTATGAGCAACAAAATGTTTTCTAAAGAGTAATAAAATTAACTTGATAAAAATTTATCAAAATCAATTAAAGATAATACATTTTTAAAAACAACGAATGCTTACTATTTTTTTTTTGTGCTTTCTAGCCTTTCCAAACCTAAATATTTATAATAGGGCATATATTTTAGGTAAGACAAACAAGGGGGAGGAAGAAAACACAAGGAATCCACAAATTATTTACTATAATTGATTAGTACACTAGTTTCAATTTGCCAAACACTTTCTATGACAAACAGCTTCAAAAGACATTTGAACAAACAACAAAAGCAGCAAATAGTGGAGCTCGAATCAAAAACTTCAATTGTTACATCATACTACTAGTAGTATGTTGTTCCATATTTAAGGTCACTAAAGCATATTTATTTAACCGCCATAAGATATGTGTTTTATATTTATAAGTTGTACATTTACAATTATAAGATGTGTGTTATAAGGATGTGTATTTTTTCAATAACATGTGCATTTATAACATGTATATTTGTCCCCTATTGATTTATAAATAAATTATATTTTAAGATGTGCGTCTGTTAATATAATATATATATTTGTGACTACACGATGTGCATTTCATTTCTATGGTATGTGCATTTGTCAATATAATATGTACATTTATAATTATAAGATATACATTTTTTAAGAATAGATGTTTATTCTTTTCAATAAGATGTGTAGTTATAATACATATACCGCTCTCTTATTATTTTATAAATAAATGATGTGTATTTTGTTGGATAAGGTGTGTATTTATATTATGGAATATATGTATTTTTATTTTTGCCTCTAAAATACATCAATACGAGTGTCTATTAATAGAGATAAAAATATGATTTTTTTTATATAATTTGTGTATGTTTTTTTTAATGATTCAAGTTAAAGATAATTTGATTTAAAGTTAAAAAAAATTATAAGCTATAATAGCATGGTATAAACTGCCCCAAAGCTCAGCCATAACATTTTCAACACCTAATATCCTCAATAAACTAAAATTTTGTTTAGAATTACCTATACAAAATAGTTGTCCAAGATAATTACTTATTTTAAAAATTATTTAAGCTAAAAAAATTATAAAATAATTAATTATTATAGATAACTACTTTTATTAAATAACTTCAAATATAATTCTACGGTGTCACGTGATACCATAACCCATGGCTTCGTCACTACCTAGAGATTGAGATGAGATATGGTGTAATGGCATCCCTCCACCTTAATGTTCAAAGAAAAGAATTGATTCTTATATTATTTAATAGTTTTATGTACTATATACTCGTTTGAGGCTACAAGTAAAATGTTATTTGGGTAATTAATTTTTGAAAATTTTTAGTACAAAAATTTTTCTATAAAAAAATAATTACAGCCAAAAAAAAAAGACAGTTGTATTTGTTGTGTACGACCTTGTTGCTATTTTTTTTGTCAAACCAACACAATTTAGTTGATTTGCAACCGCAAATATGTTCCATAGTGCATCGAAAACATTATTTGCTTTGTTTGTTCGCAATGGGTGACTCGAGAATTGAGATATTCAATAGGAACCATACATACAAAGAGAGTCGAATCTAGATATCCCGGTCTTTCGCAGCATGGAAGCAAGTGGAAGCAAGCGATTTATGCGTTAAAGAGACCACACAAGGTGGTGGACTGGTTGTACTGTCAAAATCAGGTACGAGAGCCCCGTAGGATCGAAACTGATTTGGGCTTCTAGATAAATAATTGAGTCCATTCCAAATAAGAAGATCGGGCATAGAGTGAGCGATCCATAGGATTTAGATGTCCAACTACTACTACTACTACAACCAGTATAGGTCACATACTTTCCTGAACAAAAACAACGAAGCAAATTAAAACTAACAGATCTATAAGATATATCATGCTTATTGTAAAGTCTACACACAATCATAGCATGCTCTATCCATACACAGCTAACTCAGCGAGCATAGAAATTATAAACCCAAAGGATTCCACTCCTCTAAACTGGCACAAAAATGCAAACACATGCTACTCCCTCATCCTTGCTCCTATAGTTCTCTGTACACCAGATATTATTTTCAGTAACTAGAGCGCACTACAAATACAAAACCCAAACAGGACCCTTGATTCCTTCCAGAATACTATGGTTTTTGGGTATGGCGAGCATTTTCTGTTCCATCTACAATTATCTACTACGACATTCAGAACAAGACGTAAGCTAGAGTTCATTCCATTCAATCCAGCATTCCTTCCAACTACAATGAATAATCCATAGTCCCTGTTTCAAGCTCATAACTCTAGTAGATCCCCGTATCTTCGTCGGTAACCGAGAACATACAGTTAATCCCTGCATACTTGTCCTTGTCAGTAACCGAGAACAAGTTGTGCCACCAGCAACAGAGGTTCCAAGGCACTCGGAGAGAATTTCCTTGCGAAAAGAAAACAATCTGTAGAATTATGGTCATTATAAAGACATTTATGACCTTCTCTAACTCTCTTCAGGAACTCCACAGTAATATCGGATTTCCCAAAGGTCGCAGGATGAGCCCCGCCTCTTGACCAGTCTACCCACGTGAAGCTTCTGTTCGACAAGAGATGCGGTGCTTGGATGTTGAGCATGGTAGGGAAATAGTGCTCATCTACGTAACAACTTGGTCTACAGAACTCTTTAAACTTCTGGTAAAATGTCCTGTCTTCCACTATGTTAATAGCCAGCTTTCTGTTAACTTCAAACCACTGCGATCCCTTTCGCCACTGAGTGATATTAACTTCAGGTGCCATGTTCACGTTGTATCTTCCTCTACCAAATGGTCCGGGGTCATCAAATGCACCCACAAAGCTATATCTGGAATTTTTTATGTAGTGGTAGATGAAGCTAAAGTTGTACATTGGGATGCATGATTCAGAAACCAGGATGAACCACTCATTGTTATTGTCAAGTAACGCATTAGCAAGGAGCCTTTTCTCTGCATCGCACATGCTCATCCTGCCCCATTCTACCACCTGTACGAAATGGGCACACATTAGAATCAACCTATAATCTGACAATTTGGTCCAGGTTAGCATTCTTCTTCTGCAGAAACAAGCACCACATCTGAGATTATTGATTGAATTTTCAAGTAACGCAACGTGCAATAAATGTACACAAAGACCAAATATCTGTGTTGATCAAAATATATTTAACCCCACAGGCAACTGCAACCAAACAAATTCAATATCTCCCATCACTAGTGTTTACATCATGCTGGGCCAGAAGCTCCGCATCAGATTACAAAAACAGATTTCAAGCACGATTCACTCAACAGTTGGGCTCCTTCCAAGTTCCAACATCAAATCCCAAAAACAATGCCAGACAGATCCAGTCAATCAACATCAATCCAATGTGCCAATTGGCCTCAGCTCGTCAATTTATGACCAGTCCATTCTAACAAATTGGACTAGCAGCATAGATAATGGTCCTCCCAAGCATTTTCCATGAAACCTTTTTCACACAAACAGAAACACACTTAAAATACCTCCAGTTTTTTAGGCTGAGAAAAACAAGCTACATGATAAAAATTCTGTACTTCCAGACTAAAAGATGGTGACCATGATGTTGGCAAAGCCCAAACCTATATCTTACAGCAACAATTATTTAAATCAAAATGAACAACAGGGATCATTACAAAAGCAAAGATGACCCAAACCCCACTCAAAAACTATCTATTTGGCCAACACATATCATATCATCAATATAAGGAAGGATGCCAACAAGAAAAACAACCTAAGAAACTTAACCTGCCATAAATAAGCTTTCCTGCCAAAAAATGGTTATGAAGCAGAAGCACTCTACTTTGCTAGGAGGATAGAAGACCACAGAGATAAAGACTACAGGACATGCAAGAGCTACTAACCAATGTCACTAGAATGACCAGCTACTAGCACCATCTCCCAGTTAGGGCTATAAATGAATTGAGCCAACTCGTTATTTGGTTCGCCTCGTTTGTTTAGTTAAATGAGCCAAACTCGAGCTTGAAAATGTGAGACTCGATTTATTTTATAATTTTGGCTGGTGAGCTCAGTTAGGTTTGGCTCGGCTCATTCGTTTAGTTAAACGAGTTGAGCCTGAGCCCAGAGATGTTTGGCTCCGCTTGACTCATTTACAGCCATACTCCCAGTAAATAGTTTAATAAGACAACTCTGCCTAAGAATACCAAACTTCATATATTTAAGATAGCCATCACATGATCCATTTTTACAAGCCTCATCACCTGCGTCCAAGCAGATCATGTATAATACATGTAACATCCGTCAAATCTCAACTATATACCAACTAATTTTGAAGCGTGAACTATGATTGGCACAACCTCCATTTATGCTTCCTATGCTATGAATAGCAATACTGAGACTCATCGTCTGCCATCAGATTGTCTAAATTCATCTCACACAGCTCCTAGCTTCCTATCTCCATTTATTGGTCCTCCTTGCAGCCCGGGTCCAATAGTAAAGATATCCAGAAAAACATAAGCAACGAAAATTTCTAATCGTACACATGGCTGCTATATTTAGTTCATACCTCATAGAAGCAGTTGTGCTTCAACTTCAAGTTGCAGATTTCAACTCACTGACCCAAATGCGTTGAATAATTAAATAATTGATCAGATAAGGCTAACTGACCATGGGTAAGGATAAATTGCATCATTAAAAGCAGCATGAAGTTTCAATGAGTTGCATTTTCTTAATAAACTAGCAAAATACCAAGAATTCGTTTCATGATATATTACCAATCCTACTCAAGATATGAGATCCAATACTTAAAATTTACACTGGCTTTGGTAATCACACCCCATTAAGAAAAGGTCATCTAGGAAGGCGATGTAAATTGAGGCAAGAAAAAAACAAAACAAAGAGCTTTAATAGTGACATGTGTGCTTAAGAAACATAATGAAAGCATAAGTAGTAGATAACCAGAGTGCACAAAAGAAACATACCTGGCTTGGAATATGTCTTTTGTAAAAGACTGAAGATGGTAAGAACTCCTCGTGATAAGTTGGCAATGAGTGAATGTAGATGGAAAACCGCGTTTCAAACCCCTTGAAGAACCTCTCCCACAGAGGAGCCAACGGCAATGGTCCCTTTGTCAAAAACATGAATGCAATCTTTGGAAACCTTGGGAACGGATACTTTTTCATTCGAGGCACAAAAGTAGCCCTCCAGAAGAGCTGTTCATCAGTCATGGTATGAAGCAGATTGGACGGAGGCTTGATCCATTGTTCCAAACTACTAGACTCGCCAGCACAAGGTTCAATACCAGGTTTTGCTGTGGCCACCGCACTACCAACTCCAACTCCAAGTCTCCGGATTGCATTCATACTAATCAAAGAAAACACCATGCATAACCCTAAAAACAGCACAAGCAAAAGAAGTAACCTCCACGGTAAGGCCTTAGCTTGGCTTGTCCTGTTTAAACTACCAAGGTCTTTCCCTTCTTCTACAGTAGAGACCCTCTGCTGCATCTTCTTAATAAGATTAACAAGCTAATCAGATCTGATTTTATGAGTAACTCCGAATTCTCCAACCTCAAATCCTATTTTCTAAGTACTACGCCTTCTCGAATCTCAGATTCCCACCCAGACTTTCCTCCTCCTAGAAACACCAATCGCTACACAAATCTCTAGTATAATTCTCGACAAACATTCAAGGAGCCAATTCAAGCATACAGAAGGAAGATTTTCAGTCAACTAGAGATAGGCAGTCAAATCACTTACTGCACATGAATGAACAAAAGCAGCAGACTCAAAAAGTTTACCACTCATACAACTCAGTGCGCCAAAATCGAGGATCAATTAATAAATGCACAGTTATAAAACCAAAACGGGTACCAAATCAGTAACTGACTACAGATTCTACAAGATTCAAAGCATACTAAGACTCCATACGAGAAGATTAAAAATACCGTAACGTACTGGCAAGCAAACTAGGCTAGATATTGATCCCTATTCCCGCCGGGATACCTCCAATTACAGAGAATTGTGGGAAGGATACAGAGGGAGTCAGAAAGTAAAAGTTTATGTAAGACAAGCAAAAGATGAAAAAGCAGGAAAGATATATATCGAATCAAGGAAATAGGTGAGACTTGCGGGAAGGTTACAGAGGAAGTGAATCCTGAGATGACTGGTGCGGCAGTCGTGCTACGTGCGCAATTTGAACGGGGGACGTTGAGGTGTGAAAGTCCGTTCCGACATAGAACATAGATGGTAGCTGATGGTTTTCTCATCCTTATATTTATCAAAATAATTAAGAATAATATTTATCAAAATAATTAAGAATAATTAACCATAGATAAACACTATATAATGGAATAATCGAGCATGATAAAATTACTAAAAAATTAATTTTATTCACTTTCATTGTCAAATTAGTTATGAAGATATTTGCTGTGAGTCTAACTTAAAATAGATTAATGCTAGCCTGTAATACTCATTCACAGCTTTAATACCTACTCAACTCTCCATTTGAAATTTAAGTAATTAATGACTAGAGAACACATCTCTCACACACTAGAGTTTCACTTTGTTCTCACGGCATGAAAGAAGAATATTTTTTTTTTCTTTCTAAGAATTCCAAGAAATCTACTCCTAAATCTACGTTCTCCCTCATCTATGTCCTCTACTATATATGATGATGATTTGGGTGAGAAAAAAAGTGTACACAATGAGCTTATTGAAGGTCAAAAGAAGGTATGTGAGGAGGACCTTCATGGACAGAGGTTAAGATCAATGTTTTCCATAATATTAAAAGTGATCCTCGTGTTACTAGAACGGATGTAGGGTATCACACCGTTCTCATGGCACACAAGAAGAATGTTTCTAGTTCCAAGAATTTCAAGAAATATGCTCCTATATATGTGTTTTCAAATATGTGTGTTCTCCTTCACCTATGCCATCTACTACACATGTTGATGATTTGGGGAGGGGTGAAAGTGCATATAGCGAGTTTATTAAAGGTTAGAGAAAGGTACACGAGGATCTACATGTATAGAGGGTTACAACCAACATTGGCCATAATATTGAAAGTGCTCATTGTGTTATTGGAACAAATGTAGGGATTGAAATTAGAATTGAGATGAATACACAAAAGGATGTTCTTCCCACCCATCATTTTGGTACGAAACAAGAGGAAGAGCCATATATCGCATGGAGGGATTGATTCTCTTCTTATTGGAACCTTGATCAATGTTCCTCTTGGTATTAAGGACGATAAGGTTGTGATAAATCTTGAAAAGGATAATGTTGATTGGATGAATGGAAATACGCACAGGTAGGATATGTTTATGGTGCATCTCCTTTTAATCAGATGTAAGGTTATGTTAATGCCCAATTGACCTAAATTGAATTACCTAAGGTTATCTATCATGAGGATGGTTTCTTCATGTTTAAATTTACATCCAATGAAGATTGTGAATTCATTTTGAACTAGTATTGGACTTATTATAGCTAACTTCTAATCCTCAAATGTTGGCAGAGAAGGATGAAGTTCACTTAGGAAGAATTATGTTTTGTTCCCCTATGGATTAAACTTCCACACTTGCCTCTAAAGTGTTAGTTTTCGAAGTATTTAAGCATGATAGCTAGTTCAATGGGTACTCCTATCTACACTAATGTAATCATCATGAGGAAGTACCTTATTATTATTATTATTATTATTATTATTATTATTATTATTATTATTATTATTATTATTATTATTATTATTATTATTTGCGGTGTTTATTGAAGTGGTAATAAGAGACCTTTATGTGAGAATGTCACTATCAAGTAGCTTGATGGTACCTTGTTTATCCAAAATGTGGAGTTTGAGTGGAAGCCTTCTTATTAGCATAAATATGCTACTTCAACTCATGAATGGAAAAACTACCCCAAGGTTAGTAAGACATAAGTGGTTTCAACTTTGAAGCATGAGGAATGGGCAGTGGTTAGGGATAGAAGGCAATCTACATCTACTCATAAATCTCCCCCAAGCGTGGTTGTACAAGCTAGCACTAGTTAGGATAGCTCTAAAGTGGCCCAAACTAGGATTCATTATGCTTTGAGGTATGGAGCACATAAAATAATTCTAGTACAGTTATTGATTACTCTTTTCACGTCCTTCAAAAAGAGATTTTGATATAGGATGGTCATGTGTTAGGTGTGGGGATCATTTTTCTAATAATCCTAGTGATGTATGATAGTTTCTTGGAGTGTTAGAGGAGTAAACGATCCATCCAAACAAAGGGAAATAAATAATTAGATAAAAAAGAGTAAGTGTAATTTGGTTGGTCTCATAGAAACTAGGATGAAGTAAGGAAAGTTTGAGAAGATTAGAAAAGGTACTGCTAAAATTTGGAACTGCTTGCATAATTATGCCTTCCTCTATAATGGCAATATTTTGGTGTTGTGGGATCCCATGTGTTGGAACATCACTCACCTTAAGCCTTATGATTGATGCATTATTTTTGGATTGGTTGATTTGAAAGGAGGTGTGCATTTTACTGTTGCTTATGTTTAAGCCTTTAACACCAGTGATGCTAGGAAAACTCTTTGGCAATGGTTATAAGACTGTTTGGCAACAATCGCTACACTTTTGTATGTGATAGGAGACTTCAATGTGCTTCTCAAGGTGGATGAAAAGAAGGGAAGGGACTCATATTCATCCTAAGGCATATATGATTTTGCCGAGTTTATTCATTCCTTAGACCTTGTTGACCTTAAGGGTTACAGATGTTTTTTCACCTAGTGTAACAAAAGAGAAGGATCTAAAATAGTGACTTGAAAGTTTGATAAAGCCTTAGTTAATATGGCTTGTATAACTGTCTTCAATCATTCTTTTGTTGAGTTTCTACCTCCTTCTGTATTTAATTACTATTTAAATCACTATTTACTTATGTTCCATTTTGTGGTTCTAGCTCTGTGAGGTAGCCCCTTAGGTTTGATAAATTTTAGATTGAAAAGAAAAACTTCATAAGGATTATTCATTGTTCTTAGAAGTGTTATGCTATAGGGAGTGCTTTGTTAGACATTATGACAATTTTCTAACTAAAGCTAGTGTTTAAAGAACTTACTAACATAAAGTATGGTTCCCTATGGAAAAAATTGGAATATTCTAGGAAAACTATGCTTGAAACTCAATAATCCTTCCTCAAAGGTGTGTCCAATCCTTATCTCTCATTACAAGTTCTTAGTTGTAAATTGGAATTTTACAATCTTACCCAATGTGAGGAACTTTTCTTAAAACATAAAGTTAATATTCATTGGATGAATGTAGATGGATCAAATCATAAATACTTTTTGCTCATGTAAAAGGACATTAAAATAGGAATATTATTGCATATATTAGATTGAAAGATGGTACTAATGTTACAAATGCACGTAAGATCAGAGATTCCTTCATTATCTTTTATCAAGACTTTCTAGGCTACTCTGGTGAGGGTGCATGTATTATTAAAGCCGAGGTCATTAACTAAGGTTTAATCTTGCAAATGACTCATCAACACCATATTCTGGCTCTAGTTTCTTATGGAGAAGTAAAGGATGCAATTTTCTTCATTAGTGACAATAAAGAACCTAGAATGGATGGTTATTCTACTCTTTTCTTAAATAATTCTTGAGGTATTGTAGAAGATGAGGTGGTTTTAGCTGTGATGGATATCTTTGTTACAAGAGTTCTACCTCATAGGCTCAACATTACTTCCCTCACTCTGATACATAAAAAAAGAAAAATACTACTAAAGTGACAGAATACAAACCTATAGCTTGTTGTGGGGTGGTTTATAAAATCATTTCAAATATTTCACCAAAAATCTACATAATATAATGTGATATCGTATTGATCTCTCATATGGCTTTGTCGATGGAAGATAGATTGGAGATAATATACTCTTAGTTGCTTAATTGGTAAGGAAATATATTCATAATCATGTTTCTCCAATGTGTATAATGAAGTTGGATATTAAAAGGTATACAAATATATAATCTAGAATTTCCTTCAAAATGTCCTCCATGCCTATGGTTTCCACCTTCAGTTTGTTAAAATTATCATTGCTTGTGTAATCACATTGTCCTTATCCTTGCTTTTAAATGGGAAGTTTATCAAGCCTTTTAAGGGTAGAAGAGGTATGCAAGGTGACCCTTTGTTACCCTATCTCTTTTTCTAGTGACATAATATATAACTAGGAGACTCAAACATATACTAATAGATTTTTAGTTAAACGGCCACCCCAAGTGTAAATTTTTGAATCTCATTAATCTAGAATTTGATGATAACATGCTTCTTTTTTATCGAGGTAACCTATTGTCAATGGAAAAATTAATACAAGTGGTGAATGTTTTTTCTTTTCATTGAGGCTTCATTATCAACCCATAAAAGTGCCGCATATACTTTAGTGGTGTTGAAAGGCATTCAAAGTCACAGATCTTATAGATGTTGAAATTCCAAGAGGGCACATTTCCTTTCACCTACCTATGAGTATCATTATCATCTACAAGACTCAATTGTAACCAAATGCACTCTTTGGTTTTAAAAGTTTCAAAGAGACTCAATAGTTGGCACTCACTTGCTCTCTTATGTTGGTTGTGCTCAACTATTGAAGTTCATTATTTTTAACATGTAAATTTGTTAAAGCCAAGTATTCATACTTCCTCATAACCTTATGTACCAATTATAAATCTTATGATGGAGGTGTTTGTGATGCAGGAGAGAACACTCAAGAATTGGATTTCATAATTATAGAACCAATTATTCTTCATTTGGAAAGTGTCTCCCGTAAATTTGAAGATCAAGGGACAGTTATGCTACTTGAAACGTAACAAACAAGCCACTAAGAGTCTACATGCATGTACATGGCATGCAAAGAGGGAATGGCCACATGCATGATGAGTATATTGGCAGGGTTTTTGAGCATTATTAAGTGCTTTGTCTAATTTATTAATTAATTAATAAAGTAGGAGAATAAAGTTAGCATAAAAGTAGCATAATATCTTTTAGCTTGGAATATTTTGAAATATGCTTTAGCTAGTGGTATAAATGTTATTTTATGTATAAATTTCTAGCATATGGCATTGAGAATTTAATTGAAGTTGAAGATCAACATTGAATGAATTATGTGTGAGTTCAAACTCAAGCAAATCGAATATGTGTGAACGATTTGGCTTGAAAGTTTTAATCTCTTTGTCTGTGTGAATTAAAGATTAATCCATAACTTTTATACTATTATTAATCCATATTTTCCTGCCCTAATTCTCATCAAAATCCTACTCTAATTCGTGGTTAAACCAAACCCTAAATCGATATACAAGACTGAAGCCCTAAACTATCCATTCAAAACCCTAAACCATCCATAACAACCAAACACCACTTATCTACCTCTTTTCGAACCAAACCCAAACCCTAACCCTAAACCACGATTCCAACCTACATCCAAACCCTAAATTTTGACACTAAGCATCATCATCAATCCAACTTCAACAAGTGTTCAAGCTGAGGTTTTTGGGGTCCTTACTTTAACTCAAGATGTGGAGATGATGAAGGAGCTTATAACATTCATAAAGTTTATGTATGTTTAAGACATAGAGGCTTAAAGGTGTGGTGGTATTCACTGGCTTGGTGTTCTCTTGCTATCCCTAAGTACCAATTTCTTATGTGGTTGGCAATACATGATATGCTTCCTTTAAAGAGCATATGCATCATATAGGACTCATTAATTACATGAGTTATGTTTCTTTATGGGGTTTGAGAACCCAATTGACCTCTCCTTATGAAATCCCATATGGATACTCTAGAGGGGGTAAATAGGGTATAATGAAAGATAATGAAAAATTAAAATTTTACATAATGATTTATAGTGGTTTAAGGGTCCAATACACCTCTACACCACTACTAAAAGGTCTTTCCTTTTAGATTTTTAAATTTTCATTTACTGTGTGTTCATGACAATCACTCTTCTAGGCTTATGAACCTACAATCTCAATGACCTCTCTAAGAGATGATTTACACCTTTGCCTAGTTAACCTCTCTAGGTTTATGGATATACAAATCTAATAACTTCTTTAGGAATTATAGGCACACATAACCTCTTGATAATGAGTTTTGAAGAGTGTTGTTATGTTTACAATTGATTCCATAGAAAATGCATAAATGAAAGTATATAATAAAATGTGAGGGAAGTGAACAAGATAAATGAATGAGTATTACAAGTGTAAGAACAATATAGCTATATATTAAGAACTTTGATTTATATTTGAAATTTTAAAATTAAAACTCTCTTTGATTCATTATAAGATGTGAAAATGATTGATTTAGAAGAGCTATTCGAGCTTAGTTGATGTTTATTAAAGTATAACAACTCTTATTTATAATGCTAAGAGATGAGAAAAATCAGCACTATCCATTGGGTGTAAAAATTACTTAAATGTTTGAATTCCAATAGGAGAAAGTTACAAAAATGCATAGAACAGTCTATCAATATTCAAACTAGTTATTAGGTTTTGACAAGCCAGTTGATTAGTTTAACTAACCGGTTAATGTGCTTAAGTAAAGGCTAAAACATATTTTTATAGAGAGTAAACCAGCTAGTCAATTTTCAAACAAATCAATCGGTTTGCAAACCAATCAATTGGTTTGGAAACTAGTTGATGGGTTTTAAGAAACCAATTGATCGGTGGAATCAATTTTTAGCATTGTGCACTTTTATACAAAAGATCACAACTTAAGCTACAGAGCTCGAAATTGTATGCCATCTTTTTTGACGTAAATTGAACATCTTAAAATTTCCAAATAAATATTATTCATCCAAAATAATTTATATGGAATTTATTGTGAATTTTTTAATCATCTCGTATGGAAAAGGGCTTAAGAAACGATTCATTTTGAATATCCTTTTGTGTAAGTACTTGTAGACATTTTTTATGCATGAAATCATTTTATAACTTTTCAAAATGATTTTTGATTTGGATAAATGTTAAATCATTGAAAAATCTAAGTGATAAATATGTAAATCATATGTAAATAGATATAAGATTATAACATACTCCTTGAAGCTTGAGTCTTAGCTTTTTTACCACACTTGTTTATCCCTTCATTGTTTGTGTATTCCACATATGAAATTAAAATTCTTGAACCTAGAGCCTTATTTTGATGTTGTCTTTTACTAAAGATATTATTTGTAAACTTGATATCCTTAGCACTCCTTGATTTAGTTAAGTGTTGAATAATTTAGTTTTTTCTACGATATACATGCACAATTAACAAGATAAGTTAAATTCATAATTGAGTTTGTTATCATAAAAAAAAGGTCATTGACCTTTGAGGTCAACACCTTATAATGTTCATTTAGTTTATAAATTGTGAGCAAAATTTTAAGAGCATTTGATTGAAGAGATAATATAAGTTTTTGGACAAGAGAGATGTAGATTATAGCCAAAAGGTCAAAGCAACCAAAGGACAAAAAGGCTATATGGTGAAATATGCTACCTTTGTGGCTTCCATTTGGCATGAAAGAAGCTCAAGGATTTTTAAGAATGCAACTCATTCTAGTATGTTAGTGTTAAAAGACATAAGTTTGTTGTGGCCGGTAGATGTTTCACTCCTTCTAGAAGTGCTAAATACGTAATATGGTGAGATTGCATTGATGTTATAATGGTAGGATGAGATGCTTTGTAGGCTTAAATTTTTGGAAAGTATTATTACAACTTAATTACTAAAAAAAATGTTAGCATCTATTTAGCTAAATCAAAATGCACAAATTTTTAGATTTAGAAGTTACTACCCCCTTAAAAGAAAGGAGGTAGTTCAATCCTCGGATGAGACTAACAATACATAATACTAGGGAAATGTGCATAAAAATCTCAACAAGAATTAAATATGTAGAGGAGGATACTGAAGGAATACCAAAAGGTAAAATGATGAAATGATCCTCGATTGGGGTATGCCTCAAACTAGGCCCCTTAGATGCCATCCTTAGTGCAACAACACTCAAATTGCCTATAGCCCCACATACTACATCACTGGCATTAAACCTTGTCACCATAAAAATCTCTTTTTTGGGTGTCACCTCCACATTTACTGTAGAAGTAGTATCACATCATTCAATACTTATCAAATTAGGGTACCCTCAAATGGCTATCATAGATGTGAATCCTCTTGTTACCATTAGGACATTGAATGTCCTTTGATCCTTGCTTCCTTCCTACCATTTTTTTCTTATACATGAATATAAGGTCAAGTGACGTGGCCCCCACTAGCAACTCATAAAGCTTGGTCTAGAGGCCTACACAAAAAAATGATGAATCCTCAACACTCTACTTGCTCCACCCTAGGGGAAAGAGAACCAAGTTAAGGACTCTAGTACATTAAGTCTCCACTAATGAGCTGGCCTAATGAAGTTTCATGAAATCCTCATACCTCACAAAATGAATATGTGTAAGGTAGAATAAAAATCTCAAAACCTCGCACAAATTGTTCCTATGTCATGGGAGAGTCACCTTGTAATACCCCATATTTTTAAAAGTGTTGAATAAGAATCATACCAATTTTTGGACATTTGATTTTGATTTAATGTTATGATTTGGTTTGAGGAAAAGTTTGATTTGAAATAAGGTGTAAATTTGAGCTTATTGAGTTTTTAAAGTGAACTAATCAACTGGTTCCATGAATCAATTGATTGGTTCATCGCTTTAGCAAAATGGATTTTCTCAACTTAACCGATCGATTGGTTGGAGGAATTGATTGATTGGTTTGTAGAACACTCGACTGGTTTGTTGAGCTAGGCATATTAACTTTATTTTTTGAAAAATTTCTTATACCGAAATGGAACCTTACCAACCCATACCAAATTATCCCCAAGAGATTCTTAACCATTTGAATGATGCATTTAGCCTGAAATATTACCTTAGATCGATCTAGAGGTCGATTGGGACAATTAAGGCGGAGAGATGACCTTAGCCTTGTCTACTTCCACCTCTCTCCTCTACACGTTTCTAAGGTCAATGCTTCAATATCAGGCACAATTCTAAGAAGCTAGAATATTCCTTCCACACTAACCTTCTATTACCTCTCATGTGTATTCTAATTCTAGTCCAATTGACTTGAATTATGTAGAAACACCATTTGAGTTTTGGAGAATCAGTTAGCATATCGTGGACAAATTTTTTTCCATTTAGCTTGAATTCAAACAATAATTTCTAGGGTTTTTGAATTGTTCATAAACCATCTATTATTCCTCTCGATTTGGTTATCTATAAATAGCCCCAATCATCCCTTGAATTCGCCTTTCTTTCAACCACCGAAATCCTTAAGTCTCTATATTCACCTTCCTTCTTCTCTTAATTTCAAACTTTGTAGTCATACTTCTTACACTCTTTTAATCCTTTCTCTAGATCTTTCTTATTTTAATTGTTAAGCAATGAAGTGTTAGATTTGGAAAAAAATATTGAGTGGTTTAGTTGAGGCATTTCCCTGTTTGGCTTTAAGTGTGGTATGCATTTCTTTCCAATCTATTTTAAGTTCAAAAATTAATAATATTTTGTATTAAATTTTGAGTTTAAGATTTGTTGTTGTAAAGTTTTAAAAGATGAGAATTTCACAGTTGGAATTTCTAGTTTAAGGGGAATTTTGTCTGCATCAAGTAAGTGATTCTTCCTTCTAAAATAATTTATAAGTATTCTTTTATGATATGAGTTCATCTAATTTGATTATGTATGAGGGAATGAATGCATATATCTTGCATAAATTATTTGGATGGATAAATTGTACACTTTGAGAAAAAAAGAATGAGAATTGATATAAATAGGATATGATGATTCAATGTTGAGATATGCTAGTGAATTCGGTTTAAAATGTATTAGACTATGTTGATACATGTTCCAATATGGTTAAGGATGATTTATAAGTATGAATCTGTATGAAATGTATGGTTTGGTGTTGTTGTAGGGAAAACCAATCAACTAGTTTTTAGAACAGTCAACTGGTTAACTCAACCCATCAACTGGTAAGCCTGTAGAGACCTTGGTCTTACTCTATGCTTAAACCCATCAACTAACTGGGCATAACCAATCGATTAATCGACTGGTTGGTGTAGCTAATTGACTAGTTGGGCTAGATCGATTAACTAGTTCAACTGGTTTGTGTGAATTATTTCCTTTCAGTTTGGTTATACTTTGAGGCTATGTTTGGGACTATCCTATGATTATTAAAGGGATAAAATACATATGTTATCATGGATTTATGGCCTAATTAAAGGAATAAATGGATCGTAATTTATAACCCACTCTATGACTATTGTAAAGTATAAATGAGTATTCCACTTATGATAAGTGATGGTATTGAGAAAAGAGTAATGAAACACAGCTTGTGCTTGAATAAAATAATATGGTGGATATGAATAATATTGGACAAGTATAAATGGAAACCCTATATGGTTAGGAAAATGGAAATAAAAGGATCAACACGGAGTAAACATGGAAAATACTTTTCTTGCTTTTCTATGGGCCTTGTGTGATCACTTATCTTTATAAATAAAATACTAATTACGTAAAGCAAAAGACAATAGATTTGAGTGTGGGTATGGGTTAGTCGATCCTTGATTAGCTACTGGGGGTTAGTTTACCTTTGAGAGTTTATTGTTGCCTTCATGCTTTACCTTCGGGCGGGATTCTGAGAAGTCCTAGTGCCTTACCTAATGTAGACATTGATGATGTGTTAGGGGGTATCGATACTAAAGGGTCTGGTTACCTAGCTAGTTGGATTTGGCCTAGACTTATGTCTATATTGGTTGGCTTCGGCCTGTACTTATGTCCATTTTGGTGATTAGCTTTGGCCTTGGATTTATGTCTTTTATTTAGATAGGCTTCCGTAGTATGTGAGACCATGATGTGGTGCACAACCCATTATTCAATAATAATAAAATATGGATAATAAGTAATTGGATGATAAATGTCTGGATAATGAATAAGCGTGAAATGTCCCAAAAATATTTATTTTAAGAAATATAATTCAATAAGGATTTATTAGAGAATTAATTTAATTAATTATTTTATTTCGAATGGGAATGATTTATTTAGGGCAAATTATTAAAGAATTTATACATATTTTTATAAAGAAAAATTTGGGCTTTCTACTAATTAAAAAGGAATTTAGGAGAAATCTTTTAAAAACCCTAAATTAGCCTAAAAAGAAAATTTAATATTATTTTATTTAAATATTTTTGTTTTAAATACCCAAAATATTATAATTAATTTATTTAACCCCAAACCACTTAAAATTTCCTTTTTCTTCTTCTTACCTCCTTTTTGTTTCTTTTCTTTCTTTTTCTTTCTTTTCTTCTTTTCTTCTCTCGCCGATTGGGTCTGCCGATGCGGTCCAATCCTTTTCTTCTTCTTCTTCTTCCGCGGCCTAGCGCCATTCCTTTCTTTTCTTTCCTTCAGTAGTTGAGGCGCTGCATTTTGTGCTTTCTTCCTTCGAAATGCCGCGTCTCATTTATGGACTTTATAAGCGTTGCCAGCCGGCCGGTTCTTCTCTTTTTTCTTTTCTTTTTCCCCGACTGTTGGTTCACCTCCTTCTTCCTCCTTCCTCCTCCACCGTCAGCCTGCACCTTCGAAGGTCTGAAAATGGCGCTGCCGGCCATGCATGATTTAACCGGTCATTTTCTCTCTCTTTATCTTCCCCTTGACTCGTAGATCAACTTGGTATAATCGGTTTTCCTCATCTCTTGCTTGATTCCTCCCTATTTCTTTATGAAGGGTCGACCTAGACCAAAAATTGCACCGGTCAATTAACGCCTCCGGCCACCCTAAACTCTACATGCAATGCTCTTCTGCCGACCTCCAGAACCCTACCATTCCCTCTAAACTCTATAAATACACCTTGTTTGTGTGTTTTTGAAAATTCTTTCCCCCGAAACCCTAAGAGCTAACCTGTGCACCACCGTGATTTCAGACGAGCCGTCCTCCGCCGTTAGCCAACTTTGATGCCACCTCTGCCCACCAAAATCTTTCCTACACCGCCCTCTAGCTAACAGAGCCACCCATCTCCCTCAATTCTCCTCGCAAGAGCCACCACAACTGTGCGAAGTTCCCTGTCCATCCAACTAAAATTTTTACCCCCGCAACCTTCAAGCCACCGTCCGCCACCACATCCGCCACTTCTACTACCTTCTGCACCACCCAAAAGCTTCTACTAATTCTCCTCCACCCAGCCATAACCTTCTTTTCTATTTTCTCCTTCTCCTCCCCTCTTTTTCATCACCTTTTCCATTCGACCGCCACCTCTGTTACCATGCGTCGCCACCCCTTGCCACGCCACCACCCTCACTTTACTCCTCTCAACCTAGGCTACCACCAACACCTCAGCCTCCACCCTTATTCTCCACCCTTTCTTCTCAAACCCCAACTTTTCCCCTTTTTACCCTCTTTTCCGGCTACCACCGTGCACCACCGCCGGTGCTACCCATTTCCGTCGACTCAAGGTGAAACCCTAGACCCTCTCAGCCCTTCTTTCCTATTTATTTTAATTTATCCTATTTTTAGTCCAATTTTCAATGTTTATTCGATTATTATTATTATTATTATCTGATGTAATATTAATGCTAAATTTTCTTGGCAGGGTCGAGAGTAGTATTGAGTTAATTAGATTGTTAGTTTCAAATTTTAGGAATTTATTGAATTATTATAGGTTTGATTATTATTATTATTATTATTATTATTATTATTATTATTATTATTATTATTTTATTGTTAATTATTTAAGGAGGGCCGAGGCCTTAATTTATAATTAGGGTTCGCATACTCTTATTCGAATATTATTATTACTATTTTTTCTATTAATATTATTATTATTATTATTATATTTATTATTTTTAATATTGTTATAAGTATTATAAGTTATTAATATTATTATTACTATTATTGAATAGTACTTTCATTATTTGGAGGTAGGGTCGAAAACCCTACCTTGTTTTATTTAAGTTTATGTTGTTATTATTATTATTATTATTATTACTACTATTACTATTAGTATTATTATTATTACTACTAATATTTTATTATTATTATTATTATTATTATTATTACTACTATTACTATTAGTATTATTATTATTACTACTAATATTTTATTATTATTATTATTATTATTATTATTATTATTATCTTTACTAACATTATTTTGGTGAAGGGTAGAAACCCTTATATCACCATTCGTTTTAAATTACATTAGTATTATTATTAGTATTTTCAGTAGTATTTTGTATAGTAATTTTAGTATAGTATTATTTTAATTAAAAACCAAGTCTTAGGATAGGTTAGTAAATAATAGTATTTTTTAGGAGGGAACCTAATTCTAGTTTTCCCCCCATAATAGGTGACCCCAGTCAAAGCCCTCAAGTGGTATAGGAGTATGCTCCAAGACCGGTGACATTTTTAGGTAAGGGTGTACCTAAGGCCATTGTGTGTAATGTGATTTACATGTCTTACTTGCCATGTGACATGCAATATAATATGTTCTAAGTGTATATGTAATATGACGTGGAGTTAAGGTATGTTCTTATGATATTTTATGGCATGCATATGTTATGTATAAGTTGTGCTTTTAATGTGAATTGATGTGACCCATAAGACATGCATATAGGTCGTGGGATATGGTGTTATGGTATGAATTAATGTGGGAGTGTTCTAAGCATTATATGGTATGGATGATGGTATTAGGGTTGCATTGTGTTATTAGGGCTGTATGGTGGTATTAATGGTTGCATGGTGGTATTAATGGTTGCATGGTGGTATTAGGGCTTGCATGGTGTTATTAGGGTTTTGCATGATGGTATTAATGGTTGCATGGTGGTATTAAGGTTTGCATGGTGTTATTAGGGTTTACATGGTGGTATTAATGGTTGCATGGTGGTATTAGGGTTTGCATGGTGTTATTAGGGTTTGTATGGTGGTATTAATGGTTGTATGGTGGTATTAGGGTTGCATGGTGGTATTAGAGTTGCAGGGTAGTATTAATGGTTGCATGGTGGAGCTAGGGTTTTCCATGGGAGTAGGGTTTACGTGGAGCTAGGGTTTGCATGGGTGTTAGGGTATGTCATGATTTACTATGGTAGGGGTGGTTAACTAGGGTTGGAGTGGTTAACCCAAGTTGAAGAGTAAGCATGGTAGGAGTCTGACTTGCATGTCTAGGTATGGGTTTCCGAATAAGATACTTAAAACATTAATTACATAAAGTGAAAGATGTTGAGCTTGGCCCAGACTGATCCACTGGCATAATAGTGGCTAGGGACTACAGTATCCTGGAGACCGATCCACCGACGTTTAATAGTGGTAGGGTATGTTACCCTAGTGACCGATCCACCGGCTAAAATAGTGGGGGATCTTGAACTCAATAAAACAAAACTAACAGTTTGCTAAGATTTGGGAAGACAATAGTTACTTACAATGGAACACCGTGTGAGAATAGCGGCCAAACCGATCCACCGACATATAATAGTGGTAGGACATGTACCCTAAGTGACCGATCCACCAACTAGAATAGTGGCTAGGAGCCAAAGTGCCCTAGAGACCGATCCACCGGTAAAAATAGTGGGGTTCCTGTACTCGTATGGACTTAATAAAGAGGATGTTGTGAAAATAAATTTGATAAAGGATTAATAAAGTAAATAATCTGAATTGTATTGAATCATGGCATTTTACATGAGTATTCATTTTATCTTGTGCTATTATGATTGAATTCTATGCTTCTTTATTATTATGTATTGTTTGTATGCTAGCCTTAGTGCACGATTACCTTACTCAGTACGTAGCATACTGATCACCCATTTCATGGGTGCTACTCATTCCCACAAGTAGAAGGCATGCCTAACGTGTTGTAGGTAGGAGATGCTTATTTCAACGACATTGATGTCTATGGGACATCAGGTGGGGTCGAGTGATTGTAGGCTGTATCGGGTCCTCGAGTGGCGTGGCCGTTTTCCATTTGAGATTATTATTTGTCTTATCTTTTAATTATGTTTGAGCCTGCAGAAACAATTTTATTATTGTTGTTGTTTTTATTCTTTGAAAAACAATAGCTACTATTTTAAATTATGTAAAGACTTATTGTAACACCCCCAAAATTCACTCTTGAAAAAAAAAATTGAAAGAATAAAGCGGAAGCTAAAAGTGAATCTGGGGAATGTTACCGCCACATCTAACACAAGATAAATGTCCACCATCTATCTCATGCTAGATGCAAGGCTAAAACCTGTCAAACAGAATTTTAAACATCTATGCTGTAAGGATAAACTCCCACAAGGAGATATCCATAGGCAGATGGCAAGTGAATAAATTCACTAAATAAAATCATCGCTGAATTAATCAGCGGAACCTGTAAAATAAATCCAAATTTTGAAAGCTTATCAGAGTACGAGAAAATTTAAAAGACAATTACAACACTCTTGAATTTTAAATACAATACTTGAAACTTCCAAAAATAAATACAGTTAAACCAGACAAATCCCGACGGATCAAATTCCGGATTGCCTACTCTCTCAAGTCAAGCCTTCCACCCCAAAACAGTATCCGATCTTAAACCTGCATAAGAGGTTTGCTCCCCACCATCAGTGGATCATCACAGGACCCATTTAACCAAGGTAGCATCAGTACGGGTCCGGTACTGAGTAAATCAAGACCACCCAACTCTAGGAAGGAAACATGAAACACATAAGATATGAAAAACTATAGCTTACAATTCTCATGCTCAATTATACATGTATTACATACAATATAACATAGGGTCACATATTCATACTTATGAGTACATTACTAGACATGACAACACATAAGATACAAGTGTATAGGAAATCACGATCGCATGCTAAGTAACACCAATCCAACAATCCAATGATAATAATTATTACATCCGATTTTATTTATTTACGATGAGTTCAGGGACCCCACTATTCTTAAATGGGTGGAACGGTCTGAAGTACCTCTCGGGGACAACACACCCGAGCTACTATTATCATCCGGTGGAACGGATTCTACACCTCTCAGGGCAAAACACTCCTGAGCCACTATTCTGAACCGGTGGAACGGCTTGAATCACCTCTCAAGGACAGAACACCTGAGCCACTATTATCGTTCGGTGGAACGGACCCTACACCTGGTCCTGACTCACGTAATCTTTCACTTTAAATAATTAGTGTCTTATCCATTACTTAACTCATATCATATTCTTATTCACGTTGAGTATAGGGCCCCACTATTCTTAATCCGGTGGAACGGACTGAAGCACCTCTCAGGAACAACACACCTGAACCACTATTATCATCCGGTGGAACGGATTCTACACCTCCTAGAGCAAAACGCTCCTGAGCCACTATTCTAAACCGGTGGAACGGCTTGAATCACCTCTAAGGGACAGTACACCTGAGCCACTATTATCGTCTGGTGGAACGGACCCTACACCTCGGCCCAACTCACGTGATCTTTCACTTTAAGTTATTAGTATCTTATTCAAAGATTTTAACCGACCATAAATTAGGCCCACATGAATAATTCCATGACATAAGGATACAACATAAGGTATCAAATAGTTTCAAATCCATACTCAACCATTCACATACTCAAATACATACCATATTCAATGTCATACTAACATGCATTGGCATTGAAGCTATGAATTCATACATACATAAAATTTCCACACAGAAAACAGCATACGCTGGACAGGATTAAATGATCAATAAGCATAGTCATCACCTTCCACTCGGAACAGAAATACATCCTGATTCCATCATAAGTAAAGGTAAGTAATGACTTACCTCAATCCAAAGCTAGCTAAGCAAATTGAGAAAGAGGGAGAGCTATCGAAAGCTCGACAATCCACGAGAAAGTTTTCCTAGATCGTCGATATAAATCGGAACTAGGTTAGAAACTATCTTATCAATTAATAATTCACATATTATAACAAAATCCATATAATAGGACACAAACAATCTTTCTTGAAAAACATGTCCAAAACTTAGGACTCAAGAGCATAGCTCTATTAAGGTTTAAAATTAAAAATAAATCAAAACGGATTAACACACATATCACTTGAGACATTTCAATTTAATTTGGAAAGCTCGAGAAAGAATAATCGATTATAAGTTAATTTATCAAAAATGATTTATTCATTAGGTTTTACAACCAAATAATTAAACCAACCATTTGCATAGAATCAAATCCAAACCGATTAGATTAAAACATAATTCAAACGATTTAAAAACCCAACGACAGAAATCGATTAGATAAAAGACGCATAGCAAAAATCAATTTTATAAAACCATCCCCGAAAATTAGGATTTTTAATGCCTAAACCACGAATTGACCAAATCACTTCGATTACCTCAAATTGATAGTTTTAAAACACAATTAAACTAATTTTAGATAAATCTAGATAATTAATTTTAACAAAAACAACATTCCGATTAGCCAATTCAAGACGATCCGTTTTTCAAAATTAGGGTTTTAAAGCCGACGACACAAGCTTGGATAATTCAAATCAATTAATTCCAATTAAAGGTATTAGAATGCAATTAGGATCATTTCAACTATTTCTATAAATTCAATTTTAGAAAAACAATTATACAAATGATCAATTTCACAATTTCACTTGAAATCTAGGGTTTTAGGCCCAAAAATATAATTCGGTCGAATTCTATTAATTTATTTAAATTAAATGTTTAGAAATACAATTAGACATATTTTATAACATATCGTATAATAATTGCCCAAAACCAATAAAAAAAATACCCAAGTCAGCATAATTAGGGTTTTTGAGCCCGGAATATAAATTCAATCAATTCTTGCTAAAATATATAAATTGATTGTTCAAAAATGTAATTAAATATATTCTAATATAAGTTGTATAGTCAATTGAATAAAACTATCCGATTACCTAATCCAATTTAGATCCGCAAGAGTTTTGACCTAAAAATCCAATTCCGATTAATTACGCACAATTTTCCCAAATCAACACTTCCGATATGAAATTAAATACATTTCAAACGATATTGTAAAACCAATTTATCCAAAATCGCCAAATCGAACAGATCCGAAAAAAATTGGGCATAACCCGGCCTAAAATTTAATTTCCCAAATTTCCAACATAAACCATACAATTAACATATCCAAATCAATCTTACAACACATATATACATAAACAAACAATCAATTTAGCTTTTCATAAGCTAAATCACATTCAATTAATCAAATCCATATTAGGGTTTTTCAAAAAATTATACCAAACAAAAATCAATAAATCGACGCAAAGGAAAGCCGGAGAAGCTTCGTCGGGGGCCGGGGGTTGCTCGCCGGTGGTCAGCGACGCTCGTTGTGGCCGGACGGCGGCGCAACAAGCGCGGTTCGTCGTTGTTGCAGTCTGCTGCCGCTGCTGCCCCTACGCGCTTCGGTGGGCAGCTGCACTGCTTAGGCTGCTGCTGCAGCGGTGGTCGGTTGCAGGTTTGAGGTCGGCCGGCAGGGTGAAGCAAGGAGGAGCTAGGGAGAAGGAGGTTGGGGCTGGGGTTTCTACGCAGAGGGCAGGGAGGAGCAAGGGAGTCGGGAAAGGGAAAGAGAAGAGAAGGGAGAGGAGAGAAAATGAAAAGAAGGAGGGGTCAGGCGTACCGATCGGGTTGGTTTTTTTTTTACAAATACAAGTATAAAATAAACTACTAAAAATTTAAAAATTATTATTGGGAGATTTTATCTAAAATTCATTAAAAAAAATTATTTCGTAAGTTTCCGAAAGCTTAAAATTAATAAAAAAGGAATTTCGGAAAGATTTTCGGAAAAATTTACCAACGAACATAAAAATTTGTATTATTTGCGGAACTATATTATAAGACCCCGAAAAATTATTTAAAAGCATATAATAAAATATTTAAGTTAAATTCTAATAAACCGAGACTAATTTAAATAATTTTCGAAATTGGTTTTCCGCAAACCAAAAAGTGTAATATAGAAGAAAATTAATTCTGAAAAGAAATTCATAAATAAACTCCGAAAACCTTTTTAATTTAAAACTTCCCAAAAATATTAAAAAATTTTGGAAACGAATAAATTTAAAGTCGGAAATATTTTCTATGGATAAAATCATTAAAATAAATTTAACTAATTATACATAAATTCCATAATTTAAATAATATATTTTCGTTAACGAATTATAACTCCAAAATAAACTCGTAATCACACAACGAAGTTATAATCGAGAACGAATCTAAAATATTAAAATCAAAACACAAGAAAGAATGGGAATATATATTTTTAACTGAAAATTGAAATCATAAGAATATAATAAAATCATGGTCGTGAACGAATTTATCTAAAATGGTTCACAACGACAACGATTAATTAAATTCAAATATGAATTTAAAATCGTCGATACATCCATAAAACGAATCAAAATTAAAATAATTAATTATTTACATCAAATTACGCTAATAAAATTATTAAACTTAATAAATTTGGATTTTAAAAATATGGGGTATTACACTTATACGTACTCTGATTTCCATATTCATGAAGTTGGATTATTTAATAATGTTATGTGTAGTTTTTCTTAGCCTTAGCACTTGGTATTGGAACGGTAGGAGTAAACTAGTCTAATACTAAGTGTTGCGGTAGTATCCCTAGATTTTACGGTTTATAATTTATAGGTCTTGTTTTTAAAAAAATGTGTAAAATTTTGGGGGTGTTACAAGTTTTATCAGAGCGGTCGATCTTGTTGACCACGCTCGTTTTCAAAAAATGGAATTGATTTTGGAGGGTTTATTTGAATTTTGAAAAGAATTTCCGCTCTAATCAAAAACTCTTTCTGTTTTAAATTTTAGAGTCCGGCCACGGTGAGGAATAAGGGTAGATTAGGGTTTTTCCCCTGGAAATAGGAAATTTTGTTAATATAATTTCGAACCAGTGGATTCATTTCTAAAGTATTTCTCTTGTGCAGCTAGATGGCAAACAACAAAAGAATTAATCGGTTAGAGGAGGTCGTCACCGCCTTCTTGGAGTTCACCTAGCGCTCTCAAAATGCTAGGGAAGACTGGCTTAGGAGGGTTACCGGCCATCACCCTGTGACCTATTCCAGGGAGGAGAACCCAATGGTCCTAGAGGGGTGGATTCACGATCTGGATCGTACCTTTGAGGCCGTGGATTGTCTGCTCGCCAGACGGCCCAACATCGCAGCCTTCTTCCTCCGGGGCGTAACAGACGCCTGGTGGGAGGAGTATTGTGTCCGGAACAGTCCTCTGGCTTTGTGAGAGGCCTTTAAGACCGCTGTTCATACCAGATTTATCCCAAGAGCCTTAGGAGGGACAATCTCCAGGAGTTCATGCAGCTGACGCATGGGCCCATGACAATTCGAAAGTATTATGCCCACTTTGCAGAGCTACTCCGATTTGCTCCAAGGATCGCTGCTAACGAGTCCACGATGGTGTTCCAATTTTAGCAGGGACTAAACTTCAGGATCCATTGTGTGATGGGTGTCGTGCCTTCTACAGATTTAGTGTCCCGATGCGATAAATGAAATAATGGTAGTATAAGTGAGAGGAAGTTGGGCCACATCGGTCCAATTAGGGCTTTCAAGGGAAAACCCTAAAGGGTGATAGTCAGAGGAGTTTAATGTCATGAGGTGTTGGGCCTTAACCCAAACCCTTAGGAGTTGGTTTTCATTATGTGTAAGTATAAGGGAGAATTGATATCGGGGTGTGATAGGAGGTGCAGGAGTCTCAAGATATAAGACGGGCCCTCTTGGGGGGATAAAAGTAGAGGGTTGTTGACATGCATGTCAAGGGTGAAAGCTTTATCCAATAAGACATGAATAAGATACTAATCACTTAAATAGTAATATTATTGAGCCGAGCCCAGACCGATCCACCGGCATAATAGTTGCCAGGTGTTGGGGTGCCTTGGAGACCGATCCACTGACATATAATAGTGGTTAGGTGTGTTCTGCCCAATAAGTGACCAATCCACTGGCTATAATAGTGGGGGATCCCAAGCTCAATAAACCAAAAATTAAGTTGCAATTGAATCATGGGAAAGATACTATGTAATTATAGTGGAACACCAAAAGAGTCGGGGCCAGACCGATCCACCGACATAATAGTGGCCAGGAGTGTTCTACCTTGGAGATCGATCCACCGAAAAAAATAGTGGTCAGGAGTGTTCTTCCCTGTATGTTTTTGATCCACCGGCTATAATAGTGGGGTTCCCGCACTCACATGGATTGATAAAGATTATGGTGTGAAATGATTATATTTATAAGAGATCTAAAGAATAAGTCTAAATGGACCATAGCCGGCCTTCATTATTTGTGTTACTGTATGTTGTCTATATGACCATGTCATGTATGTTACATTGTATGTTTTTGTATGTTTGGCCTAAATACATGGTTAACTTACTCAGTACGTAGCGTACTGATCACCCATTTCATGGGTGTTGCTCATTCCCACGAGCAGAAGACCCTTCTGAGTTTGTGCAGGTAGGGGATGACGTCTTCAATGCCTACGACACCTACAAGACATCGAGCGGGGCTGAGAGTTGAGCCTATACTTGACCTGGGGATCGAGAGTGACCTGTCCGGAGTTTATCTTTTCTTTTTCCTTACCATGTATTGTTTTGTTCTAGTTATCTTATGTCATACGATATTTTATGTCTTTGGAAAACTTTGGTTACTTACTATTTGGGTTGTAATTCTTACATCGCACTCTGATTGTTGTATGACTATGAGGGATTCCTATCATGAAATCTCATTGTTTTATTAATTACTTGTGTTTGATGTTAACCTTGTTAGCCTTCGCACTTAGTACTGGAACGGTAGGAGTGAACCGGTCAGGTACTAAGTGTGGTGGTAATATCCCTAGAATTTACGGTTTTTGTTATCACTTCTGTTAAAACCTTTTATTAAAATAAAATTTTTCAGTAGTAAATTTTAGGGGTGTTCCAAAATTAAAAAAGTATTATTTTTTATAGTGTATTGGTACATGTTTGTATGCAAGAAGAGATGGACATGAAATACATTTTCCAATAGGCGACTTACCAGTACAGTATCTTGGCATCCAATTATCCCATAAACAACTCACTAGTAATAATTACCTTCAACTTATAGAGAAGTTTATAGTAAAGATAAGGGGATGGAAACATAACTCCTAAGCCAAGAAAGATGATTACAACTTATATATCCACTAGGCTTATTAGAGCTTGATGATGTTGTTTCCAAAAGGAATTATTCATGATATAGTAGCCCTTTATAGATCATTTTTATGGGTAGGCATTGAGAAATATAGAAAGGTATCTGTGGCATGGGATACAACCTACTTACGTAGAGGAAGGTGGATTAGGCTTGATCCAAATTCATTTGTGGAATGTTGCGGCTCAGCATCGGTTGCTTTGGTGGATATATAGCTACTAAGAAGGATATACTTTGGGTTCATTGGGTGCATGCCTATTATTTGAAAGAGGGTTGTTACATATTCGTATTGATCTCCATGCTTCCCTTACAAACCCACAATTAGAATCCGGGTTTGTGAAGAGAGGAAGATACCAAAATTTTCAAGTTTATAATTGTTTACTTCACAAAGCCTCAAGCGTAGAATGGTACAACATTGTGTGGGATAAGTTATCCCCTCCTCGACACCAAATGACATTGTGGCCCATGATGCATGAAATATTAGCAATGAAAGATAGATTGCATCATTTTGGTTATGATCTTGGTCCACATTGTGTTCTCTACAACCAAGAAGATAAACGTCACCATAACCTCTTCTTTTCTTACTCATTTTTAAGACATATTTGGACATTGATGATGATAGAATCAGAGTCTAAGAAGTTCCCTCAACATGGCAATGACATGAACAATTTTTATGCAAGGGTGGTCGAGGCCCAAAGCTGTGTAAAGTTGTCTTAAGAGCTTCTTATGCTACATATGTGTATCGTATTTGGCATGAGAGAAATATAAGGATTTTTCAGAGAAAAAACGTTCAAAAAGAATAATCATAGAGGACATTTTGAGGGATGTAGCATCAAAAGTTAGGACTTTATCATCCTGCAAGTCCTACTTTAAATTGGTCTTTTATGTCAATTTGTTAGCTTAGTTCATTTTGTATATGTGAACTAGAGGTTTTATTTATTCTTACCTATTTGGTAGTAATAAAATTAACATTACATTAAAAAAAAGGAAATATGATTAGATACCATCTATAGCCTCGCCACCTCTAAAATTAATGTTTTATTCATATATTGAAAGAAGAAAAATAAGATGAGTCATTAGACTGATTGTTTTATTCCAACAACAAAGGAAAAATAAGCTGAAAGACTAGAATCATTTAGAAACACGACCAATTATCCTAGAGTAGTAACGTTGGCAACTAGTGGTAGAACTTGAGGGGTAGGCACCAAGTCCAACACTACTAAGCCATGATCGAATAGATAAATTTTGAATATGTGTTTCCATCCACAACTTGAATCTTCAAACTCTTAAAGCTCCTAAGTAACAAATTACAAGATCAACATTTTTCTCCTTACACTTCCCTAACATGGAACCAACAATAGCCAAGATCCCAAATTGATTGTTGCATACACCAAAGTTATAACTTCATACCTTCACATGCATCGCCTCTTCCTTTCACCATATTTCCAGCATCATCATCTTCTCCTAATTTTAGATACATCAATTAACTAGTTTATATTTTTTTTGGGATCACAAAAGAAATCATAGATGAGTATGTTTTGGGAACCTAATCTGTGTTTTGCATATCCAATGAAGTTTTTGTTGATATTCAATGATACGCGTCGGTTGAAATGGAGACACAAACAAGTCATCCGGGCATGGAACTCTATGTTTTCCCCAACCATTAGATTGAGAACAGAATATGAATGTATCTGAATAATCCCTGGCACATCTTGTGAATATGCAAACCACTTTTTAATGAAAGTATAAGACGCTACTACTACTACTAGTGCTAGTGGCAGTGTTGGTGGTAGTCGCCTGATCATGTGATGATGATGTGAATGATGAGGAGGTCATGGTCGGGACACAAACAAAGACGACAAAAGGATAAGTATAATAAAAAATTTTAGTAGTAAAAGGATGTATCTAAGGGAGCACATTGGTGGGGAAAAGGGAAAATGGGTCAACAACACTTACCACAAAATAGAAACAATAACAAATTAATGCCACATGATGTACGTAGAAAAACCCTGCCAATGCAAAAGAGAAATAACCAGGGGACACTTCAGTCCACTTAGAAAAATTTCACTACGAGAAATCTGAGATACAAAGTCTAGTATTCAAGTGCAAACTGGATGCTACAATCATTAACCCAAAAATAACACAGCTAGACAACAATTGCAACACCTAAAGAGAATAGTTTATAACCCTAAAATGAAGTTATTTTAAACACACCCAAAGGTTTATCTAATGGCTATAAAATAGTGATTCCTTTTAAATTAATCAAAAAATATATGTTAATAGAAACCTCACAAATTTTTAGTAAAAAACGAGCACAATATACCATTTAATTAAAGCCAATACCAAAATTGATTTGAAATATACGTAAAAACAAATGCTCACTAAAATACCAATGACAACCTAACCTTGAGAGATTGAAATAAAATCTCCATCATTCAAGATCAATATTAGTGTCTTGGGAATCTTGTGTCAAAAACTCAAAACGATATAATGGTAAATGACTTTAGATCTTTCAATTGATCAAACTTGTGTTGAAGAGAATAATGATTGCACTTTTTATGTTTCTCTCTCTCTCTCTTACCTACAAGATTCAAATCTCAATTTTCTCACAATTACTCACCTTATCACAACAAATTTACAAATTATATTTGTCCTTCCCAAATTTAGGTCATTAAAAAATAATAAAAATAACCTTGGTTAAAAAATGAGCTTTACCACATAAGAGGGAGCCCCTAAATTCTCCCCCTCCCGAGTATGTGGAGGTGATCACCATCCCAGCGATTATACAACAAACCTAAAAATTCCATCTTGGTAAGGCCTTTGTCAACATATTAGCCCTATTATTATTAGTGTGTACCTTCTCAACCTCTAGTAACTTAGCATCTAAAACATCACGTATCTAATGATATCGTGTATCAATGTGTTTTGATATATAATGGAAGGTATGATTCTTACCAAGATGTATAGTGCTTTGGTTGTCATAAAGGAGCACATATATTTCTTGAACAAAATCAATCTCTCAAAGAAATTTATTTATCCATAGTTAATCCTTGCTAGCTTGAGTCATAGCAATGAACTATGCTTTAGTAGTCGACAATGCAACATATTTTTGAAGTCTAGACTGCTATGACACTATTCCCCCTTAAAAAGTGATCAAATAACCTAAAGTAGATTTCCTTGAGTCAAAATCCTTAGCCATATCTGAATCAGTATATCCCTTAATGATAAAGTATCAAACTAGAAGTGCCACAGAGATATTTAAAGATCCACTTCACTCCATTCCAATGCTCTCTATCTAAGTTAGAATGAAACCTACTAACAACTCCAACTACGTGAGCAATATCAAGTCTCATACACACCATAGCATACATCAAAATACCCATAGTGGATGGATAAGGAATTCTCTTCATCTCTTTCTTCTCAACATCACATGAGAGACATTGCTTAGATTTCAACTTCAAGTGAGGAGTAAGTGGCATTAGCTATCCTGAATCTCTAAAGTATCTTCTCAATATATTTTCCTTGAGATAGCCACAAATTCTTAGCTCCTTTATCTCAAATGATTCTAACTCCTAGAATTTACTTCACCATATCCAAGTCTTTCATGGAAAAAGACTTGCTTAACTTTTGCCTCAACTTCTCAATCCTAGAAATGTTCTTTCCAACAATGAGAATATCATCGATATAGAGCAATAAAATGATGACATCACCATAATCAATTTTTTTCATAAAAACACAATGATATAAAGTAGTCTTCTTATAGCCATGTTGTTTGATGATGGACTCAAACTTCCTGTCCCACTACCTCAATGCCTGTTTCAATCCATATAGGCTCTTCTTAAGCTTGCAGACATGGCCTTCTCTATCTTTCAATTAAAAATCCTTTGGTTTCTCCATTTAACTCTCTTCTTCCAACTCACCATGCAAGAAATTAGTCTTCACATTTATCTGCTCAATCTTTGAATCAAGATTAATAGCCAAGACTAGCACAACTCAGATCAAAGACATTTTCACAACAGGAGAAAAGACTTCTCCATATAAAACACCTTTTTTTTTCTTGAAAGATTTGACCACCAACCTAGCTCTATATCATAGGACTGAAGAATGCTCCTTCTGCTTCAACTTGTAAACCCACTGATTCCTCAAAGTTCTCTTACCCTTAGGAAACTTTACTAGCTCAAAGGTATGGTTTTCATACAAAGATTGCATCTCATCTTGCATTACTTCAAGCCATCTAAATTTTTATCCACTTTCAACAACTTCTTCATAAGACTTAGGCTCTCCCTCTTTAGTTAAAACCACATACTCTTGTGAATATTATCTAGAAGAAGGTTTACGATCTCTAATGGACCTCCTATATAGAGCTACTGGTTCATCTACAAAAGTTTGTTGGTGATCACCTACAATATCATCTGCTGTAGAATCAATATCACCATCATGTTGCTACTCATCATGAGTCAACTTCTCATCCATATCATCTTATACTCCACGATCAACAAATTCACACGTCTGTTGCATCTTCACTAGCTCCATATTTTTCAATTGATCATTCTCAACTCCACTCATCTCTACTTTGTCAATGTCAGCAATGTTATAGTCTTTAATGAACACTTATGAAAAATGTATACTAATTCAATTTCTACCAAGGAAAAATGTATGTATCCAATGTATATTCCTAATACTTATGAATGATTTTCAAGGATATCTTCAGTATTGAATTTGCATTATCTATATGACTCTATTTTTAGTTTCCAATTTAAAGATTGTTTCCTAAATATGTCATAGCATGATATTTTCTAAGACTATCATTTTGGAAATTTTGTTTAACTAAAATTTAGAATATTTTATATTATAGTTATTTGGTTAGCTTAATAAATATTATTCTATTTTGTAATTAATCAAGATGCTTGATCATTATATAACCAAAACATCTAATATATTTGATTTTTTAAAGAATTTTGACTCATAGAATTCTTTTTTATTGAAATTTCCTATTTTTTTATAATAATGTAATGGTATTTATTTTAACATATTCTATATATTTGAAACTTTTATATGGATGTCTTAGATACATATAATTTTAATGATATTCTTATTGATAATGTGTAATGGTAAAATTGCGTAGGTAGGATCTACTCCTACGACCCAGATTAATCATGTAGGGCTCAAAATCATCATGTGATTTGGACAACCCAAGGATCCATAGGAACTCTCTTTATTTCCATTTAGCTTAGTCCAAGAAACTCATACACCTAGCAAGTATAACACCTTCAACGTCTAGTATAACTTATTCAAAAATTAGTTATTGCCCAATTTTCTTAGGGGAAACCTATAATACTCCAAATTTATTTCTCTATTTCTAACCTTAATTTATTTATATTTCAACTAAATATTAATCTCAAATAATCAATAATTTTATTTTACCCAAATCCCTTAACCCTAAATCTAATCATAATTCTAATTCTGGGCCACTCATATATTAACCCAACCCTAACCTTGGATATTTGATAAATTAATTTTTGTTTAGTCCCCTTATCTAAAATTAAACCTAAACCTAATCCTAATCCTAAACCTAAAAATTTCCCATTTCCCATTTCCCTATTTCCTTTTTCTTTTCTCTCCTTAATTTTCCCTTTTTCTTCTTTTCTTTTTTTATTTCTCTCTCTTCTCTCGGCCTACGCCCCAACCTACCCCCTTCTTTCTTTCTTTTTTTCTTCTTCCCTAGCCAACATGCCTAGCCCAACCTATTTTTATTCCCCTCCCCCCATCGACCTCCTCCCTCTTCCTTTCCCTTCCCCTCTACTCTTTTGGCCAAACAAGGCCTTACCATTACATCCCTCATCGCCCTTCCCTTCCTTTTCTTATACATGCATCGTGCCCCATCACTTAGCCCTGTAATTCCTGCCCCTATCTACAACCTCTGCAACCTAGTCCCTACACCTTTACAATTGCCCACCTGCCCCCTTACATGCCAAACCTGACCCTTGTTCATCACCTTCTTCCTAGTCCCTTCCTTTTCCCTAGTTAGTTTTCCTAGCCCTACATATAACATATGCCCACTCTCACACACACACCCTACTCTTCTGCTTCTCCTCTTCCTTTCTTTTCCTCCTTGAGGAACCCAACCGAGCCATTACTAGGCCCCTCTACTATATTTTCTATCTTACCACTATTATTGACATTACCCTTCCCTGCCTTCTCACTTCTCACCTTTCTTTTCCTTCCTTTCATTAAAAAACCATAACCCTTCTTGCCCTATTTTTTTTCTCACCACCCCTCATAGACACCGATAGAACCATTCCTCATCACACACCCCTTAGCTATGAGGTAAATTGTCATTGCATCTCTCCTTGGTTGTGGTTATAAGTGTCAAGACTCCCCTCTGTTCCTTCTTCCCTTTCCTCCTTTCCCTACCTCTACCATCACACCACGCCACCTCTTTTGTCTCCTTTACCACCACAGTCAATCCATTCTTTTCTCCTCCTTATCCCTCCTTCCCCTTCCTTTTCCTCTACCCCACTCAAACTAGCACACTTTGACCTAGCACCACCTTGATATAACACCACCGGCCTCCTCCCAAGCTCAATCACACCTTGTAGCTCACCACCGCTACCCAACCATTGTCGATCAGCTCCAACTCCACCACCTCTAATAGAAAGCACCATTATCTCCACTCCACTTCCCATCTGCCTACCATCACCACCATACCACAACCCTAAGTGATACTAACATAACCACCCTAACCTCCCCAATCAGCACCACCTTAACTGTTGACCGTCGTTGTTTCTGCTACTACACTACTGTTTTCCACCACCCTACCCAATCCTATCACTTTTGGCTATCTCTATTTTTCCTCCTTCTCATTTTCCTTAATTTCCCCTAATTTAATTTTCTAAGTCTGATCTTGCATATTTTGACTTCTAGGTGATATTTCGATGGTATTGGAGGAGGAATCGTAGGTCTTACGTACTTAGAAGCTAGAGTCATTTTGATAAGGATACATGTCATAGCTAGGCCTTTTATGTGCAATATGTGTACATTTGTTTTTTTTTTATAATGATTGATATTGCTGTATGAAAAATATTATCATGATAATGGTGCTATATGATATGCGGTGTTGTATGTTGAAAGGAAAAAATAAGAAAGTTGTGAAAGTATGAGTTTTTGTATAATGTTGGTTGAGATATATTGTGGGGTGTAGTATATGTATATAATTGTGGCTATGAATTCTTATTATGATATAATGTATTATAGGTTGAAAAATCATTTATATTGGCACTCATAAGATTTTTGTGGAAAATATGTATTTTAGTTATCTTACGGGCATTTTAGTCAATATGGGTTAAAATAAAATTTTGGGTATTTTAATGAGATAATTGGTTAAAATAGGTTAATTATATTATTTGGAATGTTTTGAGTGAATATGAATGATATAGATCCAATAAATGAGAAAAATAGTTTTGGGTGGAAAGAGTAACCTTAGGGGCAAATTATTATCACATGTGTGAAATGTTGAATTTTGACCTTAATTTCTAGATATGTTGTTAATATTAGCATTTTAGGAATGCATAGTAAATTTGGGAGACATATAAATCTTATTAGAAAAGTTATAACTAATTTTTAAAGTTAAGGTTTTTTGGGGAAACATTAAGGATAGGTTATTATCACATATGTAATAAATAAAAGTTGGATCTAAATTTTCATATACGATACACTACAAAAAAATTCCATTTTTAGCAACAATGCTTTTTTTTCTAAATATAGAAAACTATTGTAAAAAAATATATATCACAATAAAAAAATTTTGTTGTGGGGTTTTTGTGTATCACAACGTTGCAAAAAAAAAAAGAAGCAACAACAATGGTTGTTGCAAAAACATAATTAAACGTAACATAAATTGTTGTTGCCAAATAAATATTGTTGTAATACATCACTTCACCTAACTACATGTGTTTATATGTTGCAACTACTTTTATTGTTGTGAAATATTAATCCTACTTCGACAATAACTTATGTCGTTACAAAAACCTATAATTAGCAATGACTTTTGTCATTGAAAAAAACATTGGTTGTAATTTGGCAACAAATTATGTCGTTGCTAAAGCTTGTTATTTTCAACAACAAAAGTTGTTGCAAAAAAATAGCATATTACAGCAACAATATTTTTCGTTACAAAAATACATTAATTGCAATGGCTTATGTCATTGAAAAAAAATTGAATATACTTTAGGAAAAAAAATTACAAAACACCCTGAGTTGATGAGACCACATATGAGCTACCTGATAGCACCCAGGACCCACAAATTTCTAACACCCTGAATCGAAACAACCATGTGGGGTCACTTAGTAGCTACCTATGCCCACAAGAGCTGTGTGGTTTATCATAGAGCGCTTTTAGATTGATTGGCTAGTCTTATAGATCAACACGAGTCCTTCCTAAAACTTTCTAGGAGGTTCACCCATCCTAAAAATTGCTCCACAGCAAGCACACTTAACTATGGATTTTTTAGGATGAAATCACCAAAAGAATGGCATACTATGTTGATATAAGTATTCATATCAATCCTTATAACACTCCGCTCAATTTGGGTATTTTACTTTATCATTGTAAAAAATACATAATTGCAACAATAAATTCATTACCAAAATTTGAACTTAAAACTTCAACAACCATCTTTGTCGTTGCGAAAACATACAATTGTAATGACACGATAACTTGTTTAAACACCGTTACAATAAATGACCTATGAAACCTCTAATTGATGTCCATAAATTATGAATATACATATGTCCCGCTTAAATCAATATAACAAAAATATAAAAAATGATTCTTAACATATATATCAAGAAAAAATTATCAAATTGAATAAAAACTTCTTGAATTATGCTTGGCAATTAGGGCTTTTCTTGTGTTAATGGATACCGAGGCAAATTGGCATGTCCAATCAATATAATTAGACGAGGCTAACACAATGGAGGAAAGATTGGGAGTTGGAGAAGGCAGTATAGACGTTGTAATAAAATTGTTGATAAATATTTTTTTTTGCAACAACTTGTCATTGCAATAAAATAATCTAAATATTTGCAACATGTATAGTCGTTGCAATAAATTCAATCAATATTTTGCAACAAAAAAAAGTTGTTGCAAAAATGTTTTGTATATTGAAACATATATATGTCATCGCAAATAAACCATCGCATATATTGTAATGACAAATGTTGTTGCAAAACATATAAATCTCATTGCGTTAAAAAATCTAAATATTTGCAACAAGTATAGTCGTTGCAATAAATTCAATCAACATTTTGCAACAAAAAAAAATTCATTACAAAAATAATTTGTATATTGAAACATATAAATTTTGTTGCAAATAAATCATCACATATATTGCAACAATAAATATCTTTGCAAAATATATAAATTTCATTGCGTTAAAATAATATAAATATTTGCAAAAATTATAGTTGTTACAATAAATTTAACTAACATTTTGCAACAAAAAAAAGTCATTACAAAAACATTTTGTATATTACAATATATAAATGCCATTGCAAATAAACCATCACATATGTTGCAATGACAAATATTGTTGAAAAACATATAAATGTCATTACATTAAAATAATTTAAATATTTGCAACAAGTATAGTCATTGCAATAAATTCAATTAACATATTACAACAATAAAAAAAGTCATTGCAAAAATATTTTGTATATTACAACATATAAATGTCTTTGTAAATAAACCATTTCATATATTGCAATGGAAAATGTCGTTGCAAAAAATTTTCTAATAATCACCATATAAATGAATTATTTTTTACAACTTTTTACTATGTCATAAAATTATCATTGCCAAACGAAATTTTTCACAACAACAAAGTGTTGTCTTTGCAATTGTGTTGTTGCTATAGAATAGTTTTCTTGTAGTGATACCAATAATAATATTTTGGAAATGTGTGTTAAATTTGGCAATTATATGGGTCTTATGTAAAAAGTTATGCTTAATTTATGAAATTAGGGTTTTGTGGGAAATTATGAATAGTAACCTTAAATTTAGGCTATTATCACATGGGTAATACATTGGAGTTAGACATTATTTTTTGGTATGTCATTAATAATAATATTTTAATATAGGGTATTGAATATGGTGTTAAAAAGAGTACCAAGGTAGGCATTACGATTAACTTATGATGTCAATAATTAAATTTTGGGAATGTGTACTAAATTTGGTAGTAATATGAGTCTTATGGAAAAAATTATGCTTCATTTGTAAAATTAGGGTTTTATGGGAAATTATAAATAGTAACCTTAAGGGTAGGCTATTATCTCATATATAAGATAATAAAAATTTTAAGGATGGGTATTGAATATGGTGTTCAAATGAATTTTAGAGTAGAAGTTATGGGTAACTTATAAAATTACAGTTTCCTAAAAGGGTGTGGTATTTTCTTCAGATAATTGTATCAGTATTTATGTGGTTATTTTTTATGTGTTTCAAATGATAATGTTAAGATATATTATGTTCTTTGTATATCTACATAAGCGTACATATGAGAACCTTGAGAAATGGCACCATAAGTAAGATACTAATTATTTAAAGAGAAAGATTACATGAGATGAGGTTGAAATGTTGTATGTGTATTCCACAGAACGATAATGGTAGCTTGGGTATGTTTTCACTGAGAGCTACTTCAAACTGTTCCCCTGGTTTAAGAATAGTTGGGTCTCTGAGGTCAATGTGAACTAGAATATGATCTTGAGATAAGCAATAATTAATAATATATTAACCACTTAAAGTGAAAGATTAAGTGAGTCAAGACTGAGATGTTGTGTTTGTTCTATCATACGATAATAGTGGCTCAAGAGCATTCTACTCTAAGAATTACTTCAGACTATTCCAGTTGTTTAAAAATAATGGTCAAAAGTATATTGCCCTAATAGATGTTGGGTTTGTTTAACTAGGATAATAGTAGCTTAGGTGTGTTGTTCCCTGAGAGATACTTTATACCATTCCACTAGTTTAAGAATAATGGGATCTCTGAACTCAATGTATTAAGAATATGGATTATGATTGTAAATAATTATGGAATTCTAAATCGGTATTATTTTATCTTATTTTATTGTACTTATATTATTTTATTGTACTCACTTATACTTCCATATGATTTATGCTTTCTGTGTAACCTAGTTATGGTTGTATTGTTACCTTACTTATTATGTAGCCTACTGATTATTATTTTTATGGATTCTTCTCATTCCTAGAATCAAATCCACCTTATTTTCTAGGTGATTATTGACTACTACTTTAATATTCTCGCCTTTGGTGAGCTCTAATCGAATTGGTATAAGGCATGGTTAACAAGATATTTATATCTCTCTACCGACTCTTAGTCCTTTGTTTTCATTATCTATATTTCCTTCTCTCTTGTTTTATCCCATAGCATGGTAGAATCAAGTTCTTCCCATACCTTATTCCTAGGTACGATGTTACTTTTGCCTTACATCTGACATAGATTAGGCATAGGGAGTGTCTCTTCTATGTTGGATGTAGTGTGACACCCCTACAGTTTATGTTTTGGGTTCCGCAATTAACTGTTTAAAATAAAAAATTTGAGTCCTAAAATCTCAAAGAGGTACCTTACAAGTTTCATCCTCTATGAATAGAGGTTTAATCAAGCAATTGATCGAGAAATTGCAATTCGAACCCCACTTATTATTTGTGTTCATATCTTGTTAAGCAACCCTCCAACCAATTCTATTATCTCTCACCTACTACAAATTCATGTGGCCTTTACATCACTTCTATAGATGCTTTTGGCCAGGGACCTCAATCCCTCTACCGTCAATGGTGGCCTTTATAATCCTAATGGCTAAGTTACTCTAAACCCTCCTATACTCTTCTTTTGGATTATTAATGTCCGACTTTACTAACTTGAGCATCATATTACTCTTAGGCAGGCACCACATTATTGTCTCTCTAACACTTGAATTGCTAGTTTTATCTCTCATACAGGTAGATTAATAGTGCCCCACCCAATTTTGACTAAAATATCCATGCTAAATAAGGAGGGTCTACAATTATACTTACTTTTTGAAACAATTATCTTATTTTTTATAAATTCATTAGAATGATGAGAGATCAAAAATTATATCTTGGTAGAGGTCAAAAGGTAGTTGCAAAACTATGGCAATAGCTTATGAGAGTTTGTGTTAATGGTGTTTCAACCCTCCAAGTTTTTTTCAACCAATCATAATACATTGATATATGAGGAAATGTGTTACAATCAATCAACAGTAAGTGAAGAACACAAAAACATCAATCTAATATTATCGATGAACAATGTCATGTATATGACACTATAATTAATGCAGTTGAGTCAAATTCAGGTGGATTATTCTTTCTTTATAGGTATGGAGGAACAAGAAAGAAGTTTGTATGGAAGACTTTATCAAAACCTCTTAGATGTAATGGATATATTATGTTAAATATGGTATCTATCATAATATCTTCTTTATATCAAATGGAAGAACTACTCATTCTCAATTTAAGATCCTTATAAATCCAAATGAAGGCTCTATGTGCAACATGAATCAAGGGAGTCAACTAGCAGAGTTGATTGTAAGATGTAACTTGATAGTATGGGATGAAGCTCCAATGATGTACATATATTGATTTGAGGCTATAAATAAAACATTCAGAGACGTTTTATGGACTAACAATGAACTCAACCTTGATAAGTCGTTTTGTTCCTTATTTCTCTCTATTTCTCTTTCCCTTTTTCAAGACTATTTGTTTCTTATTCTCCTCAATCTACCCCATCATTTACCTTCAATACAAATAGTTGATACATAACTAAATCCAAAAACCCTAATTATTTTTACTTCTGCCACTAAATGAATTCTACGAATTTGTTTCGAGTATATAGTGATATCCTCAAACTTGACACAATTAACAAAACAATGTAAGAATTATTCCTCCATCTTTCAATTGCTATTGCAAATTCCACTTGAGGTATAATTTTATAAGGGCCCTTGAACTATTTTGATCTTATCCAAATTTCTTATTCTAAATTTTTAACATAATTATAATCCTAACTCTAAACTTCCTTTCTTTTTTTCCTTTTTCTCTTTTTTTCTACTTCGCCTTTTATTTTCCTTTTCCCTTCTTCTTCCTCCTAGCTTTCTTCTTCTTCTTCCTTCTTTCCCTATATGATTATCTCTTCTCCCGACCAAAACCCTTCTTCCAAGCTTACAACCTAAACCTACATATCCTACCTTCATCATCACCACCAACATCTCCCACAAATCTTAGGTTTTACCTCATTGAAAAATTTTCGCAAACAATTCCACTAATAATTCCTTGCCCTTAGCCCTTGTGTGTTTCACTCTATCATTTACTTAATTTACACCACCTTTCTCATATATATATATATCCCACAACCCCTATACCTCATTAATTACCGACCTAACTCACTATCCCCCTTCCATTACCTTCGAGCACCACAATCCTAAGCTTCTCCTTCATTCTTACCCTATTTGTCAACGCTATACATCACACACCACTCCCTGCCACCAGCCATCAAGCATGAACATTTTCCCATTCAAACAAACACCGCTACTCCCACATAAACCCCTCCTCATCTACATCACAATCTCACACAACAATCCACCTCTCACCCACCTTAGCCAGGTTGCGTCAACTCTCGGTGTTGCACCCCTCTAATATATGGCAAAGAGTGTATTTGCATCCCCATTGCTACATTAATTAGTTTCATTTCCTACCCCTTATTTGCAAAAATGATTGTCGTTGCACCCTCCCCCAACAATTGATGCAACTTCCATCATTTAAGCCTTGTGAAACTTGGTTTGTTTCGATTTTGCTTCATTTTCACCATCCTTTACCTTATCCTTTTCTTTTTTATTATTAAGTTCTAATTTTGTATTATTCGTGATTCTTAGGTGATTTTTTTAGAGATATAGAAGGAGGAGGTTTAGGCTTATATGTGCTTAGAAACTAGTGTCTTTTGGTAAGGACACAAGTCGTAGTTAGGGGTCTCTTATGAATGTTATGTATGAATGTGTATGTATCATCAGGTTTTTATTATTATGTTGATAATGTAATGTTTTTAATTTTATGATGTGATAATTAGGTATCATATGATGGAAAGTGGGTAAGATGAGAAAGCATGCCCTTATACGATATTATTATGATAAGTCTTATCATGTAACCCCTAAGTGAATTAGTATCATATATGGTATTGTAATTTGGGTTTGATAAATAATGGTAAGTGGAAAATGAGTGGGGATAAGATGTATGGTGATGTAATAAATTGAGGGTTGGAACGTAATGATATCGATAGGGCTTTTGTAGAAAATATGGATGTTTGGCATCCTTAAGGGTATCTTGATTGATATGAACTAAATGTGAAAGGTTTGATATTACAATGTGTTAACTGGTTTAAAATATGCTAAATTTATTACGGGGAATATTTGGTTTACTTGTGAATGGCTTAAGTCCCATAAAATGATAAAATGGCTTAAATTAGAAATGATAATCCTATCACATGGGTAAAACATTGAATTTAGACCCTGATTTTTAGATATTTTTTAATATTATCATTTTAGTAATTTATATTAACTCTAGATATACGGTTTATCGCATATGTAAGATGTTTAAGTTAGACCTTTATTTTTAGATATGTTGGTAATAATAATATTTTAGGAATGTGTGTTAAAATTGGTGGATAAATGAATGGTATGAAAAAATTTATTCTCATATTGTGAAATTAGGGTTTCTTATGAAATTTATGACATATTTCCTTGGGTAATTTTTTGATCTTCATGTGGTTGTGTTTTACATGTTTTAGATAATTATGATAAGATAAATTATGTGTCCTTCATATATATATATACACCTGCGGGATGGCATTGAGATAAATAACCATGAATAAAATGTTGATGACTTAAAGTTAAAGATCACATGAGTCAAGACCAAAGTGTAGAGCTTGTTCCTATAATACCTCAAATTTTAGCTAATCCCAATCCTAAGTTATTAATACCTTAACCAAATTCTAATATTGTAAAATCATTATTTTTACCTTAATATAATTCCTTAATCTTAAATTTAAACCAAATCATAATCCTCATTCTGGGTCATTAATATTTTTTTAACCTAGATCTAACCTTAGATTAGTGATAAATAAATTTTATCCTAATTTACTAATTCAAATGTTAACCTAATTATAAACATAATCCTAAACATATTTTATTTTTCTCCTTTTTCCTTTTTCTTTTTTATCCTCCTTTACTCTTTCCCTTTTTCATCATCTCCTTCCCAACTCTCTTCTTCTTCTTTCCCCTTCTCTCTGAATGAATCCATCTCTTCCCAAAAAAATTCCCCTTGCTTAGCTTCCACCCCTAAACCTACCCATCATACATTCATCATCACCGCCATCAACTCCCTCAACTTATGGGATGTGTTCATTGGAGTTTTGCCCAAAATTTTACCCTTTATTGTGCCTTGACCCTTATTTCTACCTCTGTATCCATTTCTCACCTTTTGAACAGCCATGGGTATATATACCCTCTAATATCTCTCATTACTAACATTTATTGCTTTACCCAACTCCTTCCCTAACTCATCCTCTCTTTACCTTGCATCTCTATGTACCGTTCCATCACCATCTGCCTTTGTCTTATATTCTCATTCCATGAAGATTTATGTAACTTATACAATCTCATACAACTCATCCTTACCAACATCAACATCTCACATCATTCCCCCTTGGTAGTGTCAAAATATCACGCACACCCCTCCTCATCTATGTCACAACTTCATGCAAAAAACTACCTCTCACTCACCTTAGCCGAGCTACATCAACCCTTGATGCTACCACCCTCTAAGATATGTCGTTTCCTCACACCAACCCACCCTAAGCAATGCCACACTTCCATGTCACTCCACCACCAACATCACATTTCAATGCCAATACACCACCACCAATGTCACCCCCTCACGCCATCATACCCCCACTCAACAAGAGGAGCTCACACATCCCTCCCCTATATGCATGAGTCACTCACGCTGTCCCCTCTTGGTTTTACCAAATCTTGTCATAGATTTCTCAAACCTTGAACGCCTTTTTTTCTCCATTTTACATCCTCTTTTTTCCTTATCATTTCCCTATTTTTATTCTTAATTTATAATTTTGTATTATTCTTGTTCCTTAGGTAATTTTCCAGTGGTCTCAAAGGAGGTGGGTTTGGCTTATATGTGCTTAGAGACTGGTGTCCTTATGGTAAGGATACATGTCATAGTTAAGATTTTTTAGAATATTATATGTTCCTTATTTGAAATCACATTATTGGTTTCATTATATCATTAATGTCATGTTATAATGTGATAATATGTTATCATATGATGGAAAGTGAGTAAGATGAGAAAGCATATGTTTATACGATGTTGTTGCAATAATTCTTATTTTATAAACCCTAATTGAATTGGTATGATATATATTATTGTAATGTGGGTTTATAAAGTATGGTAAGTAGAAAATTATTATATTTAAGATGTATAATGATGTAATAAATTAAGATATTGGCAAATAATGACATTAGACATTTAGGGGTTTTCTACACTATGGGTATTTTGGCTATCTCAAGGGCATTTTGGCCAATATGGGATAAATTTAGAGTATTTGGTTTTTGAATGTGTTAAATGATTTAAAATGTGATAAGTATGTCATGTAGAATATTTGGAGTAATTATGAGTGACCTAAGTCTAATAAAATGAGAAAATAGCTTAAATTAGGAATAGTACCCTAGAGGTGGGTCATTATCGTATATGTAAGATATTAGAGTTAGACCTTGATTTTTGGATATTTTATTAATATTTTCATTTAAAAAATTTATATTAAGTTTGGTGACTATATAATTCTTATGGAAAAATTTATGCTTAACTTATGAAATTAGGGTTTTGTAGGGATTATGAATAGTAACTCTAGATATAGGATTGTTATTACATGTATAAGATGCCAAATTTAGACCTTTATTTTTAGATATATTGATGATAACTATATGTTAAGATTTTTAAAATTTGTGGATAAATGAGTATTATAGGAGGATTTAGGCTTATAAGATGAAATTAGAGTTTCTTAGAAAAAATGTGGCCTTTTTCATTAGGGAATGTTCCGATCTTCATGAGGTTGTATTTTATGTGTTTTGGATAATAAGGTTATGACATATTATGTGCCTTACATATGTATGTTTTCATTATGACCTTGAGATAAATAGTAAAAGATAATATGAGTCAGCACCGATTATACGTGTTTGTTCCACTAGATGAGAACAATGGTGAGGAGCTTTATGCCATATAGTTGCATATTATTGATATCATTCCACCGATAGAGAATAGTGACCAAGAGTTTTATTCCCTAGAGTTGGACGTAGAGTCATTTTGATTTTATTTTTGGTTTGGATACCTTTTGGGACTCTCAGTTTCAGCATATCCCTTTTTATGTATTTTGATATCATACTCAAAGTTAACCTCCAAACTCTTATCTAAGTTTATGAAATTCATCTTATTATTTGTTTATGATGTTTTAAAAATTAACTATTTTACCTTGCAAACGATGTAAGGATCATATGGTAAGCCAAACATATGTTAAGTATAATGGTAACACCCAATTATTTTGATATTTCACTTTCGTTAAAATATATTAAAAAAAATTAGTAGTAAATTTTGGAGTGTTATAACTCCACTAGCTTAATAATAGTGGTCGGGTGCGTTTTGTGCTATGAGATTCTTCTAACCATTCCACTAGCTTAAGAATAGTGGAAATGATCATTTTTTTCCAAGGAGGTGTAGAGCATGTTCCACCAGCTTAATAATAGTGGTCAAGCACATCTTACTCTGAGAGGTATTTTATTCTATTCCAACGAACTAATAATAGTGGGGTCCTGAGCTTGACGTGAATAAGAAAATGGTTGCTAATATTATCTGATTATGGAAATTTGGATTTAATTATTCTTTTTTGTATCATGTTTAAGATTTTCATCTGATGAATTATTTATGGGATCTTATGTATTTGTACCATTTCTCTACTGTATTATCACCGTACTCAATACATAGTATACTAATTATCCTTCTCATGGGTGGTAATCATTTCCATGAGTAGATGGGCCAAATGTTTTTGTGTAGGTCTATGAGGACTCATTGGATTATTTTCCTTCTTATGATGCTTTACATATGGAGGAGTGACTCTTATGTATCAAGATTGGGAATAGAGTCCCGAATACCTCTTTGGATTCTTAGTTCTATGGGATCCCTTTTGATGTGTTTGATATTACACTTGGAGTTAACCTCCAAACTCTTTTCTAAGTTTATGAAAGTTCTCTTATTCTATATTTATCATGTTTTGAGTCTTAACTATTTTACCTTATAATTGATGTAAGGATGGTATGGTAAGCCAGAATTATGATGATTATGACAATAACACCCATTTTTTGTTGATATTATGCTTCCACTAAAATAAAATAAAATTTAGTAGTAAATTATGGGATGTTACAAGGTGAGTTTGCTAATTGAGGAAGGTATATTGTGCACCACTCATCACTAGTATAAGATTGAACTCATGGTAAGGACGAGGAAGAGTAGAAAAATAGGAAAATAGACTCAACAAATTAGACATGAAAAGATATAAATATATGATTAGTCTAAGGTTCAAGATAGTGGTAGGCATGTTGGGTGAAAGAGTAGCTTACAAAAATACAATGTGGTAATTGTGATTCATGCTTATGGGATGTATAAGGTCCCAACCAAGGAAAAAATAGATAGGATTTTTCAATGGTTTTGGCTTTCCCTGGAAACTTGTAACCCAACCCATGAATTTAAGTTTAAACATAGTTAGGTTGGATTATTATTTTGTGTGGGTTATTATGGGTTGAACCTATGTATAAACTATTTAAATTTGGGTTTGGATATTCATGAGTTTCCATGGTAATATAATAATATTATTGTATGAAACTATTTTCAAAACCCGAGTCAGTCATTTCTCATGGCTTCTTTTTCTCACTCTCTTTCAACTTTCATAGCCCATTTGACCACAATTCCACCACACACAATCATTCAATCTTAGTCTTTGAAATGGAAATTCCACTACGCTCTTGTGTGTCACTAATTTTTTATTTCAACCTAATCTCTCTTTCCAATTGATCTGTCTCCATCCTAATTTCTTTGTCGTAAATCTTAGAAAACACAAATTAGTCTAGTTTTTTCCTTGAAGCTTTGATTCTGGTTAGATTTGTAAAGTTGTAAAGGTATGTTCTTTATTCAATTCCAGTCAGAAAACCCTTTCTCTTCTTTTACGAGGAAAAATTAAGTTAATTTGTAGTAGTTGTATGGTTGTGACAAAAGGCATAAAGTATCAAATAGTTATTAGTTGTTTTGATGTGGTGAAAATCATAAATGATCAATCCTAGCCGTGTTTGCTTGTGATATTCTATGTTTATAGTTCATTTGATTCAGAGGTTTTGGCTTGATACACACTTGATACATGCTTATGATTGTGGTTGTATTTGAATCATAGCTACATTTAACACCAGTCTATAAATAAGCCTTGTGCTACATGGATTGCCTTGATAATTCTTTGTCACATTATATGTTGATTCAATATTCATCATAGCAACAATTATCATTTACCAAGACCAGAAACCGTGTCACAAATGCCTAAAATGAAACATATCTAGCTAGAATTGGCAATGAGGTAAGTAGAATCACTACCATCTATTTAGCTTATTTTTTGTTGTGATAGCTCTCACACTATATAAAGCTCAGAAGCATTGATAATAAGTGGGTGGATGGATTTTTCAGTTGAGTTCAATGTTAAAGTTGATGTGGAATCGCTAACTGGCTAAGTGGAATAAATAGTATAAGAGACTAAGTAAACTGGAGAGAAAGGTTTTATTATAGAGAAAAAAATTTTTAATCATAATCAAGAACTATCTACTTTTGTTAGAATAAAACCTCTAAATTTATGCAAAGTGCTCGTAAAGATAGTATTATATAGTTACATTATAAAGCGTCCAATTGAACTCCAAACTTTTGGAACCAACTCTTGGTTTCACTCCAGCTCTCATTGATGCTAGTGGTAATATATAACTATCACTTTTGTCAAACTGAAAAATGGTGTTGCGATTGAGGAATCAAATTAAGATGACAATCTAACACAACATAAAGGCTAAATAAACATTCTTTCTCGATGCCATAACAATGAGACCCATGGTTAAGAATTGTATAGAGGATAGGTTTAGCATGGAGCACATGAAAACCTATGAGAATCAAGGACCACCTAGTAAATCTAAAACCTAAATCAACACCGTAACTTATTCAGAAAAAGAATATGTTTGTTACCTATATTTTCAGTACTTATTGTTATATTATGATGATATGATGATGTATTATTTACTTATACCTATGATTTACATTTAATAGGATATTTATAATGGTTAAAGAACTGAGATTTCTTATTTCCAAAATAAAGAGATATTATAATACTATCTCACTTGTTTGGGAGCATTTGATACAAATCAAACAAGGTGAATATGCTTTGATCACATATGTCCAATGTAAGTATTGTAGTCAAGAATATAAGTGGAAAAAGATTGATAGAATAAGCACCTTGATGAGGCACCTAGATAAATGTTAATCATATCCATATAATGAATTAAATGGGGGGGGGTTTACTACTTATAAGAAACATGATGTGCATATTGTTATGAAAAAATGGAGACGTAATCAAGATACTATCATACGGAGTTTGAAAGGATGATAATAGTTGATGAGTTATGTAAAACCCCAAAGTGTACTACTCAAAAATTTTATTTTAGTAGAAGTGTAATAAATAAATAATAGGTGTTACCACCATACTCAACATAAGTCTAGTTTACCACACCATTCTTACATCAAATACAATGCAAAAATAGTTAACACTTAAAACATGGTAGAACATAAAATGAGATAGATTCATAACTTAGGTAAAAGTTTGAAGGTCAGCTTCGAGTACAATAGCTAAAATACATAAATAGGGATGTATTGGAACTAAGAGTCTCAAAATTTATTCAAAACCAAATGAATACAAGATAACATAACTCTATCCCCAACTCTGATACATAAAAATTGTTCCTCTACAATCAAGGCATCATAAGCAGCAAAGTCATCAAGATGGTCCTCAATGACTTGGACAAAATCACCTAGGTTGTCTACTTTTAGAAATGATAAACACCCATAAATAGGATTATTGTTACGCTACGTACTGATTAAGATAACAATACAGTCATAGCAAGGTTATATAGAATACATAAGCTCACATAAGATATTAAATATACATATATGTTAACATAATGTGATGCTAAGTAAAGACTAATTTTATAACTCATAATTAGATATAATCATAATCCATATTTTATTTATGTTGATTTTATGGATCCTACTATTCCTAATCTGGTGGAACGAACTAAAGCGCCTCTCAAGGCAAAACATATCTGAGCCACTATTATCGTCTGGTAGAATGAACCCATTATATACCGGTGTAACACATTCATGTCTATGTTGAATTTAGGGACCCCACTATTATTAATAAAATGGAAAATACTAAAGAAACTCTCAAGGTAAAATACACTTGAGCCATTATTATCATCTAATGGAACGAACACACAACACCTTGTCCTTAGCTCATGTGATCTTTCACTTTAAGTTATTAGTGTCTTATTCATGGTTGTATATCTCAAGATCATCATGCATATACACATGAAGTCATGAAATTCATATAATATATCATAACATAATGATTAAAAACACTTGAAACACAACCCCATGAATATCGATACATCCCTTAAGGTAAAAGGCTATATTTCATCTAAGAAACCCTAATTCCACAAGTTAAGCATAACTTTTTTCCTATTACTCATTTTATCACAAAATTTAATAACCATTCTTGAAATATTATTATTTACAACATATTAAAAAATCAAGGTATAACTCAAACATATTACACATGCAATATTAGCTTGCCTCTAGGGTTACTATTTACAATACGAAACCCTAATTTCACAAATTAAGTATAATTTTCCCATAAGACTCATATAACCACCAAATTTAATAAAAATTCCTAAAATAAAAATACTAACAATATATCAAAAAATTAAATTATAAATCCAAAATTTTATACATGCAATAATGACCTACCTCTAGAGCCATTATTCCCAATTTAAGTTATTTTCTTATTTTATTAGACTTAGGCCACTTGTAATTACTACAAATATTTCACATAGTATATTTAGCATAATTTGAACCAATAATTATATTAAAATATTATATAATCCACATTTTACCCATATTGACTAATTTTCCCTTAAGACAACCAAAATACCCATATTTTCTCAAAAACCCTATGAGTCCCAATATGAATGATTTTCAACCTCCGGCACATATCCTTGTGAAAACAATTAACCACAAGTATACATACATACGTGTGTGTACGTGTGTGTGAGAGAGAGAGAGATAGTGTGTGTGTGTGTGTGTGTGTGTGTGAAACATCATAGCCCAATTTAGATAATTGATTCATGTCAACCTTCTTTAATTGCAAAACCCAACTTAACCAACAAAACACCCAATCAGATGTTATTTTTCTAACTTTTTCATCATACAACACATCATATAATGAAACAAAATTATCATAATGGCATTATCCATATAAAAGTACCAAAACATAATATTTCATACAAAAACACACATTGCACACAAATACCCTATCTACAACATGTATCCTTACCAAAACCATCTCCGATATCTAAGCACGTATAACTTAAGAATCCTATTCCAAAACCATTGGAAAATAACCTAAAATCCAAAGATATATTAACATTAGAACGTAGGGAAATATAAAAGGAAAATCTAAGGCAAAGGAGGGTGAAAATGGAGAAAACAAGAATAAGCAGAGGAGTATATGATACGTGGGAGTGTGGCAAAAGGAACGATGGTGCATGGGTAGTGCGTTGGTGGTGCATGGAAGGTGGGAAAATGCACGGTGCAAGGAGGGTATAGTTGTGCTAAAGAGGAGGGAAAATCATGCCAAGGAGAAGGTCAAAAAGGAACATGATGGTGTGCATGGCCTGTGTGAGATGAGGACACAAAAGGTTAAAGAGGAACACGCATGAATTTTCTAGAGGGTGTGTACGGGTTATATGGGAAAAGAACGCATGACCGTGCAAGGGAGGTGCATGGAGGTGCTATTGAACAAAAACCAGAAACTAGGCATTTGTGGAGGAGGAAAATAGATGGTTTGGGTGGTGCTGGTTGGGCGATGACTAGGGAGAGTGATGGGGATATAGTGGTTTTTCGTTGTTGGGGAAATGGTGGTGTTTGGTGGTTAGTGGTTGTGAGTGGTGTGGGAATTGGACATCAATAAATAGAGAAAGGAAATGGAGAAGGGAGAAGAAAGAGTGAAAAGAAGGTGATCAAGGCTAGGGATTCTCAATGATAATGGAAGGAAAGGAAAGAAGAAAAGGAGCCCAAGCGCACACGCGCACGTGCGTGCACACACACACACACATATATATATAGGTGCATGGGGTTGAGGTGAGGGAGGTAGAAATGTAGAAGGGTTTAGGTTGGTCTGGGTTTGGGATCAATAAAGGGTTTGGGCTTGCTACAACTAGGGTACAGGCTAGTGCATATGGTGTAGGGAGTTAGTGAGCAATGTAGGGGGCTAGTATAGTGGTAATGTAAGGCATAGGAAGGGAAAGTGTAACACCCCCAAAATTCACTACTGAAAAATTTCGTTAATTAAAAGGAATTTAGCGGAAGCAAATTAATAAAACGTGAACTTTGGGAGTATTACCGCCACACTTAGTACCAGACCAGTTCACTCATACCATTCCAGTACCAAGTGCTAAGGCTAAGAACAATGAAATACAATTTGAAATAAATTCAACATACATAAATCAGAGTAGCGCATCAAATCGTTTACAAGAATAACATCTACCAATGATGGTTACTTAAACAGCATTAGCATTAAAAACCAGGAGTTTAAAAGAGAAAGAGAAAACCCTAACGATATCGGATAAATCCTTACTCTCTTTCCCGTAGCCCACTTGAGTAGCACCTGAAAATACCTACAAGGGCACTGCCCATTGAATAGGCAGGGGCCCCATAAAGGGAATCCCTTCAGTACTACGGTACTGAGTAACCCTTTAATACCACACTTAAATATAGGCCCGCGATGTAACACATAATGCAAGCTATGTACATATGAAAATAGGGTGCATACATAACAATCACACATAAAACAAGTTATGATTCACGATCGATACTTTTGGGCCTTAAGCCATGCCATAGCGTAAAATCAATACATCCGGGCCTTAAGCCATTATTCCATCATCATTCAATCAATCTCATATTTTATATCCATGTGGGTGCGAGAACCCCACTATTATAGCCGGTGGACCAGAAGGTAAATGCACAGGGCAGAACGCCTCTGACCACTATTATTGGCGGTGGACCGGAAGGTAAGCACACAATGCAGAACGCATCTGACCACTATTATTTGCCGGTGGACCGGTCTGGCCCCGACTCACATGGTATTCCACTATAAGTGATTAGTATTTTTCCATAATCTTATTCACATACATAACTAATTTTATTGAGCTCGGGACCCCCACTATTATTGCCGGTGGACCGGAATACATATAAAATCATCATACAGGGTACAACGCTCCTAGCCACTATTATAACCGGTGGACCGGGATATATAAAGAATCATCATCCAGGGCACAATGCTCCTGGCCACTATTATAACCAGTGGACCGGGATATATAAAGAATCATCATCCAAGGCACAATGCTCTTGGCCACTATTATAACCGGTGGACCGGTACTCAATATCATAATCATCTGGGCCCGGCTCATTAATATTCCACTTTCAATAATAGTATCTTTCCTTTCTTTAATCAGCACATCAATCATAATTATTTTCCTCGAACGGGAGATCAATAACCCGGGACACAAAGGTACACCGGTCGTACCGGTGCATATCAGCTACTCAGTACCCTTCAACCACGAACCCAAGGACACAAAGGTACCCTGGTTGTACTAGTGCATAAAGCTAACTCAGTACCCTACCGATAAGGACACCTAATCCATAAGTATGCATACCCCCTAACTAGGTCCGTAGAGCTAGAAAGAGTAAGATATAGGGCCTGGCTGGGGCACAAAGGCACACTAGCAAAAACCAGAATAATCGTGGACTAAACCACGTCCTTAGGGTAGCGACCCCTAAGGAGTCACCATTCCCGATCTCGAGGTCTTCCACTTTAAGTAATAGTGTCTTAATTAAAGTGATCACGAAAAGTACGATAATCAGATACTTATTCACTTTCAATCGTTTCGATATCATTAGTCATTTCTTATTCAGATGATTATCCAGGATATCACAGAGAAATTATTAAGGCCATACTAATTATCAAATACTCTTACTTGGCTAATCAGCATTATTTGGATCATATTATAATGTTCCACAATCTCAAAGACATGTCAGGTACAAATTACTCATTTGCCCTTTACTTATATAATTGTTAAGTATCCATTCCTTACTCGCCAAATTACCATATTACCCTTTAGGTTACATAATTACCAAATTACCCCTCATACGGTTTAGGTTACCAAGTTATCCCCTACACTTTTTAAATCACCATTCACTCCTCATAATTGCTACACTTATCATATTTTCCATTTGGTTGGTTAGATTACCAAATCGCCCTTCTCCTTTGTTATAATTACTAAATTGCCCTTGAGTTGGGTAAATTACTAAATTACCCTCCTTTATTATCATGATTACCATTTTGCCCCTATAGTTGGTTAAATAATTATCACTTTACCCTTTAATCGGCTAAATTACCAAATTGCCCCCTTTAGTTGGATAAATCACCAAATTGCCCCTCTCCTTTATCATAATTACCATTTTACCCCTCTCAATTATTTTAATTGTCATTTTAATCTTTTTAATTATCATAAATCCCAAATCACCCTTCTTTATAATTACCAATATTAATTTACCCTTCTTCATAATCATAATTATTAATTTACCCTTCTCCATATTTATAATTACTATATTACGCTTCTCCATTATTAAAATTACCATAATGCCCTTTAATTGGTTAATTTACCAAATTACCCTTATCTATTATCATACTTATCCAATTGTCCTTCTACAATCATAATTTAATTACTAAATTATCTTTCGTCGTTAGCATAATTACCAAGTTACCCCTTACTCCCAAGTTTACCATAATATCCTTTTAACTTACAAAATTACCTATTTTACCCCTTACTTCCAAATTACCATATTATCCTTTTATTTACAAAATTACCACCATACCCCTTTTACTTGTAAAAATTCCATAACACCCATTTTACTTTACAAATTACTATCTTACCCCTCTTACATCCAAAAATTACCATTTTTATCTTTCCTTACAAAATTACCATTTTGCCCTTCGTTTCCAACATTACCATATTACCCCTTACTTATAAATTACCATTTCGCCATTCACTTATACAATTACCATATTACCACTTATTTATGAAATTACTATTTTGCCCCTCTACTTCCAAAATTACCATATTAACCTTTTACTCACAAAATTACCATAATACCCCTCACTTATAAAATTACCATTTGGCCATTTAATCATAAAATTACCATATTATTCTTTTATCTCAAAAATTACCATGATACCCTTCTTTCTCACAACTTACAATTTTATCCTTTACTTATAAATTATCATTTGACCCCTTTCTTTTTAAATTACCAAAATACCCTTTTACTTATCAAATTACCGAAATACCCTTTTCACTTATAAACTTTCCACTCAACCCCTTTATTCACCATTTTTATGAATTTACCGTCACTACATAAAATAATGATATTAGTACTTCATTCTTATCATCTAAGTCCACCAACTTGTCATTATTCAACATAATACTCATTAGCAACTACATACATTAGATCACATACTTCATAAGCATAATTACTAAAATACCCTTAGACAATAATATTACTCATGCATTAGCAACATAATACATCATAAACAAGCATTTAATATTTCCATCAATAATCAAACTTCTTCCTTAATTAGCATACCTATACATGGCACAAAGGTTATCATACTTTTCCTTTTTATCAAGCAATATAAGCAACCATATATATATATCATGCTAAGCACACAAACCATGCATAAAATCATACTAAATCCCTAATGTGCTAGCATATGTTTTTCCATGTATTTAAGGGAGGATTAACGGTTACCTTAATCCCGCAAAATATTAAATCTTACCAGTACCCCGGTTAAAGATTCAAGCTTTATTACCAACTCAACACCTAAAAATAATATTAATCATTATTAGGTTAGAAGTAAGAAATTAAAGGATAAAACTTTATAAAAACAAATTTATTTAATAATAACACACTTTAATTAAATATGTATATACCTCAAAATTTAACCAAATGAGTTTCAAAATAAGGGGGAGCTCGTGCTGCATGAGCAGCGTGAGTCTCATGCAAAAATGAGGGGAGGAAAGGGCTCAAAGAGGGTGAAGGGAGAAAAATAAGCCATTTTCGGGTTGGGGTCTTTGGGCTAGAAAAGAAGGCAGTTAGGGGAGGTTCTAAGGCAAGGGAATCATGCAAGAGTGAAGACGGGGTGTAGGTGGAGGCTAAGGGTGGTTTCACGACGGCCTAGGGCGGTGGAGACGGCGGCGGCAAGGCGGCGAAGTTGGCTGCCGAGAAGGGTCGAGGTGGAGGGGTTGTGAAGGAAGGAAAAAGAGAGGGAAAAATGGAGGGGTGCAAGGGTTGAATAAGGCATGGCGGTGGTAGAGGGGGTTGCAGGGTGTCGAACGGTGGGTTGGGTGGCAGCAGAGGTGGCCGGACGGCGGCGGAAGTGGCGGTTGCAGGTGGCTCGGCGGTAAGGGGAAAAATAGGGAGAAAAAGGAAGAGGCGGAGAAGGGAGGAAGTGCAGGGCTCGAAGGGGCTTGGGGGTCTCGTGGTGGTGTAGGGTGGTAGTAGGTGGTGGTAGAAGGCGGCGTAGGGGTTGTTCTTGGTGGTTCAAGTGGCGGCGGGTGGCGGTGATAAAAAAACAGGGAGAAGAATGGAGGGAGAAGGAAGGAGAGAAGAGGGAGTTCGGGGAAGGAGAAGGGCTCAAAAATGAGGGAAATGAAGGGCTGGGAAGATGGAGAAAAAGAAGAGGGAGAAGAGAGGGGGCAGCGGCTGGCCGGCGAGAGGGCGTAGGTGGTAGGGCTGGTCGGGTGGCAGGGAGAAGGAAGGGGGGAAGAGGGAAAGAAACAGGGCGCGCAGGCTGGGGATGCAGGGGCTGGTTGGGTTCGAAAAAGGAAGGAAAATGACGGGGAAAGAGAGAGAGAGAGGGAGAGGGAGCAGGTGGTGGCAGTAGTAGGGCGGTGGGACGCTCAACCATGGAAGAACTGGTGGTCGGGCGTGGGAGAAGGAAGAAAGGGAGGAGAGGTGTTGGGCGGTTGGACCGGCGCAGGAAAAGAAGAGAGCCGGCCGGTCCAGGGAGAAAAATAAAGGAAGGAGGCGGGCTGGGGAGATGGACGGCGCGCGAGGGAAAGACAGGGAGAAGCCATCGCGAGAGAGGGGAGATGGGCCAGTGGCCTAGTGCGCAGGGGAGGGGAAGGGCTGGTTGGGCCGAGCGGCCCAAGGGAGGGGTGAAAGGGAAAAAAATGAGAAGAAAAGGAAAAGGGGTAAAAGAAGGAAATGGAAAAATAGGAAAATACATTAAATTAATTTATAGATCATAAAATGTAATATTCTTGATAAACTATTTAATTTAATAATTAATTCATTATAATCTAATATATTAGTTTAAAAAGGATAAAGTTGGTAAAATATTATTTTGGAAAATTATTTAAATAAAATAATATGATAAATAGAAAAATATTTATTTTTAATTTATTAAATACTCTTATCCAAACTTACATACTCTAAAATCCATAAAGTAATTAAAATAAATAATTTTAAAAGCAAATATTATTTCAAATAAAAGTTATTTATTAAAATATAGGTTTTCAAAATTTTTGGGGGATTATAGAAAGAAAGGGAAATAGAGACATAAGGGTAATGTTGTGCATGGTTCAAAGAGTAAAAGGGAAGGAAAATCAAGATGGGGAGTAGGGAAGAGAAAAAGAAAAGGGAAAAAGGAGAAAAGAAAAAGAAATTTTTGGGGTTACGATTAATATTAGGTTTAAGTTTTAGAGTTAGGGAATTGGGGTAAAATTAATTTATCAAACATCCAAGATTAGGGTTAGGTTAGAAAAATATAAATTACCTAAAAATAAAGATTATGATTAATTTAAATACTCATTAATCGGGATTGGGATTAGGATTAGATAAAAATTTGGGGTATTATGTCACTATCCCCTTAAAAGAGATTTCATCTTCGAAGTCAACAAAGTAAGGTTGGGAAATAAGAGAGAAAATGAGGAAAGGTTATCTTGGTAGTTAATTATATGTAATTTGATACTACACTACTAGGTACCAAACCATTTAAAAGAGAGAGAACTCCAAAACCTAACACACCTATGTTGAAAAGCTCAGGATGTGTTTCACGCATGTCCTTCTCTGTTTCATAGGTTACCTCCTTAGCTCTATGGAAACTCTAGAGAATCTTCACTAGTGGAACTAAGATCAAATGGGTCTATCACACCTTGGTGTAGAGAATTTGCAAGGGTCTCTCCTTATAGGATAATAAATCTTCAAGCTTGATCTCACCAGGGCTGATTACATGGGAAGGATCTACAATGTACTTCCTAATATACGAAACATGAAATACATTATGAACTTGAGTGAACTCTACCAGAGTGTCAAGTGGTATGCAACCTTGCTAAATCTTTCAAGAATCTCACAAGGACCAATATACATTAGGCTCACATGTCCCTTCCTACCAAATATCAACACTCCTTTGGTGGGTGAGACCCTCAGCAAAACTATGTCTGTTGCCTCAAAACCATCACTATGATGCTCCTAATCTGCACAACTCTTTTGTTGACTCTAAGCTGCCCTCATCCTATCCTTAATCAACAGAACCTACTAATTTATCTCCTCAATCATCTCTGGTTCAATTAAAATAGTATTGCTAATATCTCTCCAACACAAAGGTATCCAACACTTGCATCCATACAATGCCTCAAAGGATGGCATCACTATACCATCTTGATAACTATTGTTAGATGAGAACTCCACAAAATGTAGGGAATCCTCCCAACTACCTCAAAATTTCATAACACATTCTCGTAGCATGTCTTCAATTGTCTAAGTCATCCTCTTAGTCTGTCCATCTGTATCTGAGTGAAAGGTGGCACATAACATCAACTTTATGCCCAAATCCTTCTATAAATTACCCCAAAAGTGCAAAAGAATAATCAAATCCCTATCGAAGACTATGTTAGTAGGCATACCATGCCTACTCACCACATGCTTCATGTAATCATTGGCTAACTAATCCATGCTCTAGGTCGACATCATCGGTACAAAGACTATTGATTTAGTCAACTAATCAATGATAACCCAAATTGTATCTCCCCATCTCTCGGTAGTCTGCTCACAAAATCTATGGAGATGGAGTCCCACTTCCATCCCAACACATCCAAAGGTTTAACTAACCCTACAAGTATGTGATACTCTATCTTGACCTTTTGACAGGTCAGATATATTAGCATGAAATCCACTACCTCTTGCTTCATGTGAGCCTACCAATAAATCTGCATAAGTTCCTTATACAACTTATCCACTCCTAGGTGAAAAGAATAGGGAGTAAAATGACCCTATTCTAAGATCTAGAGCTTAAAATTAGCACAACTCTAAGGTACATACTAATGACCCATGAAGTGAATGCTACCATCCTTATGAATCTAAAATCCTTCGCTTTGTCATCCTACATATTTTGTTAAATACTCTCAAGATTAACATCTCTAAGTTGTCTTACTCAAATATCATTGAAAACAATTAGAGTAATTGTTAAAGCACTCATTTAGGTCTCCAAATCACCCTATTGGATGATATATATCCCTATATCGCCAATCACCCCCAAGAAACTAATTAGCCACCCTATGAGAACTCAAAGAGTATGATATCTTCCTACTCGAGGTATCTGCAATAACGTTAGCCTTACCCTTGTGGTAAGTCAGCTTGATATCATAGTCCTTCATCAACTCTAACTATCTCCTCTATCTCATATTCAACTCCTTATGAGTGAATATATACTTAAGGCTCTTATGGTTTGTGAAGAGTCTGCACTGTGTCTCATATAAATAGTGCCTCCAAATCATTCATGCAAAGACAATTGTAGCCAACTCCAAATCATGAGTTAAGTGGTTTTGCCTGTGTTGCTTTAACTAACATAACGCATCAGCTACTACCTTACCATGTTACATCAATAAACAACCCATTCCATGCTTTGACATATCATTATAGACCTCAAACCCATCTAATCCTAATGATAGATTCAGAATCAATGTTATATTCAGATGTCACATGTAACACCCCCAAAATTAAAGTTGAAATTTTTTGTTTAATTAAAACAAACACAAGCACGGGGGTTCTACCATCATGATTAGTATAAGCCCGACCCCCGACCTATCTCGCACCAACCACAAGGATAAGGATAACTTCACAAATCATTAAACACACTTAAGGCAAAGAAACGTAGAAAAATGAAACATTCATAATGAGAGAATCAGAGTGCGTAATTAAAAGTCATTACAATCGAAAAAGGGTTACATAGTCGAAGCCCCCATGGGGATAAAAGGTACAACACAATAAAATAAAAATAGAAACAGGAAGAATCTGTTCTACATCACTCTTGGTCCCCCATGCCAAGTCCCGAAGGTCAGCCCCGCTCGACACCTCATAAGTGTTATAGGCATTGAAACGACATCTCCTACCTACAAAAACTTAGAAGGGACTTCTACTCATGGGAATGAGCAGCACCCATGAAAAGGGCAGTCAGTACGCTACGTACTAAGTAAGGTAACCATGCAGCTAAGGCCATACACAAAATATAGATTACACCAGCAGGTAACTATACAAATAAACCATATAAGAAATATAGATAATATAGGTTGTACTATAGTCTGGTTAAACTTAATCATTAGATCTCTGGTCAATGTACCTATTTCGCACCATGCTCTTTGTAAGTCCATGCAAGTACGGGAACCCTACTATTATATCTGATGGACTAGAAAACACCTAGGGTAGATTGTACCTAGCCACTATTATTTGTCAGTGGAACAGTCTTCGGGGCACAAGGCACCTGGCCACTATTATTCGCTAGTGGACCGGTCTGGCCCCGACTCTCATGGTGTTTCACTATAAGAAGATAGTATCGTTCCATGGCTTATCATCATTAGGTTTGGTTTGTTGAGCTCAGGATCCCCCACTATTATAGCTAGTGGAGCAGAAAACACCTAGGGTAGAACACACTTGGCCACTATTATTTGCCAGTGGAACGGTCTCTAGGGCACAAGGCACCTAGCCACTATTATTTTCCTATGAACCAATCTAGGCCCAGCTTAACAATATTTCTATTTAAGTGGTTAGTATCTTATAAATGTCTTATTCGATAAATACTTCCACCCTAAACATGCATGTCGTTTGGACTACCCGCTCATACAACCCGTCTACTCCTATTCTCCTAAAAGGGTCATCCTATATCTTGGGACCTCTACGCCTCCTAGTATATCCAAACATCCTTTCCCCATTTTCTGTACTTACCATGAATACCCAACTCATGTGCATGTGGGGAGAGGCCCACTTTTCCATATCTCTGAGTGAACTCACTATCGCTATCTAAGGTTTTCCTCGAGAACCGTAATTTGGCCTATATGGTTCAACCTTCCTCTATCTCACACAACCCATGTTCCTTTACTATCAACTCATCACCTCACTTGATTCATCCCCAAGCATCCCACTTTACTTCCCATTTTGCACATATGGCCATGAAACCCTTATTGGCCACCCCAAAACCCTAGCACCTCTCTTTCCTGATACGATGTCCCTCCCTTAATCTCACTTACCATTCCCTCTTCCACATGACACATATTCACCCTCCTTATTATATTCTTCCACTCTCATCCCATACTTCAATCCTTTCCATTATTTCTCTCTTCCACAATATCCTCTACTTAGGGTTTTCCTCCCAAACCCTAGCCAAGTTCCCCATACACCCTTATACCAACTTACGTACTATTTTTCACCCATGGACTCCAATCACCCCAAAAAATCTTCCCTTACCTTACTTAATCCTCAAGTCAACTTTTTCCATGTAAGGATCATCCCCATGCAAAGACCATCCATCTCATTCAAACCCTAGACCCCCCATGCAATACTCACTTCACTCACTTATTTTATCCACATTATCCTTTTATTGGTCCACCCATAAGTCATGAGGTAATTAGGTCATTCTCACTTCTCTCTAGTTAACTCACTTCCTTTTCCCCTTTTATATTTCCATCACCACACCATATCTTTAAAGCCTCCTACCATGCATGTCCTAAAGGGTCATATCTCATAAGCACCACAAGGCACATGATACATTATCATTTTATACATGCAATAAAGAGAATACATACACTTACCTTAGCTCGGTGCTACACTACAAGTAAGTAGTCATAATCACATAAGGTACTCAAATATATCATCACACATAACATGCAAAGCACATAATACACATATTAGGACTTAACCACATCCTTACCGAAAATGACACCGGGCTTGGAGCATGCTCCTACGCCTCCTTAGGGGTCAGACTTGGTTCACCTATAAGAGGAAAATACTAGGGGCAACTTCCCTCTTATCAAAATTATCATTATTTCCTAATTACCTTCATTATAACCTAGTATTCGGGATACTAATAATAATAGTAACTTTATTAGTAAAAATAAGGATGTTATCCTTAAAATGGTTAATTATGCTATTATTAGCCAAATAGGTTTAGGTAGTTATGCTAGACAATGACAAGATATTATTAACAATAATAGTAATAATAATGATTATAACTTTAATAATAATAATAGTGATAATAATAATAATAATAATAATAATACTAGTACTAATAAAAATAGCAATGATAATGATAATGATAATGATAATAACAATAATAATGATGATGATGGTAGTAGTAGTAGTAGTAATAACAAGCTTAGAATAATAATTGCACTAATTATACTTAAGGGCTAGAAAGGTTAGGACACAACCTAGTGAAGGTGGCGGCGGTGCAAGGGGCGGTGGTGGTGGAAGTGGAGGTTGGAGAAGGTGGTCTTTTAAGGTTAGAAGAGGGATAGTGAGAGGGTGGTTATGGTGGCAGTGGAATCTCTGGGTTGAGAGGGTTGGGCTGGTGGTGGTGACGCAGCAAGGGTGGTAGTGCAAATGGTGGTGGTTGTGGTGTCCAAAGGAGGTGGAGAAGGAGGAAGGATGAAGGAGAGGGAGAAAGGGAGAAAGGGAGAAAGGAAGGCAGGGGAAGGTAGGGGACGCTCTACTGAGTAGATTGGGTGGCAGGAGAGGTTGTGATTGTGGCACACGATGGCGAGAGGGGCAACGATGGGTGCAAAGTGGTAGGTCGAGCTCGTGTAGGGGAAAACAGGGGTGGTGAGTTGTTTGGTTTGGTGGAGGGTAATGCATGGAAGGTTTGGGTGGTGTTTTGGGCAGCGGTGTTGCGCGGCGGTAGCCAGGGAGGCGTCTGAAGCGGCGATGGCACAAGTATGCTAAATTTTTTGGGCAGAGTAAAGAGATCAAATGGGATTGGTATGGGGTATTTATAGGCCATTGGAGGGAGGATAAGACAAAGGAGGGAGAGGATAAAGGGGCAAGTGAGGCAAGACTCGATGGCTGGCAGTGGTACACCGGTATGGGCCTGTAATTTGTAGGGTGCAGGTCGGCAGGGGTAGAAAAGGGAAAGGGGAAGGGGCACACGTGGAACAGTGGAAGGGGGTACAGGCAGGTCGGTACTGGAAAGGAAAAGAAAAAGGGCAGGGGAGAGATAGAAGGGAGGTGATGGTCAGTAGGGGAAAGATAGCGCCAGAGAAGTGAGCCGACCTGCAACTTGAGGACGGGGGAGAGGGGAGGAGGAAGAAAATAGGGTCTGGCTAGCCAGTCTGGGAAGAAGGGAAGAAAAAGAAAAAAAAAGGAGAAAGGAGAAAATAAAGAAAAAAAAAGGATAAATGAAGGGAAAGGGGGAAAAGGGGAAAAGGGAAAAAGAAAAAGGAAAAATAGGTTGGTTGGGGTATTTAGGATATTTTGATATTTTTGAATATTTAAAAATAATAAGAATTAGTAAAATAATAATTAAATTTCTTTTTATATTAATTTAGAATATTTTGGGTAATTTTTCCTAAATTCTATTTTTAACTAGCAAAATACTCTAATCTTCCCCAATTAAATTCTTTATTATTTTCCTCTATTTTTTCTCAAATACTCCCCTTATTTTAATAAAATAATATATTTAATAAATTTCCCTAATAAATTCATATTTTATCATAATTTTCTAAATTAGGATTTTGGGGTATTTCACCACATCAACTCCTGTAATGCACCCTCACATGCACCCACTAAAATCTTGTGGTTTTCTTTAGAAGGTTCATCAAGGAATGAGATACCTTTAAAAAGTTCTAAACAAAGAACTTATAGTACCCAGCCAAGCTTAGAAAACTACAAAGCTTAGAAATGTTTGTGGGTTCCTTCCACTTTATAACTACCACAATCTTCACTGGATCCACTGTGACTCCTGTTGACACCACATGTCCCTAAAAGGTAACCTCTTGAAGCTAAAACTCACACTTGGAGAGGTTGACATATAGTCTTTTCTCTATAAGGAGTAACAAAATAGTGCAAAGATGCTACTCATGCTCCTCTCTACTCTAAGAGTCTACCAAAATATCGTCAATGAATACTACCGCAAAATGATCAAGGAATGACTAAAAATCCTCTTCATCAAGTCCATAAATACAGTAGGTACATTGTGAGCTCAAAAGGCATCACCATGAACTTATAGTTCCCATAACGTAGCTTAAAATTCATATTCATGGTGTTTACCTCTGCAATGTGTAACAAGTGATAACCCAAGATCATGTTGATCTTCAAGAAGATCGTAGTACCCTAAAGATGATCAAAAATATCATCAATCCTTAGGAGTAGATATAAATTCTTCATCATCAATTGGTTCATACATCGATAATTGATTCTTAAATGAAGGCTCCCATCCTTTTTCTTCACAAAAATAACATGTGTTTTCCTTGGATACACACTTGGGATATGTTCCGATAAGCCAACAACTCCTCCAACTATAACTTCATCTCTTACAACTCTATCGATGCCATCTACTATGGTGCCTTCAAAACTGGTTCCATCTCTATTACTATATTGATGGTGAGGTCTATCTCATGCACTGAAAGTATAATTGGTATCTCCTTTGGAAATATGTCGGGGAAGTCCCAAGTAACTAGAATATCCTCTAATGTTGATATGTCCTTATTCAAGAATTGAACACTACATAATACATAGGGTAACCCCTCTATGCCAACAAATATAGGTGTATAGGCAGATACAACCTTCATCGTGGACCTAGGCTTGCATCTCCTATAATAGATCCTAGCACCCTAAGGTCCCTATAACACTACTCACTCTTATACATAATTTATCACCATTTGGTATATTCCTAACATATCAACCCCAAAGATCACATTGAAGTCTCGTAGGTCCATCTCTTCCAATTCCACTAGGAATTCTATCCCACTTATCTTTAAGCTCACATCAAAGTAGAGCCTAGTGCAATCCAGCCTCTCCCCAAAAGGTAATAAAATAGATATAGACACACTACCAGATGGAGATAAGGAAGATTTAGAAATAAAAGTAGCAGATACTAACAATAAGGATGCACCCTAATAAAAAAAACACATGAACTAGTAATGAAAGGATGGTGAATATACCAGCGACCACATTTAGCTAATAGTAAACATCTTCTTGGATTATGGCATTCAAGCGCCCACTTGAGTGTCCTACCTAATATCCTCCATGATACCCTCTAGATTTTTAGGCATGTCCTCCTTTGCTCTGAGGAAATGGGCAAGGCCTCTGTGGTATCCTTTTATCCTCCTCAGGTTGGGGCAGGTGTCCTGTATTGTTGTTGTAGATGTGGATGGTAAGTATGTTGTTGATAGAATTACTATTGCGGCACAAGCAATCACTACTGTTGGATTTAACCCTACTGCCTTTGGAAATAAAAAGGTAGGTAGCCTAACTAACTACAAGCTTGACATTGAAGTGATGCACCCCAAAAATTTTATCCCAGATGATCTTGACTGCAAAGGAAAAAAATAAAGAGTCTTATCTATCTCAAATGCTAAATCTAACCACCTATCTTACCCTTAGGATAGAAACTTAGCAGTACACCTCTCCAAAACTAAATCTAACTTGTAGAACCCTGTTTCTCCAACTTTCTCTTTTTTAGGATAGAATCTTTCTCCTAAACCATTATCGCAATAACACATGAATGCTCATATAGGGTGGTTAAATATTGGAAAGCCATGACACCCATCATACTATAGATGCTAAAATAAAGCCCCTACTTAATTTGGTAAACCACGGTCAACTAACTAGCTACTATAATTAAATCAAACATCACCAACTCCATGAAACAAGCATAGTACTCCCATACAATTATGCTTCCCAAATTTAGCTACATAAACACCTTAAATTTATCCTTCTTGAATATATTAGATAAAACTTTATAAGGATTGACATCTTGAAGTCACCCCAAGACATCAACGGTCCTCTATATCCATGACAACCTACCCACCAGGCATCTATAGCTCTCTGAAAGAAGTAGGTTGTTATGCTCACCTTTTGAGCAGGTGGACAATCAAATTCCTTGTATGTTCGATCCATGTCCCAGATCTATACCTCCAAGATGATTGTATTCTCCTCTCCAACATTGATCTTTTGAATCCAATCCTTTGATACTCTCCAATGGGTAATGGAGAAGTGGTGGTAGTAGCTGAGGCTAAGGTTGAGGTGGCAATGGTGGATGTCTACCAAACTTAATATAGGCCTCAAACATCTCCTCTAGACAGCTGACACGGCCATTCAAGGCTATAGCAAACTAGCTACAAGACATAAAACTTGTTAGGATAAAATACTAGTAGCTTACTAACACATGTTGCACATTAGCATATTTAAAGGCCATTTAAGCTACCCGTTTTGATTCATCATAAGTTCATCTAATTTTTGAAGAATTAATATTTTTGAAATATGAAATAGGCTGATAAAATCAAATAGATGATTGTTTGAAAGCCAAGTTTTTGAAAACACAACATGGAAATAAAAAACTAAAGCCCTAATAGTAACACTCCAAAATTTACTACTAAAAATTTTCATTTTAGCATAAGTGTAATAAACAAATAATTGGTGTTACCACCATAATCAATAAAAGTGTGGTTTACCATACCATTCTTACATTGAATAAAAGGTAAAAATAGTTAACACTTAAAACATGATATAACAAAAAATAAGATAGATTTATAACTTAGGTAAAAGTTTAGAGGTCAACTTTGAGTATGATAGTCAAAATACATAAAGAGGGATACATTAGAACTGAGAGTCCCAAAAGGTATCTTGACCAAAATAAAAATTGGAGAAAACTATGTAAAACCCTGATACATAAGAATTATTTCTCAACAATTAAGGCATTGTAAGCAACAAATTCATCAAGATGGTCTTCAGTTATCTACACAAAATCACCTATGTCATATGTTTATGGGAATGAGAAATACCCTAAAAAAGGATGATCACTATTATACGTAATAAGTAAGGTAAAAATATAGTTATAGTAAGGTTATATGGAATACATAAACTCACATAAGAGAATAAACATACATGTATGTTAACATAATGTGATGAAACATAAAGACTAATTTCATATGGTTTCAAGAGCAACAATTTCTAGGGATTGAATCAAAATTTATACCATTGAGAGGGAGAATTTACATTCAGGTCTTCAACAAACATAATCTCAAATGTGCTTGACCACAGATTTATGGTCATCAGTCCAGAACCTTAGGTAAAAGACTGTTGGCAAATCAAGTTGGCTTTGTTTGACTCATTAAGGGATCGGCTCGGCTTATTTATTTAACAAGATGAATAAAATTTGAGCCTTATTTTAAAGCTTATTTATTAAACTAGCCAAGCTTGAGCCAAGGAAGGTTTGGCTTAGTTTTTCACAAGCTAGATCAAATTAGGCTCGAGCTCGGTTTAGCTTATTTATATGCTTTGCTCATTTGTTTATAGACTGGTCTTGTATAGAATTTATATATTAAATGATCCAAATAGATGCCTTTAAACAAGACTAATAATTAAACGATTTGATTTGGTTTTTTTAACTTTCATATAAGTTGAATACTTAAATGAGCTGAGTCATAAATCAAATCATGATAAACAAGCCAGTTTGGTTAATTATTTAAAAAAAATTAAACGATTCAAGATGAGACGACTCACAAACCTTATCAAACTGGGATCGTTTGGCCTATTACAAACTCAAGATGAATTTGATCCTTAAAAAATTAAATGAGTTGAGCTTAAGCTAGGAGGTATTTAGCTCAATTCGACTCGGTAACAACCCTAATATGTGTTTAACCATGAACTTTGGAAGTTACATAAAAAAAAATTATCAATTTTTGTGTGCTCCCTACCCTCATTATGGAGAAAATATTACTAAAATTGTTGATGATTGTTTGTTATCTTGGGGTTTAGATAAAGTGTGCACATTAACTATGATTAATGTTAGCTCTGATGATGCAACTATATATTCATTGCTTTTAATGGTATTTTTGACATGTTATATGCTTTGAACATATTTTGAATTTGATGGTAAAGGATATAATTAGTATGAAATATGGTGAAATGACCATTATCCATGATTGTGTGAAGTATGTGAGGAGCTCTTTGTCTTGTGTAGAATGGTTTAAAATTTTGTTGTAAGAGGAAGGTGGTATCAACAAAGGCATTGTGTTTATAAGTTACCACTCACTGGAACTCCACATACATGAATATAGAAGCTGCCATAGAAAATTAAAAAGCTCTTTAGTCAATATTTTATCATAATGGAAATTTGAATTTTATAAGGGATTTTGACTGGGGTGTTTTGAAGTCATTACATAAGTATTTATAGCACTTCTATCACGTGAAAAAGAAAATTTTGGGGTCTAACTATATAACCTCTCACAGTTTTGTAAATAGGTGAACACTATTATGTCGATCTTGATAAAATGGTTTAGTCAAAATTCTACATTTTGGAGAATGGCATTGGTTATGAAACAAAATTTTGAGGAATATTGTGATTTAGAAAATATCAATGTTATGTTATTTATCTGAATGGTCTTGGATAATTTTTATAAATTAGTTTATTTATAGTTTTGTCTCAAGAGGTTTTATATGGATGAAAGTAAGGAAAAGGTTTTAAAGTTAATGATGAAAGTCGATCATACTTTACAATGCCCATTTGATTGCTATAACTCTTTATCCACATTATCGTTGGGTTATGGTAGTTTTTCTCCTAGTTCTTTCTCTCAAGCTCCCACCAAGTACAAAATATATATGGCATTCCTAATGTGGAGGAAGTAATGAATGAAAGCTAAGAAGATTGGTAACTTTATTTGCAAGATGTGGAGAAGAAAAAAAAGATCAAATATAAGTTACAATGATATTTGGATAATAGCATCAAAGAATAAAAACCCAACTTTGATATTTTGCATTGATGGAGGTCTAAATCTAGCATATATCATGTGCTCTCGATTATGGCTCATCACATATTGCCTATTTAGATTTCTATTATTGCTTTAAATAGTGTGTTTTCCACCAGTGGTCGAACACTTGATCCTTTTAGGAACTATTTAACTCCAAAGATAATGGAAGCTCTAGTTTGTGGCCAAGATTGGTTAAGATCATCCTCTACACCAATTAAAATTAAATCATGTCTAGAGGTGACTAAGGAATTGGAAATGGGTATTTTTATAATATTATTTAAATAATTAATGTTATATACCTATATATGTATTTACTTATAAATTAAGCTTGAAATAGATATTTTCCATGTTTCGCCCATGATGTGTAATATGGATCTTTAAACCCATGAAGAGTTGATTAAGAATGCTAGAAATGAATTGGTGTACTTAGTTTGGAAAATATAGTATATAATTATTAATTAGATATAATGAAATAGGTTAATTGAACTTTTTAAGAACCAATATCAAAACTTGGTATATAATAGAATTGCCTTTTTGTTAACAATTCTTGTGACTATATCTTTAATATCCAAAAAAAATTATCTAGTATTGTACCATTTTTTTATATTGATATTAATCATGTGGTAGTTCCATTTGATTCCTTTTTACCGTCTGTAATGATTTATACGCATGCATATTTAGATATTTTTTTATTTTACTAATCAAAGTTAATTACATCATTGCTTACATCTTTATCTTATGACCATGAGTTTCATTATGTATGTGTCCAGTGCCCACAAATCTCAAATCCATTCTATTTTAAAGGAAGCATGTCTTTGTTTTTATTTTCAACTACTTTCCATCTGCTAGATATAATTAAGGATTAAAAAGTGCAAGCTAGATAATATTTGATATTGTATTTTTTTTTTCTTGTTAATTCATTTTCTTTTAATGAGGTGCTATTTTTTCTTTTTTACCTATCATTTTCATTCAATTTTTCAAGGTATAACTATTAACATGAATCAACAACATAATAAATTAATAAATCCAAAAATACGAGGAATCTATAAAAACCTCTAATTAAATCTCAAATTAGAGGTGGTGGTGGTGAATTGAAGAAAATAAAAAAAAAGTATAGTGGTGGAAGTGGTGGTATTAATAGTGGTGGAAAGGGGGAACAATAGTGGTGGAGTGAATGGTAATAGAGTTAATGATAAACTAATTGGTATATATATTAACCAATGCTAACTCATGGTCAACCCATATAACCATAGGTTATGATGGGTTGGGTTAAAAGTATTAGTCATTTTCCATAACCCATCATGGGTTAAACCATGATTTTCTATGGGTTGTATGGGTCAAGATGCTATGGGTTGGATTTAACCATGGCCACCCATTTAAACACTCCTAAAAATAGGCAATAAAAAATTCATAAACGGTCATAATTTGGTTGGTAACCAAACAACTTGAAGTAGGGTGAATGATAATCAAGAGTAGACATAGGAAGGCGGTTAAAAAAGTATGTCACTATAGAGAAAGAAAGATGTCGATATATAAGGGGCAATAAAGCATAAGATAGTAGTGTAATTGAGTTGATCATGACACTCAATGTAACCATTATTTTTGGGAGTATGAGGAGGGGAGGTGAGATGAAATATGCCATTGGTAGATAAAAATTAATATAGGGCCTAAAATCCCCCCTCCCTTGTCTTATTATTCAAATATAATGTGAGTATAGGGAAATTAAAAACTATTCAACCAATGCCTTATGCCTTACAAAAACATTACGAGTATCGGACTTGCATTTGAGAAGTTAAAATGACATATATTTGCTATAATGGTCAACAAATATAATTTAGTATGTAAAATTATCAAAGGAGAGAACATGAGATATCCATAAATTAGTAAAGGCAACTTCAAGGGGAGATAAAATGATGAGAGATGATACAAAAGATGGCAATTTGTAACTTTTAGTATTGTAGCAAAATTTACAATGAAAATTAAGAGAAATAGACACATGAGACATTTGAAAATGGAGTTAAAAAGATGACCCAAGTGATGGTGTCATTCCTAACGATTAGCCTTTGATGTGGCAAAGGCAAAGAGTGGTGGTGGAGAAGTGGCTGAAAACTCATAGACTCCTTTCCTAGTTATCCCATGAACTAGAGTTGTCCTCGTGTGAATATCCTTGATACAAAATGAATAGGATGAAGATTTGATAGAAGCGTTATTATCTTTGCGGAGCTAAGAAATATAAATAATACTACATAACATGGTAGAGATGCAGATATCCTTAGATAAGGAAAAAAAAGGAGGGAGTATGGAGATAGGTGAGGCCAGTGTGAGAGATCAGTAATCTGGAGCCATCACCAATAACAATTTCATCGGTATCATCCTAAAAAATAAGAAGTGATACATTTTATGAATCAGTTGTGACATAGCAAGAAGCTCCACCATTTAATAACTAAGAGGAGGAGGGATTAGAGGGGGTAGCAACTTGAGCCTATGGGCTAAGTGAGGATGGATGAGGTACACAAGTGGGTGGTTGTATAGTAGGAAATTGTTGATGAAAGGTGGAGCATTAAGACACTACATGATAATGGATACCACACCATTCAAAATGACTAATGAATTGATGTGGTGGAGGGTGATGAGTAAAGGAGGTTTCACGAGTGTGAGAGTGCTTAATGTGGAAAGATAATTAAACATTGGATGTGTTAGGGTGAGTGGTGGTAGGATGGGTAGTGGATGGAAAGGTAGATCTAACTTTAAGACTAAGAGAAAGCTCTTCATTAATGACATACATTCACGACATAAATAATTGGTTGGTAAGAATTATCAAGACTATAGAGAACTTTGTCAATGACATCCTTATGATCAATAGGTATTGAAAGAATTGCAAGCTCATCTATACAATGCTTTATCATTTACATATATTTAGTAATAGAATGAGAACCCTTTGTGATATTCTTGAGATGATCCTTGATTTACTTGATGTGCCCTCATATAGGGATAGCATATGCGTGTGCAAGGATGTCCCAAGCTACTTTAGTGGTGGTCACATCAGATATGAGAGGATTAGTAGCGAGAGAAAGATTTCTGGTGAGAGTACAAAAAATAAGTTTATCTTTAAAAATCCTTTGAGGAGTAGGCTTAATTCAAATTTGTAAAGATCATAGCCAATGAGAATGGCTTCAATTTGTGTATGCTAGGAGAGATAGTTGGTAGAGGTCAATTTTATGGAGTTATGAATGGTTACCAACATAAGAGGCTTGGTTAGTTATGTTTCATTAAGAAATATATTGATCATGTCAGAGGAGGCCTTTGAATAAGAAAAAAAAGATTAGAGGATTGGTGGCTCTGATACTATGTAGAGAGAATATTTTAGAGTGTGGCTCAAAACATTCATTGATAATTTTCATATGTATAAACATTACATGATAAGGTTGAGAGAATATCTCAATCAACTTAGCTAATTAGGTAAAAAAAATAGAAGATTATAGAATGTTTGATTACTCTCTCAATCAACTTAGTTAATTAAGAAAATGAGAAGATCAAGGAATGTTTAACTATTTAATAACAGAATAGTTATAGTATTTGAATACTAAAATTATGGGAGAGATTATTGATCTCAATCCTTATCGACTGGTACTAGCAGGTAGCTAGTAGTCCATGGGATAGAGTTCAGATGGTGTAAAAAACTAATAGTTGTTCATTATTGTGGTTTATTAGGATTCGTCATATGTCAGTTAGCTTGAGAGAAACAATCCTTACAATTGTTCACCAATTTTGCATAGATAAGGCATTGAGATTTTTGAAGTTAATTTTCCCTTGCTTGGTATTAATTATAGAAAATAATTATTATATATAATCATTTATTATGGAAACTATAAGGTTTATTCCTAAGTAGGTGTGATAACTTCTTGTTCTATTTGGGCAAGTACATATTTTTCTTAAAAATTCAAATCATAGTTATTTTTTGTGTGGTTGATCATATACCCTTCTACAACTTTGTTGATGTGGGATGGATAGAAAATTATTTTAATTGGCTCGAAGTTGGTATCAAATTTACAAATAAAGAGGTTATAAAATTATGTTTCTCCTAGAAATACAAGAACAACTACTAACTAATCCCATTTCAAATTCGCAAGTTTTAGTGCTTTCCAACAATGATATTCCTGCCCGAGATATAAATGTTGCACCAACTGTAAATTTTGGTGTAGGTGAAGGCAAAACAAGTTGGGTCCTACAATGTGTTGATGTTAGAAGCCAACAAATACGGTGTCACTTAAGTATTCAAGGCATCTTTCAACCAAAATTATTACATAAACTGGATACACCTAATTTTGGATGCTCCACTTGCATATTTAGTATAATTATGGTCTATTTTCAATGCATTTTGGTGTAAAGCTATCACATTTTTATAAATTTACACTAAAATTACACCATTATTATACTAAATGCATATATGATGCACCCAGTTCATAGAATGACCTCTATCATTTTTCAGACAGTCAAGTAAGCTACGTATTTATGAATCAACTACAATTATATTTACCAAGTACTTACATGTTTAAGTTTAGTTGAACTGAATAAAAAATATTGTTTAATATACCAAGGCATCGTAACAATGAGATTTGTTTGCTTAAGATACCCATGAATCTGTGACTATGAGTCATCTAATCAGTTTCACTTGGTGCGATGGTGGCTAGAGATTACAGCTGCAGTGGATTAATGACTCTCAGTATAACAACAAGAGATTGAGGTTGCATTTCAATATCATCATCAATTGCATCAAATATTAGCTAGGAATCTTTATTACTATTTTACTATTTTTAACCAGACCCACATCGTTTCTTCATCAAATACTAAATCTTTGTTGATAATTACTTTCTCAATAATTGGATTGAAAAATTTGTATGCTTTATAGTGTTCACTTACTCTAAGAAATACATAATTCAAACCCTTGGCATCAATATTTTTTCTCTTTACATCAGGAATGTGTGCATATGCTATGCACCCAAACTCTTTGACATGATCCACTACTAGATTCCATCCTCCCCAATATTTCTCAAATGTCATATTATTAAATAAAAAAAATAGGACACCTAATCAAAATATAATAGACTACAGAACAAATTCAGGATAAAAACTTTTAAGAACCCCTCATTTAACAAATAGATTACTAACCATGGTGGAAATGGTATAGTTCTTCTCTCATATAAATCATGTTTTTGTAGTGTATATGATGTTATGAGTTGCTAAAAATGGAATGCCGAACACAAAAGGCACCAAACTCTTTTGAGAAATAATCACCTCCATGAGCAATTCTAAGGATATTAATCTACCTTCCACTTTTAGCTTCTACGAATGCTTTAAAGTTTTGAAATGCATTAAAAGCTTCCTATTTTTCTTACAAAAAAAATATAACTTATGACTTTCTAATAAAATTATCAATGAAAGAAATAAAATATTTCTTTTCACCATTTGAAAATGGATTGATTGAGCCACATATGTCTAAATACACCAAGTATAGCAAGTTCTAATGTCTCCTTAGCTTTCCATTTGGAAATGAATCACAATGTTACTTTCCAAATATGCATTCTTCATAGACCTTGTATGGATTTATGATCATGGGGAGGCCTATCACCATTTGCATTTGATATAGTTTCCTCAAGCTATTAAAATTTGGGTTTCCAAATTGATAATGCCACAACCATGATAAATCATCTTCCTTAGCAATAAAACAAGCTTTGGCAGTCTCTATTTTTTAGTGGGAATAGCATGTTTGAACTCATATCTATGACAACAATGCTACATCTAACAAGGTCATATATCTAACAAGAACCATCCTATGAAGTGATGATATAGGCCTTCTTTTATAATTGCCCAACACTTAATAGATTAGTTCTTTAAATCAAGCACATAAAACATATTGGAAATTGTTTCGGTAAAACCATTTTTAGTTTTTATCCAAATATATTTTTCCCCCATCACATTTAATTAAGAAAAATCACCAAAACTGTTAATGGTAAATAAAAAAATCAATTAAATATCATAAAGAAGACTTACAACCACTCATATGATTGCCACACATTATGTCAACATACCGGGTATCAAATATAGGTTCTTCATTAGCATGAAAGGCCATTAAAAGTGTTTCTTCTTCCCTTCTCTCAAAAAATTTTGATTTTTATCCTTTTCCTTTATCTTTCAGTAGCTTTATATATCATTCATTATTATAATGACCATAGTTATGGAAACAATAGCAGTTGAAATTCTAATTACTAGTTTGTTTAAAACAACCTCTTCCTTTAGCTTGAGAGCTTGGTGATGAAAATTCTTCTTGTCTAAAATTCTATTTATGCCTAACTCCGTTGTGGTTACCTCGACCTCCTCTTCCTCGTCCCTTACCACATCTACTTTAACTCTTCCTCAATAGCTTGAAAAAACATTAAAGGTATTATTTAGCATTTAGTCATGTATTATTGGCAATGCTTATTCTACATATGTATTATTGTCTGTGGTATTGCAATTTAGCGTTTGGTCATGCACCAGTAAAGGGCTTTGAAGCTCATCAATTAACCTTGTGTCAATATCGTAAGATTCTTCAATGGAAATCACAATATATTTGAGCTTCAGATCCTTTGATCTCAATATTTTCTCTACAACAACATTGTCTTTGATCTTTTCACCATGAATCATTATCTTGTTTGCACTCCCCGTAACTCATCCAAAATGATCAATGACCAACTCCCCTTTTTTTCATTTAGAGAGTCAAAATCTCTTCACATTGCTTGATATTGTGCACAATTTACTCTTTTTGAGCCTTAGGACTTTTTCTTTTTCATAGAATCCCATATACTTTTTTTATTTATCTTTCTATATAATAGTCTCTATAACATCACAATTGATTGATAGAAATAGAAAATTATTTATCTTAAAATCTTTCAAACATGACTCCTCAATTTTTTCTTTTTGGGAATTTGTCAAGACTTGATATGCTGCCTCCGTAGGTGTAGTAAAACCCTTATCAAAAACCTCCTAATTATCCTTAGATTTAAAGATATTATCCATTAGCATACTCCAATTATCGAAGTGACCATCAAAGTGAGATATTATTGATTAAACAAAAGACACTTTCTCTATAGCCATTTTTCAAATAAATTCTACTCTCAATATTTGTTCATTAGTTATCACCTCTACAAAGACTTTGATACCAAATATGAAGAGAGATATATAAGAGAGTATGGAGAGAGAAATTGCATGCACACAAAATAAAGGGATTCTTTCATTACTTAAATAGCTAATAGTAGTAACAAATCAAAGTAGATTTTGTGAAACTATCCACAACCCACAACTCAATAAACTCTAACAAAATAGGAACTACCCGATAAACTAGGTTCAACCCAGTTACATGTAACACATAACAAAGCAATTAATTAATAAATATTAACATATATATAATAAAGCATACTCAACTTATTAATTATCCAGTTGTTATCAATGTTTCCTCAATCAAAAATCATAAACGGCCCAAGTGACAACAATAGTTTGGCAACAATATACAAACATATAACATGTTGGTTCTCATCAATTTCCCCTTCTTCTTTTTTCTTTTTTTCGCTTTATTTATCACAAAAATTCAACACTAAAATGGAGAATAATGAGGTCATCTACAGACACAATAGATATAATAACTCAAACAATAACAAGAAAGTTATGGCAATCACCTGACTCATCTATAAATTACCAATTTACTTTTCTCTATATAACTTCCTCCACTTCTTTGTTTCTAAACTAAGTGAGTTAGTAGAGAATACCCTCTTCACATGTTAACCACTTTTACTTTCCTTTTTTTTTTTTGCAAACCTGGTATCCTAAGAACACACAAATGCCATTAGAACTCACTTCACCACATCTTTAGCACATGACCTATGAAAACAAGGAAGAACTATAAAATTTTGATAAAAAAAACAAAAAAAAATGAATTTGGAGATCCAACTACATCATCCTTTGAATTATTTTGTGTTGAGGTAATAATAGAACACCAATAAATAACTTAAGCTACTTTTTCTCTTCTAAAGTCTGATATCATTAGGCAACTTAGTTTTTGATAAGTTTTTATACCCCCTTACCCAATGCCTTATTTGAATTGAAAGTTTGGGTTGTTTTGTTAAGCTAATCGGTTTGACTACACCACAAGTGTGCACGCCGCTACCTGCCTATCTGATCTATGAAGGGTGTGGGTGGGTTATAGATCGAGATGGATCATACTTTCTTTTTTGCTAAAATTTTGAATTGATTTATTACACTTTTGCTCAGTATTTGGTAGTTCCAGTTTTATAGCTCATTTGAATGCTTTTGTTGCTCGGTTTCTTCGTGCAAAGAGTGGAAGACATTCCACTTCCTCACATTTTTCTCTAATTAAAATTTCCTTCTTCTATTGTTTGAAAAATACCAAAAAAAAACATTTTTCCTTAGAGATCCAAGCTTTCTCTCTATTTTTTTCTTCACAAAATTTGGGCACTATTTTGAAACTTCCATTACCCTTTTCTATTATATGTTGGAGCCTAGAAACACAACATTCATGTTATTGAAGATTGTGGATGATCCCTAAGTGTATGGACTAGGTGTTGGATGATTTTGGTGTTAATCAAACTAACCTAGAGAAACACATGGGCCTCATGTTATTTAATATGGCAAGTGTTTCTTAGCTGGTTATTCTCGTTGCTTTTTAGTTTAAGGTTGAATGTCTAAAAATTAATATGAGGGTGTTTCACTTACATGGTTCGGATTTTACCTAAAATCTAGCCGTGATTTAATTTTCACATGTTTTATTTGTTGCAATATAAATGGTATTATTTTGTGAACTCTAAGGCAAAAAACATCACATGAAGAAAGAAAAAATAGGATTAAAAATTGAGATTGAATTCATCTTGTAATTTCTTAAATTTATCTTGTAGTTACTCTTTATTTGATCAATAAAAACCCCTAATCCAAACCAATTTGATTAACATTTTCATTCTCTATGCTTATTTTTCCTATTCATTGTTAGGTGATTCTGTAATTGAATCACAATAATTGGTATCGGAGCTTGGCTAATTGAATCAGAAGAGATTGAATGAGGGTATATTGGATTTGATTTTGAATAATGGATGACGAAAAGATCAAAGTTAAGAAGTTTGATAGCTCTGATTTTGCATTTTAGAAGGTGAAAATTGAGTATTATTTGTATTATAATGATTTCCATTAACCCTTATAAGGAGATAAGTTTAGGGATATGGAAGAAGCCAAGTGGGATGCATTAGATAGGAATAATTTAAGCACAATCTGGATTTACCTTACTTGGAACATGGCGTTCAATATCATGGATCAAAAAACTATGATGGGTGTGATAAAAGAGCTTGCCAACATACATTAAAAAATCTTTAATGACGAACAGGGTATTTCTTATGAGAAAAGTTCTCAATATTGATATGTGTAATGATTTATCTATTGCGAACCGCATAAATGAGTTTAATGTGGTATTCAGTTAACTAGGTTTGGGTGACATCTCATTTGATGTTCTTGATGCACACAACCTTCTATGTGTGTGCACACGTGTGAGTGTGTGCGTGCATGCATATGGTGTATATTTATGACATCATTATCACTTCCCTATAAGAAGTTGTTGTACTTTCCCTCATTTATACTCTTGATAATCGGTTGTCCCTTAAAGACATTGGTCCTTTATATTATTTCCCAGGAGCTAAAGTTACATTTTATCAACCAAAGAAAGTATATCTATGATATTCTTGCTCGAACAAATATGGCCACATCAAAAATCCATGTCTAATCCTATAGCACTAAATCTACCACTGGTTAGCCACTCAGGTACAACACTTGATGTTCTAACTGAGGATTGAGCCATTATCAGAAGCCGTTTATGCCAATCAAGGTTAGGCATGCATTTGCTAGTATTTTACATAGGTGGTTATTCTCATTTTATTTTTGCACATCTTAATGAGACATATTATATTATTCTTCAAGGCTCTTTCCATTTTCCCTCTGTTGAATTCTAGCAAATGGGATTCCAAGATAAAGTATTGTGAGACTACTAAGAGAATATTATGTAAAAAAATTATAAGATTTGACTATATAATATTATATGATAATGATGACTAATTCTTATAATTTACACCTAAGAATATGTTGCTGAGTGCACCTATGTACTGAAAAGGAAAGAAAAAAAAACAATTACTACACTTGGTTCTTAATTTTTCACACAAGCATCTTCTCCTTTTTTTTATTAACTACTCATGGTCCCCCCTTATGCTAAAATATGAATATTCTTCAATTTAGACTACTAAACCAAATTAATTTTTATATTTTTTTTCCTAAAAAAATGTACATATTAATATACTTCTTCTATAAAAAAATTTAAAAAAAAAATACGTACAACATTCATCGATTCATAATTTAATATTCATAGGTTTAAAAAAGGATAATATTCATTAACTCAAAGGTTAATATGCATCGGTGACTAATATTCATCTTCTTAGATTGATGAATATAATATAAAATAAATATCAATTAATTAAAGGAGGAGAAAGTCAGATTAGGGTTAGGCTCCACCTTGTATAGGGGGTATGGTGATGATGCATATGCTAAACAAGTTGGCACATGCTTAATGGAAGATGGTGGCTTATGGGATAATTGACCACCGAAAGTTAAAAGAGAGAAGGGATTAGAAGTAGGATAGTATTTGATCTAAGGTAGAGCTAAATATCCAAAACTCACAAGTACCACTCAAGGTTTCAACACTTGAGATAAAAATTGTAAGATTTTAAACTCAAAACAAATTTTTCACTCAACTTTGAAGATAGGGGATAGGGGAGCTTTGAAAATCTAATTTTAATTCAAGGGGATAGTGTGTCCCATTGTGTTGAGGCTACCCATATTTATAGTGGCAGCCATTTGTATAAAAATTCCATTCTACCCTTCCCTTTACCTACTTAGTTACATTCCAATCAATCTAGTTTACCTAATACAAGTTAACAAGGATTTGAATTGTAACTAGATTAGGTTCAGCACATGGAGGGTGTTATGGCCAAATTTTAAACACTCATACATCCATATGACTTACCATACATGTTGATTTATCAAAGTACAATCAATCACTCACTTTCCATACTTAATCAATTAGTCACAATTCTTTAGTCAATCAACACTTCCTAATTTGACTTGGTTAACTTTACTCACCTACTCCATCATCCACTTGTCTTCTTTTTTGTTTTTTTTTTTATTTTTTTAAAATCAATCTAGTAACAAGGCTGATTTGGCTTCTTAGGTGGCATAATACTTGGCAATAAAAATTAAATAGTTGGTTGGCCTTAAGCTTGATGTGCCACCATAGTTGAATAGGCTTGGGTTAGATATGCTACTATAATTGGTTATGCTTGGGTTGGACGTGCCACTATGCATGCATGGTTGGTGTATGGGCTAGTATATCCAATTATTTTCTCACATTTAGCTAATTAATTTTATCCAAGTTAAGAGTATTTTGTGATCCCCTAACTTAGAAAAAGTAATTAGTGAAATATTATTATGGGATGCTTCTACATAATTATGGGATGCTTCTACATCAGGTGAAAAGCTTTTTTCCTAATTGTTAATACTAGGGAGGTGTATAATTTGCAAAAGATGACGACGATGATGACAATGATCTATTATTAAAGTAATAATAGTAGAAATTACTACATAATAATAATAATAATAATAATAATAATAATACATTAGTAGCAAAAGGAGGAGGAGTAACAACAATTACAAGCTTACACCAACACTACATTATTCATAAAATATAATACAAAAATATTTATATAAAAGTGATAATTAGAATATTTAGGATTAACAACAACAACTAATGACGACTATCAATAAGAATACTAATAATAATAATAAATTATTATTAATATTAATATTGTTGTTGTCATTGTTACAATTAATAATACAAATAATATAAAGGTACTTATATCTAAATGAAAATAAAATAAATATTATTAATTAAAAAAAATATTATTATGATTATAATTGTTATTGTGTTCTAACTCCTCTTATTATTGTTTTTGTTGTTGTTATTGATTTTGTTACTATGATTATCAATATAGTACTATTATTTTTTCATTTACTATTATTAGTGCCATCCCTAAAATTAAATATTATTAATATATTATTATTAATATTACAATAATTGTATTATTCGATTAATATTGATGGAAGAATTATAAAATAAAATATTAATTAGTATTTAAATGATGGTGGTGGTGGTGGTGGTGGTGACGACAGTGATAGCAACTTGGACATATATTGTTACGTGAGACACCACTTAGAGAGGGTGATATCATCCGGGAGGATTTAGAAAAAGTATCAAGAATAAAAGGGATAATACGAGAAAAGAGCTTTGGATATTAATTTCAAGGGAGCTTCCTTTTTTTTCATTCGTCGTTGATTTCCATTTTTATTACCCCGGGTATTCTATTATTGCTATTCTCTATCTGCCGCCTAAGGAGTAACTTCTTCCTACAAGGCTACAACAGAATATTTCTAGAAGGGTAGCTACTAGCTATTACTACAATAATGACTGCTCAGCCATTCTTCGCATTTAATTAGACCGACCGACGGGTTCTTGGGCTGGGCTGTAGTATGCAGCAGTTCATGGATTGGACAGACGTAGTCACGAGGCTTGGCAGGTATCTTTTGGGCCGTGCTTCAGTGATCAGGCCTGCAGTTGCGTCATTTTACTCCCAAACTCGAACACTCTCCGAAATATGTTTATGGTTTGAGTCACTATTACACTGATTCTATTTATGTTTGTTTGAGCTGCTCTATACATTTCAATTCTTCATATCATTCATATGTTATCATGCGTTTGAATTTTGAGTTTTGATCTAGCATGCAACACATTTTGGATCAAAGGAGCAATACGTTACTTCTGAAAGAAATCAAAATCTTTTATTACAATTCATAAGAAAAAACTAATGGATGTATAAAACATCTTATTATATATATATATATATATATATATTAAGAATAAGCCAAAAAAACCCACCTTAACATCTTCTTACGATACTGTTACAAACGTTGTAGTATGCCTTGCGATTATCTACACGTGATCCATCACAGCAGATGGTTTAAGATCAAACGCATTCCTGGCCTATAAGAAAATACATTCAGCTATAATTAACTATTAATTTGACTCTTGCTGCTGCCTTTCATGCTGTATGGACTGGAATATGCGGTTTGCCGATTCTGAAGCAGACCTGCGGTTGTGTGGAACGACTCTAATCACTCTAGTTGGCCGCCCGCTCTCATGAGGTGGTGCAGATTTCTCTGATACCTGAGGAGCAGGGGCCGCGGGGAAAAGAGGACCTGCATCTCTGCCTTCGGATGTGGGACCCGCCCTAACCACTGGCAGGCTCTCACTGGGACTACTGGCCGTGCTCCCCCTCATTTTGCCGTCTCTTGACGATGGTAGCGCCTCAACAGCATCTGAGTTACCTTCATTCTTTTGACTCTGCATGTTACAGGAACTCCGGTGCTGAATGCTGAAGTTGGACCCATCTCCAGCAAACTGACCTGCTTGACCATTCGGATCAGACCCAGTTAACTGGTTCATTTGTTCCTCAGCTGAGCCTCGTATGGAGGGATTCATAGCTTGCATGCCATACGGAGGGAAGTACGTCTGAGCATTAAATGGGGCCCCAGGTGGGAATCCAGCACCTTGTTGGTAATGAGGACTAGCAGGAACACCATAAGCAGAACTTGTGAAGCTGCTCATGACGGGAGTAGGACCAACAGGAGGACCACAACCTCCATAAATAGGACCCATGAAGCCAGCAGCAGGATATGGCTTGTATACAAGGCCCTCAGATGGGGACATCACAGGAACTAACCACTGATGCCCCGATGCTTGAGGGAAACACCAAGGGTTCTTTGTGTCGGTTTTCACCGGTGATGAAGGCCGGTTTCCTGATAACGGCTTACCCTTCGAAGGATGTGCAGCATTCTGTGGGGAACAAGATGGCCCTTTCCCAACTGAATTTTCTGCTGAACCTTCGATTCTGTAGTTAGTAGCCCTCTGGGAATCATCTTTCTGTGTATGAGTGTATGGAGGGGGGTTTGCCGCACAGTCTATAACCAGTTTCTTCACAGAGGGATCCTTCAGAGGTGGCCTACCCTCATACGCACTAGGTTCCAGAAGAATATGTGGCGATCCAGCAATCAGTCTCTGCACCTGCAATATAAGATTAGATCTGGACACTTGCTATCCCATTCTGCCCATCCACCACCATAGAATTTACAACCACAAAAGGCAATCATTAGAAATTTAAAGCCATTCCTTAATCCAATCCCTCCAATATATTTTAACTTGATAGCTGCATTTATCAGATATTTCATGAACCCCCCCCCCCTAAGCACTTATGCCCGGTTTACAGAAAGAGGCCAACCAACTAAGGGTATCCCAACATGAAACAGCGGCAAACAGATCAGGGTAGGAGGGACATATAATGCTGAGATGTATCATGAAAACTAAGCTCTCTTCTTTTCTATCTCCACATCCATACCTCCCCCTCTAATCAGTATCATCAAAACTCAGAACTAAAAAAATGGATCTAAAAGGGAAAACAACAAAAAAAGTGAAAAAGTAGCAATAATTAACCTTTATCAGTCGGTGCAATTCAAAAACTTGAAACGCAAACACCCTTTGTTGACTGCACAGAAGGAAAAGAAAAGGAAGAATTTCGATGAGCAAGGGTTCAGAATACATACTTTTCAACACATGCAGGTACTTGATAAAAATAATGCGTGCTCCAATGCGATATAGCACCATTTTGCATGAACATGCTAGATTGAAGCACCATTTTTTTCATCTTACCAGGAAAAAAACAAATATCCAAAGAAAGTTTTGGCATAACTCTTAAACTATACAAATATGATCATGGCCAATGACACAGGTAACTAACCACATCCACCGATAGCTCCATTCCAAATGACCACCTATAACATTTCTGCCTAGTAGAACTTAAGGTACCGTAGTAGCCTAACATCTCTAACAGGTACAGCATAACCATGAAGACAATTCCCCCAACCCACCGAGCTCCCAAGAAAACAATTATTGTCTGTACAGCAACATAAGCATCAGACAGCATGCAAAAGGACTTCAAAAGGAATTATTGTTGTAATAATAAATCAACACCAGATTGCTTTATCAATTAATGAATATTTGGAGGAATGTCATAACCATAAATATTGTAGTGGTATGGCTAGAGCTGTAAATGAGCTGAGCCAGTTCGATATTCGGCTCGGCTCGGCTCAGCTCGGTTCGTTCATTTAGTTAAATGAGCCGAGCCCGAACCTCACTTTTAGGCTCGTTCATTAAAGGAGCTGAGCCCAAGCGCGAAAAAGCTCAGCTCGGTTCATTTTTTTATTTTGGTTCGTGAGCTCGACTCGGCTCGTTAAAAACTCGATTTGACTCATTCGTTTAGTTAAACGAGCTGAGCCCAAACATCATTTTAGGCTCGTTTAGTTAAACGAACCGAGCCCAAGCCTAGGTGTATTCGGCTCGGCTCGACTCAGCTCAACTCGGCTCGTTTACAACCCTAGGTATGGCATTAGCTCACTCCAATTTCACCATGACCAAAAATTGTTGTGATATTAGTTTCACTAACATTGCTTCTCTCCGCATAAGACTTACCAGATCATAATACTACAGTATGCCCCGTCCAACTTTAAAAAGGATTTCATTTATAGCTTTCCTTGGAACAATCCAGCACTCCTGTGTCTTAAAACTTTGAGCTTGGCAATGGGTGGGTTTGTTTATCTTTCCAATTCCCAGAGAGCATCATAAAGGACTTACTCAACCAAAATAGTCACCCCCAAAAAATTTCATTGTGAGACACACACTACTCCAAAGGCAGAGACAATAAGACAAAAATCAAGAGATGATCATCCACAATCTCAGGTTCCACTTGGCACCAAATGCATTATCAGAAAATTGTCATCAACGCTCTATAATTAGGGCTATGCTCGGATCGTTATTCGTTTAGTTAAACGAGCCAAACCCAAGCTCAAAAAAGCTCGGCTTGGTTCATATTTTGGCTTTGACTTGTGAGCTCGGCTTGGTTCATATTTTGGCTTTGACTCGTGAGCTCGGCTCGGCTCGGCTCGGCTCATTAAAAGCTCGGTTCAGATCGTTCATTTAGTTAAACGAGCCGAGCCCAAACATCATTTTAGGCTCGTTTAACAAACCCAAGCTTAGGGGTATTCGGCTCGGCTCAGCTCGGCTCGGCTCATTTACAGCCCTATCTATAATATTACTCAAGGCCACTATGGAATGACCACTTAAATCCACACCATGATATATTCCCTCCCTTAACAAAAATTTTCACTACTCAGCTCACAACACAAAAATATATGTGCCACTCACAAAGGTCAATACTTAATTATTTCATGCTAATGTACCATTTGAGAAGAAATATATATATATATATATATATATATATATATATATATATATATATATATAATTCCTAGAATGTGAAAGCTTCCACATCTAAAGCCTGCTTAATATGACCAAAATTTTCAGTAGCAATCGGCCCCATTTAAAGTGAAAGAAAAGTAAAATACAATAAACTTTTAAGATTAAAGGCTATCAACTAGATAGTTCTGCCTATCATCTGCTACATAATTTGCTCAAAAAGAAAAAAGGACACAGAACTATGACATAGACCCCTAGACAGAGACAGGGTGGATGCACAACTACAGAACATTGGCAGTCTGCTCATCGGCCGGGCCCTAGAGAGCCATCTTGACATTAAGACAATCTCATCACACACTGTAAAATATTAAGCAGAAAAAGAATGTGATTTCTAGGACTAATAAGCTCCAAAAAATACATGCAGCAACATGTGCAAGGCATGTCTAAACATCAACCAAATGAATGAGGAATGCGCATTGCCAAGCAGTTTCCTCCCATAGACCTATCAACTTACTGGCTCCTTTGATCATTTCACTACTACGATGCCATGAATGAACTTCCCAACATCCTCTTTCACGCTTCTTATTTTTTCAACCAGTAAGGCACTTCGGGGAAAGTTCACACAAAATATAAGTAGCCATCACATTCACACAGAAATATAAACCATTTTGATGAAGATGCAGAGTATCCAACACAACATATCATGCAAAAAGAAAAATAACAGCATATAGCACACTAATGGTGTGTTTGGTTTGAAGAAAGTAAGAAGAAAAGGAAAGAAAATGAGAAGAAAATTATTTTTGATGTGTTTGGTTGCCAAGAAAAAGTGGAGTAAAGAAAATAACAAAGAAAAAGGTTAAGAAATATATGCTGCATTGGTTTCCTCACAAAAAAGTGAGGAAATTGAAAGAAACTCTACGGAAAATAATATTTTGGCCTGGGTCCACCGGAGCATGACTTTTGTGACTTTCGTACATTAAATTCAAGTAAGATTTATGTAGTTAATTTATGATATTACTGTTTTATATTAGAATTTAAAATTTTTTTAATTTCTTATAGATAAAATAAAATTAATATAGTTCTCAAATATTATATTCTATCTCTTTTATCTTTATTTTTCATCATATATATCACTATTTCCATTTGCCTTTACACCAAAATTGTTTTCTAAAAAATTATTTTCCATAGAATTTTTTCCAACAACCAAATAAGTGAAAGAAAGTTAATTTCATTTATTTTCTTTCCTTTATTTTTTTTCTTTTTCATTTTCCTATTCCATGCCAATTTTTATAAATCAAACGGAGCCTAAAAGTCCAAGTTTGCAAGTTGACAAGCAAAGAAACATACTCAGCAATAGCTTTTCTAGCCTCCCAGAAATGCTTCAGGCCTATCACTCCAACTACATCATCAGGAGTGATATCGAACCCCGATATTGATTCCACCATTGAATCGAAAACATCATCTCCTCTGCTAAGATTCTCCCGTGGTGATGAACCATGTTTTTCAAGCCTACTTTGACTCCCTTTGTCAATCACGTCAGTAACTTTACAGCCCTGTCCCGCATGTGAATCAAGCTTTGGTTCTATCAATCCCATCTCTGTGTCCTTCATGGACCCAACTGATGCATCTTTGCCAGATGTAGTTTCTGCAGGCAAGCTAGAATCATGGTCTTGCTGTAAAAATAAGCTATTCCTCTGTAACGTGCTTAATCTACTCTTCTTGTGACATTCCTGGTTTGCCAGACCATCTGGAGACAAGGGACTGCCAGCCAGCTGTCCTGATGAAGACCCTTCATTAAATTTATCAGTATGGTCCATAGTTGATGCAAGCTCTTCTGACTTTTGTCCCACAAGGTTTCTGACACCTTGCCGTGAACTAGGAGAAACATTTTTGCTTTGATTTGTCTCCTTGCTACAAGTACTAGGGAGAGTCAAGCTGGCAGGATTGTGTCTTCCTCCAGCTATGCTGTTGTCACCATTATAATTATGTTGGTCCTTTTCTGAATGAGAGAAAATGGGAACCCTAAAGTCATCTTCATCCAGTGGCTTCTTCCTGCGGTGAGCTTGCATCCCTCTACTACTCAAATTTGTCACATCAGAATGGTGTACTGGAAGATTATTGTTGAGATCAGTTGGTGTCAATGGAGACTGGTAAAGAGGAAAAAGCACGTCCCTTTCATGACCAGGCCCCTACAAATATAAAGGAGATAGAAAGAAAGAAAATCACCATCAATACAGCCCTGAGAGTCTGAGACATTATGCATATCAAGCTTCAGTCTCTCAGCAGCTGCAAAAATAGGATAAATAATAACAATAATAATTAAGAAGAGGAGAAGAAGATGCCATCAACTCATAAACATCACACACCGATCTGTAGTTGCATAAATAACCATCGAGCATCAAAGGTTTGGATAAAGTAATAACAACCAATACTTCTGTCATTCTAATAGTCAAGATCCTTCATTCATTATGACTAGATGTGTATCTTATCACACTAAAGTTTAACACTGGATGCCCTATCATATCTTACTTCCTCTCCTAGTGATGGGATAGCCCACTGTGATAGCCCCACCAGATCCTACTTCCTTCACTGTGCTGAGGTGCTGGGGCCAATATTTTCGCATGACATGAGAAAGCGGTATTGCCATACAGAGAGATAATTGCAGAAGCTGTAATGGCTCCTGAGCATCAAGTGTTACAATAGAACCAGCCTAAGAAGTAAATGCAACAATAAATGAATGAACAATCCATTTTGAGATGCATGGTTCAAGGAAAAGCTGGGAACAAATGACACATCCTCTGCCGCATTATCAGGATTTGAGTCCCATTGTCATAGGATGCCAATACATGGTAATGTGTAAAAGCCACAGTATGTTATATATCTTCCGCAAAACTAACACAACCATTAGTTCAAAAGGCAAACGAATAAGGTGAATCACATTGACTTTGACAAATTAAAATTGAGGAATGGAGGGCTAATGGAGGAAGATGATACAAGTCTGAAAATGCGTTTCGGAACCAAAAACTATCTAAAGCACCTAAGAAGCACAAAAAGACAACTATCATCTATAGATCCAAAATTAAGCAACAAACTTCCTAATTGAATATCCTGAGTTCTGAATGAAGGTATTGGTGAAAACTTGTAAAAGGATCTTCGGTCCACTAGCTTTTACCTAGAAGAGGAAGTGGAAAATAGAAACGTTCTATCACTCAATGAAGACTAAGTGCTTGTTCGGTATGGGGTAATTGAAGAGGAACAAATATCACATATTTTATGTGTTTGACATAGTCTATTTGAAACTGAAGAAAACTTCTCCAAATGATTACTCAGTTGAGAACTTTGTTTGAACTGAAATGAGCATTTTTTAAATAATATTTTTGTCATTTAAGAGGTCTAAAATTTGATGGTATCTCCCCCTTATTACCCCCATATCAAACGAACACTGAAACCAATAGGATCTGATATCTGTTAAACTTACTGCAAGCAAAATTTACTAAGTAAACTAGATTCCCACATATAAGATGATTAAGTAAAGAATGTCTGAGATAAATATTATATACCTAATGGACTGATATTATTCTAGAAATTGTTCAGTTTGTTTTCTCAGCCAGTACAAAGTAGCAGGCTTTGTCAGCAAAATTAGTTATCCTATTCAACTAGGACACTCTTGCACAATGCCCAACGTCTTACATCCTTGTTGTTAATAACAACTTGACAAATTGATGGCCTAAGCTGAAGTTAAACATATTTTCTACTTTGATGAATCATCCGACAACATAAAGTGATTTTGAGGGGCAATGAGCTTAATAATTCGGGGTACATTGAAATACAGAGGCAGAAGCCAGAAAGATGTACCATTATATTTTTATGAAGGGCTATGTATAGTGAAAAGGCCCTTTTGATTCCTACTTACTGATTCTGAAGGGATTCGACAAAGGTTTTACTTGACAACACAAAGCTTAAATCTTATAACTCTAACTCATCTAGTCGCTTCGTTTTGTTTTCTCTTCGTATTTGAATGTGAAACTGTGAAGTAGTTAAGATACCAGTGAAAGGGCAATACTGAGTTATCCTGGTGAGAAATTAAATGCTGCATTACCAAATTTGCCCTTCTATCCTTTTTGGTAATCAATAATTAAGTTGGAGTATTAGTTAGAGAAATAGTATTGATGTAATGGTATATTAGTGAATTTACTGTCATATTCCCTAAATTCTATCATTTCATAATATGTGTGGTGGAACCTTAAACGCCCTCTAGGACTAGTGAATAATGCAAAAGCTGGATAAATTTAAAAACGATGCAAAAGCCGAATAGAATTCATCTGCAGCTAGTTTTTTAATCCATAGACTGCATTTCAAAGTCAAATCTCAGCAAACTAGAAGGTTTTCTTCTTACTTTTCCTTGTACAAAAGGGTGAAAGCTTCACCACTTTCTGCCAAATGGATTTTGAGGCAAAACCCAATCGAAGTGTATTAAGGGAACATCTTAAGCAGCATTTTCTATGATTTAAAGCTTTCTCAAAGCTCTCAGTGAAGGACCAGACTGACCACAGAGATGGGAACTGGAGCCCGTCTTAGATTTGTTCTTCTGAGGAAGGAAAAAAATACAGCATTAACCATGTCACTTGGATAACATATTGTATGAGGGAGCAAGTAAAAAGCTTCATTCCAGAAACAACCACTACCCACTAGATACGCAAGTAACAAGTCTAGGGAGGTTCTATTGTATGCATCCTCACCCCTAAAAAATAGGGACTAGTTGAGAAAGTTGGTTTTGATTGACCCTCAATAAAAACACTATGTGCGCAGAAAAAAGGGCAAGATCGTACAAGTACAAAGGTCGTCAACAAACATTAAAGGTCAATAAGGAGAGGGAAAGAAAAGAAGATATACAGGAAAAAATACAAACAAATAGGTGACATAAATAAATAAAAACAAAAAAGAGCATTTCCAAATTAGAGTGAAGGAAACTAGCTGGAAAATTAACAGCTCCTTTCCTTGGGAGGAAAAGTTTCATTTAAGACTCACGTTTTGTGCAGAAAACCAACATGAAACCAGACAACAATCAATAACCTGATGAAATAACGAGAATATTATGCCGTACATACTCTTAATACAGATTCAGAAGAGAGTAAGAGACAACCAATCTTTTCTGATACAATATCTTGTCAATGCAACAGTCAGGGACAACCTATTTTTTCTGCCTTCAACAAGAATACATGTTGCCTAGCTTGTGCCAGCAAGTCAAAATATGGAAGTCAAGTGGATATTTCTAAGAACTTTTAAGTTCCAGAACCTATGTTCCAAGGTGTATAGCTGTAAAACAAGGCCACTTTGTCCTTCATTTTACCATCATTCTAAGATTCCAGATACCAAATGTTAGATGGAAATGAATGGTTTAGTTTACACTTATTGTATTGAAAAAAATTGATGGACCTATAAGAAAAGCATTCATCCAATCACGCCACCACAGCAAAACCTCAAAACACGTCATAAGTCAGCTATTGAAATATAAGCCGCAATCAAAGTCAGTCAATCTATTACCCACATACCCAAGGACACTATGCATGCACCAAAAGTAACAAGACAAGGGTCTCCATGGTGGTCGTCCGTACAAAAAAAAAAAGGAAGCTTCTTATTTTAGCAATGCCGATGGACTTCTGATTCTTCTAATTAACTTTCCCATGCTAGTGTAGCAAGTTACCAATATATAGAAAAGCCAAAGGAAATGCACAGGCACCTTCACCCTTAGGAATTAGGATGTTTTGGACCATACAGAAAGAAAGAAACCAAAGAGGCTTTTCTTCAAAAGCTGGCTTAAGATGCTGCACTTTTGGGACAGCGTAAAAATGGCCCATGCACCTTGAAACTGCAACATTTGTGGACGTTCTGTATAATATATGGCTGATGATCTGGATAAATACTATATACTACTTATATATCCCACTTTTGTTTCTCAACATCCACATCAGATGGCAATGAAATTGTTTATCCTCGAAAAACAAATGCTGAATAACTACAGTTTGTAGGCACAAAGTTTACGGGCCATAGTCACCAAATCTATCATTTCCATCGAGCATATGTAGATGACTGGTTACTCTTGCCCAGCATTATATGCAGCGGCGGAGCCAGGGCTTCTGCATGGTATCATGGAACACCACAGAGCCCCGACAGGAGGTAGTAAATATTATTCATACATTAGGTAAGGTATATATTAAATACAAGAGGGACATCATACATACAGTTCAAAACAGCCTAGTGGCTGGTGCGTCAAGGGTCCATGTTTCGTTTGCCTAAAAGACTCGAGATCAAGTACGGATGAACGCCATTTTAGTAGCTATTGTTTCTCCTTCTTTTCCTCACTTTCCCTTCCTCCTTGAGAGAGACCCCAACTTTCCCTCTTCGGTCTTCAGTTCTTGCTTCAGTGCTCCTTACTTCGGCTTCAACTCCCTACTTCGTGTTTCATTTACTTCGAGACAGACCCTTCGTTTGAATTATTGTATATGAATCATATGATTGAAAATTGGATATATTTGTAATCTAATATCTAATAATGAATATATATTAATGTCAATTTCTTTAGTCAATTTAGTATCTCAATTCCTTATTATTGAAAATAGGAAACACTTTGCTTTTGATCAATTTCTCAATTGATTAAACCCTAATCAGATTGTTAATTGATTAAATTCTTGAGTTTTTACGAAACCCTAACTCACCAGACACCAATTATTGATTGAATGGCTTAACTTCTTAGTTAATCGTTGAATTAGTTTATTATAAAATTATATTACATGTTAAATTTTGTGTTATTGTTGATATGAGGACACCACCGAGTTTTAATCTGGCTCCACCACTGATTATATGGCAATCAATACAACTACCATATCTCCGGAAATAAAATACAATTGAGCAGAATACTCACCTGGGTAGTCGAGGAAGAGGACACCAAACTGCTTCTGGTAAGGTTGTGAGGCAGAAGACCAGCATTGTACCTTGGAGAAGGAATAGTCAGCTGTTCATAGAGGGCCATCTTGTTCCTTGGCGGTGCTCTTGGCCCTCCTTTCTCGGTATCATTGACATGAAGCCTCGGAAACATTGGTCCCATAAGCGTCTCATCATCTTTCCCTCTTTTCATCTTTTATCACAAACCTTTTCTCTTTCGTCTCTCAATTCTTACTTCTTAGCACCAATCTAAACCCGGATATCTCATTGAATCAACACAGAACCCACTACTAGCACGAATCAAACAACAACCGAAAAGCGAGTCTCCCTGAATCAGATAAAAACGAGCAAATAAGCTGCTAAAGCACAACGAGCAACCAGTAACCCAAAATCGCCAAGAATCAGCAATCACTAAAACGAGTCCCCCTTTTCTCGGATTACGAATCCTTCCTGGCAAGCTAAAATTTACACAATTCAATTATAAACCAGACGCCCAGAAGTTGCAAGGCAATAGAAAGCGCAAAACTAAGAATGGCCCGAAGCCGACATCGCTTCTGCCAATAGAAACGAGCAAATTCTGAGAGAGATAAAGCTGACGCGACCCACCTAGTTAATAAAGAACAACCTTTTTCCGTAAACAGATCCTCCGTTCCGCGCAGCTGTACCCCACTCGCGGAAATGGACGCACCCGACGAACAACAAAGGATTGAGATTCAAAGTGATATATTCTCGGGGGATAAATGGATTTCGGAACTGATTAGGGGCTGTCCGTCCCTCAAATCTCAAAAGATCAACGATCGCAGTAAAGCGCAGAAAAGTGCTTGTTTGTGGGACCCTTTGGGATAGGATAAGCAACCTTGGGTCCGAACTCCGAAGTGATATCATGGGATTGTCGTTCTGTTTTCCTTGGTACCAGAAGGCGAAATACCTCACCTTCAGGCCTCCAACTGCCGGCCCGATAACTTTTGGAGGAGATAAATTATGGTGATTCAGCGGTTTAGGACTTTCGGTTATTCATGGTGTCCACAAGAAATCACCTCCATATTAGAAGGTTAAAACTCCCACGATGCGACTGTCATGAATCGAATCTGGGTTCTCTTTGATACCAACTTGAGAGGGTCTTTCGACCACTGAACTAAGCCCGTGCGGGCTGTCGTTCTGTTTTCCGAAACAAGTGAAGCGGATTTGATATTGAGCAGCATGTTGTATACTTGCTTCGTTCCTATTTTTATGAACAAACCAACATAATCATAAAATTTTACTTATACTATTTATTAAAATATCATAATATATTTAATACATAAATAAGAATAGAATTATAAAATAAATTTTTATTTTTATAAATTTATTTTTTTTTTACAAAATTTTAAAGATAAAATAACTTATTTTTTTACACAAAGATAGTAGAAGTTATAAGATTGTATTTTCTGAATATTAATATTTTAGCGTATTTTTCCTAAAAATTTGGAATGTTCAAAATTATATATATATATTGTTTCTTTATTAGAAATTTAGAAAAAAAATTCGAAAAATCTAAGTAAAAAGTCCACATCAATTTAAAAAATATGTAATAATTTTAATAATACAAAAATAAAAAATAAAGTAAAAATAAAATGTAAAACACATGGCACATGCTTACGTAAAAGTGTTTCAAATATATAGTCTTTAAATATAATTATGGTAAATATCATAGTCGTAAAGTATAATTTATCCTTTTGTATAGCTTGGATGGCATTTGTGTGATTGTATGTTACGAGATCATGAACATATTTGCCTTATACATCGCGATCTTCAATGTTCGAGAAATCATCTAAGTTGTCAATACTATGGCACATAGTGGTTATGGCTTTCCTTATGGTCACTAAGTCTTCGATTTCCCTCCTCTACAAGTGAGCGATAAACTAACTACTAGGGTACTAGCTTTAGTGAAGTTTGTAGGATATAACTTATTGACTCTTAGGTTTGTTTGATATAGAAGTAAAAAAATTATCCTCTATTTTATATTTTTTTATATTAAGTATTTAATAATAATTATTATTATATTTTTAATAAAATATTTATTTTAAATTAATTTAATATTTAAAATAAAAATTTATTAAAATAAAAATATTTAATTTTAAATAAATTATACAAGATCTATAAAATATTAGAGCAATGTTTCCAATTCTACTATCCCATACCAAGCGAGCATTTAAACAATATTTTTTGAATTTTATCTCTCCCCTAAAAGCAAAAAAAAATGTTATAAAATATTTAAAATATTTCAAAAAAATAAATTATATTTTATTATGGTCAATAAAAAATAAAAATAATTTATATTGTAGTGTTCCATAGGTTTTTTTTCTCTACAAATAAAGAGTTGTATTAATATATTTTATGTATTGAAAATTTTATTGTAAAACATAAACACATCAATAAAAACAACAATAGTAAAATATGAAGGCATTTGTGGTGAAGCATAACATAATAACTTAGTTTTTTTAATTAAAAAAATTATAATTATATTAGATAAAATATAATAGTAACTACGATAAAACATGAAAGCAACTATCGTAAACATATGGAATGAAACTATATTGAAATATGAAGGTAGCAGTGATGAAATAGAAGCATAATAACTATAAGAAAAAAGACAACAGTAGTGAAATGTGAGTATAACTATGATTAAATATAATAAGTTAGTTTTTTCGAAAAAGTTATAACTAACATTAGTGAAATATAACTACAATGTTGGTGAAGTATAGAAGCAATTATGGTAAAATATGAATGCAATAATGGTAAAGTACAAACATAATAGTTGTGAAATATGAGTATAACAATTATGAAATTAATTATATCATTAAACAACACAATAGTGATGAAACAAAATCACGATAAAATATATAACTATATTTCATATAATAAATTTTTTAATTCAAAAGGTTACCAATATTGGTCTCTAATTATAAAAAAATCTCAAAAATTTAATGGTATAATTTTTTAATCTTTGTAATTGTCTGGATTAAAAATAAATTAAGCTAAATAAGAAGTCAACAAAAAAAATATGTATAACCAATTGAGTATCTAACCTTTTTTGTTGAATATTAATCTCATTTCATATCTAATTTGAAACGTGTTATAGTATAATATATGATTTTTTTTCTTGTCGACATAATTCAAGAAGGTATGTACCATTACAATTTGAAATAAAACTTGTTTCTAACTACAATTTAAAATAAGTTTTTGAAAGATAAATTTTATTTAGGTATCATAATATTTGACCTTATTTCACTTAAGTATCATTTATTTTAAAGAATCTTGTTTAAGTGCTATGTGTTTTGACTTTTTGTTTTACTTTAATAAGATATTATTGATGCGTTTAGTTTTATGCGACTCAAATGATAATTTTTTTGGCATTGGGTATTTTTTAAATATGAATTGGAAAAAATAGAATATTTTAAATAGTTTATTATTATTATTATGGTGTTTCTAGAATTTATTTTTTTAGGAAACAAAATGAAAATGTTATAAAATTCACAAAAGAATCTAAAAAAATTGGAAAAATAAATATTAAAAAATTCACATTTTAAAAAATATTAATTATTAGAAAATTTTATTATTGTGGTTATATAAAACTAAAAATATTAATAAGATGATATAAAATTAAAATAACTAAAATATATGGTACGTGAGATTATTTAAAATATATAGTACCTAATTGAAATTATATAAAATATCATGATAATTAAGTGAAATTTATTCAATTTTAAATCATTTAAGAGTGTGACATGAATTAAAAATTATGCACCAATTTTTATTCTTATATTTACGAGTTTTCAAAATTGTGGTCAAAATAAGATATCATGTTCACTTATCATAAAATAGCATAGTTTAAAAAATTAAATCATATATTAACTTTATGTGCCTTATTATTTTCAAGTATGTTTAAAATTTGATGTTTTATTTGGTAAATAGAAAATAAATAAAAAAATATAATTGACATTTTTTTATGTACTTTTGATTATTATTATTTTCATAACAATTTGTAGTGAGATGTAATAAATGATAACGATAAAATAAGGGTTTATTCTTCTCTATTAGATCATATTGGTTTATATCATATCAAATCAACAAGATTTTGATAATCTTAAGCATATGTATATGTATAATGATAATAATTATAATAGTAGTTGTAGTACTAATAATAATAATAATAATAATAATAATAATAAGGGAATATAAATTATGATAAAAATACTATAATAATAATAATAATAACTCATTAAAATTGTAATTCAAATCATATTAATTTAGATCAATCCTTATCATATTGGAAAAAATAAACTAAGGATAACAAGCCCTACCTAATTAATCTTATAGCTACAATGAATTAAGAAGCCGAATATAGGATTTGTTAAAATAAAATTAACTATTATATTCAATTCCTCCATAGACGTTGTAAATTAAGATATTTATATACTATGCTAATAATATTAATTAACTGTATATTAATGTATCTATATATGATAATGTATATATCCCATGTATATGTAGATAAATATATTATCATAAAAATGAATATTATATTATAAATATCCAAATATAGTAATTTATACCATATAAGTACACAAATTATCTTAAATATATTATTATATAATGCTAACTAATAAATATAATGAGATCATTAACGATACATATACTACTATGTGTAGTTAAATTAAATGTATTAGCATAAAAATTAAAATATTTTAACATGAACAACACATGCATGAATATATATATATCAAAGAAAATAAGTATTTTTGATGAGGTACAATATTAACATTATTTACACCTTAGTACATAGGTTTTTCTCAATGATATCATTATGAAATAACGTTACACACACACACACACACACACACACACATATATATATATATATGCATATACAAAAAAATTTTGTTAAAAACAAAAAAAAATTACAGTATGTATGCATATAATGTATTAAATTAAATATTATTTATATTTCTCATATCAAATATTTAATTTATTTAACTTTTTTTATTGATCGGATGAATTATTTAGTTAAAAAAATACCAAATAAATCATTTAATTTTTTTAATTGGTTCGTCAAATAATAAATAATAAGTATAATACTACACTGAATGAAAAAACCACAACCTAAAATAGATCTACCATAGCTGAAGTTCACACCCATCTAACGTCCTATCCACCAAGCCTTGCCAACCTCCTCGAATCTCCACCACCATTGTTATTCCCTTTTTGCTAGTCTTTTGTGAATCTAATTCTTTCTTTATTCCGCTAATATTCACGTGGAATCCAAATCTCAATTTCAATTCCAATTTCATCTAAATTGGTATTCTTAGGTTTTGATTATTTTGTTGATTGTTTCTATTGATTCGTATATAATTACATATATAGACAAATTAATGTGATTTTATGATGGTAGATTTCAACATTTGGTGGATTGTCTCTAAGAAACCAACCATCTATGGTTGGATGGGATGGCATAACTTGTATATTACTTCAACCTCAAGTCCATTGGTTTACACACCTTCAAAGCTTTCCTCGATGTGTTGGAGATCTCTAGTTTTTGATAGCTATAAAGGTGTTTCCTTCACTTAAAGAGTTGTTCTTTTTAATGTTTTCATACCAATTCTTATTCCATGGATTATATATCCATAGTAGTCAACACTTTAAAAAAAATAAAGATTATACATCCAATTGTTCTCATATCTCCGTTCTCCGATCTTAATATTTCCTATGGTGTTGTCATCATCAAACATAAGGCTTTCCGGTTGTTTATTTTAGTAGTGATGGTACAATAAGGGGTGAAAATTTACCAATAGTTATAAAAGTAAATGAATGATTAACCTCTTATATGGAGCACCTTATAAAATTAATTATTCACAATACTTACTTATTTTAAAAAATAATTAGATAAAAAAGTTCTAAAATAAATAATTATCTTAAATAATCACTTTTGATATGTAGCTTCATTTTTGTGTTTTGTTCTTTCTCTGTGATGGTATTCTAACTATCTTTCTGGACAACCTATGTTGGCATTTAAGTTGGTGGTTACCTTCTTATCAAGTTGGACTTTGATTATGGTAGTTTTGATAATTTAATTTCTTAAAACACACAGTTTGTTGGTTAAATATACCAATTCAAAGTACTTTCAATGCACAAGTAAATCACTTTCCCAAACTAGCCTAGGAAATATAAGTGCAACCATAATGTAGTTTCTTAAACTAAATTGGGTAGTTTCACTATAAATTCATAGTACTTTTGTAAACTAGAACAACTAGCTACATTTTAAACCTAGAATAGTTTATTTTATAAAGTTTCATTAAAAAATCTTAGAAATTTTATCAACTAAAATAATGTGTTTCAAAACATTAACCAAGATGAACTGTTTTGTCAGAAACTTATAGTAGTTTCACATAAAAAACCACAAATAGTTTTATTATAATTTTAGAGTAGTTTCATCTAAAAAAAATTGAGTAGAGTTACCTGATAGTAGTTTTAGGTAATGAAATTAATAGTTTCATATTATTTCATTACATGAAATTAGCATTTTTAATATAAAAAATTAGAGTAATTTAATATAATGAATCCTAAGTAATTTTATTAAAAATTTATAATAGTTTAATATGAAATTTAGCATATTTTCATCTAGTGAAACGAGAAGTTCCATATAATGAAATGTATTATTTTATATAATGAAACAAGTAGTTTTATTAGAAATTTGGGGAAGCTTCGTATAATAAAACACATTAAGTTTTGTTATAAATTTAGAGTAGTTTCATCTATAATCATCGACTAATTCTTCAAAATAAGTACACATTAGGTCATGTCTAATTCATTAATAATCATTTTTTTTATTATATATCAATAATTTGTTGCTCAACATCACCAATGGGGCATATCTTTCTCGTTTAGTGGACAAACCTATCAACCCATAGCTAGAAGTATACAGTATAAGCTTAGGTATCCACCTAGATCCATAAATATCTCTAAGCCTGGTATGAGTTCGTAAATTTTCTTTTTAATCTAGATCCATCTTTTTTCTTTTCTAGTCCCTAATAATATAACTTATATTATAATAGCATAGTTTGGTGAATCTTTGTATGTATTTATGTATATTACAACACTTCATTTCTATAAAATATAACAAAGTATTCCAAACATGAACAAAATTCAAGTAAAACTAATAGGAAAGGAACATAAGAGCCCATAAAATATCTAGTTATAAAGGCACCCTATGGTTAAACACTGATTAATTATAAATATCAATCCAAACACTAGAGGCATTGGATGGTACTCTCGGTCCACTCTGACCGAGCCCACTCCACTTGTAACATCTTAGTTGCTCATACATATAAACTCCGAGATCAATATAGTAACTGAATAATAATGATAAAGCATTAGTATGTCCAAGCATAGAGTAAGGGATCCTAATATAAATATGAAAATGACTCATGGTACATGTAGGAGATAGAATATATAGAATTATGTTAAACACATTTCACAAATCGCATGAAATCACAAGATACAAAAGACACTACACATTACCATGCTTATTGTAATACCTTGAATTTTATAAGAGTAAAGGATGAGATAATGAGGTATTGAGTTAATCTAAAATATATTTGCACCTTATAATAAAAATAATAATGTCAGAAAATAAAATGAGACACAAAAACTATTATTTGGAAGCTATTTTAATTAGCTAACCTAAAATGAGTTATAGATAAATTATGGCAATTTTTAAATTAATTTTAATTATTTTAATTATTCTCTTTATTACCCATAAATTCCCAAAAACCCAAAACACCCTACAATCTCTCTTTTATTTTTCCTTTTTCCTTCCCTTTTATTTTCTTTTCTTTTTATTTAATTAGTTTACTTAGCCTCCCTTCTTTACTGTTTGGGCTACAAACCAACAAGCCCAGTGATGCGCGAACGCCCCCCTCTCTTCTTCTCCTTCCTTGACTGGCCCAAGGCCTTTTTTTTTTCTTCCCCCCTCCATGAGCAACAGCCTAGTGAAGCCACCCTTATTTCCTTTTTCTCTCCCTCTCTTTTTCCTCCTTTTCCCTTTCTACACCCCCTACCTCATGCCTGCACCCTTCCCTACTACCATTTTTGTAGCCTCCCAACCACTCCCCCTCTCCCCTTCCTTTTTCGGCCATGCAAGGCATGCACGATGTCATGCCCCTACACGGTTCCCCTACACACCCTCTTTTCCCTTGCCTCTGCACCATGTTGCCTACAACTCTCCCCCTGCACCTACATGTACCACCCTCCCCTACCACCGTCAATCGCAAGCTATATTCCCCTCGTCCTCTTCCTTCCCTTTTCCTAACTCCCTCTTGTTGCCTATAAATCCCCCACTCTACTTCTCCTCTCTTTTTTGCCCTGAGACCCCCTGTCAATCTTTCCCCTACCCTACCTTCTGATGCCTCCGCAGCCACCACCAAGTTGTGCCGCCACCCCAGCTCCACTCCTTTCCCTTCCCTGTAATTCCCTACACCCACTAAGCCCCTCACTCTCCCCTTCTTTCCCTTCCCTTCCCTTCCTCTCCTTGAGCGTGCAAAGTAAGAAGCTCGAGCTACCCTTTGCACCACCCCACGTCAACAACTCCACCTCACGCCACTGCCATCACTAACCATTCCTTCCTCCCTACCCCTACCCTCCCACACAAGCACATTTCCCCATATAATAGGCCTTCTCCACCACCCTTTTCTCCTCCATTTCTCCTCCTCCTCCTCCTCCTCCCTTCCTCTCAGGCGCACTACTGCGAGCACCACCATCACTACCGCTGCAAAACCGCTACCTCTCCCACTAATCATCCATGTTAGCACCTCCACCACCCCAAGAAACCCTACCCTGCTCCTTTTTCGAACCCCAAAAACCCTCTCCTTGCATCACCCCCACAGCAATTACTACCACTTCACTCTCACATTTTCTTGTCTATTCTTATCACATCTCTCCCCCTCCTTACTTATTTTTAAGCCTTTTTCCTTATTAGTTACTATTATTATCATTATTATTTCGATTAAGAAAATAGGGGGAAAAAGGAAAAGGGTAGAAAACGAGTAAATTAGCTAAGTTGGGTGCTCTCATTTGAAGTACTAAACTGTTAATCACTAGTGAGGAGGTGTAGGATCTCATTGCTTCAAGTCCGAAGCCATTTAGGAAAGGATACAGTTATAGCTAGGGTTTTGCTTATGTGCTTTGGTTGCAGAATAAGTGTATACTTATATGAAGTGTGTATATATGTATATGTGATCTAAGATTGTTGTACAGGTTGGCTTGCAAGTACCTAAGGTAATAGTACGTGTGACCCTAACTGCTTGATTTTATATGTGGTTACAAAGCTCTATTATGTGATGTTGTATGTCTTGTGAGTTGTTTGAAAAATGGTATGTTTAAGCCATCTTAGGTGGGGTTTGGGTGGCTAGGAAAAATGGAACAAAACAGTGAGGGATAGTTTAAGAAAATTTTAAGAGGGAACTATTCTAAATATTCCTTGGGAAAAATTTCAAGTAATGAGAAGGGTATTGATGGAAAAAGGGGTTAGGGTAAAAATTTGCATGGGGATAGTGGACCTTGCATGGGGATAAGTCTAACCTAGTAAAGCATTGTCTGAGGTTGAATGAGGGAAGGAGAGTTGTGGAGAGAAGAGTTAGGAGTATGATGAGGGTGTTGAGGGTAGTTGGTAGATATGGGGTTTTTTTTGGTACATGGGAAGATAGGGAAATGTATGAGGAGAAAATTAGGGTTCGGGGGTCAACCCTAAGGATAGGTCATTATCGCGGGAAAGATTCAAGGGAGTTGATTTGTACCTCGGGGCTGTCATGAGGGGTATGACATGTGGAGGATGGAGGTCCAATCAAATGGATGGTGAAGTTGTGTAAGAGAGGGTAAAAAAATATAAGATTAGGGTTTCAAGGGTAACCATTTAGAAGGGTGTTATCGCATGTGGGTAATGAAGAAGTTTGGCCGCAAGAATTTAGAGTAGGGATGAGCATGGTAACTTTTACTTGATTGTGGGATCTTAGGGCTAAATAAGAAATGGAGGTAAAGTTAGAACCACATAGGCTAAAATTAGGGTTTTGAGGGGGTAACCCTAAAGAGCTATGGTTAGGGATGGCAATGGGTCTCGGACCCGACCCAGACCCGCTAGACCCGCCTCGTTTTTAGCGAGTCTGGGTCCATGATTTTTGGACCTGACGGGTCTGGATCGGGTCTGGGTCCACATATACTTTAAAGGATCTGGGTCTGGGTCCAGTTCTAGACCCAGACCCGACCCGCCAGACCCGTTTAATATACATATGTATGTGTGTGTGTGTGTGTATATATACATATATAAATACATACTAATATTATGTTTGTCATTATTGTCTTAATCTTATATAAGTTCCTTATTCATTTTTTTTTTAAATTTTATTTTTGTATACTTACTTTATAAACAATATGTATAACATTGTATTTTAAAAGTTAGGGATATAAACGGGGCGGTTTTACTCGAAACCCGACAGATTTTTTTCAATGGATATGGATAAACGAATATGGATACGAATATGGATGATGTAAAAAAAATACCTGTCAGGTTTGAATACGGAGATGGGTATGAGATATCCATACCCGTATCCATATCCATACCCATTTACCCGATATATAATTACCTTTTTACCCTTAATGTTAAAATAAATATAGTATAAATTAAAGTTAGAATTATCATTTAGCTTAACTCTAAATGGGTTTATCTGTCGGGTGATGGATTTATCCATCGGATAATATCCATTAACGGGTAAACGGATAATCCATCGAATAACGGATACGGATATGGATATGTTAGCGGATATGGATTCGGATACAGGTACGGATTTTCTTATCGGATACAGATACGGATATGGGTATGCCCGCCCCATTTACATCCCTACTAAAAGCATTAAAACACCATTTGAAAAGTTAATATAACAATTTTAATATATTTATTTTTTCATTTAGATGATTTTTTTAACAAAAAAAATACATATTAAGTTATATAAAACATAAATGTATTTGTATTAGCATAGATTATTAATTATTTTAAAAAAAATAACCGGACCCATTTACCCGCTAGACCCGATGGATCTGGATCTGGGTCTGAACTTTTAAGACCTGACGGGTCTGGGTCGGGTCTGGGTCTAGGTAGTATAAACAGGTACGAGTCTGGGTATGGCTGGACCCGGTCCAGACCCGACCCATTGCCATCCCTAGCTATGGTTATCATAAGTGAGGTAAAAAGGGGAGTGGGCTATGACTCACGAGCAATAGGGTTCTAATGGCACGTGTAGGTTGGTGACTAATGGTGGGGACTTAGGGGATCATTAAGAAGTGAGGATGCCTTGGTTTAGAGAATTAGGGCATCCATGAAGTCAAGGTTGGCTGGGGCAATAGTAGGTCAGGAGACTCATATGATTGATGTGTGGATGAGAATGTGACATCTCAATTATTAAGACACGAATAAGACATTAATCACTTAAAGTGGAAGATCCTTAAGCCGGGCCCATGTGTACCGGTCCACCAATTATAATAGTAGTCAGGAGTATTTTACTCCAAATTTTATTTGTAATCCCCAAAAGTTTTAAAAGTCTATAATTTAATAAATCACTTTTATTTGGGATAACTTAGCTTTTAAACTTACTTAATTTAATTATTTCAAGGATTTTACCTTTTAAATTTATTTAATTCAACTATTTTACGGATTTTTGTGTATATAAAATTAGATGTGAATATTTAATAAATTAAAATAAATAAATTGTTATTTTATCATACCCATTCTATTTAAATAACATTTCAAACCAATGTTTTCTAGAATTTACCTTTTAAACCAATATATTAAAATATATTAAGTTAAATCATTAAAATTTGTTTATCTACCCTAAAAATCCTAATTTAAGAATTATGGCAAAATAATGATTTATTAGGAAAATTAAGAAAATAAATTATTTTATTAAATAAAGAGGAAGTTAATTGAGGAAAATAAAGATAAATTAATAAATAAATTATTTAGAAAATTTTGGACATTTTATTAATTAAAATGGAAGTTAAGGAAGATATATCCAAAATAGCCCAATTAATGTAAAAATAAAATAATTATTATACTTAAAATAATTATTATTAAAATTAAATATCTAACTTAAATATATAAATAAATAAATACCAAATACCTCATTTCTCCCGACCGGGCCGGCCTGCACAGCCCAAGTCCTTCCTCCTCGGTGTGCCTAGGCCCGCGCGGCCTGCTCTCGCTCGCCTGTCTCCTCTTGGTCAGCAACCGAACCGGTTCTATCTTCTTCTTTTTTTCTTTTCTCCCCCTTGGACGAATCGGTCCACCCTGCCTTGTCTTCTTCTTCCCCAGCCTCGACCTGCAACATCAACTTTCCTTTTTTCGACCCCAACAAGCCCCATATCTCCCCTCCTCGCATGCCCATCTCCTTTCCTCTTTCTCCCCTCCCCGACTTAACCTGCCATGGCAGGACTACACCGCCTGCCACCGCCGGCCGGTGGTCCTGCCACACCTGCCCCGCATGTCTTCTTCTCCCCTTGTCATTATCCCCCTCAATTAGCCTATAAATAACCCCCCATGGCAGCCATAATGGAGCTTCTGTTTTCACAGCCCAGAAACTCCAGCCACTCGCCGCCACCCTATCAACCCCTTGTTCCGCCACCGTCGGCAACCACTGTCACAAAATCCGCCCACCAAAACCTTCCCCGCACCCTCCTCTATGAAACCAAACCACCACCACCCCTTGCCTCGCCCTGCACGTGCCGCCCCAACCGTGCAAAGTCACCACCTCGATCAACCCTCACCAACCCTTCGCCGCCCCTCATGCCGCCAATCCAGTTGCCACCAGCACCTCCTCCACCCTCCACAACACCCAGGGAACCTTCCCCTACCTTCCCATACCATCATCTCCCCTTGCCTCCTTCTCCTCTTACCTCCCTCATCTTCCACCACCTCCCACCACCTTCGGTCACCGCGCTAACCACTTCTAGCCACACCACCACTTTCATTCTACCCCTCTTAACCTGCTGCACCTTCCTCCACCTCAAAAACCCCTCTACTCCCTCTCCTTTAGCCTACATATTGATCTTTATACCTCTCTTCCTCCTCCACCACCGCCGCCGTCGCCGCCACGCGCTGCAGTCGGTTCCACCACTGACCTTAGGTGGTTCTCCAACTTCCCCAGCCCTAAACTATATTTTATATAAGTGTTAATAATTTTATTTAATATTACTAGTATTATCCTTATTATTATTATTATTATTATTATTATTATTATTAATGTTGTATTATCATGGTTATTATTATTATTATTATTATTATTATTATTATTATTATTATTACCATCACTTATATTATTATTATGTATCACCCTTATTTCCTAAATTAATTTCAGAAAATACTTATAACTAGGGTAAACTAATTAAAAGGCTACAACTTTAACATTAAAATGGTTATCATTATTATCATTATCATTATCATTATTATTATTATTATTATTATTATTATTATTATTATTATTATTATCATTTCTATTACTACTACTAATACTACCATCATCATCATTATTATTATTAACAACTTTAGTATTAATATAGTCATCTCTATTATTATTATTATTATTATTATTATTATTATTATTATTATTATTATTATTATTATTATTATTATTACTATTACTCAACCTAGCTTTATGATTTTCCTAACCAATAATAATATTATCGTTAATAATGGTCTACAACTTTAGGGTTATTATGATTAAGACTTTTCCTCGTTTACTATTATTATTATTACTAACCTCACTAGTATTCCTATTATTATCACTAATGCTAGCTATGACTTATTATCATTATCTCTACTATTATGGTAAACATTTTAACCCTTATATTACTATTACCATTTTTACTATCATTGCTATTAGTATTATTATTAATTATTATTATTATTATTATTAATGCCATTACTATTATTATTATTATTATTATTTCTACTTAACCCAAATTTATTTCTATTATTCTTGTTATTATTACCATTATCATTATTATTATTTCCTTGCTAATATTGTTAATACTAACCTTGTCCATCATTGCTTTTATTTATCAATATAAACATTTGAACCCTTATATTATTATTATTATTATTATTACTATTACTATTATTATTATTATTGCCACTTTTATTACTATTAATGTTTTTAAATCGAAGTTGGCGTATTATCATTTTTTCGTTAAAGAAGAAGAATACCTAAGCCTTAGTATTTTACTATTTAATATTAGAATACCATTTAATATTATTCCTAATGCCTTTATCACTAACATTATTACTATTATTATTATTATTATTATTATTATTTTATTACTATTATTGTGACAAAAACATTTGAACCCTTATATTATTATTATTTAAAATACAACTTTTATCATTATTATCTTTAGGAATATTTGTACCTTATTGGCATGGTAATTATTATATTATTATTTGAACCCTAAACTATTATTAGGCTTAGCCTGAAGAACACTAGGGTTTCTATCACTATAAGCATTAGCATTACTATTATCACTATTTGGCTATAATTAGTATCAATGAAATTATTAGAAGAATAAAGCTAATAGGTTTAATAATATAAGTGTAGCAATAAATATTAAAATAAACACATTTTGACTAGTAATATTTAGTAGACTATTTTTAAGATAAAAACCCTAGTTTTCGCATAATACTCTCTTTAATAATAATAATAATCCTAATCTTAGACTAAAATAAGGCGTGATGGTACTTTTTAGGGAAACTAATACTTAGTATTTTCCCTTTTATAGGTGAATCAAATCAAAACCCTAAGGAGTTGTAGGAGCGTGCTCCAAGCCCGGCGTCGCTTTAGGTAAGGATGTAGCTAAGGCCCTTGTGTGTTGTATGACCTGTATGCCTTGGATGCTATATATATCATGATATGTCGTGTATCGTATGATTGTCATTAACTTGTCTTATGTGTAGCGCAGCTTGGAGTTGAGGTATATTGGTATGTGTTTCTTATGACATGAGTATGATATGTACATGTGGTGTCTATGGTGTGATATGATATGACCCTCTAGGACATGCATGCTAGGACAACTGATAATATGATATGGGAATTAGAGGAAAAAAAGAAAGGAAATGGGAAGTAAGTTCACTAAGGAGGGATATGAGGTTGACCAAAGTACTTCGTGATCCACGAGAGGAAATTAAAGAGGGAGGAATGTCCAAAATAAATGAGAGATGGGAACTATGCATGGGAATCTTAAAATTTGCATGGAGACTTGGGGTGTTTGCATGGGATGGATAAATCTTACATGGGGGTGATCTTTACGTGAGAAAAGTTAATTTAGGGTGTAAACAAGCTAATGGGAGAGTTGTGGAGTGATTGGAGACTTGGGATGAAAAATAGTATGTAGGTTGGTGTAAGGGTGTATAAGGGACCCGATTAGGGTTTTGGGAGGAAGTGGTAATCTGGAAAGTACAAAGGTAAAAATGATTAAGGAAGAGTGGAGTACGGGTTAAAAGTGAGAATCTATTATATAAGGGATGAGTATGGGTTCCATGGGAGAGGAGAGATTTTGGGGTGAAAAGAAAGAGGTTACTTGTGAGAGAAGAAATGTACTAGGGTTTGAAGTGGCCAACTATGGTTTTTCTGGTCACATGCAAAGTCGAGAGGTAAAGTGATATGTTTTGGGATTGGACCTAATTGAGATGAGATGTGGGGCGATGAATGAAGTAATGGTAGTGTAAGTGAGAGGAAGTTAGGCCACATAGGTCAAATTAGGGTTTTCAAGGGAAAGCCCTAGAGGGTGATAATAGGTGGCGTTTGAGGTCATAAGGTGTTGGGTCTTAACCTAAACTCTTAAGAGTTGGTCTTTCATTATATGTAAGTGTAGGGGAATGGATGTCGGGGCGTGATAAGGGGTGCAGGAGTCTCAAAATATGGGACGGGCCCCCTTAGGAGGATAGAAGTAGAGGGTAGTTGATATGCATGTCAAGGGTAGAAAGCTTTATCTAATAAGACACGAATAAGATACTAATTACTTAAAGAGTAAGACTGTTGAGTCGGACCCAGACCGATCCACCGACATAATAGTGGCCGGTGCCGGGGTGCCCTGGAGACCGATCCACCGGCATATAATAGTGGTTAGGTGCGTTCTGCCCTATAAGTGACCGATCCACCGGCTATAATAGTGGGGGATCCCGAGCTCAACAAACCAAACATTATGTTGTAAATGAATAATGGGAAAGCTACTACATACTTACAGTGAAACACCATGAGAGTTGGGGCTAGACCGATCCACCGGCATAATAATGACCAAGAGTGTTCTGCCCTGGAGACCAATCCACCGGCATATAATAGTGGTTAGGTGTGTTCTGCTCTATAAGTGACCGATCCACCGGCTATAATAGTGGGGTGCCCGTACTCGCATGGATTAATAAAAATTATGGTGTGAAATGACTACATTTAATAGAGATTCAAGAGGAATTAAGTCCAATTGGACCATAGTCGGCCTTCATTATCTGGATTACTACATGCAGCTTATGTGAATGTACCATGTATGCTATGTTGCATGTTTGTATGTTTGGCCTTAGCGCATCTGTTACCTTACTCAGTACGTAGGGTACTGATCACCCGTTTCATGGATGCTACTCATTCCCACGAGCAGAAGAACCATCTGAGCATGTGCAAGTAGGGGATGATATCTTCGATTCCTACGACACCTATGAGGCATCAGGTGGGGCTGAGCGTTGAGCCTAAACCTGACTCAGGGATCGAGAGCTACTTAGGTGGACTTTGTTTCCTTTATTTGACCTTGTATTATCATATTTAGTTGTGTTATCGTACTATGCTTTATGTTTTGAAAAACTCTATTCACATACTCTTTGGTTTGTAACCCTAAACCGCACTCTAATTTCTGTATGACTTGTGTTTTATTAATGATTCGTGTTTAAGGTTAACTTTATTTAGCCTTAGCACTTAGTATTGGAACGGTAGGAGTGAACCGATTTGGTACTAAGTGTGGTGGTAATGCCCCCGAGTTTACGGTTTTATCTTTTCGCTTCCGCTAAACCCTTTTAATTAAACAAAATTTTTCGGTAGTAAATTTGGGGGTGTTACATTATTAGACTTCCTAGTCCACTAGTTATAATAGTAGTCAGAAGCATGTTGCCTTAGATTTTCTAGTTATCGGTCTATCGGTGAGAATAGTTGGGGTCCCGAGCTTAAATAATAAAACCCTTGGATGATGATAACCTACGGAAAAGATGCTAACTACTTATGGTGGAATATGATGAGGGTTGGGACCATACATAGGATATGCATTGGTCCACTGATTATAATAGTGGCCAGGAGCGTGTAGTTCTGGATTTCTTAGTTATTGGTCCACCGATGAGAATAGTGGAGGTCCTTAGCTCAAATAATAAAACCCTTAGATGATGATAATCTACATAAAAGACACTAATTACTTACAGTCAAACACCACACAGATCGGGACCATGTGTAGGATATAAACAGGTCCACCAGTTATAATAGTGGTCAGGAACGTTCTGTCTTGGATTATACTATATCTACCAGTCCATTGGTTATAATAATGGTCAGGAGCATTCTTCCTTGGGTTGTATTACATTTATCGGTCCACTGGTCATAATAGTAGTTAGGAGCGTGCTGCCCTGGATTACATAGTGACTGGTCTATTGTCGAAAATAGTAGGATCCCTAAACCCACATGGATATAATTCGAGAGATGTTTAAATGCTACACTAATGGCTTTAAGCCCCGATATGGGTAAATGATCTATCATAATCTGTTGTGTGCTTTATATCTGTATCATGCATTGCTATGCTCTAACTTAATTGTATTATTACCTTATTCAGTACGTAGCGTATTGATCACCCATTTTATGGGTATTGCTCATTCCCATGAGCAGTGGCCCCTCTTGAGTCTATGTAGGTATATGATGATGCTATAGAGGACTTTGTTGTAAATGATGACTTGGTTAGGGCAGAGTGATGGCATGGTATTTCGGGGTTGGGGCCGGAGATAGTGTATTTTGGACTTGTTTTCCTACCGGTATCATCTTATGTTTCCAGTAGTGAAACTATGTTATGTATTTTCAATACTTTCCTGTATTGACATTTGACTCTATTATGTTATGTGTCCTTAGTATTTTCATATGTCAAAGTTTAACTCTTTTACATTATAAAATATTTCTATTATGGTATTTCGGTTGAGTTTATTCTATTAGTCTTGTGGTTGGTATGAGGCTGGCTGAGGGCCAGACTTATACTGATCATGGTGGTAATACCCCTTCTTATGGTGTATGATTTTTAGAGATAAAACAAAAAAATTCAACTATGATTTTTGGGGGTGTTACACTTATGCAGCCATCCACATGTAATAACCACACAATAACGCATCAATAAGTTTTATTCCATCACTTAGGCCAAATATAGATTTAATCACTTAGACCAAATATAAATATCACTCCAAAAACTAGAGGCATTAGATGGTACTCTCGATCCACTCTGACCAAGCCCACTTCACTTGTAACATCTTAGTTGCTCATGAAAATAAAAGATGAGATTATTATAGTAACCAAAGAATAATGAAAAAGCATTAGTATGCCCAAGCATAAAGTAAGGGATCCTACTCTAAATATGAAAATAACTCATGCTACATGTAGGAGATAGAATATATAGAATAATATTAAACCTATTTCACAAATCACATGCAATCACGAGATACAAAAGGCACTACATATTACTATGCTTAGACCAAATATAAATTATCACACTTAGATATCATGTGGAACCATTTCCACTTATAATGATGTAATGTAACAACCATACGCCACATAAACATGTTTTCTTTTGATTATTAATAGGGATACAAATATGAAAAAACTTTGGCACTTAGTGATCATATAGTGACTAGCCAGTCATGCCACAAAAAAAAATTATACCTCAGCATCTAGTCCTTCAAGAGGTTAGTATAATCCTAATAAAGTTAACATGGAGCATTGAATGGTGTATAGAGGCAACCAAACATCTACAATATCAAGTCTATACTTCATCTTTATGATAGCTAATCTAAAAGAGTATTCATTCCTAACTCGAGGTCTTCCACTTCAAATATTAATATTTCATTTAAATGAATTGTAACCACACATCATGACAAGGTCCACATTTAACCATATAGTAATATCACCATTTAAACTCTTGTAAGTGATATTCTTACTTTCAATTATTCAAGGTAAAGCATAAAATGAAAGGTCAAATCATGTCAAATTCATAACCAAATCCTAAGGCTAAACAAAATAGAATACTCAAAATTATGACAAGGGACAAGCAAGTTGGTGTAACACCCCAAATTTTGCTGACCTTAATTTGTAGGTGTTTATTCTCTAATCCTTACCTAACCTTTAATCTTGAATAAATTACCTTATCTTAAATTCTTCCATTACCAACTATATTTTATTTTCTTCATTTGGTTATCCAAATTAAACCCTAACTAAGCTTAATCCCACCCTCAACCTGTCAACTCACTTTTTCATTCAAGTAAAAAACCACTCAATCCCAACCCATAACCCCTCTATTCTGACCTCACTACATACCCTGTGCATCAGACCTCCTTGTCATGCACTGTAACACCCCCAAATTTACTACTGAAAAATTTCATTTAAATCAAAAGGTTTAGCGGAAGCGAAAGATAAAACCGTAAACTCAGGGGCATTACCGCCACACTTAGTACCGGATCGGTTCACTCCTACCGTTCCAGTACTAAGTGCTAAGGCTAAATAAAATTAACACTAAACATGAATCATAAATAAAACATAAGTCATACAGAAATCAGAGTGTGATTTAGGGATTACAATCCAAAGAGTACGTTTTCAAAACATAAAGCATAGTACAAAACACAATTAAAATACGATAATGTAAAGTCCAATAAAAGAAACAGGTCCGGCCGAGTCGCTCTCGATCCCCAGGTCCAGTTTAGGCACAATGCTCAGCCCCACCCGATGCCTTGTAGGTGTCGTAGGTATGGAAGACGTCATCCCCTACCTGCACAAGCTCAGACGGGTCTTCTGCTCTTGGGAATGAATAGCACCCATGAAATGGGTGATTAGTACGCTACGTACTGAGTAAGGTAACAGATGCGCTAAGGCCAAACATACAAACATACAACATAGCACACATAACACGTTCACATAAGCTGCATGTAGTAATCCAGATAATGAAGGTCGGCTATGGTCCAATTGGACTTAATTCCTCATAAATCTCCGTTAAATGTAGTCATTTCACACCACAATCTTTGTTAATCCATGCGAGTACGGGAGCCCCACTATTATAGCCGGTGGATCGGTCACTTATAGTGTAATACCCCATATTAATTAACCCTTATTTTAGACATGCAAGACTTAAAATGTGATTAGTAGGCAAAGTGAACCATAACATTATTATTATTGTTGTTGTTATTATTATTATTATTATTATTATTTTTATTTTTATTATTTTTATCGATCACCTTGTTTTCTCAAGTGGTTCCATAAATAATAAGTTATAAATAACCTGGGCTAAGTGCAAGAAAGAGTAGAGGAAGAAACAAAAAAAAAATTTGATGTCGTAATAATACCGATCACAAGAGGCAAGTAACTAAAATAGAAGGGATTGTAAGGATAATAATAATGTTAGCAATAATTTCAAACATAATAAAATGTGGGAAGTGATAAAATAATGATAATAATAATAATAATATTGTTCATAATAATAATAGTATCATGATTTCTTTTTGGAGGAGATTAAGCCTTGTTTAAGTGGTAATTCTTTTTCCTAATAACCTTCTTGTTAGCTACTACCTTAGGAGTTTTTTTTTCTTTTCTTCCTAATCTTTTCTCTAATCAACCTGCAACTTTCTCCCACCTTCTTCCCCACGTAAACCCAGCCCAAACCACCCCCAGCAGGTTGCATGACCTGCAGCTCCCAGCCATGCACCCGTCACCTTCCCTCTCTCCCCATGCATGAGTCATTTCCAGCCAGCATTATCCCCCTCTTTTGCAGCCTTTCCTCTTCCCCAAACACAGCCCTTCTCCTCCCTCAACCTCACTCTCTCTCATGCCACCCCAGCCTGCAAACTTTGGCAACCATCACTCAACCATCTTCCCTCACATCACTCACCACCTGCAGCCTCTACCCTTCGACACTCAACCTCCCATCCCCTAACTTGCAGCCTCATCCTTCCTTCCTCCAACCTGCACCCCTACCCTATCCTTCCTCCATCTACCCACCTATTTTCCTCCTTTCCCATGCCCTTCTTCCCTGCGAAAATCCAAGCAAATCAGTCCGGCCATAGCCATCACGTCACCAGCCTTATGCAGCCCCAAAATCCCACGTAACCCCAGCCCCTCCATCGAGATACAGCCTGTATCTCCCCCCTTCTCAACCTGCACCCCTATCCCATTATTCCATCCACCTATCCCTCCTTTTTCCTCTTTTCCCATGTATTCAACCAGCCCATTTTCCCTCCTCAAAAGCTTCGAAACTCTCCCCCCAAAAACCAACCTGCAGCACCCTTCCCCACTCACTCTTGTAGCAGCCCATTTCTCTCCATCTTTCCCCCTTTTATTTGAGTCCCAACCTGCAGATATCAACCCCTTTCCCCCTCCCTTTAATCCCTCTAATTTTCTCCTTGCAGCCCCCTCTTCCCTTCCCTAAATTCCAGCAAGAAAACAAGGGTAAGTGCAGCCCCAAAACTCCCCTCTCCCCTCCACCGAATTTGGTTTCAAAATTCTTCTAGCTTTTACCTTGTGTTCTACCTTCTCCAAGCAGCCATTTTCCTTCCCCAAGTAAGCACTCTATCCTCGGGAGTTTCGGTGCTTAAATTCATGCACCGGCTGCCCCATTTATTCTTCCTAATAATTTTCAAGTATTAGCCTATGTAGGTTGTATTTTGATTATTTAATTTTTTTTGCATAAATACTAATGCTTGTAGTTTGTGTGGTGAATGCACTTCTAGGTAACCTTGACCTCGCTTAGAGTATTTGTGGAGGAAGATCAAGGTAAATCCAACTAATCTGTAGACGGTAGAATTTTTATGTAAAAAGGATAGGCTAGTTTTCTAGGATTAAATCATGATAGGATGAAGTTATCAAATTATTGTATGTTTGTGGGAAATGGGAGCATGATGTATTTATTTTCTACATGAATATCATGAGGTGTAAATTTACGTGTGTTATCATGCAATCTTTCCATATGCCCAAGTAATATTCTAAAGATTTGATGAAGTATATGTTAACGATAACGAACTTGAATTATGCTAGTAAAATGAGATGAATATGTCTAAGGTAAAATGTAGTTTATATGGGAGCATGTTGTAGTTCATTCATACATGAATATAATGAAGTGTAAATTAATATGGGTTATCATGTAATCTTTTTATATGTCGAAGTGATATTCCTTAATGTGAAAAAGTGTATGCTAATGGTAACGAACTTGGATTTATGCTAGTAAAATGAGACGGGTATGTTTAAGGTAAAATGTAATTTTTTTATACCATGATTGTGTTGAGATTTATTTGTGAAAATTGTATGAGCCTATGAAATATTAAAAATGCATGCTAATAGTGTTTACATGTACTATGTATGATAAATGGTTAGGGATAATATGGTCCTTTGTAGTATCGAAGAGATTGTCGAATGTAAAGTATCAATAATTATTTTATGCTAGAGTTTCATGAAAAATGGCTTATGTAAGTAAACTCGGTAATAAAAGTGAAGGAAAATATGGTAGTTATGGGTTGAGGGGTGTTTTGGTCATCAAGGCAAAAAGGTGTTCCAAAGTGGATAAATGGATAAATTAAATTAAGTGTTGGCCTTAAAATAAATGTTGGGAATACTTGGATAATTGGTTTGAACATTGAATCAAATAATTATTCGGGCTATGGCATAATGCCTAACCTTAGGCTGTGTTGGCTTGGAATGGTTGTGACCTTGTGGTCTTTGGATGTGATGTTGTTTGTTGATGGTTGAATAAGTTGAACTTTGTGAATCTCGACATTCTAAAAGGAAATAATAACCCAGAATTTCATAAGACAATAATTACTTAAAGAGAAAGACTCGAGTTGGAAAGGAATCTCGTGCCTCAGACATGGCCGTCGAGTGCATAGTTTTGGGCCTTCAGGTCAAGGGGCTCACTTCTACTCTATAGGTATTCCATACACCCTATAGGGAGTACGCGTACTTAAGGTCTTGAGTTCTGAGGTTTAGTATGGGCGACTGGTATGTCGTGTGGCTTCCTTGGCGAGCTTTGCCCTAGAATCGAGTGATTTATTTGGTACCACCCTCCTTGACGATCTTTGTCATGGATATGGGATTGTATTCCACTTGAGAATTGCTATGAATTTTATAACCGGATTAGACACCCACCATAATACTTCTATAATAATCGGAATAGGAATGACTTGACCTTGGTGAGATTGCTTGGAATATCACTAACTCTTCTTCTTAGGCCATAATGTATGGTCGTTGGTTAGTTAAATTGATTATGAAATTATAAGCATGCCTTAAATGCCTTTGATGGAGATTTTGATCTAGCTCGTACTGTTAAATGTGATGTGGTTGTGTGTTTCAAAATCGTGGCCTTGCATGTGAACATATATTCTCTTTGAATTCCGTACTTGCATGATGTTTGCTACGTGGGTATGCTACCTCTCCGGAGGCGTTGTGGTTTACTCAGTACGAGGAAGTCGTACTGATGCTATCACTTTTCAGAGGAGTACGTCCAGTGCATGCATTGGCTAAAAGACTACGAGGAGCGTCACCCCAGCGAATTGGTAGATTTAGGGAGCGAGTGGACCCCGCCCCTTTTTCCCCTTTCCTTGTAATTTGTTAGATCGTAAGAGTGTAAGGCAGACCATTAATGACTTTTACGTACTCTGTTGTTGTTTTCTAAATGGTTAAGTTATTTAATTTCCTGAACAATCATTTGTCATAGATAATATGTCTTTTGCAAAACTCTTGATTTCGTATTATACTTCTCTTAACTTTGGATGGTTTGATTTGTTTTAAGCCTTAGCACTTGATGTAAGGATGGTGAGGAGACCAGACTTATGTCAAGTGTGGCGGTAACACCCACCGTTCTTTAATTTTCGCTTCCGCAAACCATAATTTAAACGAAATTTTCAAGTCGTGATTTTAGGGTGTTACATATAGGGCAGAATGCACCTAACCACTATTATATGCCGGTGGATCGGTCTCTAGGGCAGAATGCTCCTGGCCACTATTATGCCGGTGGATCGGTCTGACCCCGACTCTCATGGTGTTTCACTGTAAATATGTAGTAGCTTTCCCATTATTCATTTACAACATAATGTTTGGTTTGTTGAGCTCGGGATCCCCCACTATTATAGCCGGTGGATCGGTCACTTATAGGGCAGAACGCACCTAACCACTATTATATGCCGGTGGATCGGTCTCTAGGGCACCCCGGCACCTGGCCACTATTATGCCGGTGGATCGGTCTGGGCCCGACTCAACAGTCTTTCTCTTTAAGTAATTAGTATCTTATTCGTGTCTTATTAGATAAAGCTTACCACCCTTGACATGCATATCCACTACCCTTTACTTCTATCCTCCCAAGGGTGCCCGTCCTATATCTTGAGACTCCTGCGCCCCTTATCACACCCCGACATCCATTCCCTTTACACTTACCTTTAAATGAAAAAGTCAACCCCTACGGGTGTGGGTTAGGCCTAACACCTTATGACATCAACTCCACCTCCTATCACCCCTAGGGTTTTCCCTTGAAAACCCTAGGTGGGCCGATGTGGCCCAACCCTCTCTCACTTACACTATCTTTACTTCATTCATCGCCCCAAATCTTATCTCAATTAGATCCAATCCTAAAACATATCACTGTACCTCTCGATTCCGCACGTGACTTGAAAAACCCTAGTTGACCACCTCAACCCTAGTACCTTTCTTCTCCCACAAGTAACCTCTCTATTTCTCACTCAACATTCCTTCTCTCCCATGGCACCCATACTCACCCCTCACATAGTAAATCCCCCTTCTTAACCCATACTCCACTCTCCCTTAATCATTTTTTACTTCCACAGTTTTCAGATTATTACTTCCTCCCAAAACCCTAATTGGGTCCCTTACACACCTTCACACAGACCTACGTAATATTTTTCATCCCAAGTCTCCAATCACTCCACAACTCTCCCCTTACCTTATTTACACCCTAAATTAACTTTCCTCACATAAAGATCATCCCCATGCAAGCTTTATCTACTCCATGCAAACTCTCAAAGTCCCCATGCAAACCTTGGAATTTCCATGCATGGTTCTCATCTCTCGTTCATTTTGGTCAACCTCATATTCCCCTTAGCATCTCACTTCCCATTTGTTTATTTTTGTCCTTTCGTTTCCCATAACATGATATCATTTTTCCTAGGATGCATGTCTTAGAGGACCATATCATATCGCACCACAATCATCACATATCATGTTATATTCATATCATAAGAACACATATAGAACATACCTCAACTCCAAGCTGCGCTACACATAAGACAAGTTAAGGAAAATCATACGATACATAATATAGCATGAATATAAAGCATCCAAGGCATACAAGTCACATAACACACAAGGGCCTTAGCTACATCCTTACCTAAAGCGATGCCGGGCTTGGAGCACGCTCCTCTAACTCCTTAGAGTTTTGGTTAGGTTCACCTATAAAAGGGAAAATACTAAGTATTAGTTTCCCTCACAAGTACCATCATCCCTTATTTTAGTTTAAGATTAGGATTATTATTATTAAAGAGAGTATTATACGAAAACTAAGGTTTTTATCTTAAAAATAGTCTACTAAATATTACTAGTCAAAATATGTTTATTTTAATATTTATTGTTACACTTATATTATTAAACCTATTAGCTTTATTCTTATAATAATAGTATTCATACTAACTATAGCAAAGTAGGGATAATAATAATAATGATAATAAAATAATAGTAACGCTAATGATTATAGTGATGGAAACCCTAACATTTTTTTTGACTAAAGCTAGCTATAGTGTTAGGATTAGAATAATAATATAATAATTGCATTATCAACAAGTACTATTATTCCTAAAGCTAATAACGATAAAGGTCATATTTTGGGTGATAATAACTTAAGGGTTTAAAGGTTTATATTAATAAAAGTAATGATGGAGAAGGTCACCATCAACAATATTAGTAAGGAAATAAGGATAATGATAATGGTAGTACTAATAGTGATAATAACAATATTACTAAAATACTTTTGGTTTAAGTAATAGTAGCAATGATCGTGTCATTAATAATAGAAATAATAATGCTAATAGTGATGATAATAACAATGATAATAGTAATATAAGATTTCAAATGTCTATCACATATAGTAGTAAGATAATGATAATAAGCCATATCTAGTATTAGTAGTAGTGATAGAGATAGTAATAAGAGTAATAACAATAATAGGAATAATAATAATAATAATAATAATAATAATAATAATAATAATAATAATAATAAATAATAATAATAATAATAATAATAAGGATAAGGATACTATCTAAATGTTAAAGTTGTTTCCTTTTTAATAATATACCCTAGTTAACTATCTCTGAAATTAGGTTAGGAAAATAAGGATGATACATAGTAATATTAGGAGTGTAATAATAATAATAATAATAGTAATAATAATAATATTATTAAGGGTAATATCATTAATATTAGATAAAATTACTAACACTTATAGAAAATAGTTTTAGGGATTGGGGGAATTGGAAAACCACCTAAGGTTAGTGGTGGACCGACGGCGGCGCGTGGTGGTGGTGGCGGCAGCGGCGATGGAGAAGGAAGAGAGGTGGAAAGATCAAGGTGTGGGCTAGAGGAGAGGGGGTAGAGGAGTGTTTGAGGTGGAGGAGGATGCAAAAGATGGAGAGGGATGGAATGAGGGTGGTGGCGTGGCTGGGAGCGGCGGTGCGCAGTGGTTGGCGCGGCGGCCGAAGGTCGTGGAAAATGGGAGAGGTAGAAGGAGAGGGAGACAGGGGAAGATGAAGGTATGGGAAGGTAGAGGGAGGTCTGCTGGGCATTTTGGAGGGTGGTGGAAGCGTTGGTTGCGCCGAGGGTGGCGGCAGGAGGCGGCGCGAGGGGCGGCGAAGGCTGGAGATGGCTGCTCGGGGTGGTGACTTCGCACGGCTGGGGCGGCACGTGCAGGGCGAGGCAAGGGGTGAAGGTGGTTTGGTTTTGTAGAGGGAAGTGCGGGGGAGGTTTCGGTGGGCGGCGGTTGTCGCGGCGATCACCGGCGGCGGCGAGACAGAGTTTTGGGGCTATTTTGAAAAAAAAAGAAGCTGGCTATGGCTGCTAATGGGGGGTATTTATAGGCAATTTGGAGGGGAAAAACGACGAAGGAGGGAGAGGGCACGCGGGGTAGGTGCGGCAGGTCGCCGACCGGCAGTGGCAGCCAGCGCATGCCCTACAAATTACAGGGTGTGTTTGGCTCGGTGTGGGGAAAGGAAAGGGGCAGTACGCGTGAGGGGTAGGAAGAGCAGGTTGGGTCGAAATGGGAAAGGAAAAGGATGGGAATGGCAAGAGATGACGGCCGGACGGGCAGGTGGCTGTCGGCGGTGCAGGCTGCGAGTTGCAGGCTTGGCGCGAGGAGGAAGACGACAGGCCACAGTGGACCGGGCGATCCAGGGGAAAAAGGAAAGGAGGGGGAGCTAGCCGGTTTGGAAACAGTCATAAGGTTCTTAAACAAAACGCGGCGTTTCAGCGGGTAGAGGGACAAAGAGCTGCGTCGCGTTGCCGATTTGGCAACGACTATTTTGTCACTTAACGCGACGTAACGTCTCAGTGAATCGAGGGACGAAACGCTGCATCGCGCTTATGCGATGGGGGTCGAACGACGCTGGGCCGTGGGGAAGGAGAAGGAAGGAGGGAAGGAAGTTGGGCCGCGAGCAGGCCCAACCGGCGGAAAGAAGAAGAAGGAAAATGAGGGAAAATGAGAAAAGAAGAAAAGAAAGAAAAGAGGAAGAAAGAGGATTTTAAGTATTTTGGTTTTACATAAATATTTAGAGTATTTTTCTTGGGGGTACCCAGAATAAGAATATTTAAATATTTAAATAAAAATATTAAACCTCCTTTTTAGGCTAACTTAGGGCCCTTTTAAAAATTTTAATTTACACACAGCCCAAATTTTCCTCATTTATAAAAATATTTATAATTTCCTATTAATTTGCCCTACATAATCCCTCTTAATCTAAATAAAATAATAAATTAAATTAATTTTCCAATAAATCCTTATTTAATGACATATTTCCAAAATAATTAATTCTGGGGTATTTCATGCACCCCCTCATGCTTCATCCATCATATGCAACAAACTCCATAAATCCCCTTCCTCACTTTTCTATCATTCATCCCAAACCAAAGTCAATGCATCTCCTTTATTTTTCTATAAACCCTTTCAGTTGTATCCTTCCCCATTGTTCTCCTTTTCTTCTTACTCCTAATTCACTTGTGTTCTTCTTATTTAACTTGCATTATCAACTTTTCCTTATGCCATCATACATAAGCAAAGTCCAACACTAATGTAACCACTCCCCTCCAACATCCAAGCATCATGATGCACTTCCCCTATCTACATGAGAATCCAACACAACCATCACCACCTTGCACCACCAACCTCACACCAACACTTTATTAGTAGCATAAAGCACCAACAGAGCTCTCTCTTTGGTGCATCAAGGTCTCATGCAACTCTCTCTTTATTCTATAAATGTATTATATAGCTCTCCATTTGCTTCATCAAGGTCTCATGCAACTCCTCCATTTTTTATTGAGGTGTCTTGCAAGTCTCCCTTTGTTGCACTAGAGTCTCACACAACTACCTTCAACCTACACTAACACTTGTGCAACCACATGCACCCTAGTTTTCCTTATCAATCATTATTTTGATTCTTTACTCATTTTTGCTAATCTCTATTAGTTTTTACTAACATATTTTTCTCTCTTATATGGTTAGATGATCATAAGGTGTTAAAGAAGAGGGTGTTTATGAGTATTGTTTGCTAAGAGATTGGTGTAGCCTCCTGTGAGGATACACATCTCTAGCTAAGAATTTTGTTGAATGATGTGTTAATTTATTTATCATAATAACATGATTTATTCTACTAAATGATGATTTAGATTAATTAAGCATATATTCTTGTATTTTTATGATTTTATTTTTGGTACGTAAGTAAATTTTATTACTTATAAAATAGTTTTAGTATAATCAACATGACATAAAATAGTTAGGTAAATCATCCTAACTTATCCACATAACTAATGACTTTCCTAAAGGACTTTCTATCTTGAAAAGTAACAAAATGACTAGCTAAATTACTAACAATATGCTTCCTAACATAAGAACTAGGAAGGGAACTATTTGCAAAAATTTGACCATTTCTTTCCTTCTATATGTGGTAAATGGTAGTAGCAAGGAGGACAAGGATCACATTCTCTCCTATCTTCAGACCTTGACCATTGTATATTGTCCACCTCTTCAAGGCCTACCAATTAATAATATGACGTGTGCATCTTAAATTTCTAAGCATTGGAATCCAAATCTCAATTGTATATGGACATGCAAAAAATAACATAGGGTATAGTTTTTTACTCTTCATTATAGAGGACATATGTGTCTAATTGGAGAATACCATAGGAAACTAACTTGTCCTTAGTTTAGAGGTGTTCTAAGGTGTTTAGGCAAGGAGAGTGGGCTCCAGACAACATCACACCAGGGAACCTTCTCAACCTTAGGTCTGATGGTATCATACACCATGGAGGCATTGAATTTATTTTTAATCCATACCTTTTGAATACCAACATCATTGGTGAAAAATATCCTTGAACAAGGGCATTAGCTTCAAACAATTTCCAAGTATCCAGGAGTAGTTGCTTGCTATATCCATTTTCCACAAGTCTTTATCCTTGATATAGCAAGCATTCACCCGTCTTACCTACAATAGATCTTTCTTTGTAGCCAAAGACCAAAGAAATCTTTCCATAGTAGCTACATTCCACCATTTAATATCAATAAATCCCAGGCCTCCTTCTGAATTTGGTTTACATATCTTAGTCCAAAAGACGGGAGCCTTCTTGGTTAGCTCACATAACCTCAACCATAAGTAGCTTCTGCATATGGAATTAATCTCATCAATGACTTATAGAGGGAGGGGTAATACTAGGCACTAGTAGGTCTGGAGACTCAACAACACTAACTTGACAAGTTGTAGTCTTCCTGAATAACTAATGAAAGAAATTTGTAAAGCCCTAATTTTAGCTATATACTCCTCAATGAGGGCCTTGTAATAATGAACCCCACATACTTACTATCAAGAGGAACCCCAAGTTAAGTGAATAGGAGAAGGCCTTTAGGGATTTGAAAATCAGCGAACACCCTATCTGTTAGTTGAGTAAATAAAAATTTTGGTTGTATTAGCGCATAGGCCAAACAGAGAAGAGAAGCACTTAAACATACCAAAAATAGCAGCAGTGGATTATTGGTTTGCTTTACAACAGAATAGGAGGTCGTCTGCAAAACATTATATTCAAAATCTTTATTCTTTTGAATTTAGGATGAGGAGTAAATTTAGGGTTAGTCTAGAGAGTAAGTAGTATTCTATTCAAGAACTCCATGACTAAGACAAAGAGACTTGGGGAGATGGGATCCCCTATCTCAATCCTATTTTTGCTTGAAAGGGAGGGTGAAGAATTCATTAAACATGATGGATAATCTATTAGTGGTGACACACTACATAATAATCTTCACAAAAGGAATAGGAAAATGAAGAGAAAACAAAAAATATTTAAGTAAATCCCATCTCATAGTGTCACAAGCCTTCCTCATATCATCATCGATCATACATCTAGGAGATATTTGTTTTTTGAGAAGAACCCGTGATAAGTTTAGTTGCCAAAAGTATATTGTCACCGATACTTATACTTTTAACAAATTTTGATTGAGATTCACCTACCAGGAGTGGTAGAATAGGTTGGGTTATAGTTATAATTAGGGTTGTAAATGAGATGAGCTAGTTCAGTATTCGACTTGGTTCGGCTTATTAAAAGCTCAATTTAGCTTGTTCGTTTAGTTAAATGAGTCGAGCTTGAGCCTCACTTTTAGGTTCATTTATTAAATGAGCCAAACCCGAGCTAAAAAAAGTGAGGCTTGGTTCATTTTTTAGCTTTGACTTGTGAGCTAGCCTTACCTCGACTCATTCATTTAGTTAAATGAGATGAGTCCAACCACAGGGGTATTCGGCTCAGCTTGGCTCATTTATAGCCCTAGTTGTAATGATTTTTTAAATTATTTTGTATATGGTACTACAATAAGTAATATGCCTATATTCACTAGTTCTAGCAGCATTTGAAACTTTAGGGATCAAGTTCAGAAAAGTGGAATTAAGGCTTAGAGGGAACTTTCCTGGTCTAAGGAACTCATAAACTCCTTTCTAAACATCATCTCCTATAAGCTCCTATCATCTTTTGAAGAAAAAGTCATTGAATTCATTTGGAGCTGAGGCCTTTTCATTCCCAATAGAGAAGAATGCATTCTTCACTTATTCCTTAGATATAGGTGCAAGTAGTTTGTGTTGTTGATCCTTAGTAACAAGCATTTTTGTTCTTAAATTTTGACCATATTGTTTTAATTTGTTGTTTTTAATAAGAATGTAATTAAATGTATTAAATTATGTTAAGTATAATATTGTGATATATTTAGAGGTTATAGTTTTTGTGGTTTTTGGCATGAGGATGGCTCGACTTAGACATTTATAAGTAGTTTAGGGTTTTTTCATTAATTATAATTACACATGTGTAATGTTAATTATGTATGGGGTTCGGGCATGATTTTGGTTAAGTTTGGGGAAATCAAGATTTGGGAGTTTTGGTGTTAATATCGATGCTAGGGCATTTAGTCAAAGTTGTGAGTGTAAAATAAGTATGCCATTGTATATTTTGATTTTTTACATAAAATTTGATAGATAAAATGATAGGATTTGATTGTGTGGATAGTAATTTATGTTAATAAGAATTTTCAAGGTGATTAGGCAAAACAAGATCAAATTGGTCATTTTTAGGTTAATTTTGAAAATTGTGAGGTTCTGTAAGTGTTATTTGGGTTAAAATGTGATAAGTGTGACGTGTGATTAGTTTGGGATAATTTAGTTAACAAAATTATTATTATTATTGCTGCTGCTACTACTACTACTATTACTGTTATTATGCAAAAATGGATTAAAATGGGCTTAGAAACCCTAAGCGTATGATTGATATTTATGTGTAAAATGTTAGAGTTAGATCTTGATTTTTATATGTAGTGTTTAGTATGATATTTTATGTTAAATTTGGTGATTTGGGGATCTTTACAGATGAAGTTATACATTGATGGTGAATAAGGGTTTTGTGAGGGCATTTTAGTCTTTTAAAACATAAGGATGGGTGGTCATACAAGACCCATACAAGCAAATAAGGTAAATTATCATATTAAACCTTATTAATCCTTTTATTTCCATTTCCCCTAACCATTTGAGTTATCCAATTACCCTTAGCCAAATTTAGTTATATCAACCATATAGGTTAATTCATACCCTTACTGATTCCTATTACTTTTACCCCCATATTATCACTTATCTTAAGTGAAGTACACCTTTAGCCTTTACATTACTCATAATGTACGCCATAAGTTATGATCCATTTTAATCCCTTAATTAGGCCAATAATCCATGTTAAAATCTATATCTCATCCCATTAATAGTCATGGTATAATTGCAAACACAACCCCCAAACATAACTAAAATACAAAGAAACAAATCATGCAAACTAGTTGAACCATTCGATCGGTCTGACCCAACCAGTCAATATGTTGCATTAACCAGCTGATTAGTTTAGTTCGACTAGTTAATCTGCTCAACTCAACCAGACCATGCTTTCTTCAAACTGATCGATTGGTTTGGGCAAACTAATTAACTATTCATAGTCAATCGGTTTTTCCAAACTACTCGATGGGTTGAAGTAGAGAGCAAGACCAATGTCTCTATAGGCCTACCAATCGATGAGTTAGGTCAACCAGTTGATCAATTTGTGCTAATCAGTTAATCATTTTACCCTAACACAACATAAATTCACAAATTTCATTCAAATACTTGCATAAAAATCATTTCTAAACACATTAGAACATGTATCAACATCAGCCAACATGTTTCTTACCAGATTATCATGCATTTCTTACCATAACAACATAATAGCCTATTTTATCCATTTTCATGCTCATTACTCAATCTATGTCATTTAATTACGCAATTCATGCATACAAATTCATTTATTTATACCAACATGTATCAATCAACTAAGATGTCACATTTCATTCATAAACACATACTACACATTTTAAGAGCAATAATTACTTATTTAATGCAAGCTAAATCCACTTAAAAATAGAATTTCCAAATCTGCGAAAATTTCAACTCTTAAAACCTTAAAAGCCAAAATTTTAACTCGGATATTGTACCAAAACTTCATCAAATTTTGAAAAAGAAAATAGAAGGGAATAAGAGCATACCATTGAGATAAAATAGGAAAAATCTCAACCAGACCACTCAATATTTTCTCAAAATATAACTCTACCTTGCTTAACAATTGAAACAAAATAAGATTAGAGACATAATTAGGAGAGTGTGCAAAATAATTTGGTAAGTGCCCGAGGTGTGGAAAGAAGAGAGGGATAATAAAAATTAAGGAATTTTAGTGGCTAAAAGAAAGTGAATTGTAGGAATGATTGGAGCTATTTATAGCCAACCAATCAAAAGAAAACAGAGAGGGTTCGGAAGGCAACTCAAAACCCTACTATTGACTATTTGAATTTGATAAGAATAAATGAATTTATCTAGGATTTGCTGACCTAGTCTCCCAAGCTCAATTGTTGACTATGGGGAACTCAAGTCAAATAAGTTAAAATTATCACACATGAATGAAGATATGGAAGGTTAGCATGGAAGGAATCCTCCAGCTACTCAGAAGCACGCATGAGGTCAAAGCAATCGATCTCATAATTAGGTAGAGGAGAGAGGAGGAAGAAGACAATGACTGAGGTCATCTTTCTCCCTCATGTGTCTCAATCAACCTCTAGAACAAATTAAGGTAATATTTTGGGTTAAACACATCATGAAAATGGTTAGGAATATCTTAGGGACAATCAGTATGAGTTGGTAAGGTTTCATTTTAGTGTAAGGGATTTTTTCAGAAAAATCAAATTCAAAAATGTGACCAGCTTGACAAATTAGTCGATGGGTTTGGGTCTATCAGTCGACTGTTCATCCACTGATCGATTGGTTTCTCCGAACTAGTCTATCGGTTTGGTCGAGGAACTCAATTTGGCTAAAATAACAAATTAGTCGATCGGTTCAGGGAACCAGTCAATGAATTTGCTTGTAAAAATCAATAAAATTCATTTTCCAATACGATTTCAAATCAAATTATATTCTAAATCAAATCATAACATTGAATTAGAATTAAAGGTCTAAAAATTGACAAAAACTCTCTGCCATCCTTTACACAAAATTGTGGGGTATTATACATATTAGCATTGCACAACTTTCTTTAAATATCAATGGTACCCCTTACTACACCATTCCTTAGAAAAATAGGCCTACGGTAAGGAGACCCAATATTGCCTTACTTATTTGTACTAAAAAAGGAATATTTGCATAAAAGCCTCAATAATCTATGAGTGAAAAAATTGGTCTAGTGACACTCAGATTGTAAGCTACAAATAATTATTGACGGAAATACCCAAAACCCTAATTTAGGGAATTATGGCGAAATAATTAATTATCAGAAAATTTTAAGTAAATAAATTATTTTATTAAAACAAAGGGGGAATTAATAAAGGCGAATCAAGGAAAAAATAATAAATAAATTATTTAGGAAAAATTTGGACATTTACTAATTAACATGGAAGTTAAGGAAAATTAATCCAAAATAGCTAAATTATTATTATTATTATAATAAATATTATTAATTTTAAATATTCAAAAAAATACCAAATACCCAAAATACCCCAACCCACCTATTTTCTTTCTTCCCCTTTTCCTTTTTCTTCTTTCTTTTCCTTTTTCCTTCTCTCTCTCCTTTCTCATTTTCTTATTTTTTTTCTTCTTCTTCCCTGGTTTGGGCTAGCCCGTGGCCCAAACTCTCTTCCCTTCCCCGTCCCGTGCGGTCAGGCCCGCCCTAGTTTTCTTTTTTCCTTCACTGGTTCCCCCTATTCGGCCAGCTCTTTCATTTTCTTTTCTTTCCTTTGGACCATCCGGTCCACCTCCGTCCCTGTCTTCTTCTTCCTCACGCAGACTGCACCCCCGACCTGTAGCCCTGCTCCTGCTGGCAACCACATGCTCTGTCCGGCCATCCTTCCCTGCCCCCCGTCGTTTTCTTTCCAAATTCGACTCAACCAATCCGTCCTTACCCCTCACGTCTGCCCACCATTCATTTTTTTCCCTCACTTCACCAAATGTACCTTGCAATTTCTAGGGCATGCATCACCTGCCACCGCCGTTCGGTGACCTACCTCACCTGCCCCCAGTTATCGTCTTCTTCCTTCATCATTTCCCCCTTAAATTAGCCTATAAATACCCCCATAGGCAGCCATAATCGGATATTTATTTTTGTAGCCCAGAAACCCCAATTTTTATGCTGTCACCCAAATAGCTCCCTATTCTGCCGTCGTCAATGATTGCCACCACAAATGCCACCCACCAAAACCTTCCTTGCACTGCCCTCTATACAACTGAGCCACCCTCCTCCCTTATCTTGACCTGCATGAGCCACCTCAGCCGTGCAAAATCTCCATCCCAACCAGCCCACTTCGATATCTCGCCGCCCCTTGCGCCACCAACTGCCGCTAATTCCGTCGTAACTAGCACCTCCTCCACCCTCCAAAACATCTAGAGGAATTCACCCTACCTTCCCATATCTCCATATTTCCCTGCCTCCCTCTCCTTCTCCCTTCTCCACCTTCCACCACCTTCGGCCAGCGCACCGGCTACTGTACACCGCCACTTCCAACTGTACCACCACCTCCATTCCACCCCTCTCCACGTGATACACCTTCCACTACCTTAAACACCCCCTCATTACCTCTCCTCTAGCCTATAACCCCATCTTTCCACCTCTCTTCCTCCTCCATCGCCGCCGCAGGTTCCACCACCAACCCTAGGTGGTATTCTAATATCCCCAACCCTTGAACTTTTTATACATATGTGTTAATAATTTTTAGTAATATTAATAGTATTACCCTTATTATTATTATTATTATTATTATTATTACTATTAATGTTGTGTTATTATTATTATTATTATTATTATTATTATTATTATTACTATTAATGTTGTGTTATTATTATTATTATTATTACCCTTACGCGTACTCTGATTTTCATGTTATGAACTTTCTAGTTCTTTTATGAATTCTTGTTTTAAGTATTGATTCAAGTTTGATGATAATCCTTTTCAACCTTAGCACTTGGTACTAGAATGGTAGGAGTGAACTGATTCGGTATTAAGTGTGGCGGCAATATCCCCAGAATTCATGGTTTTGTTATTTTGCTTCTGCTAAACCTTTTTATTAAACAAAATTTTTCAGTAGTGAATTTTAGGGGTTTTACAATGAAAAAAAAAAGGATTTATTGAAACTAAGAGTCTAAAAAGGTATCTGGACAAAGCTAGATACCAAAAAACATTAACTACACGTCCCAATCCTAAGAAGTAAAATCACTCCTCTACAGGCAGTACATCAAAAGTAGTGAAATCATCAAGTTAATCCTTAGTGACTTGCATAACAGAGTCTAAGTCATATGTTCATGGGAATGAGCAACACCCATAAAAAAGATGATTAATACTTGCGTATTAAGTAAGGTAGAAATACAATTATAGTAAGGTTATGCATAATAAATAATGTCACATTAAAGGACTAATCATGCACATAAATTCAAACATGAGAGGGTTCTCAGTAGGAAATGAAAGATTTTCAAGATAGATGATTAAATGACCTCACTATTCATAACCGATGGAATGGTATCAACAATGTAAAACCCCGCACAATACTCCTGACCACTATTCTTATCTGGTGGAACGAAATAGTACAATCCAAGGCACAACACTCCTTAAAACTATTTTTGTCTGGTGGAATAAACTGGTACAACCCTAGGAAAATATGTTTGTAGGCACTATTCTTATCTAGTGGAACAAGCTTGTACAACCCTAGGACACAATAATTCTGGTCATTATTCTCATATGGTGGAACAAATCGGCACAACCGATCCTAACTCATATGATATTTCACTTCAAATATTAATGTCTTATTAGAATGTTGATTATTTTAATATTGTAATACAAATTTATCATAAATATTTAAGGCTCTTAAAATAAAATCAAAATGTATTTGGGTCATTCCTTAAAGGGAAAGACCACGACACCCTTATGAAACCCTAAGTTCATGAAATTTAAGGTCTAACTCTAACATTTTACATATGTGAGCCTACTTCTAGGTTATTGTTTCCAATTTAAGTCATTTTCTCATTTTATTGGACTTATATTGCTCATAATTACCTTGAGTATTTCATGCAACATAACTAACATATTTTAACCCAATATCACTTTATAAATCCCAAAATTTCATATATAACCCATATTAACCAAAATATCCTTATCTTACTTAAATGTATCAAAGTCTCTTTTTAGATAACTTGTACCCTACACAATCTACACTTAATCATATTGCACACGAATTTAATTATAAAATTCTCAAATATTATCATGCCATATTTATTTCTCACAAAATCGTGAAATGTTCCAAATACCCTTAAAATAGCTAAAACATCTATTTTCACAAAACCTACGAGTCCTAACATTATTCACTTTCAATCTCCAACATCTATCATACTGAAAATACTTATCCATTTTTAAAACCCATCATATTAACAAAACTAAGATAATGAACCATGCCAATTAGAACATCCCCAAAAATCACAGTTGAAAATTTTCGTTTAATTAAAAAAACACAAGCACGGAGGTGCTACCGCCGTGATTAGTACAAGCCCAGCCCCTGACCAGTCTTGCACCAACCACAAGGCTAAGGATAATTTCACAAATCATTAAACACACTTAAGGCAGAGAAACATAGAAAAACAAAATATTCATAATGAGAGAATTAGAGTGTGTAATTAAAAGTCATTACAACCGAAAAAGGATTATATAGTCAAAGCCCCCATCGGGATAAAAAGGTACAACACAATAAAATAAAAATAGAAACAGGAAGAGTCCGGTCTACATCGCTCTTGGGCCCCCATGCCAAGTCCCAAAGGTCAACTCTTGACCCTGCTCTACACCTCATAAGTGTCACATGCATCGAAAACAGCGTCTCCTACCTACACAAACTTAGAAGGGACCTTTGCTAATGGGAATGAGCAGCACCCACGAAACGGGTGATTAGCATGCTACGTACCGAGTAAGGTTACCATACAGCTAAGGCCATACATAGAATACATATAACACAAGCAAGTAACTATAAAGATAAATTATACAAGAAATACAGATAGTATAGGCCGTATTACAATCCAGTTAAACTTAATCATTAGATCTCTGGCCAATGTACCCATTTCACACCTTACTCTTTATAAGTCCATGCAAGTATGGGAACCCCACTATTATAGTCGGTGGATCGGAAACATATAGGGCATAACACTCCTAAATACTATTATTTGTCGGTGGATCGGTCTCTAGGGCAAAGTACTCTTGGCCACTATTATGCCGGTGGATTGGTCTAGTCTCGATTCTCATAGTGTTTCACTGTAAGTAATTAGTATATTTTCTATATTTTATCATAATTTAAGGTTTGTTTTATTGAGCTAGGAATCCCCCACTATTATAGTTGGTGGATAGGAAACATATAGGGCAAAATGTTCCTAACCACTATTATTCGCCGGTGGATCGGTCTCTAGGGCACCCTGCACCTGGCCACTATTATGATAGTGGATCGTTCTGAACCCGACTCAATAATTTTTCACTTTAAATGATTAGTATCTTATTTGTGTCTTATTCAATACGTGTTTTCACCCTAGACATGTATGTCCTTTGGACTACTCGCTCACACAACCAGTCTACTCCTATTTTCTTGAAAGGGCCCGTCCCTTATCTTGGGACCTCTACGCCTCCTAATACGTCTAGACATCCTTTCCCTCTACTCCTCACTTACCATGAATACCTAACTCCTACGTGTGTGGGTTAAGGCCCACTTTCCCATATCTCTAAGTCAACTCACTATCGCCCTCTAAGGTTTCCCCTAGAAAACCCTATTTTGACCATTATGGCCCAACCTTCCTCTATCTCACACAACCCATATTCCTTTGCCCCCAACTCATCACCTCACTAGATTCGTCTCCAAGCATCCCACTTTACTTCCCATTTTGCACATGTGGCCATGAAACCCTAGTTGGCCATCCCAAAACCCTAACACCTCTCTTTCCTCATATGATGCCCCTCAATCACTCTCACTTACCATTCCCTCTTCCACATGACACACATTCACCATCCATATGACATTCTTCCACTCTCATCCCATACTTCAATCCTCTCCATTATTTCTCCCTTCCATAATCTCCTTTACTTAGGATTTTCCTTCCAAACCCTAGCAAAGTTCCCCATGTATTCTTATGCCAACCTACGTACTATTTTTCACCTATGGACTCCAATCACCCCAACAACTCTTCCCTTACCTTACTTAAACCTCAAGTCAACTTTTCCCACATAAGAATCATCCCCATGCAAAGACCATCCATCCCATGCAAACCCTAGGCTCCCCATGCAATATTCACTTCACTATCTTATTTTATCCATATTATCCTTTTATTGGTTCACCCATAAGTCATGAGAAAATTAGGCCATTCTCACTTTTCTCTAGTTAACTCACTTCCTTTATCCATTTTATATTTCCATCACCACACCATATCTTTAGAGCCTCCTAATATGCATGTTCTAAATGGCCACATCATATAAGCACTACAAGGCACATGAAACATTATGATTTTATACATGTCATAAAGAGAACACATACACAAGGCATATAGTTTTACAATATTCATTAGACTTCCCCAAACCTTTAGTCCAATAAGTTAATTACTTGTTTGACCACTAATTTTTAAATTAGTAGTGTGACTATTTCAATAAATGGTTTGATTTTTAAATTTATGGTTCTAAGTATATGACTTAAGATGAAAAATATATATTAGGATTATTGATTATAATATTTTAGGACATGTTATAAGTTGTTATGTATGTACTATATCTATATATATATAAACAGAGTTGTCTAGCAGACAATATACAGACAAATTTTTCCGCATAAACTATATTCATTATTACTAATCATAAATTACTGCTACCATTTATTATTGCTAATTAATAAGATGAAATAATTAACATAACTATTTATTAATATAATGCGACTATTCATCTTCTATATGCATTAAATGTATATAACTATTCATTTGCTGTACATATCTCAAACAATTAATTTTAATAAAGTATTAACTATATATTTTCTAATCAAATATTTTCTTAATTAATTATCCGAACATATGCAGAAAACTATTTATTTCCTGCGTATTAATTGAATTGTTGGACTATTCATCTATTGCATATTAATATATAAATAATTAATACACCAAAGTGCATATTCATTTGCTTCACTTGCATATATCCATTAATATAATGTCACTATTTATCTCATATAACTAATTATTTATTGTACATATGTCAAACAACTAATTTTAATAAAGTATTAATCAAATATTTTTTTAATTAATTACCTGAACATATACAGTCAACTATTAATTTGCTGTGTATTAATTGAATTGTCAAACTATTCATATCCTACATATTAATATATAAATGATTGATAAATAATTAATACACCATATAAAGTGCATAAACCAGTCGACCAACATATATACATCTGCTGCCATTAATACAATGCAACTAGCAAATACATATAACTAATTTTAATGAAGTATTATTTTTTTTCTTTTTTTTAAGGTTAGATCAACATCAATCAAATATGATAATAATAATAATAATTTTATTATTTATTATTAATAATATGGCTATTATTATTAATATAGCTATAATAATTATAACTATTAATATAATTAATAGTAATATAATTATTTATATAATTTTGATACTTACTATTATCATATTTTATAATATAATAATGATACTTATTATGATAATAATGAATATTAATATAATTGATTATTACTATTATGAATATTATCATGATTAACAATATAATAATTATTAAAAAACTAATAACAAAATGACAATATTGGTTATTATATAAAAACATAGTTGTTTGGTAGATAATATACAGGCAAATTTTTCCGCCTAAACTATACCTATTATTACTAATCATATATTATCACAGCCATATATTATTACTAATTAATAAGGTTAAATAAATGATGAAATACTCCTGCGTATTAATTGATTTGTCAAACTATTCATCTCCTATGTTGTATAACAACAAAATGATATTCATCTCCTGCGTATTAATTGAGATATTTATCTATTGCACACATGTCGAACAACACATATTAATAAAGAATTTTCTTAATTAATTATATAAAAATATGCAGCCAACTATTCATATCATGCGTATTAATTGAGTTGTAAAACTACTGAATATATAAATGTAACTATTCATCTACTGCACATATGTCGAACAACACATATTAATCAAGTATTTTCTTAATTAATTACTTGAATATATGCAGCTAACTATTCATCTCCTACATATTAATTGAATTGTTAAACTAATGAACATATGAATGCAACTATTCATCTCATGCGAGCAGCAAATACATATAACTATTCATCTTCTTCACATATGTCGAATAATATATATTAATCAAGTATTAATTAAGTATTATATTAATTAATCACTTGAACATATACAACCAACTATTCATCTATTGCATGTTAATTAAATTATTAAACTATTCATCTCTTATATAATAATATATAAATAATTAATACACCACCCGTACATTGAACGGAAAAATGTAACTAATTATTATAAATTTATTTCTCTCGATATGTTTTACGATTATAAATTACAATTTGATTTCTAAGATCATACTAAAGCGCTTTTCATAAAATATATTCTATGTATATCAAACAAATTCCATAATTATGTCTACGAAACAAAAAGGAAACGAGGAAAAGAAAGGGAAAATAATCGGGTGATCAAACAATGGCTGATGATATAAATACGCACTGGAGGGGTTGAGCCAAAAGACTGATCAGTTTGCGATGGTCTGATCAAACAATGGCTGATGATCTTCCTTATCGCCAGACCCATGTACCCCTGCCTTCGGACACAGGTATGTCATCCTTTTAAATTGAAATTAGGTATTAATTTGACTGAAATTGTTGTGAAGTTTTCTGCTTTTGACATGCGGATTCGCTGGATGATAGTTAACAGTAAGATACGTGTAATTTATGGTGATTGGTTTTTGGGCAGTCGATTCGACTTTAAGCTTTGTTTGAATTTAGTTGATTTCAGAACCAGGTCGTTATTCGTTTTCAAAATTGAGTTAGCATAGTGATTGGGGTTTCTAGGTTTGGTGACTGCAATTTTTCATTGCAGTTAAGGAGCTGAATGGGCACATAGCTTCGTTTTCTGTGGCTCATGGAATTAGTCTTAGTGGATTTCCGAGTTACCCTTCCAAGAAGGATATGGTTGTATTTGCAGTGCATACTCTGAGAATCATCTTCTCCCTGGCCAAGAAGGGGGGAAAATGAAAAGAATTATGCTATATTTTATGCAAAATGTTACGGCACTCTTATCATGGAAAAATCACTGTGTTCTATCAGTCGCATTTTTATGAATAATGTTTGGCAGTGTTCTACGTATATCACTGCATCATTAAACTTGAAAGGTTTTTCGAGTAGTTTTGCTGCTCGAGCTGTGAAAAATTTATGGAAGTACGCATCATATTGGGATAAGATTCACTCAGAAGTGGATTAAATTAACACTCAGCTGTTAGAGAAGGTGAGTTAAGTCGTTAGTTTATTTTTGTTTCTGTGGGCGGCTTTTGTGGGCAGGGGCAAGATAAAACATGACCTTCACACTCTTAACTTTTCGTCAAGGATTTTTCTCTATAATCTCTCCTGGTATTGTCAGTCTTTTGCTGGTTTAAATAAATTATCCATAGAAATCTATTAGTAGTAGAGTAGAGGTTCACCTTCATATGGTCCTTTGGTCTATTGGTGTTCTTGCTTCATCTGGTTTGGTTCTCACCAATTCACCATTACTGTAGTCTGAAATAATTATGGTTGTTCTCTATCTTTTCATTTTGGACCATTGTTTTAAGATCCACGTAAGTAGCATCATACTGATCCAGACTTGTGGCTAGATTTATAAAGAAATGTTATGAACTAACAAAGAAAGCAGATTTTGAAGAGGAGTAACCGAGACTAGAAATTTTTGTACTCTGTAAACTCCAAATTAGGGAAAATTCTATGACATTTCTTAGTGAATAAATACCCACAAGGAATGAATTCCATGAGAATCAGGGGTTCTAGACCCTTGTTGCTGCTGTCTTAAATCCCTCAGACAACCAACTACAATCTGACTTCTCTTTCCTTAAATTCTGAAAATATAATGAATAATGTAGCTGTAAACTCTAGACTTTCTTTTTGTCTCTCTCTTTGCAGTGAATTTAAAACATGTCACCACCTGTAACTACCCTTTTGGTGGTTGCTGAAAGCAACATGATAGTCATTGCCCACAATTCTAAATATTTTTTTTTTGTTGAAAATTTAAGCAGAGACAAATGGTGAAATGATGTAATTTGATTCATAAGCTAAGTGGGAAAAACAAAAATATGGGTTGTTTCCTATACCCACATATACTTTTATTGGACATAATTTCAAACTTAACAAAGGCCCAAGTACAATGTTGGAACTGCTATATGAATCTCTATCAGGATATTGTCTTGAGATTGGCTCATGATAGACCTGATAACACTTGCTTCTGGCTGTGGAAGACTGAAACTGAAAGTGCCTGTGCTATTATTATCCTGCCATGACTGCTTAAAATCAGCAGTATTATTTCTGTATTCACTTACCCATTCTGATTAGATTTTTAGGCAATTCAAAGAGCATAATTCTTATTTGAATAGTTATGTTATTCAGACTCAGTAGTAGAAACAACAATTACTGAGGATAAAGAAATTGGATGAGATTATGGAGGGACCTAGCATTGTCATACCGTAGGACTTTCTTGAGAAGATGAGTTCATTTATTTACCCAATATTTTTTTTGAAGATAGATTCCATTGAAGTTACCTGACTTGGCCAATTTTTACGATGTACTGTGACTTGTAAATATTTTCGTAGAGGTACCACTAATATCTCTAAGTTATTTTTAATCAATTTATTAGGTATCATATGTCTATAACCACCAACTAGTTGTTAATATTTTCAGTTTACTTTATTACGATGACGTAATTTCAATATTAATAAAAAAATTCCAAAGCTGAGTTGGAGGTATGGTAATCATTTTGAATGGAAATATTTATAGTTCTTTTTGTTTTTGGAACTTAAGGGAGTTTAAAGATGGTTTTGATGTTTTTAGGATTCATTTGAACTTGTGAGAGTTTTTAGTTTTAGTTTTTTTTTCTTTTTTCTTTCCAATTTTTATATTTTTCTTGTTTCATTTATTTTTTTTCTCATGATTTAACTGACAGGTCATGTTATATGTGAATATTTTGACAAAATGGTTAAATGCTTTAGACATATGGATTAAAAGTAAAATGAATTACATATCTCATGCTACCTCTATAAAGTTATCTAAAATGCATGGTAGTATAATGTCCCTTAGACAAAAGTTATGGGACTGAATGGAATTTATCATTTTATATATAATCACACATTGGCAGATGGTTCTATATTATCATTTTGATCAAGTTAATTTGTTACCCAATGTTTATTGTGCTATTTTGATCAAGTTAATCACCTGTTTTCTATTACACTGTGCGACTGTAATAGTGATCAGATTAGTTATATCCTTTACGTCTTGGCTAATTGTGTTTAAGTAAGGAGCTGAAATTTAAGCTCTTTCTTCATGTTAGAATTTTAAGTTTGTGTGAACCTGTTGGCAGTTTACCCTCTCTATGCATTGGAAATGTGATGTTAATACCTTTCAAGATAAATAAAATAGGATATAGATTTAGTTTGGGATATTTATTTTTAAATGAAATGAAACTATGTATACTAACATTTTGAGTTATGTGCTTTAACCCTTTTTATTTGTTGGAGACACTTTATTCTATATTGTGATAAAAAATTAGGGTATTTTTGTCATTTCCAAAAAAGGAATTAAACACAACTATACTGGTCTATAAGTTGCCTCTTATTCGGGTAGAATTCCTTTCTTTTTCATACCCTTCTGAGCAGTTATTTTACTAATTTTCATTTCAACCTCAAATCTCCCCCCTGCTCTTTTGTTTGTATTTAGGGTTTAGATTTTTCTTTGATTATTTGCAATTCAGTTATACCTTGATAGCATGCAAAAGGTGAAAATTCTATTTATTTTTCTTTTAGGTGGGGTACTGAATCATGATGGCCCCTTGGTTCCTATCCATATCATCACAGAAGTATCTCAACTCCCTCTTGAGTTCTTGCAGCCCTCACCATTGAAGCAGCTCGTGATTGGTTTTGACTGTGAGGGTGTTGACCTTTGTCGTGATGGAAAACTCTGTGTCATGCAGGTGTGCCAAAGTTCCTTAATTGTCTTGTTGGTTCTATAAAAAAAATATCACTGGCAGTGGGAGGATGTTGAGCCCAACTTCTTTGAATTTCTTGTTATGGATGGAAAGATGCTTCCACTATATGTACTAATAAATGGTTATATATGCCACCATTATAATTTTATTTATTAGATATTTATTCCAACTCTATTTCATTTGACGTGAGCTGAGGTCTTCATATCCTTTTTTTCCCCCTTCAACCTGCAGCTTGCGTTTCCAGATGCTATTTATTTGGTTGATGCCATTGAAGGTGGAGAGATGCTTGTAGAAGCCTGTAAGCCTGCACTAGAATCTAGTTACATCACTAAAGTTATTCATGACTGCAAACGTGATTCAGAGGTCTCTAACTTAGTTTATGTGTTTTATATTTTTATTTTTTGGGCCTGTTATACTAAAAGAATTATTTCTGCATTAATCTTGTAGGCACTTTATTTCCAATTCGGCATCAAATTGAACAATGTGATGGATACTCAGGTGAGAATATTATTCTATTTCCTACAAAATAGCGGTCGCTATTTAACGGTTTTTGGGTTAGCTGTACGTGAATTTACCGATACGCTATATTTTTAAAATTTCACATTTATCGGCCAGTAAATCGTTGATAAATTAGAAACTATCTCCGAACAATTGAGATAAATTGCCTATTGAAAAAATTATTCATGATAATTTTTTCTTATTCATTTACAATATATATTTTGAACCTAGTTACTATTGAACAATAATAAACTATTATTATTTTTTACCTTTACATATCCTACTAAATAACATGTCTTTTTTCATTCTAAGGCAAATTTAGAGCTATTAGGACAATTTAACATATAATGACTCACTTAAATACTTCTAATATAATATAAAATACTATTTTGTTGAATATTAATATTTAAATGTCAATAAATAATAATTAGAGTATATGGTGAAATAAAAATAAAAATTTACACCGCGATAACTGCGATATATAATCTATCGTTTGCGATGCTTCGCTACCACGACACTGCGACTTTATTGCTCGGGTTGGTTCTAATCCAGACTTGATAATGAAATACTTGGGTCATTGATAAGTTATTTTACGGAACTAATATAGTACTTAATCTAATTTTGTTATTTAATTTAATTTTGTCTCCCTTAGTCTGTATGGTATTCTTTCTCCGTCTCAACTCATTTGATGAAATTGATTACTTTAATCTATGTTGTTCAATTTATTTTCAATACATCTCTATACAAAACACTGAGAAGTCAGTAACACAAAACACTACTCTATTTCTTCTTCTTCTTCTTCATATTTTTGTCTGCTTCATAATCTATGCCAACTGTTTGTGTTGAACTCTGCATCTTTATCTTCACTAATATTTCATCCACTGAATTATATTTTTTTCCGAACTGTTAATTATAGTTTTTTTTTATTGTACAATTTATTTGTGTTTTATTGTATATTTGTGTTGTTAATAATCATGCACACGTTGCATGCTCTTAAATTCTAGTATGACGTGATGAAGTGGATCCAGCAAAAATCTTTTTGTTTACTGATCAATGCAATAACCACAAGTGGATTGGAAGCTGCAAATCTAATTCTGACCATTGTAGTGTACTAGTGTCATAGGTTGGCTTCATCTTCACTTACACACCATGTCTCACGATCCTAGTTGCTGTTCCATTGTTGTTTATGCATACAAATCATTCTTATTCCTAGCAAGTATCAACATTGGCAAATTGACCATTTATTTCCTTGATCAAACTTGGATCAGTATGAAAAGCATTCTTCAAGTTCGCCCGAATTCCTGGATTGCTCTTTTCTGATCATTATAGAATTGCTGAATCCAAATTCATAATTTAGATCAAAACTCTGAAATCTTATATTTGCTCTATAAATCAGATTCGATGCACTATGTACAATAAACTTACTCCACAAAAGATATTCAGTGGAAATTGATCCTCTTTAAATGTCAGTATATTGGAACACATGCCATTGGTTTTTCTTTTCCATTGATTTTGTTGCGTGAATCCCATTGTTTTTAATTCTGCCAGTTTCCCATCTCTTATTGATGATAAATTCCTTATCGTAAATTTCTGCGCCTCCTTGCAGAAGACTATGAGTTGAATCAATTTTTATAAGAAACTCTGTTCTTTTCAGAGAATGACATAAAGTAACTTGATGCTGCTTTCTTTCCTTTGCAGATTGCTTTTTCCCTTCTAGAGGAGCAGGAAGGCCGGGCTAGGCTGCCAGATGATTACATTTCATTTGTTGGTCTCCTTGCAGATTCCCGCTATTGTGGTATTAAATCTGTCATAAAATCCATCTGTGTGGTAAATAATCGCTAATAGAATGCCCTTATTTTGTCTGTTTGAAAACAAAGTGTATAGTTTTTGATGTAGATGAAGACATAAATCCAAAATATTTGTAACAGATAACCAAAGGACTTTGTTTCTTCAAAACAATTGGAATGTTGTGAGGTTATATATTTGACCGATGTAAAGAGTTATTCTTTCCAATGTGATTTTAAACTCAAATTCATCAGTATTTAGTCCATATGTCCAAGAAAATAAAGTCAGTTGGCAGAATCATTGTTATGACCCGGGGATGTGATGCTGAAAAAATGCAGACTATATTCTTTTATCCTCTTTAGTTTTACCTCTATTGTTATTTCAGCAACCATTCCGTAACAAGTACAAATCTTCATAATGTTAAGTGCATGTGGAGCCTTAGAAGCTCGTAGTGGGTTGTTAGTAGTATTGGGATAGTTAATGTAAATGAACCCTAGTAGCTTTCCAGGTACCTTTTCTCATTTCTCCTTTTTTATTTTTATTTTTTTCCTTCTCTCCAAACCTCTTCTATTTTTTATTTGTCCTTCTACCCCTTTTTGCGGCTTTCAATTGCTTCATTTTCTCCTCCAATTGTAGAATATAATGCTGTTTTGGTTCCTCTATATTACTACTTTTTATATTTTGGTCCCCGGAAAAAAATGTCCATTATAGTCCTTGTAGTTTCACTTTTAATTATATAAGTCCCAGTCTCTCTCATTGTCCTAAAATAACAAGTTAAATAATTCTCTCCTAATTAATCCTTATTACAGCCTAGTGACTCTATTAGGTAGATAATATTATAACTCCACCAATGATCATCATGAAATATTAGAATCAACTACAAACACATAATGAAACATATCAAACTTTTTAGAATAATGGATAATCATGCTTAAGTAAAAATTAATTTGTCTACAATTATTTTCATTAAGAAGCAGTTAGAATAGTAGCTGTAAATCACAAGAATCAATTTACAGAATTAATTAACTCTTATTTTTTACTGTTTTCTTGACATCATGATCTCCTCCTAATGATGAGTAATAACCTTCATTGTTCTTCAGCTTGAGTAACTCTACATTGAACCTGTGATGATGGCAACCTCCTTTCTTGTCATATCCTTTCATTCACCAGAGTGAGTTGAATTAGTACTCAGTACTTACTTACCCACCTCCCGCCTTTCGATTCCCTTCCAGTTGTAAATTACATTTTACAAATCAAAAGAACAAAAAATCCCAATCAATAGATCAACTCACCTAATTCAAATCAATGGAAAATGGTCTTCTTAAAAATACTCTTTCATGGACCGCCATCAATGGATCTTCTCTCTTTAAAAATCACCCGTTTACTTCATTCCTTAAAAACCAGTAATAGCAGTGGAGATAACTACTCTCCTTCCATTGATGGTTTTAAGAAATTACTAGCACATCAGATGAATATCTGACCAGTGGACATTACTACTCTTAAAAGCCAGATGATTGTAGGCTTGTGGTTGAAGTAACCAAATGAATTTCCATCTAGTGGAAATTATTCTTCTTGTAACAGTATATAATTTCATAAAAATCAAATGGTTGAAATTTCAAATTTCTGACAAGGGTTTCTGAGGCTTCATTAGATTTTACTTTAGTGAGTTTTGAATTTTAATAATTATTAATTTAGTTAGAATAATTACTATTTACTTAAAATTGTTACTGGTTCCAATAGGGGTTAATTAAAAGAGAGAATATTATTCAAAGTGTATCTATAAGGATTAAAATGATTTATTTATTTACTCAAGGGTCAAAATAAAAATACTGGTAATCTGGAGGGACTAAAAGGTCCAAAACAGTGATTTACTCCCTGATCGTAAGTTATTAATTTCTTTTATCTTCCTATGATTCTCTCATTATTTCTTGTTTTTATATACTACAATTGCCCCCTTTTTTTTCTGTTAGAAATAATCAATGTCATATTTTTTTTATATTTTAATAGAAGTTATACACATATTTGTTAGAGTATGTAACTCTTCCGAGAATGTCGATCCATCTTTCCTAGCATCAGAATAAATTTCAATTCATGTGCAGTTCTATTGGGTATTCTTGGATGCATGTTAGCTTCCTAAATGCATCTTGAGTAGTCAAGAGTCACATTCATTGTTTGTAGTGCAAGGTTGTTTTATTTTCAAGAGTCACATTAGTTGTTTTATTTTAGTCAAGAGTCGCATTGTTTTTATTTTAGTCAAGAGTCAAGCATTACATCTCTTGTATTGCTGTTTTTTTTTATTTTTTTTATTTTTTTTTATTGTTTATTAACTATACTAGAATTATGTTTACAAACATTGCTACATCTACTTTTGCACTCGGAAATAATTTCCTTGGAATAATTTTCAGTGGGTCTATTGGAAACAGTATGTCTAATTCAAAGTTCAAACTAGTTGATGTGAAGTTGCGTACATTTGGTCTTGTTAGTTGCAAGATTGCATATTGGGTAGTTGGTGTTGAACCTACTCGTGGAAGAATAACTGCATGCATTTTTTTTCTCACTATCTTGTGGGATGGACATTGGTAAGCGTTAACTGTGCGGCTTTTAGATTGTGACATAGAGAAGGTTGAGGTTTGCTAATCATGGGCAAAAAAGGTTTTTAACCAGTTTCTAGGCAGAAGCCAATTTTCTATAAACTTTTATCATAGAACAAACTAAGCTCAGCTTCTGTCTCTTCGTTTGGGAAATAATCTGCCTAGATGTAGATGAAATGAATGATGTATATTGACAAGTGTTTGCTACGTATTTTATTATTTTGGTTTTTGGGTTGAAAACACTTCATGGTAAGTTGACATAGAAGGTAAGGTTAGTTTTGAAGTTTTTAAAAATAATGGGTCACATAAGCTGAAAGTCTAAAGTAGCTTAAAGGAATTTCAGCTTAGTGTTTGAATCAAAATTCAACTTATAACACAACAAACTTATTATTCCCCCTATCTCATAATATAGGTCACATTTGGCTTGGCACATATTAAGAAATGATAAATTTGAGGAAATCGAATGCCTTCGATGACTATTATATCCTTACATAGATATACTTTGGAAACTTGGCCTTTAATTAATAAAAAAGAGAATAGAAGGGTATAGTAAGAAGTGCAACATTTTTAAAACAAAATTTAAAAGCTAAGGCGACCTATATTGACCCATTATTGTTAAATGGAGGGAGTAATAGATTTGGCTGAGTCAAATCATCAAATGCTAATCAAATCAAAAGAAAGTTGAGATCTACTGACCAGCCAAGTTCACAGACTGTTCTTGAACCAGTTTTTAATCAGCAGCCAAGTTTGGATAAGATTTTAACTTATTGAACAAATTAAGATCTGATTCTAAAGAAGTTTGTCTGGTTGTTTGGATCAAATTTCATATTATGACCTAACAACCTTATTAATAGTTAGATTTGTACTGGTATCATTAATCTTTTATATTCCCTCTGTTTCACAATAGAGGGCTTTTAAGGTTTTAGCACACGTTAAGAAATATGATAAAATTATGAACTTTTAAAAATAGATTCGCCAATATACCCCTACAGGACATTGATAATGCTCAAACTCAATTAATAATTAATAAAGAGAATAGAAGGGTAAAACTGGCATTGTTGCATTTAATGTGTTATCCTTCTCGTAAAAGGTCTCCTAATTAAAAAAATATATATAGGCCTTTTATTGTGAAACAGATAGAATAGTTTGACTAGACATGCTAACTAAGAATTTGAGTCAAGTACTTGCCTTGGCTGAGAGGGATATTGATAAGGGATGTTGGCTACATGTTGGAGAAAAATTCTAAAACACTTCTAAGCTATAGTTTGTCTTTAACTGCTCTTTCTATACCCCTTTTCCCTTGAGTGAATGACGTAGCAGTGGTGATGCAAGGGTGAGAGGGAAGAAGGAGAAAGTGAGAGGGAAAACAGAAAATCACTTAGGATTAATTAATATTCATTCAAAATTGACCTCAAATAACAACCCTAAGACCCCTTTAAATAGAGTAAGGGCCATAAAAATAACGATAGTAAAAATCACTAATTACTAGCTAAGATAAGATCATCATAAATTACTAAGGTAAATAAAATAAGATAGGAATCTATTTTTTATTCCTACGTTTATACTTATTCCTATAAAAATCCTGTTTAATTACATCAAGTGGTATCCTAATATTTGAAGGAGCAGACTTATGTTGGGACAGCCAGGAAAGTGAAAGGATGACCGGAGACGTCATTACAACATATTTTTTATTATGTCCTTCCTAATGTATATTTTCTAACAAGTGCTTGATGTCTCTCTCTCTTCATTTCCTGTGAATGTACTCCCCAGCAAGTAGTATTGAAAAAGTATCATTCTTGGACTACCTATTTGCTCATTTACTCATCCTTATTTTGTTCTATTTTCCTTTTCCCCTTCTTCAAGAAGTGATCCAATAGAAAATTTCCGTTGGTTTATGAATTGGGAAACAAGGGCTTTTGGGATTTAACTTTGTTTTTTTGGGGGGGGGGGATGGAAGGCATAAGGATTTGATAAATGGTTTTTCCTGTTGGAATTGTGAAAGAAGCTTCATTAATTTCAGGATGACAGTAGGAACTTCTGAAAACATCAACTAAATATAACACATGTACTCAACAATAAAGAAATGCTGAGAGCTGTATGATTGAAGATTAAATTGCATACCCTGTTTAACAGCTTGGAGGAAGTCATCAAATTTTCCTTGATTTAATTGTGATTAAGGACATGCTAGATACTGAACCTTGTTCTAGACCATACAATTTAACACCAAATGTTTTTGGCTTATCAGTTGATCATAATTGTCTCTGTTTTTCATCCTGTAGCCTTTCAATATTAAAATCTACTTGCTATGCTTTTTGAATCTGTTGCCAGATTTCTGAATTAGAATTCTCTTCTCATGCTGTATTACTGAAATTTGATATCTAACACATTTATTCCTATAAATTATGTTTAGATGTGTTTTCATTTTATGGTTACCCATTTATTGTAGGTGTATCTTACCTTGAGAAGGAGGAAGTTCGTGTACTTCTCAGGCAGGTGCGTGTCAAATTGTTAAAATCAGTTTGATTCTTTTTCAACTGTTGCAGTGCTTTCCCTTGTTTTTTATTTTTCTTTTCCTTTTCGTTTGGGGGATGGGGAGAAGAGGCAGGGTGGTAGGGAAGCCGTGTGTACTGTGGTCCTTTTGATTTCCTTTTTCATTGCATTCTATATTTTCTCTCTGATCAAGTTCTATTTGAGAGTATCCTTTTCTGAGATCAAGTGTCTAATGGAAAGGATAAATTAATTTGAGAGAGGGAAAAGGAGAGGACTAGAGGAGCAAGCGTAGGCAGAGACAGGAGAAAGGGAGGAAATAAAGAATCACCTCCCTGCTTCTAACCCCTCCACAAATGAAACAGATGTTTTCTTAGCTGGAGGGAATAGTCTTCTCATTGATCAAGGTCCACCTTTTGTTAGTGCAGAGGAAGTGTGCATATTTTCATAACTTGGGATTGGCTTGGTATGGAGTTTGGTCATATCGAACCAGCATGTTTCAATACCCTGAAACCCTGGTCTCAATTCTGATTCCTGCTCCATTCAATTTAGTCGGTGAGGCGAAATGTTCTTAGATATGGTAGGAAGTATTAAGATTATACAGACACGCTTGCAAACTTTCCCTCATCTGTACCTTGTTGGTTCAAATTGAAGTGCTTGCTTTATTTATCTGCATAACTGCATGATCTGACTGTCTTTGTATTTGTTTCAACCATTTTCCTCCCAGAACCATCTAATTTAGTTTTCAAACATATTCAGGATCCCAAGTTCTGGCTGTACAGGCCATTGTCTGAATTGATGATCCGTGCAGCAGCAGATGATGTCCGTTTTCTCCTGTACATCTACCACAAGATGATGAAGAAGCTGAACTCCCGGTCTTTATGGTATCTTGCAGTTCGTGGTGCTTTGTATTGTCGCTGCTTCTGCCTTAATGATAACAACTTTGCGGATTGGCCATCTCTGCCTCCCGTCCCAGGTATATACCAGACTTTCTTTTTCTGATGTAGTCAATCTGGCAAATTGCCATAGTTTAATCCTTGAAATAATTTTGTGGTAATTTTGCATGTGAAATACCATTGAATGGCCTTTTTTGTCCTCTGGAAGAAGGGAAAAGAGAGGAGGGTTGTTTATTAGTTTCAATGCTACATATAATTGGGTGGTTTTGTAATTCTTAGATGAGCTACCGGAGGATGAAAAAGCTTCGGAGCAGGAAGTCCTTTCTGTTCTTGATGTGCCCCCAGGAAAAATGGGACGTGTTATTGGTCGTAAGGGTTCTTCAATCTTGTCGATAAAAAAATCCTGCGAGTAATTCTCATCCTCTGTTTTATTCCCAGTTTTTTGTGAACCTGCGTTGTTATTATCACTGGATTATGTTCACATTGCTCAATTATTATTGGATGGATTTTGTAAGACATATCCAACTATAATTACTTTTAGCTTGTCTTAATTTGATTTTCTCACAAGTTTTCCCTTCCTTGACAGTGCTGAGATCTTGATAGGAGGTTCTAAAGGCCCGCCTGATAAGGTCAGTGGTACAGTCTATTTACTGGGTGTCTAGTAAGTGTGGAAGTTGCAAACAAGTGAAAGTTTATGCGGATGAGATTTGTATAAGTTATAATCTCTGTTGCTTTTGTGGTTTGTGTAGGTGTTCATCATAGGTCAGGTGAAGCAAGTGCGGAAGGCAGAAGCAATGTTAAGAGGAAGAATGCTTGATATATGAATAATTTTGCTAGCTGTGTAATGGTCTAACTGTAGTGCACTCGCCACAGTAATAAATGAAACATTTTAGAAAATGCTTTTGTCAATCAAGGCTGGAAACGTTTCCTTCCGATTATGTCCCCCCCGCAAGCAATCATGAGCAACTTTAGGGATTTAAAAAGCCCTTTAGAACTTTTGAACGAAAAGGTATGATATCATCTGTTCAAAAAGTCACTGAGGCAAGACACTGGCTTTGTAGCAACCAACATCTTGTTCAGGAGCCGCTTAATTTGCCTTTGATGAATCATGAACTACTGACCATAAAGAAACCGACTCACTTGGTTAGATTTGAGGGAAATTTCCTTAGGCAAAAGATTAGGATTCATTGGCTAAAATTTGGCGATAATTATAACAAGTATTTTCGTGTCATCATTGAGCCGAGAAAAAAAAAATTCAAATTAAAATTTTCTTCTGCATGATGAGACGGGATCAGAGGTGGAGGACCAAGATGGAATTTTCTAGCTCTTGCAGAAGTATTTCTTAGACTTACTGGGTGGGGCTTCTATCCTAAACCATCAACTCTTTGAGTAGATAATTAATAATGAGCCGAAAAGATCAATGTCAATCAACAACGTACATTGCTAGCAAAAGTTAACAAGGAAAAGGATGAAGTCAAAAAGACTATTTTCACTATGAATAGACACAAAGCTCTTGGATCTAATAGATATAATGTTAAATTTCATCAAGAAAGCTATGACATAATTGGGGATGACATTTATAAAGCAGTGGCATGTTTTAGACAAACTCCCTTGTGACCTTAATGTCATAACATTTCATTTGTTGCAGTATATTTAACAAGATTATCTCAAAAATTCTTACCAGTAGACTACAAGACAATGCCTTTGTCAAAGGTGTTTAAGGATGACAATGGGGCGAGTCGGGAACGGAGACTCTATTCCCATCTCCATCCCCGAACCCAATAAGCAAAATTATTCTCTAACCTATCCTGATCTTCATTTTTTTATTGGAGAATTCCTGATACGATCACCGTTGAAATTAAATCTCCATACTCGCCTCAATTCCTGAAATATTCTCTATCCTTGACCTTAAAACCCGACCCGACTTCTTTCCCGATATCCAATCAAATTTTTTATAATATATTTTAATTTATATTCTATATAATAATAATAATAATAATATAAAATATATATATATAAATTTTGGAGCAGGTTCAGGGATGGAGACCCCAAACGCGTCTCCGAAAAATTCTTAAATCCGAACCCGATCCTCAAAATCTTTCCTTGAACCTGAATCCAAACAAGGAATCCCCAACATCCCCTGAATCCATGGGAAAAATTACTATATCTAAAGGTGTTAAAGGTAGGGGAATAACTAGCATATCCTTTATGGCAACTTAGTCCATAGCTATCATCATCATCATCATCATCATCTATTTATTAGATGCATGATCAAAATTTCCCCTTAATCGTGGAATTCTTATAACGTAATCATCAAAAGGATGAAATACCATGTTGATATAAGTAGTCACATCAATTTTTATAACACTCCACTTAATTTGGAGGTATTACATTTACCCCCACTCAAAGAACACAAAGTCTTCATTTCTCCTTGATCACCGACTATCTTATTATACTACTTGCGGTGGTGGACTAACTTATCCATGTTCAGCTTGCAGTCGTAGTTTTGCTCTAATACTGCTTGTATCACCTTAAGTCAATATGACTATGCGGGGGACACTTGGTAGCCACCTGAGCCCACAAGGGTTACGGGACTACCTTAGAGAGCATTTAGATTAATCAGTTGATCCCATAGATCAACACGAGTTCTTTCACCACGCTTTGTTCGCTTACTGAGAAATTTTTTAAAAATTTCTAAAACTTTCTAACAGGATCACCCATCCTAAAAATTTCTCCACGACAATCACACTTAAGTGTGAAGTTCTTATGATTGAATCACCAAAATGATGGCTTATTGTATTAATATAAGTAGCCATATCAAATCTTATAATACTCCACTCAATTTAGGGGTTCTCCCGGGAAGTTTCAGAAATTTTTTAAAAATTTCTTGGGAAGCATGTGAGTAAGGATAAATCATGCTAAAATGACTCGTGTTAATTTGTGGAGCCAACCGATTACTCCGAAAGAGTTCCAAAGTATCCATCACAACCCTTGTGGGTTTAGGTAGCTACCAAGTGGCCCCAACGTGGTCATATCAACTCGGAGTATTACAAATGGTATCAGAGAAAAACCATGATTGCGATCTAAACTTGAATGTACGGTAATCTCTCTATCGAATGAGCATATTTTCCCATATCGAAATCTTTAAATACATCCTTCCAACATAACCTCTCCTTTGGAGCATTATGCTTCTTATCAGATGTATCCAAGATGATTTGATTACTCTCTTCACTCTTTGATCCATATAACCTGCTAAAAGAGGGAAAACAAGGAGTATGGTTAGCATAAATAAAATCAAAGTGGTTCAAAAGCTTACCTTGTGTCTCATGATCATCTCTAAGCAAAAGTGGGGAATAAATGTTCAAAGATGGTATATGGTAGATGAAAATGATAGTCTTATCATCCATATACTTTTCTTTGTTCACTTGATCATTGTTTTGATGAGATTCTTCTTCTACTTTTACAAACTCTTCTTCCACCTGATCTTTCTTTTCAATGTTCTCCATGGAAACCTCCTCAACTAGCTCATGCTTACGTTCAAATATGGCATCATCATACTCATAACTCTCACTTGAATTTGGAATAGAAGTACTAGAGAGCTCTTCTTGTGCTTGTAATTGATTCATCAAGTTTACCATATAACCCATTTTCTCCTCTAGCACCGACATCCTTTCATTTTGCATACTTTGCATCAGTTTATTTTGTTCGTCTAGCAACCGGTTTTGACTATTTGTCAATGCTTCAAGAAGCTTATCCATTCTTTCTGAACTTGAGGGTTCTGAAATTGGCGAAGATTCTTGTTGAGGATACTGATAATGTTTTGACGCTTCATAATCACGTGTGTAAGGGTCTTGATATGGCACATAATAATGATCATTCATCTCCCATCCAAATTTGGGTTGATGCCTCATTCCAGAATAGTATGTGCTTGTATAGGGATCATCTCCTTGAAAACCATTGAAAGATTGAGCACCGAATTGTATCCATTCTCTTCCTCTCAGAGCTTGTTCATGGTAAGCATATGGATTTCCTTGTGTATGACACACTCCACTTGTATTAATAACTCCAGTAGCTTTAGCTACCTGCAAAACAAGAGTAGTGAGTTTGTTAAGTTTATCATCAAGATTGCTTAAGCTTACCTCATTTACTCTTGCGTTAAGATTCGTGCAAAGTTGTCCATAACCAAAGGATCATCTCATAGCCACCTGAAAACACTAGCACTTCAAAGGAAAAGGTTAAGAGCAAAACAAAACACACAAAAAATCCTAAATAACCTAAAACGAAACAAAAAGAAAAAACACAAACACTAAAAATAAACACACACTAAAAATACTAGCAAAATAAAGGTGAAGTTACCAATCCCCGGCAACGGCGCCAAAAATTGGTGTGGCCGTAGGTGGCATGCAATTTAAACCCTCTTGTTGTCAATTGTAGCACTGATAAATAAGGGTATAGTTCTAGGCCGGGGATTGAGAGGGCTCACCTCTATTTAACTAGCTTGAAAATAAAAATAAAACTAAAACTAAAAATAAAAATCCTAAATAACACAAAATAAATAAATAAGAAAAATACTAATGGGGGTTATAAAAATAATAAAGGAGTAAATAAAATAAAGTAAACTAATAACAATAAAAATAATGGAAATAATGGGAAACTCGCAGATATGAGGAATATGTTAGGGAAATAAAAATCTACCACTAGATTAGGTTGAAATATAATATTTATTTCTAAGTCAATATTTAATCATGAGAATGAGATCGACCAAGTTGTACACCAAATGTAGGTCCATACACCTTATATTACTTCCCTTAATTAATTAATACAATAACGTGCCTATATTAACCTTATTAAATACTAGCATTATAGCAACAACAAGCAGCTCCTATATTTAACTAGATTTAATGCATTAAGTGTAATTGGAAGGCTGTCAATCTAAGTACACAAACTAGTACAACACGCATGTCTAGCTGTATTTCCTTTTCTTGACCCACACGTATCGAAACATTTTACTACTTCGGTTAGAATCACAAAACTATTAGGTGAATTGTTATCTAACCTAGCTGCAATTTATACATATAGATTCTAGTATATTTAGATGACCACCTCGCAGGCAAATAATCCTACATACTATCACTTATGAGGAAACCAGAACAAGGCATGCACCAAATAAACTATACTTGACAGAATTATATATGTAAACGATAAAAATTAACATAGAGTCAAGAAACAATCTCACAAAACAAAGAAAATAAAATTATAATTCAAACCCTAATCTAGGGTTTCAATTTATTCCCTAACAATAAATATTCAGACAGCCATAATTATAGAATTAATTACACAGAAATATATATCTAAAATATAAATTAAAATAAGAGAAAGAAATAACCGAAATTAATTTTGGATAAAATTTCAAGAATTTATTCAAATAAAAATTAATTTTATCTGAAATAAATTCTATCGGTATCAAATTTCCACTTATTTTCTCTTCTCTCAGTGCCTTAATTTCTGTGTAATAATTGCTTTTCCTTTTTTTTATTCTTGGTTGACGGCGCTGATGTCCTCTTCTTTCGCGCGCTGAGGCTTCGACCTACTGCTCCTACCCTCTGCGTTTTCTCGCCTCCAGACGCGCCCTCCTGGCTGTTCTGCGTTGCGTGTCCCTGCGGCTCTGCCACCCTCCTCACGCTTTGAAGGCTCTCCCGAGCCTCCTCTCATGTGTTTCGCTTTTCTCCTGAGCCTATAAAGGCTCTCTTCTTTTTCTCTGCGGCTCTGCCGCCTCTCTATTTATTCTCGATCCGTGTGGTCGTCTTCTCATTTCTTTTTTGTGGCCACTCCACGTCAGCCCTATGCTGACTTTTCTTCTCATGTGCCGGAGTCTCGTTTGGCTTCGTTTGTTTTGTTTCCAGGCCTTTGGGCTGTTGGTCCAAGGTCCAATTCTTTTTATTTTATTTTATTTTTTTCTTTTATTTAAAAGTAAAACTTGCAAAATAAAATTAAATAAATGTTAATAAATAATATTTTATTCTAAATTTACTTAAATTATATAATTTTAGCTCAAATAATAATATTTATACAATTTTTACCACTTAAGCATAAAACAATAATTATTCCCCTATATTAGTTAAATAAACTACCAAAAACTACGATTATAAGGGTATAAAATGTGTCAAAATATGAACTTATCAAACGGGGACGTTGTGTTCTTGAGAGGGGGTGAATGTAATACCTCTAAATTCAGTAGAGTGTTATAAGGATTGGTATGATTATTATATTAACATGGTATAACATCCTTTTAGTGATTCTCTCCTAAGAACTTCATGGTTAGGCGTGCTTGATGAGGAAATTTTTTTAGGATGGATGACCCTTTTGGAAACTTTCAGAAATCTTTCAAAATTTTTTTTAGGAAGTGTGTGAGTGAGGAAAAAATACGCTGAAAAAACTCGTATTGATCTGTGGGGTTAGATAATCAATCCGAAAGATCTCCAAGGTATCCCCCACAACCCTTGTGGGCCAGGGGTACTATTAGGTAACTACCAAGTGACACCTGCGTGATTGTATGGACTTTGAATGTTACACTCGGGATCAATGATTGTTGTAATTTTGACGCAGATATGTACTTATTATCTCTCTAAAAATATTTATTAGGTATGCTTAGAATGGTTCTTGGAATTCTTGGAGGTTTTTATAGTCTTACAACATTTTCTTTAAGAATGGGCCATAACATAAGAATTTTTGCAAGATGGTGTTCCAAACAAAACCTCAAGTGACATGCAATGATTTGGGTCATGTCAAGATGAAATATAGAGAGGTTTGGACATGGTAAATCAGCCATGAAATGTGGAGATCATAGCTACCTAGGTTTGAAAATAGCTAGCTAGTTTTCCTATTAATTAAGGTTTTTTTTTTTGCAGACTAGTGCCAAATCTTAGATAATTTTTTGGGGGGTATGTTGGTGTGTAACATAGGCTACAATTAGGTGTAATTGAAAACTAGATAATAGCTAGATAACAACTAGATTTAATGGATAGTTCATTGGATTATGTAAATTTAGTTAAGATCACATCTTAACTAACTCCCCTAACAACCCCAAAGTCTATTTGTGGCCAAGTTGGTTGGATGTAACATGGTTTATTGATTATAAATAGGGCATACCTTCAACCATTGTAATCATTGAATTGTAGAGTTGAAAATTAAGTCTCTTGTTGAGCATTAAATCTTTCGATGTCTTTGAAGATTCTTGTAGTTGCTATCCTTGTGAGGTGCCTAGAAGTTACATTTCAGCATATATACATCTATCACCTTCCATTTCATTTTACATCTTCACCATTGCTTCCATCATCATTCGATTCCATGAAGTAATTCTATGATAGTGGAATATGAGTTTCACGGTTTTGGGAGTTCGAGTGGGAGATCCACATCATTTTGGTATCAAAGCCACACATGATATTTCTTCCTAAAGGTAATCACTTTTTGTGTCTTTTATCCACTCATCCATTTTGCTTTTTCCATTTAATTTTCTTTCCCTATATTCGGTCATTATCATTGAATTCTATTTATTCTTTTCTTTCTCCTTAAAGAATCCGGCAAGAATGTATGATTTCATGCATTAGTTAATCTTCACTTTTTTTTATTTGAAAATATCAATACTTTCCTATGCATATCACACTTAGATCTTCATCAAGATCTTGATAAATCTCATCAAGATTCATTATTTACTCTATTTCCTCCCTTTTTCTCTATCCAAACCATCTTTTCTTGTATATCCCCCATTCAATTTCATTAGGACAAGTAAAGAGTTTATGAAGTCCCACCTTGAGACCATAAACTCTCAATTCAAGCGTCTTGAGACAAAGATGGAGAATAGTTTGGAGGATCAAAATGACAGAGTTGAAGGTATGGTAAGGCGTATTATGAAAATCAAAGAAGGTAGATTAAATGAGAAACTTGAGTACATTGAAGATGATACAAGTATCTCAAGTGGTATCACACATCGAAGAGAAAGAAGACGTGATCACAATGAATATAAGGGATTCATGGTAGAAGTTACAGAATTTTTTGGAGAACTTAATGCCGAGACATTCCTTGATTGATTAAAACTATGGAGGCCATTATTAACTTTAAGGAGTATGTTGATGCCATGAGATGTAAGATTGTTAGGGCTATTTATGTTATCCGATACCTGCTTATCCATTTCAATATCCAAAATAATATAATTTGAAAAATTAAATAATCAATCCAATTTTTTTTTTCAAATATCCGATTGAAGAAAAATATCTATACATTTTTTATAATTTTTTATTTTATATATAATTATATATAAATAAATTTAGATTTGTGTATTTCTATGTGTGTGTGTACTTTTTACTTACTTGATTTATTATTTGGGTCATAATTTAACTTAGTTGAAGTTATATTTTTAATATAATCCTTTTTTAGATATTTGTATAAAAAAACACTTTGCTAATATACCCCACCTAATCACCCATCCTTCCTTATTTTTACCCTTTTCTCTCTCTTCCTTTCCTATTTTTTCTCTATGATGCAACTGCAAACCAAAATTGAAACCCCTGAGTCACCAACCCCAACCTTTGGCTTCCTGCTCCTCTATCTTCTCTTTGTTTTTGATCTACCCACGCCACCACCATACCACCTCATCCTACCACTTGACCAAACCGTAGCAAACCTCCACCCCCTCTGAGTTCCAACACACCAAAAGAAGACAGCGGATGCCATACCACCTCGTCTCGCCACCACCGACCACCTCAACAACGTCTGCCACTGACAAATGTTCCCCGACTTCCAATAAAGCTCCACCCCCCATTTAACTGCTTTGTTTTGGTTGATTCTAGTAGGTATATTTTTTCCAAACCCTAACTCTTATTTTAATTAAATTTATATGATTAGCTTATAATAAATTAAATTGATGGTTAGCCAATCAGATATTTCTGTGATATTTGCTTAGTAGATAAGATATTTGCTTAGCAAATTAGATAATATCATATATATATTTGTAATTTGGCAATTTTTTTATATTTGAAATTTTATTCGTATAATGTTGGTTATATTTGATATCCCATATGAAAATTTGGATATTCGATATTTCAAATATTCAATGTTTTGGATCAGCTATCAAATATCATTTTCAAATACCCAAAGTTTTAGATATCTGGCAATCAGATATCTAAAATATTGGATATTTGAGCCATGAACAACCTCAAAGCTTGCCATAGTTAAATTCAGAAAGTTTATAGAAACTTTTTTGATAATCTCAATAGGATTAGAAAAAGAGAAGACAAACCAAAGATTGAGTCTTTGGAAAAAAATGAAGAGGCATATGAAGAGAAATTCCATCCTAATAAAATTTAGCAAGAAGATTTCATCAATATGATCTCCTTGAGTCAAGGAGCTTCAAGTGTTGAGGAGTATACAAGGGAATTTTAGAAGTTATCATTAATTTGTGATATTCAATAGAAAAAGGAACAAACTTGTGTAAGGTTCCTTGGAGGCTTGAATTTTAGCATTCGTAATAAAGTGGAGGTTTCTTTGTATGATTCACTTGAAGATATGATCAAGGTAGCAATCAAATTTGAATTCCAAATCAAGAATTCAATAGTAATCGCCAAACCATCTCCTTCAAATTAAAATGAAGTCTCTCCTATTTTGAATTCAAAGGTGGAAGATAAAGTAATGCATCAAAATGAAAAAGAAAACAAGCATGAGGATACAAAGAGGAAATGCCACAAATGTAGAGGGTATGGTCATATTTCTAGGAAATGTCCTAGCAAGAGATCCCTAACCCTAAGATAAATTGAATAGATCAAGGTGTGTGAAAAAGAGGTGGAGGTTGTAAGCAAAAATTTTGGTGATGTCCTTGATGTAAATGATCATGAAAGTGTAAATAAAGATGAAGGAGAGCCATGTTTTGTTATTGGAAAAGTTGAAGTACTCAAGGATAATATGCAATATTATCCTAGAATTTGATATTATTCTAACTTGCTCTTTTAGCCATTTCATATGTGGAAGCTTAAAGACAATGATGGCATGGGTTGGTTCCAAACATTCAAGCATAAATATTTCTTATTTTTTGAATTTCATATGTGGAGGTGGCCTTAATTTGAAGGTAAATTTGAAGCATTATGATCCTTACTCATTCAATTATGGTGTGTTATTTGATGATCCTATGTATTCCTTGATATGGAATTGGAAAATATTCAAGGATAAGTTCAATCTTGACAAGATATTCAAGGAGTTTAAAGATGCAAAACACCTTGAGGAATATATGCAGATTTTGTTGCTATTAATTCTCCAACATTTGAATTTGAGGTCAAATTCTTCAAAACGAGGATAATTTTGCAGATACATCCTTGTTATACCTCTAAATATATTTCTTGGGTATGTTTAGAATGGTTTTTAGTATTCTTGGAGGTGTTTTGTAGTCTGACAACACTATATTTAAGATTGGGACATAAATTAAGAGTTTTTATAAGATAGTGTTCCAAAAAAAAAATCTCAAGTGACATGTAATGATTTGGCCCATGTCAATTTGGAATATATAGAGGTTTGGACATGAAAAATTATCCATGCAATGTGGAGATCACAACCAACTAGGTTCAAAATTATCTAGCTAGGTTTTCATGTTACTTAAGATTGTTTTTTTTTTTGGCAACAAACGTGTATAAAATCTCAACTAAATTTTTGTTGGGTATATTGGTGTGTAACACAAGCTGTAATTAGGTATTAATTAAAACTAGATAACAACTAGATTTAGGTTATATTTCATTGGATTATGTAAATTTAGTCAAGATCATAGCTTAAATAGTTCCCCTAACAACCCCCATGTCTATTTGTGGCCGAGTTGGTTGGATGTAATTTGGGTTATTACCTATAAATAAGGTATAACTTTGACCATTGTAAGCAATGAATTGTGGATTTGAAAATTAAGTCTCTTGTTGAGCATTAAATCTTTCAACGTCTTTGTGAAATTAAGAGTGATCATGAGAGGAATCTTAGGGTGTTCTCTTAATTTCATTCAAAGGGTTTTCTAAGTGATTTCTCTTTGAAGATCCTTGTAGGTGCTATCTTTTTGAGGTGTTTAGAAGTTACATTTCATCATATATACATCTATCACCTTCCATTTTATTCAACATCTTCACCATTACTTCCATCATCATTCGATTCCATGGAGTAGTTCTATGAGAGTAGAGTATGAGTGTCATGATTGTGGGATTTGGATTCCATTCATCTTTATTAAAGGTAAGGGAATAGTTGACAATATCCTTATGGAAAATGAGTTAGTCCATGGCTATAATCATCATCTTCTATCTCTTAGATTCATGATCAAATTAGACATGCAAAAAGCCCATGATGTTGTGACTTGGAAGTTCTTGAAATCAATGCTTGCACCACTTCACTTTCCCATATCTTTCATCAATCTCATAATGGAGTGTATTACAATAGTGCGATATTCACTTATGTTCAAGGGTGTTATGCATCCCCCTTTTTAGGCTAAATGGGGATTAAGATAAGGAGATCTCCTTTTTGTGTGATCTCTTTGTTTTAGTCATGTATTAATTGTATCAAACTTTGAAAACTCTAATGAAAAGTCCATACTTCTCAACTGACCTTAAATGCAATATTGTACACTTAATATATCTCATGATTGCATATTATTTGTTGCTGTTCTATAAAAGGAACATTGCTTCTATAGCTTCAATTTTAAACATCTTTTGATCTTTTTTTTTTGGTATAACTAGGTTTTCTATAAATGTTCAAAAAAACAATATTTTTATGGGGATGCAGTGATAGATTTGACCAAACAAGCAATTCAAGATGTCTACCATATTCTTGTTGGTCAGTTTCTAGTCATATACTTAAGGGTACCTTTATTGGGGAAAAAACTTATGCATCAACATTATAAACCTCTTATTGATAAGGTCACCCATCAATTTTGTGCTTGGAAAAATACATATCTTAGGTATGTCGAAAGATTGCAACTTATCCAAAGTGTACTTAATAATTTCCATGTATATTAGATACAAATCTTCATGTTGCCAAAAAAAAAAATCATCTAAACCATTAATAGCTATTGCCACTCATTATTATGGAAGTGTTCAACTTTGATTTCATACAAAGTGTGTGTCCCATGAACGAAGGTTTTTTGTCCAAATGAGAAGGAGGATTAGGACTAAAATACCTAGAGGGCTGCAACATGGATGTGCTTGGAATACTTTTATGGTCAATAAAAGATAAGGACACTATGTGGGTAAGATGGATACATGCCTATTTCATCAAAAATAGGGATGTATGGCAACTCAAAACCTCCTTTTTCTCTTTCATGGGTGTTAAGACATGTTTTGGGACTCCTCACTCACTTTTATCCCTACTTTACAACACCTAACAGTAGAAACATATTTATAGTGAATGGCAAATATAGAGTAGCAATGATTTATGTGGAAATTTGACCAAAAGTATCACATGTGGATTGGTACAACATGATTTGAAATCATTTCTCCATTCCTTGCCACAAAATTTTTGCATGGCTTGCCATGCATGGTAAACTTGTCACAAAAGATTAGCTTGTGTTATGTGTGCTATTGTGAATGAAACAATAGCCCGTCTTTTATATGAATCCCCTTATGCCATGTAGTAATGGAGTTTTATTGCTACAAAATTTGGTAGATTACATGTGATATCTTTATAGGATCAGATTGCATTATAAACTAAGAAGGGAGGTTGTGGCCCAAAATGTAGAAAGGGGGCACTCTAGGCTCTCTTTGCTTCCATCATTTATCGCCTCTAACAAGAAATAAATACTAGGGTATTCAGAAAAAAAAACAACCAATCTATTGGGTCATCAAATACATAATCACAGGGCTATCTACAAGAGTAATTGGGCTTGAATGCAGTATCTCCTTTACTCAATTATCGCATGTTATATATAACATTAGTATACTAGTTTCCTTTCATGTTTTTCTCATTGTTGTTTCATCTTTTCTTGTAAGACTTCCAATAATATTATTGAGAATTATCTTGTGTTTGTACTTCTCATGAAGTACCTGGCAAGTAATAAATTCACACTATTTACCAAAAAAATTGACAATCTTGAGGACCGCAAATGTTTGTGTAATTTTCAGTATGTCTAGATATAAACTTTTTATCTATATGTAGACAAGTGGTAACTCAGTAGTCCGATAACCAATAAAAAGAAAGCCAAAATAAATCCTATCGTTGACCGGGTGATGTCAGAACCATTACCAAAATCAATGTAGATATATTCTCAAATTATGTGATGAATCTAATATTGCCCACAAGCCCTATACTGATTTGGTGATTCAATTACACCAAAACTTGGCATATTACATGTCTTTGATGGGGCAGTACAACATTATGATGTAAACGATATGAATACGAATAGAGACGAAAATATTCATAAGCATCAAAATTATTTATACCAAGTAAAACAAGGTGGTTGAGTGTAACATGTAATTTGTAACCAATTCGTCAATTTCCAGAGGCCAAACGAAATAGGAAGCTCTCAGGACAATCTCTTGTCTCACGATAGTATTAATACACCTTTGCAATAGTACAAAAATACAACTGTTCCAAACGTTGCCTACAACCCACAAGCAGAATCGTGAAAACAATAATCAGCAACAAAACATCAAAGGTACTCATCTCTGGAAGATCCTACCCTGATATTGTGTCTGGTTGCTGAAACTTGAGAAAATGTCGTCTGCACTACCTGCCGCTGAAGGTGCAACACCAGTCATACCAAGGCCAGATCCTATGCCCATACTTCTCCCCATGTTGTAGGATGTAAAAGTTCCCTTGTGCTTTTCCTCTGATCCATCACTTAACCCTCCCACAACTCCTACATCAGCTAGATTCACCTTCTTGGCTGCATTCATGTTCACAATACAAATAAAATACTCCACAAGTTAAGACCATATCTTTATAACCTATTTGAAAAATCAACAGCTGACTGCCAAATAGCATCCCTAATGTAGTTTAAAATTCATAGTTGTTAAACTCTCAATCCGAATTTTACAATTTTATAATTTTACAGTCTAAACATCACTAAACGACTAAACAATACATGATCCTAGGTAAAATTTTAAAGTACTAGAATTGCGGTAGGATCTAACCATCCTATGTAGGATTAAAAATCTTACATTCCTAGGTAGTATCTTATGATCTTACATATTTACTATAATTTATTTATTTATTTACTCTAAAATTTACTTTTCCTCTTATTCCTGCTATCTTTTTTCTTTAAATCTAAACATCAACCCTATTACTTTGGACATACTATATATTGATCACCAACCAATGCAAATCAGACACAAGCGGGATATTAACAAAGTCAAATGTTGGAAAAAAAATACTTATGAAAGTGTTTAAACTCTATATGTAGAGTAACATAAATATATTAAATTTTGTGATATTATTTGTTTAATAATTTCTATTTAGTTTATAATTATTCCTTTTCTTCTTTTGTAGTGTTATTAAGTTTATATATATATATATACATAGTATTTTTATGTATGTAATTGTAAATTGGTGTTGCTTATTAATTGCTACAACTTAATTAGTAGTAAAATTAAAGCTTAAGAATGAGCTTTCTAGTACTTTTTAACTTCAAATATGGAGTTTTGTAGCATACAACTATAACCAGGTCAATGTTTTTGGTATTTATGGAATTTTACAATCCTACGATCTGATTATACAATATGATTCTCATTTTCCCAAGAATCCTGCTTCTAACAATCTTATATAGTGTCGTGGCAAAGTGGAAAATTGATAATGAGGAAAAGAGAGAAACTTACGAGCAGATATATTCAAATCAATGAGTCCGCGACTTAATGAGTCTGCCCAAACGCCAGACTTCACCTGGAAACCTTCCTTTTTGGGAGCAGCCTTAGATTCTGATAAAGGATTCACACTTGTGTTATCAGTGCTACCACCAGCGCTCAAAGGATTCTGAGTAGATTCTGAAGAAGGCAAATCTGTATGCGAGGTAAATGCACTGAAAAGGTCAGAAGCAGCAAACGGATCACCAGAGTTTACATTTGATAGTCTAGAACTGGTAGGCTTTGCTTCTTGCTGAACCACAGAGCTAGGGGGTGCAAATGGATCGAAATTATCTATTTTAGATGCTCCAGCGCTAATAGACTTCACTTCTGGCTGCACTGCTGGACTAGGGGCTGCAAGGAAATCAAGTGTTGAAGAAGCAGCAGCAGAGGGGGCAGGAGCTGACACAAATAGATCAACATTGGGCTGCACAAAACCATTCATAGCAAAACAAGCTTCAGCTTAAAACCATCTCGGGAAAAAAAAAGGAAAAGGAAAAAGAAAAAAGGAAAAAAGGAAGACCATGATGTAAAACAACAAATACAATTTTCATTCAAATAACTCATAAATGTCCAAAACATACGCACATTCAAAGTCGGTGCAAAAGGCACTAGCATTTTTCATTACTCAAAAACATTTTAAAACAAAATCCTAATTACCTAACAGCACAAAAAATATATTTGAAATCTAACTACCAAAATAGAAATTAATCACCAAAACCAATTACAATGAAAACACACATAATTCACCAAAAACAAATTAAAATGAGGCATCATTGATATTCAAGGTATTGATAAATTGGTAAAATGACTAATATTAGGATGGTTTTTCCTCTTTATATATGCCTGTTTTTATGGATTCTTTATGCATATTGTTAGATTTTTGTTAGATTCGTGGACACTGCGTCCTTTGGCATTTTGTTTTGTAAGAACACTCAATGGATACAATGAAGGCTTTGAGCAGAATTGTAAAGAACCTAGCATGTATATGGCCTTATTACTTTTTGAGACAATTATATTTAACTGAAAAAGTGAAGAAATTTGCTTTTGATTCAATTTCACTTAGGAAAAGTGCAAAAAATAAAAAATAAAAAATTATAGATGTTCTTCTCAACTTTCCTACACAACCAAGATCACCTCATTTCGACTCCGTACGAAGAAGTTATGAACCAACACGACTTGCCAGTGTTGATTAACATCGTCGTGTAGGCTTTCAGTGTGAATACTCGATCTCTGACCCCAATACATTGAGGGTAGCTTCACACAGCTGTGTTGGGTTTCAATTTTTGTTTTCTCACCACGATTTTTAAGGATTTACGGATACATTCAGTATAGGATTTTTCTAGACCTAATTGACCATGACCCAAAGGATATTTGGAGGCTCTCTTTCCTTCTCTTTGCTCCTTATTTTCCTTTTTATTCATCTCTTATGCAAAATACATTAGATATAACCTTTGTTTTCAATTTGTGAACATCAATTCAGGAGAATTGAAGCACCGCATCGAACTCCATTTCTACGGTTTCATCCATTGCACTCTTCTTTTTCTCTTCTACTATTATGTGTTTGATTTCATTATTGTGCTTTATGATTTTAATTATGCGTGAATAATTATTTGTTATAGGATAGAATTAAATTCGATTCCATTGTTGTTTTGATAAATTGATTGAATTTTTGTCGAAATTATTTGAATTGTGTTATTCAATTGCTAGCATTTAATTAATTAGGGTAAGAACAATTGATCACTGTTTTAATCTAATTAGGTTGTTAATTAGAAGTGAAAGATTATAATTAACACCAAAACCTAGCAATGGAATGGAAATTAATGACTCATGAAAGTAGATTAGCCATTCAAAAATTGATTAAATTAGCTTATTCTTAATGAGTTTAATTAGATCTATAGCCATATAAATAGCTTGCTAGATTTAATTAAACATAGATTAATGATTAATATTGGCTAAGTATTCCTAAAGTATTGAACAAATCCAATACAAGATAGATTGATTTATTAAATTACATTGTAGTTGTAATTGAAATTCAATCTTAGGCTTGTTTCTAAATGATTGATTTCATAATTAATAGTCTCTACCATTTCCATCATTTTATTTTTCTACGGTTATCATCCATTCTTTTTTAATTAATCCGTTTAGATAGGCAGAAACAATAGAAACCAATAATTAACAACGAAATTCTGAGGATACAACCTTGTAAGGCTACTATGACATCCATACACTTGCAGATTTAAGAGAACATGCATCTTTAAGTATGACTAACCTGAATCTGAGAACTTCCCCTAGCTTCTACTTGGGGTGTCGCTGATACAAAATCCGCATCCGCAAACAAATCAACATCTGATGAAGTTTTATTAGCCACCAGTGTTTCTGAGGGGTTAGATGCTGGTGGATCCAAGAGATCAATAATTAAACTTTGCCCAAATAGATCCACTTGAGGTGAACTTCCTGCTGTTGGCTCTGTCGAAAAGGTATAATCAACGAGGATCCTCGCATAGTTAGCAACATGAAAGCATAGCATGGTTATGCCACAAAACATTATCATTTTCCATTTTCAAACTCAGGTCCAACTAGAAAATTGGTCAAGCACACAGAAAATTGCACTGGGAAAACTTCCTTAATACTCCATGTTCGTAACCTACTTAACAACCTGACCATAAAAATTTCAAGTTATTAACATCATGTCACATAATTGCAACCAGCACATTTTTGGGCTATGTTTATCAGGGTAAAAATGACAAGGGACAACATAGCTCCTATTTTGAGAATAAACTCCACAGAACCCAATATGGAAGAGCATTCTGCTTCACTTCATATATTTTTTTAGTCTCACTAATATGCTTGGGCCAAAATTTTCTATTGCACCCCCATCCCAGATACACGTTCTAACATCTAAAGATGCAATGGACATTTGGATATTAGGGAACACTAACTCAAGTTAGAATTCAAATAACTGTATAGTATAGCTCATGAATTACATGCACCATAAAATAAAACCCAGATGCTTTTTATAATATAAAGGAATATGATGAATCCGAAAACGTTAGAATGAAATTAGGAAATAAAGGTAGTAATCAAGTAACCACAAGAACAACTGCCCCATCAATAATCAAACCCAACCTTCCAGCCACTGTCTCATTTACCAAGGATCACTTAAAAACCCAAAATTACATTCTGTTACTATCAGCCACCTACATCATAAAAATCTGGATTTCCAGATTTGGAGGAAATACTAATCCATGTTGTAAAAACAAAGCTCTAACCTTGGCTTGGTTTGGGAAAACCTTTTGACTTCAAACCGAAACTTTTCATCAGCAGTTTTTCAAAATTTTATACATGTTCTGGTAAGTTACTTTCCTAATATATACAATCAGCCAATTGCAACAGCCAAGAACCAACAATAGCAGCTTTCCAAAACCACACCTTTGTTCATTTACTATATACATCTGGCACATACTAGCAGAAATCTACAGATTCAATAATCCCAGGTTTAACACAATTTTACATGACTGGGATCATAGAGGTATGCACATAAGCCATCAGACAGACATGAGAATATAGGTCACTGAACAATCATGATATCTTACAATTACTAAGCTTGAGCTTTATTAAGCAAGGTTAGAAAAGGAAAAACGGGAAAAAACTTAGCATCCACACGCATGCCTGAAGACTCAAAACCAATAAAATGAAACCTGGACATTGAAATATGAGTCCACGAGACTTACTGCTTGTGGAAGTTCCTCGGGGATCAAAATCATCATCATCATCATCTGCATCAATATTTGAAGGTGCACTTGATCTCTGCTGCATAACAGCACTGCTACTTTCTTTTCTTGACGGGTTTGATAAACCTGATGATGGAAAATCTTGATCTTTCCTGCTGGAACAACAAAGAGAATTAGCAAACAACAAAAATACAAGATTTACTTGATATTTTATCAACTTTTTTTTTTCTTTACTTTTCTGCATTGCTAAAGAAGGAAGATTTAGAAAAGAAGATGATGTGAGTAAGACACTGACAACAGCAAACAGGTATGACAGCAAGGCAGCATTTCTTTTATTTTGAACGTGACAAACATGATTGACTTGCTATTGCTCTCAGTAAAATTTTCACGAGTTGAAGGACCCAATGCTCTTTGTCATCCATCTATTTCCCTTTTCATCCATACTTGTTGTATCACTGTTCTACCAAAGCCATGTCACTGCTAGCTTGCCACTGTCTCATTTTCTGGAGGAGAGTACTTTTTCGTTGCAAGTTTCAACTTTTTTTTTTCTTTTTTCTCTCCTTACTTACTCTATCCCCTGGAGTCATACACATCTTCCTAGCATTCCCAGTCAGTAACATGTTCACTCTGCAAGTTCTTTCAGATCACAACATTCTAATATTCAAAAGCGTTCGCATAGCAGCTTCTCCATCAGCCTTGTGTTGAATAACTTAATTGTAAGGTAAACATCACCTAGACCACTAGAAACCAGCTTGCCTAAATTTGATTACCAGAATATAAACCTACATTCAACAATTTACCATCATGTTCGTTGTTCAGCTTTGTCTATCAGCCTTGTGTTGGAGACCTACAATTCGCATTTCTTGTAGCTTTCAATATTCTACTTTATATGTGATTCCTTGTTGACCTGCTATGACTTACCGAGTGGATCTATTTGTACTATTCCGTTCACACTCCCATCAAATTAAAGAAGCTGATAAGTTCCCACTTCACAGGAAAAGTCTTCAGTAAATATATAGGTAAACAATCGTTTCTAACATAGAATTGGAAGAAGGTAAGTATAATATTTGTTTAATAAAGTCAATTTAGGATAAAAGAAAAATCTTTCATACACTAATGCCACAATGTCACTATGAGTTCAATCACAAATTACATGCAACAAAGCACAAAAGGATTTGAATAAGCCATTAAAAAAGAAAGCATAACAGAACTAGCGAAAGAAAAACTGCAACAAAGTTAAAATGAACTTGACATGTACCTGTCAAGACTGCTGGATGGTTTCTTCCTTCCACCAACACCTCCTTGGTGCGACTTAGGAACATATTTATCAAATTTGTCTTCTCCATATGGATCTTCATCTCTTTCTTTATAACCATATGTATCATGATCACTGGAAGAACCAAACCCTCCATATCTGCTGCTGCTGCTGTTACCATATGAAGTACCACCTGACTTGTATGAAATTCCCGTTGATGAAAGCCCAAAATACCTGAATAAAGAGCATCCAGCCATAGCATCACTATCAACATAATGCACTTACACATATTTTGACACTCGATGCTTCAACTTACTTTTCACGGTTTTTGGCAGCTTTATTCCTAGCTTCCTGAATTTTATCCTTATTGTTTAAAAGAGATACAATAGTTTCTGCCTTCTTTCGGACATTGATTCCCGAATCCTTCAAATTTGGTTCAATGTATTCAAAGCTTGTCAATGACTGAGAAGCAAAGCACCATAAGTTAAGCATCCCTCCAGTTATAAATAAAGGTTGTCCAGCCACTTTTATTAAGCATAATGATAAGAGAATACATACGGAAATCTGGAATGTATGCTCTATGATGTCATCAACAGCTCGTTCAGATCCATTAGCAATCAGATATTCTATAACCGCCAATGCCTAGTCAAGAGACATTGGTAAGACAACTAAGACATTGATCTCATAGCGAAGCTTGTAGCTGTCTTATTCATTAAAAAGTAAAATAAAATCAGACAATGTGAAAATTCAACCTTGTACACATAACGCCAGTCTTTTCCAGTTTCAGCCAGCCTAGTCCAAAGGACGTTCATAACCATCTGACATTCAGTGCTGGACAACAGCACAACCAGACTTATCAGCTTAGATAGCCATATCAGGTTTTGAAAAATTAATAATATTTTGCTTCATTAAAAAGGAGAGGATAGAAATAAGTGGTTCAAAAGAACAAATGAAATTTGATGCATTTACAATTTTTTAGTGGCTTGTGCAATCTCAGCCAGGGCAGTTCCATGAGGACCCCAGGGTTCATTATCCGTTGCATCCAACACCTATAAAACCAAAGATGCAAATCACTAAACATAAAATGATTATGGATGTCACTGACAACATAGATGCAAAAGGGACTCTACAAATTATTGCACCTAATCATATTCACTAGCTCTGATATTTCAGATATGGGTGAGCATGATATTTGCCTAAAATGATATGATCATATGCAATAATTAACATGCTAATCACAACAAACTTTAATATTAGAACACAAATGGGGAAGGACTGTTATCAAGACATATACCTAATTAAGGGTCGGGATGAATGAGAAACCAGTAAAACTCAGTATTAACACCAAAACCTAGCAAAATATGTACACCTAACAATTTGAAACAGGTAATTGGGTCCGTATATAAACAGAAAAAAGAAATTCATGCAACAGCACACTATGTTTCTGTTTCCAGAACATAAATGTGAAAGTGAGGTCATAAAAAGAAACAGCTCAAAGTGAAGATGCTTGCATCCAGATGGTGAATGGAATAAGCAGTATGCGAAAAACCCACTTATCTCACTGGCAAGCTGTCAAAAACAGCAAACTAAAGATGGAGCTTTTGGAGGTATCAATGTGTAGGCTACATGGCACGTGAAAAAACAGTAATGCATTGGCTACATGGAAAAAAGCAAGCCAACACTTGACTGAGTCAATCTCAACCAGATCCCAGAAATTCAATAAGTCAAGAAAAAGCTCTAGGTAAATGAGAGATCAGGATTATTAGTGCTTGAAGTCAGAGTGCCCAAGATTTGATTTAAGTATAGAATTGTAGAAAATAGCTTGCATTTGCACATATCTAGTGCAAATTAAAGTCAGAAAATAGAGCCATTTCTTAAGAGATACCCAAGTAGAAAGCCATCAGCAAAATCTAGTGATACTCTCACATAGCATCTAAATCACATTTTTAAAATTTTCTTTCTCTAATGAAATTTGGAGCTTAGATAGCAAGAAAACTAACATGCTCTTAAAATGCAGACAGATCCAAGTTTAGAAACAGGTGAGCAAGATATGAAGTCAAATCTTATATCAAACTAATCAACACTCAGGATTAAGTAGACGAGAGGAGTGGTCTTGTGTTGTTCAGCACTTATATGCAAATCCTAATATATTGGTAGTTTTTCTCATATTGTACCATTATGGAACCATGGTTTCACACTTTGGGATGACTCGTGATAGAAAATTTTGGTGACTCTATCTTCAAGCAGGTGGTTTCTTCTACCTTCTGTGTCTTTGAAAATTTGCTACCGTATACTTTTCGCTTCCTTTCTACCAATGCATTGTCATTCTTGTGTGCATCTTTCAGAATGGTTTCTCTACTATTATTGGTTGACTAGGGTAATGGTGCATACAGTTGGACCTTGGCAGACCCTGCCATGGCAGTAGAAGTACTAGGTTGTTATTGTCATAGTTTTGAACTTGAGATTTGAGATTTGATATAAAGCATGGGGAAAAAACAACTGAAACCAACTTGAGAAGTAAGGAAATAACAGATGCTAATATGCTTTGATGCACTAATCAAGATTCAGCCCAGAACACATTTGTTAAATAGACTCTTCACATATCAAAATACTAAAATCAGGTCACGGCTAACTACTTTCTTGGCCTTCATAGTTAGCTCCAAATCATTGTATCATACAAAAAGACAAGGCTGAACAATAAAAAAACAGAGAACCATAACATAAATTATCACAAGCCAACAAAATTTATATATAAGGAAAGAAAAAACATTATTAACTATTGATAATAGTATGAGCCATCCAGAGATGACCACCTGCGAACAACCAAATGACTATGGCTCTCCATCCTACTTAGGTGACATGATAAATTAATAGAAAGCAAGAAAGAACAAACAAAGAGAGAATAGATGATACACCACCTATAAGGGTACCTAACATCCACAAAGCATCCAGATTAAGATAACATAATATCCATTACTCGTAGGTTATTCCAGATCCTCATTTCATTACACAGATGACGGTGCATGTACCCTCCTCCTGGTACGGGTTTATTCATTCTGAAACGCATCTGATTAAATAAGACCAGATAAAATTCATACCCAAGCAACATCATTTTCCGGCAAAAAATTCACAGCCTATCACAACAAATACAACAACTTTTCAATTCACTCATCAACTACTTAAATTGCGCTCGTTTCTATTACTTTATTTGTCTCTCAGGTGATCAATAAGTTAAACGAGTTCTTGTAAAGCAATAGCAATTTTACCAGGAGCATGGACCCCATAAACATAATCAACCTTCGAAAACAACAAAAGAGAAACGTAATACAGAAAACGATGCCGCGGAAAACTATTGGATTCTTTACACACAAAAAAAAATCCACTGGAGGCTAAAAAAAACAGCATATTAAAACAACACTAATTGAACAACTTTGCAGACGATAAAATAGTAGTTACCTTCTGTTCGATTTCAGGAACCTTCAACACCTTCAAATTCACCTCTCTCTTGCTAAAAATTATGCCAAAAAGAAACACAAATCAATGTTTACGTTCAATCGAAATCAAAGCAGAAAAAGATGAAGCCATCATTAGATAAAAAGTGTTAGAGAGCTCACATTTCGCGAACAGTTTGATCAATAACCTTCTTAAAATCCATAGTGAAGAGATCTGGTACAAAGAATCACGGGGTCAAAATGTATGATCAAACTGAAAGATATTTGTTTTGTAGATCTAACGAGATTCTGATAATTCAGATACAAAATATGATTCAGGTTTGTCAGATTTTGATCGTGACGACTAGAAAGCACCTATGAGAATCAATGGAGAAGGAGAGCAAGCAGCGGGTTTGGGCGGTGCTTATAAGTTATATTTCTGAATTCTGATTCAATGGTAAATGGAGGATCATGGATAGCGAAGCTCGTGATTTTAGCTTTCGACATGTCGTCGTTTTTCTGTCTGTTTCAAATGACAAAATAATAATAATAATAAAAACAACAACAGCATTAATAATAATAAATACATAAATAAATAAATAAAATTATGATTATCATTTGTATGTAAGTAGAAAAAAAGAGTTATATAACGAATCGTTCACTCCCTTATTAGTCATTATTTATTATTTTATTTGTTAATATCATTTCAATATTTATTTCTTATATTTATATTTGCTTCTTATTTTTTTCTCCATTTCAAGATTGTGGATATCATTACATTTACACCTCATATATCAAGAACATAATAATATATGATGTATATGATGTATCACATCATACTTCATGCACCTTATTGGCTTATGGATGTGGCATGTGTGTCATATTTATTATATCATAAACTAATATAGTAAAAGATAATATTTTTATATTAAATTATTATTAAAGCAATTTTTTATTGTTAAAAAAATATTTTGTATATTCTTCTTCTAGATCAAATTATTGAGATTTCAATTATTATGAGAGGAAAATAAGGAACACAAAATAATATTATATCATATTATACTACATATAAAAATGAAGAACTTACCTACATAAAAGAAAGATTTGTAAAGTAAGTTTCTTTATTTCATAAAAAATAAAATAAAATAAATATTTTCAAACAAAAAAGTCTAAAAAATTCACATAAACATAAGAGACTGTGGAAATTACATCATAAACAATATACTTTGTCAATTAATATTATACTAGATAATTAATATATATCACTTTTTATCAAATAAGAATATAAATAGTAAAAGAAATAGAACAATGAAGTTGATGTAATTAATTTAGTTGTTCAATTACTTTAGGTTAATACTCATTTGTAACTTTCATTTCTGCACAGATCTTCGCTTTAAATGTAAGGGATTTACTTTCACCTCTTACCTCCTTGATTAATATTAGTGACTATTACACCGAAACCTTTATGTATTTCATCTTGGCATCATATTTTATATTCAAAATAAAAAGATCTTCAATTTTCAAATTCAATAACTATTTAAATGATACATACATACATACATATGTTAGTTGGTATCTAGTGCAACAACCCCAGTTCAAATAATTTTTTTATTTAAATATAATACAAAAGCATTTTGAATATAAAATCGAAGAATGCATTGTCACATCAACCATAAGATATGTGTGATTATTACTAAACATATATTTGATGCAAGATAAAACAAAAGACAAACACAAGGTATAAATGCACAAACAAACTAACAATAGAAATATTGATGATAATAATATGATAAAAGGGAGAATATTACATAATCAAAATACAAGGATCAAGTTAGGGCTTGTTTGGTATGGGAGTAATAGGGGTGAACATTGTTTCCCTCTATTTTGTATCTTTTATATTAAGTATTTAATAATAATAAATATATTTTAATGAAATACCCATTTTAGATCAAATTAAGATCTAAAATGGGTATTTATTAGAATAAAAATATTTAATTTTAAATAGATTATACAAGATATAGAAAATATGGGGGTAATTTTTCTATCCCTATTACCCCATACCAAATGAGCACTTAAGAGTTTAAATAATTGAAATCTTAAAAACAACACAACACTTTGGGTAAAATAAACTTATTATCTGATTAGCTTAACTCTTGATTATATAAAATATAAATCTTGATCTCTAAGAAATAGTTATCTAAGGGCTCACATCAGCATTCTCGGTATGATCCAGCTCAGAGTCATACCCCTACAAATCATCCTATGATCAATAGAATAAAAGTTGGATTGTCACAGTGACCCAAATAAGGTAGTATCATTACGGTGAAGTAAGGATAAAATAAACTCCTTAAAACATGGTAATGATTTATGCAACACATTGAGGTATCCTACTATCAAATATCACATAGGGCCATGTTTATCATACACAGCATAGCATAATATGTAAGACACGAACTGATGCATGATCATCCTCAATTGATTATCACAATCTAGCCATTAATTTTTTTAAGCAGTCCCAAAAACAAAGCCATATCAAGCACCGTTGGAAGCCACACAATTCGGGCACAAGTCCCTTTCATCTAGATGACAGGTCACTTTCATTACTTGGGAAGAACAATACAGATTTAGGGAAGAGCAATGAAGGGTAGAAGACATTCCTAACTTCTTTTTGTTACTTACAAGGATAAAAAGGATCTTATCTCTTTCCTTTTGTGTAATTTGGCTATTGTGAATTGTAGCATGTGATATTATAGATTAGAGGATTTGAAAGTCAACATTAGGATGTCCTTCAAAATCGAGACTCATGCATGGGAAACTTACTTTGATTTTCGTCTCCATTAGTGCTCTTATGCATGTATTAGTTCGTTAAGGTGTACACCTTAATCCTACACTTCTTCTATAAGTTTTAGGATAGTTAAAAAAAAAACAACATACCTTGGTTGCACAAATTTCTCTCAAAAAATCAAGAGTCCTTCTTCTTTCTCAAATGCATGAGTTTGAAGATGTATTGAGAAATATTACAAGATTTATCTTAAGAGTTGTGTACTTTAAGTGTTTTCTGCAAGTATTGATTCAAGGATTCACTAAGAATATATTTTTATCACTTCCACTCTACCCCATTGCCTTTTCTTATTTTTGATGGTTCTTCATTTTAGAACAATAAATCCTTAGCAATATCCAATTTGGATCTCATATACATTAACTTAATATCAAATATTAGGTTGTCTCAATTTGGGTTTTAAATTTGTCTTCTCCTCAACCTTGTCTAAACCAAACACACACAAAAATTCTAGCCTACTCCCCTCGAAACCTAGCATCTTTTTTCTTTCCATAACCGATTCTTGTTCCTTTTGTTTTCAAACTCTTATTCTTCAATGGGAGATCAACCATTACTAAGAGGGTTGAGTATTGAAGAAAAAAAAAGACTTGAGAAGAGATAGAGCTATTGAGCCTCTTCAAAATGATACAAGAAGAGTACTTGATATCTTAGAAACATTAGTTCCTAATGTAAGCCAAAATCTTCCTAGAAGACCACCCCATTTTAAGAACCATGTGAGGGATTCAAGGTTTAAGATAGTGAAGGTGGTGAAGATTCATCCTCAAGTGAGCCGTATATGGATCTAAGGACGATGAATAAAAAAAAAGCACTTTCATGATGTTAGGGTCTAGATTCTGGAGTTTGAAGGAAACCACAATCTTAAAGACTTTATAGAATGGGATTTGTGGTGTAGTAGGTTGTTTGAAGCTAAATTGTATATCAACATCAAAGCATTTAAGGTGAAATTATGCATATGAGCTCTAAATTGGGTCATACTAGGAGGTGGTGTTCTATTTAACTTAGAACAACCAATAATTAAAGAGAAGAATGGGGAGAGATTTGAGGAAATAAGATTGATTCTTAGTAACTGTAATACCCTGTATTTTTAAAATCCAGATTTATTAAGTTTAATGATTTTATTAGCGTAATTTGATGTAAACAATTAATTATTTTAATTTCGATTCGTTTTATGGATTTCTCGATGATTTCGAATTCATATTTGAATTTAATTAATCGTTGTCGTTGCGAACCATTCTAGATAAATTTGTTCAAAACAATGATTTATTATATTCTTATGAATTTGATTTTCGGTTAAAAATATGTATTCCCGTTCTTTTTCATATTTTTATTTTTAATATTTTAGATTTGTTTTCGATTATAACTTCATCATGTGTTTATGGCGTTATTTTGAAGTTATATTCGTTGACGAAATATATTATCTAAATTATATAATTTCTGTTTAAATAGTTAAAGTTATTTTAATGATTTTACCTGTAAAAAAAATATTTCCAACTTTAAATTTATTTGATTCCAGAAATCGTTAATATTTTTGGGAAGTTTAAATTAAAAATATTTTTGGAGCTTATTTAAGAATTTCTTTTTGAAATTAATTTTCTTCCATTCTACCCTTTTTAATTTGCGGAAAACCGATTTTAGAAATTATTAAAATTAGTCTCGATTTATTAGAATTTGACTTAAATATTTTATTATATGTTTTTAAATATTATTTCAGGGTCTTATAATGTATTTTCGTAAATAATATAAATTTTTACGTTCGTTGGCAAATTCTTTCGAGAATGTTTCCGAAATTCTGTATATATAGTTCTTTTATTTATTTTAAGCCTTCGGAACCTTACGAAATAATTTTCGTCTAATAAATTTTAGATAAAATCTTCCAATAATAATTTTTAAACTTTAGTATTTTTTTATGTATTTTTATAAAAAAAAAATCCCGCGCCCTGCGTGCCGACCCCCCTTCCTTTTTTTCCCCTCTTTTCCCCCTTCTCTTCTGTTTCCCTATTTTGTCGACCCCTGCCCTGTCCCGCAACCCTAGCCAGCTGCCACCTTCTTCCCAGCTCCTCCCTCCTCCTTCGTCGGTAGTCGCAGCCAACCGGCCACCACCTGCTATGCCGCGCAGCAACCACAGCAAGGAGCAGCCTCAACAGTAACTGAAACAGAGCCACCGGCAGCAACAACGGGCAGCAGCAGCGGGCGATAGCAGCAGCAGCAGGAGGCCACGGCAACGACGAGCTGCGCTGGTTGCGCCGCTGTCCGACCACGGCAGGCCTTGCTGACCACCGGCGAGCTATCCCTGTTCCCCGATGAAGCTTCCCCGGCCTTCCTTTGCCCCGATTTGTCTGTTTCGTTTGGTATAATTTTCTAAAAAAACCCTAATATTAATTCGTTTAATTGAGTATGATTTAGCTTGTGATAAGCTAAATTAATTATTTGATAATGTATATATGTGCTGCGAGAATGATTTGGATAGGTTAATTGTATGGTTATGTTGGAATTTTGGAAAAAGTGGATTTTTGGCCGGGTTATACCCGAATTTTTTCGGATTCGTCCGATTTAGCTATTTTGGGGAAATTGATTATACAATATGTTTTAAAATGTATCTAATTTCATGTTGGAACCGTCAATTTGAGAAATTTATGCAGAATTTATTGGAATTTGATTTCTAGGTCAAAATTCATGTGTGATAAAATTAGATCGTATAATTGAGTCGTTCCGCTCAATTGATTTTATAATATCGTTTAAAATGTATTTAATTTTATATTGGAAGTGTTGATTTGGGAAAATTGTGCGTAATTGATCGGAATTGGATTTTTAGGTCAAAAATCCCGCGGGTTTAAATTGGATTGTGTAATCGGGTTATTTTATTCAATTGACTATATAAATTACATTAGAATATGTTTAATTACATTTCCGAACTGTCAATTGATATGTTTTGGCAAGAATTGATCGAATTCGCGTTCCGGGCCCAAAAACCCTAATTGTGCTAAATTGTGTATTTATTTTATTGGTTTTGAGAAATTGATTATTTGATAGGTTATAAAATGTGTTTAATTGCATTTCTAAACATTTAATTTGATAAAATTAATAGAATTCAATCGAATTGTATTTTCGGGCCTAAAACCCTAGATTTCAAGTAAGATTATGAAATTGGTTATTTGCATAGTTGTTTTTCTAAAATTAAATTTATAGAAGTAGTTGAAATGATCCTAATTGTATTCTAATACCTTTAATTGGGATTAATGGATTTGAATTACTTGAGTTTGTGTCGTGGGCTTCAAAACCCTAATTTTGAAAACGGGCCGTCTTGAATTAGTTAATCGGAAGATTGTTTGGTTGAAATTGATTGTCTAGATTTATCTAAAATTGGTTTACTTGTGTTTTAAAACTATCAATTTGAGGTAATCGAAGTGATTTGGCCGATTCGTAGTTTAGGCATTAAAAACCCTAATATTCGGGGATGATTTTACAAAATTGATTTTTGCTATGCGTCTTTTATAGGGATGTAAACGGGGCGGGTTCGGGTCGGGTATACTATACCCGTATCCGTACCCGATAAGAAAATACGTACCCGAATCCATACCCGAATCCGTACTCGTACCCGAACGGGTATCCGCTAGCACATCCATATCCGTATCCGTTGGATATCCATTACCCGACGGATTATTTGTTTACCCGTTAATGGATATTATCCAACGGATAAATTCATTACCCGATGGATAAACTCATTTATAGTTAAGTGAAATGACAATTTTAACCTTAATTTATACTATATTTATTTTAAAATTAAGGGTAAAAGAGTAATTATATATCGGGTAAACGGATACGGATATGGATATGGGTATAGTTACGGGTACGGGTATGGATATCCCATACCCGTATCCGTACCCGAACCTGACGGGTATTTTAATACATCATCCATATCTGTATCCATACCCGTTTATCTATATCCGTTTAAGTATCCGTCGGATAAAATCCGTCGGGTTTCGGGTAAAACCCGCCCCGTTTACATCCCTAGTCTTTTATCTAATCGATTTCTATCTTTGGGTTTTAAATCATTTAAACTATGTTTTAATCTAATCGGTTTGGATTTGGTTCTATGTAAATGGTTGGGTTACCTATTTAGTTATAAAACCTAATAAATAAGTTATTTTCGATAAATTAACGTATGATCGATTATTCTTTCTTGGTCTTTCCAAATTAATTTGAAATGTTCCAAGTGGTATTTGTATTAATCCGTTTTGATTTATATTTAATCTTAAATCTTAATATAGCTATGCTTTTAAGTCCTAAGTTTTGGACATATTTTCCAAGAAAGATTGTTTGTGTTCGTTTGCATTTATTAAATTATTGATCGATAAGATAGTTTCTAACCTAGTTCTGATGTCTATCGGCGATCTAGGAAATCTTTATTGTGGATCCTCGAACTAGTGATCTCTCTCCCTCTTATCTCGCTTAGCTAGCTTCGGATCCAGGTAAGTCTCTACTTACCTCTACTTATGGGTGTTTCGTAAGGATGTAGCTAAGGCCCTTGTGTGTTATATGACTTGTATGCCTTGGATGCTTTATATTTCATGCTATATTATGTATCGTATGATTCTCCTTAACTTGTCTTATGTGTAGCGCAGCTTGGAGTTGAGGTATGTTCTGTATGTGTTCTTATGACATGAATATGACATGTATATGTGACGATTGTGGTGTGATATGGTATGACCCTCTAAGTCATGCATGTCTAGGGCGGAATTTGTTGAATAAGATACGATAAAATACTAATCATGTAAAGTGAAAGAGTACCGAGCCGGGGCTAGCTGATCCACCGGTAAGGAATAGTAGTGTGGACTAGTGTCTCGCAAGTGACCGATCCACCGGCGAATAATAGTGGTGTGGACTTTGTCCCGCAAGTGACCGGCCCACCGGCAATAATAGTGGGGGATCCCGAGCTTAATAAACCAAAACCTAATTGGTTAATACATGTAAAAGATACTAAGTACTTACAGTGGAACACCATGAGTGAAATACCCTAGAATTAATTATTTTAGGAAATAAGTTATTAAGTAAGGATTATTGGGGAATTTATTTAATATACTACTCTTTATAAATTAAGAAGGATTTTGTAGGGCAAGCTAATAAGAATTTTAAGATAAATTACAAGGGTACCTTTATACAAGTAATTACATATATATAATTTTGGACCCTAAATTAACCTAAAAAGGAGGATAAATATTTTATTTAATTATTTAAATATTCTTACTCAAAGTACCTAAAGTAAATACTCTAAATATTTATACAAAATAAAATACTAAAATAAAATAAGATAAATAAATTTCTTTCCCCTTCTTTTTCTTCTTTTTTTTTCCCTTTTTCTCCCCCCCGCCTTCTCGCCCGTTGGGCCAGCTCACGGCCCAACTCCCCTTCTCCTTTCCTCCTTCCCGCGGCCCAGCGCCGTCCCCTTCGCCCTGGAAACAAAACGCAGCGTTTCGCCTCCCACCCCGCCGAAACGCTGCTCCGCGAGTAAAGAAATATAACCGTTGCCTGACGATGCGAACTCCGCGTTTTCCCCAAATTTTGCCCAAAACGCGGCGTTTAATTTATTGGGGAAATAACCGCCGCGGCCCGGCCGGTTCCCCTTCCCTTTTTCCCTTCCCCTGGACCGCCGGTCCAACCCTTCTTCTCCTTCTTCTTCCTCGCGACACCGTCGTCCGTCGCCGCCTGCAACTAAAGTTTTTCGCAGGAAAACGCAGCGGCGATGACACGTCTTTTCCATCATTCGTTTTTTCAGTTCATCCCCGTTGACCTCCCATTGGATGTGACCGATCGATGCAGCCATTTCCCGCACGCAACCCCCTGCCTTCTTCTCCGAAGAGTTTCGGTCTGCAACGGCAGACCTGCGCCGGACGACCTCCCCCAAACCTAACCCACCTAACCTACCACGTGACCTTGTCGTTTCTCCCTCAGTTTGGCCTATAAATTGACCCCTCCACCGCATAGATCGGGTTCGAAAATCTGGAACCCAGAGAAGCTCTGAAACACGCCGCCTAACCTTCAGCCGCCCTATTCCCCGCCTTCGACCGTCGTTCCCACCTGCCCGCGCCACCAACCTCTTCCCTGCACCCCCTCTGTTCAACCAACCACCTTAGACGCCTTGCCTCGCACCGCACGTGCCGCCCTGGCCGTGTGAAAACCACTCCCCAAAATCGACCCCTCCAGCCCGCGCCACCTTCGCGCCGCCGCCGCCGGCTGTGCCGACGCTGGCAGCACCCTCACCACCCCCTAAAACCACCAAGAGACCCTATCCTACCACCCTACGCCCCATGTTTACCCTACTACTCTCCCCAGCAGCCTCCACAAACACCTCCCCAAATTCATACTCCCACCGCTGCCGTGGCCGCCGCCGGCACCACCGCACCACCAGGTTGACTCCACCTCCTTGGACCCTAAACCCTGACTAATGAGAGTTAATAAATTAATATTGATAATTATTACCATTAGCCTTATTATGATTATTATTATTATTATCCTTATTATTATTATTATTATTATTATCCTCATTAGTAATATTATTGTTATTATTATTATTATTATTATTATTATCCATTATTATTCTTATTGTGTTATTATTATCATCCTTATTATTATTATTATTGTCATTATTATCATTACTATTATTAATATTATCATTCTTAATATTATTAGCATTGTTATTATTGTTACTCCTAGTGTTATTATAACTATTGAAGTAATATTGTCGGTAATACTATTATTGTTACTATTGTTACCACTTTTACGATTATTATTATTGTTGTTATTAATATTATTCCTATATTTATTACCCTAACTATGACTATCGTTGTTATTATCTTTGTCATTATTATTACTAGTACGATTAACATTATTATTTTAACATTCTTGTGGTTACTACTAGTAGCATTACTATTATCCCTATTATTATGGTTAGTTTTACTACTATTACTATTTTAGCTCCTGGTAGCCATTAGTAAAATTAGTACTCTCTTAGCACTAACAGAGAATTTAGAAAAGAGTAAAGTAGGGGAATAGTGCCTTGTTAAAGGAAATTTAACCTCTAGTGTTCTCCTTTTATAGGCGAATCAAGTCGACACCCAAAGGAGACGTAGGAGCGTGCTCCAAGGCCGGTGTCGTGTTAGGTAAGGGATGAAGTTATGGCCTTGTGCTTATGTGTTGTAATATGTGGATGAATGATGAGCATGCCATGAGTTATGTGTGTTATGCATGTGTAGTGAATCATTTGTTTTGTAATACGTAGCATGGATAATGTGGTAATATGTGTGTGCATCGTATTATGCGAACATGACATGTGCTACATTGTTATTTGATATTGATGATATGACTTGATATGGCCCTCTAGGACATGCATGCTAGGGTTAGTAGCATGGAATGATAAAGGGAGATTACGGAAATTGGACCCTGGGGTAAGTTTGCATGGGGGGATTAGAGCTTGCATGAGTATAATCCTTACGTTGAAAAAGGGGGATGAGGGTGTTAAGTGAGGGTTGGGAGAGTCCAAGGGATGGGTGGAAACTTGGGGGTAAGATATTACATGGGCCGGAGTAAGGGCGCCCAAGAGCCTGATTAGGGTTTGAGAGGGAATGGGTAGCTTGAAGGGCACCATGGTGAAAGTAATCGAGGGAGGATGGAGTAAGGGTGTTGAGAGTGCGAATACACCTACATAAAGAACCAGTATGGGCTTTCTAAGTGAGGGAGGAAGTTCGGGGATGAAGAGGGGGGGTTGCTTGTTGAGGAAGTAACGTGCTAGGGTTTCGGCCGGCTAGCTAGGGTTTCGACGGCAACTGGGTTTGTCGATCATACGCGAATCGGGGTGATAAAGTATTGTATTGGGGGACCTTCTAAGAAGAATGAGGGCGAGATGGAGGATGGAGTGATGTTAGCAAGGGGGTCGGGCCACCTAGGCCGATTAGGGCTCCCGGGGAGGAACCCTAGAGAGACAAGGACGTACGGAGTTAATGCCATAGGTACTGAGAGGGTCTATAGCCTCGGGGATGGATGTCGAGTGTAAGGGGAGATATGGGTCCCAACATATGGGACGGTCCTTCTGGAGGGGAGAGGTAGCGCATTACCGGCATGCATGTCAAGGGTGTGATGTGACCAAATAAGACATAAATAAGACATTAATTACGTAAAGTGAAAGACTGATGAGCCCGACCCAGTCCAGTCCACCGGTTAGAATAGTGGCCAGAGGCATTTTGCCCTGGGTGTTGATTTCCGGTCCACCGGCTGTAATAGTGGCCAGAGGCGTTCTGCCCTGGGTGTTTATTTCCGGTCCACCGGCTATAATAGTGGGGGATTCGGGCTCGACAGACCCAAATGAGTAAGTTAACCCATGGAAATGTACTAAACACTTACAGTGGAACACCATGTAAGGCGGGGCTAGTCCGGTCCACCGGTTAGAATAGTGGCCAGAGGCGTTTGCCCTGGGTGTTGATTTTCGGTCCACCGGCTATAATAGTGGCCAGAGGCGTTCTGCCCTGGGTGTTTATTTCCGGTCCACCGGCTATAATAGTGGGGTCCTTGTACTTACATGGATTAATGAAGAATGTGTGAAAATGACTTATCAACATAATGGGCCATAAGGAATAAGATACAAGTAAGAAATCAGCTTTCCTCTTGCGTGTTATTGTACGCTATTGACGTGTCAAACATGTATCTTGTGGTGTATGTGTCGGCCTTAGTTCGTCTGTTACCTTACTCAGTACGTCGCGTACTGATCACCCGTTTCATGGGTGCTGCTCATTCCCACGAGCAGAAGACCCATCTGACCTTGTGCAGGTAGGAGACCTCGCGTTTGATGCCTACGATACCTACGAGGCATCAGGTGGGACCGAGTGATGAGTCTACCCTGGTTAGGGCCGAGAGCGAGTTAGCCGGACTCCTTTATTTCCCTCTCTATCTCCTATTTTAGCTTGTTGCACTTATGTTGTGTTGTATTTCAAAAATGGGACTTTTAAATTGTAATCTTAATGATACATTATCGGTGGTTGAAACCCCGTCTTTATGAACATTGTGTTAATGGTGCATTTATGGTTGATGTTTCACGTTTTATGACTTTTGATTTAGCCTTAGCATTTAGTATCGGAACGGTAGGAGTGAACCGATCCGGTACTAAGTGTGGCGGTGATACCCCCAAGTTTACGATTTTAATTCTTTCGGTTCCGCTAAACTTTTGATCTAAACGAATTTTTTTAGTAGTAAATTTGGGGGTGTTACAATGAGAGTCGGGGCCAGACCGATCCATCGGCATAAAATAGTGGTTAGGTGCGTTCTGCCCTATAAGTGACCGATCCACCGGCTATAATAGTGGTTAGGTGAGTTTTGCCCTATAAGTGACCGATTCACCGGCTATAATAGTGGGGTTCCCGCACTCTCATGGATTTATAACGATTATGATGTGAATCGACTATATTTAACAAAGATTCAAAGGAAATAAGTCTAATTGGACCATAACCGACTTTTATTATCTGTATTACTACATGCGGCTTATGTGATTGGGGCTATGTAATGAGTTGTCAATAGTATGGATTAATCCTACCTGAGGCACATGAGTTACTTTACATTTTGGTCATACTACCCTTATATGTTTGAATAGGATGTTACATATGTTTCATAGGTTATTATATGTGTATGGTAGGACTTATAATGTGGGTTTTGAGTATGCGTAATAATGTATCAACGTATTGTACCATGATTTAATATGCAATTGATGTATAGTTACGTCTCTCCCGTAAAATAGGGTAGTGAAACTTACTCAGTATTGGACCCGTACTGGTACTATCTTGGTTGAATGGGTCCTGTGATGATCCACTGATGGTGGGGAGCAGACCTCTTGTGCAGGTTTAAGATCGGATACTGTTTTGGGGTGGAAGGCCTGACTTGAGTGAGTAGGAAATCCGGATATTGATCCTTCGGGATTTGTTTTGTTCAACCGTATTCATCTTTGGAAGTTACAAGTGTTGTATTTAAATTTCCAAGGGCTTTGTAATTGACTTTTAATTTCTCGTACTCTGATAAGCTTTTAAAATTCGGATTTAATTGTTTGACAGGTTTTAGCCTTGCATCTAATATGAGATAGATGGTTGACATTTATCTTGTGTTAGATGTGGCCTTTATCTTGTGTTAGATGTGGCGGTAACATTTCCCAAATTCTCTCCTAACTTCCGCTTTATTCTTTCAAAAAAAAATTTCAGGAGTGAAATTTGGGGGTGTTATAGTAACTCTTTAAATCAATATGCATAAGAACCACCTAAGGTATGAACTCTTAAGATAAATCTTGGAATATTTTTGCAAACTTCAAACTCTTACATTTGAGTTGAAAGGAGGGGGCTCTTGATTTTTGAGAGGAAATCTTGCAGCCAAAACAAGTTGTGTTCTTCTTTATTCTCTCCTTTTAACTTATAGATAGAGTGAATACTTAAAGGTTACAATTTAGCCAACTAATACATGTGATTTGAGCTAAAACAAATGAAGAAAACTACCGAATATACCAACCATGAGTTTTAGTTATGGCAGTGTATATTTGTGCTGATTTTCAAATACAATGATCTTCCTATCACATGTTTAAGTCATGTAGCTGACACTTGGATCACAAGGAAAGAGACAAAGATAATTTTAATCTTATAAGATACAAAAAGGAGTAAAGAATATCCTCTAGCCTTCATTATTCTTCCTAAAAATCTACATTGTTATTCCTAAGTGCTAAAAAAGACTTGTCATATAACTTGAGAGGGAATTGTGGCTGTTTTTTATGGCTATTATGGGTGCATAATAGGTTGTGTTTTTGTGGAATTTTTAGAGCTAAAATAATAAAATAAAATGAGCTAAAAAGGGTAGGAAGAGTAGAGGAAAAACGTGGCTAAAGGTGGTTGTTTTGGGGTGTTATTTTGTGGGGATGGTAAAAGTTTTATCAAGTGTGCATGGCTTGCATGGATTACATGAATAGTATTTTTAGGAGCAATTAATTTGTCCAATTAAGGATAGTTTTGTGACTCTCAAACTTAAAAAATTTAATGACAAGATTGTGATTATCAAATGAGGATGCTCCTACATCATAACAGTTCTTAAACTCAAGGGTCATGCTTCATTATGGTGGGAAAGTATAGTTAAAAAGAGGAGAAAAAGGGAAAAATCAAATGTGAATTCTTGTATGAAAGTGAAGAAGTTGATGAAGGAGAGATTCTTCCCTCCTTCTTTCACTCAAAAATTGTACAAAAATATATACTCTTTGAAACAAAGGTCATTAATTGTAGAAGAGTACATTAGGGAGTTTGTAAAACTCTCCATGAGGCTCGGGTTAGATGAAATAGAGGAGTATACTATGCCTTGATTTCTTGGAGGTCTTAGACAAGAAATACCTAATAAATTAGAGATGCATAGATACTATACCTTGGATGAGCTTTTTCACTGAGCCATCAAGGAATAAAAATACAAGAAAGAGAAGAGGGTCGTGAGGTATGGAGGACCAAAAAAAAGGTACTAACACATAAAGGGAGGTTCCTCCACTATTCAAAGCTCCTTCCACACCTTTGATAAAATGATGTGACGAATAATGGAGTAGTGATTGAAAGCAACTTCAAGAATGTTATATTTTTTAAGTGTCAAAGCTTAGGATACTATCAAAGTTAGTGCCTTAAAAAGAGAGTGATAGCCATGGTGGATTTGGAGGAAGCCAACTGAGAGGAGGATAGTGAAGAGGAGTAAGAATCCAAGACCATGTATGGAGAATAAGAGTTTTCAACACCAAATGTAGGAGATTCCTTGATGATTAGAAGGTTGTTGCATACTAGGGAGGCTGAATTGGTTGATTCAAAAAGAGAGAATATTTTTCAAACCAAGTACATTATACTTGGTAAAATATGTTATCTTATTGTGGATGGTGTATCTTATTCTAATTTTGCATCTTACACCTTAGTAGAAATCTTGGTCTTCCTCCTTTAAAGCATAATAAGCATGCAAGCTACAATGGATTAATGATGGTAATATGGTAGAGGTGACAAATCAAGTGAAGGTGTCATTCTCCATTGGAAATACATACCATGATGAGGTGGTGTGTGATGTGGTTCCAATGGATGCTTGTAGTTTTCTTTTGGGACGGCCATGGGCAATTTTATAGAAGTGTTATACATGATGGAAGAAGGAATACCCATTACTTAAATTTTTCTAAGAAGAATATTGTTCTTACACCATTGACTACTGGGCCTAGTAAAATTGATACGATTTGTAAAAAGTCTTTGCTCATAAGCGAAAATTTTCTAGATATGACCTTAGTAAAGGGTAAAGTAATCTACTTATGGTTGTTATTAGAATATAATGAGGGGAGATTTTTTAAGGATCCATGAGTTAGGGAATTGTTATAAGAGTTTGATGATGTGTTCCCTAATGATCTACCTCATGTATTGTCCCCCCATTATAGGCATAGAGCGCCAAATAAACTTTGTACCTGGCGCTACGCTTCCTAACAAGGCAGCCTGTAGGTGTAATCCTAAGAAAGCCTTGGTGTTGCAAAAGTAAGTGGATGAAGGATTTAATATGGGATTCCCTTAGCCCTTATGTCATGCCTGCCTTACTTGTGCCAGATAAAGATGTCACCATGAGAATGTATGTTGATAGTAGAGCTATCAACAACATTACTGTCAAGTATAGGTATCATATACCTAGACATGATGATATGCTTGATTTTTTGTATGGCACATGCTTTTTTTCTTTTTTCCAAAATCGACCTAAGGAGTGGCTACTGCAAATCAAGAATGAAAGAGGGTGATGAGTGGAAAAAACCAAGGGATGATTATAAGAGTGGATTTTTATGCCTTTTGGTTTGTCAATGCTCCTAGTACCTTTATGATACTTATGAATGAGGTACTTAGGCCATTCATTAGCAAATTTGTAGCCATTTTCTTTGATGATATCCTTATGTATAGCTCTAGTGAAGAAGAACATGTAAAGTATATCAAAATTATATTTCTAGCACTTAAAGATCACAAATTGTACACTTTTGTAGTGTTTAAGGATAGAATATCCATGGAAAATTCTAAAGTGGAAGCAGTTAAGAAATGGCTTGTGTCTACAAGCCTAATACAAGTGAGATCTTTTCATGGACTAATATCCTTTTATAGGAGGTTCGTTAGGGGATTTAGTACTCTATTGACACCTATAACCAAATGCATGAAGAATAATGAGTTCAAGTGGACCAAGGTGGTCTAAGATTCCTTTGAGATGATAAAAGGAAAACCAAGTGAGGCACCCGTCCTAACATTACCTACCTTCAACAAATTGTTTGAGGTTGAGTGTGATGTTAGTGGAGTAGGCATTGGTGTTATTTTACTACAAGAAGGAAATCCAATTGACTTCTTTAGTGAAAAGCTCAATGGCTCTAGAGTAAATTAGAACACTTGTGATAAGGAGTTATATGCTTTGGTGAGAGCCCTTGATCATTGATCACACTACTTGAGACCACAACAATTTGTGCTACACATGGATCATGAATCGTTAAAGTACATCAATGGCCAACACATTATTAATCCAAGGCATGGAATATGGATATAATTTTTACAATCATTTTCCTTTGTAGCTAAACACAAAAATGGAAAAATAAATGTAGTGGCAGATGCACTCTCTAGGAGATATTGTGTGCTCTCTTTGTTAGAAGCTAGAGTATTGGGGTTTGGGTGTATTAGATAGATCTATAAGGAAGATGAAAGACTCTAGATGCTACTTCAAAGATCAAGACAAGAAGAAGAGGTCATTTGTTATTCAATAAAGGTTCCTCTTTAAAAAAACAAGCTTTACATTCCCAAATGTTCCATTAGAGAATTGCTAGTAAGGGAAGTGCATGGAAGAGGAATAGTTGAACACTTCATCATCAAAAAGACCATAGATGTAATTAGCGAGCATTTTTATTATCCCAAACTTGTGGGAGATGTACAAAGTGTAATAGATAGATGTGTCACTTGTCAAAGGTCCAAGAGCCACTTCCATGAAGAACTATATACTCCTTATCCTATCCCACATCAACTATGGTACCATGTGAGTATGTACTTCATTGTAGTATTGTCTAGGACATAAAGGCAAAATGATGCTATAATGGTGGTGGTGGATCAGTTCTCTAAGATAACTCATTTCATTGCATGTCACAAAATGGATGATGCATCTAATATAACCGATATTTTATTTATGGAGATAGTTAGGCTATATGGTATAACTAATGCCATTACCTCTGATAAGGATACCAAGTTTCTTAACTACTTCTAAAAGACGTTATGGAGGCTAGTTGGTACCAAACTCCTATTTAGTACCACCTACCATCCAAAAACCAATGGGCAAACTGAGTTTACTAATTGAACCCTCACAATGCTCCTTAGAAGTTTGGTTCACAAATATTTTAAGGATTAAAACACCAAGCTTTCACATGCTGAGTTTTCCTACAACCATTCATCAACCTATGCTATAGGACACTGACCCTTTAAAGCAGTATATGGGGTGAACCTTACTACTCCCATCTATCTCTTACCTCTTCCCATTGATTTCCGCACCAACTTTGAAGCACCCACCTAATGCATCAAATGCTAAAAAAATTGGGCATTGCTAAGAGTTGATGATGGAACCAGGGATTAGCTTCAGCAAAAGAGAAAATAGAAGAGAGGATGAGATGGGGAAAAGGATTTTATAATCAAACAACCCTTGAAATTAAACACTTACAATCACCACTTAAGGTATCAACTCTTAAGATAAAGATTGTAAGATTTTTGAAGATGCAACAAACCATGTACTAAGTTTGTTGAAGAATGGCACTCAACCTTGGTTTGCAGAATAATCAAAGGTTTCCTTATTTCATTCATCTTTACACCCATATAAGAGTGTAAGAAGTTGAGAAAATTATAACCAAACCTTAGGTAACCATAAGGGTTCAACTTAACCAAACTCTACTCTAATGCATGCTAACTATGGTAGGGCTCAAACAATCAGCATGGGAGCTGATGTTTCAAGCCTCCCACAACCCTTTTACCATGTAATAACTGCTAAATTAGGTTTAAAAGCTAATAATTAGGACTTAGGAAACATAAATTACAAGAAAAAGGATAACTAGTACATTACTCATGCTTATGATTAACTAGTTGGAAAAATAACCGTTCCCTAAGACTCCCTTTAGCTAGCTACTATGGATGATATTTAGGCCATTAAATCCCCTTAATTAATTCTAATTAAGGTCTTAGAAATCACCAAATTTAACCCCCAAAATTTGCTGCAAAAAAGGAAGGGTTGAATGCATTGATTCTTGAAAATAGGTGCTTTATGGGGGTTACTAGCTGGTTATTTGGCTGAGATTTGCATGGCTTTTCAATCCATATACAATATTTAATGAAGCTAAGAAAGGGTGGGGAGTTGATGGATTCTAATTTATTGTTTCATGGATTGCATGTCTCCTTATAATATAGCTCATATTTTATTCCTAGTAAGGAGATTTTTTTATTCTCCTAACTTAGAAAAATTTATGAATAGATCATTGTTATCACATAAGGAGGAAGCTCATGCATCACCATAAATCTCTTTCCTCTTCCCATTGAAGCCCACACCAACTTTTAAGCACAAGAAAAGGATAAAGCAATGAAGAAACTCTATGAATGAGTGAGGTAAAAAATAAGAGGATGAATGAAATAAACAAGAATAGGGAAAAAACATCGAAAACAATACTTGTATGAACCAATAGATATGGTTTAGCTTCACTTTAGGAAGTAAATACTTCCCTCTAAAAGGAAAAACAAACTCATGCCTAGAAGTGATGATCTGTACAAATTTATTGAGAAGATTGGTGACAATACTTATGAGCTGGAGCTACCTGAGGATATGGGAGATATATCGAACATATTTAATCTAGGAGATCTACTTCCTTATATTCGTGATGAACTTTCAAAGAGAAGGAGGCTACCTTTCAATAGGGATAGGAGCATCCCCAATTGATGATCATAATCTAGCCATTAATTTTTCTAAGTTTGAGAACCACAAAACCCTCCTCACTTGGACAAATTAGTTGAATATCAAAACCTAGCCATGTAAGCCATGCAAAAGCCTTCTCCTTTTCATCCAAAACTCAATCAAAACAAAGGCACCTAAAGCCACATTTTTTTCAAGATTTTACCCCCATTTTTAAATCTTATTTCCTTTAGTATTTTAACCCTAATAAGTCCTAAAAACGCAGCCCTATCAAGCCCCCTTGGAAGCCATACAATTCAGCCACAAGTCCCTTTCATTTGATGGCAAGTCATTTTCAGCACTTGGAAAGAACAGTGCAGATTTGGAAAAGAACAAGAAAGGTTAGAAGACATTCCTTACTTCTTTTTGTTACTGACAAGGTTAAAAGGGATATTGTCTATTTCCTTTTGTGTAATATGGTTGATGTGAATTATAACATGTGATATTATAGATTATAGGATTAAAAAATCATCATTAGAAAGTCCCTCAAAACTGAGACTTGTGGGTGGGAAACTTAGTTTTATTTTTGTCCCCATTAGTGCTCTTATCCATGTATTAGTTAGTTAAGTTGTACACATTAATCCTAAAATTCTTACATAAGTGTTAGGATAGTTTGAAAAAAAAGAAAAGAAAATAACGACTTACCTTGGCTGCACATTTTATCTATAAAAAAATTGAGAGTCCCTCTTCCTTATCTAGTGTATGAGTTTAAAGATGTTTTGAAAAATCTTACAAGATTTATCTTAAGAGTTGTATACCTTAAGTGGTTCTTGTAAGTATTGATTCAAGGAGTCACCAATAATAAATTTTTACCATTTCCATTCTCCCCCATTTCCTTTTCTTGTATATAGTGGTTCTTCATTTTAGAATACAAAATCTTTAGCAAGACCCAAGTTAGATCTCATATGCATCACACACAACCAATTAACCATATAGATATAAGAAAAAAAAAAGGCTAGTAAGGTAATTATAGTAACATTATTATCCATGATGGGGATGAACATAAGATTGTTACTCCCATCACACATTACGACATGCTAATGAGGACATGCTCAATTTTAGGTATGCAATACCCTCAATACATCTATAATATTAACCATTATCTATATTTAAGTTCAAGATGAATGTAAGACTACAACTCCCACGGCCACTGTATATTAGGGATAAGGGTCTTATATCAATATCTTCAACATCCACCATACTTACACCCGAGTCATGAGCATACACTCAATTTAGGGTCTACTACACCCACCACACATGACTAGGGTTGTTCATGTTATTCGATATTCGAAGCGATTCGATCCAAAAAAGTAATTTGATTTTTTTTTTCAAATCAAATATCCGATTTGGTTAACAAAAAGTCAAACAAACCAAATATTTGATCCGATAAATATAAATAATATCCAATTTGAAGAAGAATATTTATAAATTTTTTTATAATTTTTTATTTTATATATAATTGTATATAAATAAATTTAGATGTGTGTGTATATAATTTTTACTTACTTTATTTATTATTTGAGGAAAAATTTAATTTAGTTGAAATTATATTTTTAATATAATCCATTTTTAGATATTTATAAAAAAAATATACTCTGTGCGTCGATATACTCCATCCGCCCCTTCCTTATTTTAGTTTTAATTTCGGATATTTGCTGAGTAAATTAGATATTTGATCAGCAAATCAGATAATATCAAATATATTTGTGATTTGGTGGTTTTTTATATTTGAAAATTTATTGAGATAATATCGGTTATATTTGATATTCGATCCAAAAATTCGGATATCCTATCTTTCGGATATCCGAAGTTTCAAATCAAATATCAAATGTTATTTTCAAATATCCAAAATTTTGGATATTCTATAATCAAATATCTAAAATATCGAATATTTGAACCGTGAACAACCCTACACATGACACTAGTGTAAGGGGGTTACACTTGGATATTCAACAACTACCACACTTGGTCTCCTAGGCTAAAGGACACACAACCATGGTAATCTAAACCCTAGGTATACATACTTATTTATCTCCATATATTAGTCATAATGGGTGTTTTGAGTCTAACCAAGGTATCTAAACCACCATAGTGGGTGTTTTGAGTGGTGAAACCAAATACTAACCAAGGTATCTAAACCACCATAGTGGGTGTTTAGAAGATAACACTAAACTCATATATAAAAAAAAACATTCAAACCACAAGGTACACAATTCCCATTCTAATCTTTCATTAAGTTCAATTATTCAAGGGCAAGATTAATGATTTAAATGTAAAAGGCTAATTCAAGCACGTGCTAAACTTGAATGTCATTTCTAACGACCTCTTAGGTCACTTAATATCTTACTCCTTATTTTGATGAAAATAAATGTGTTAAAGGGTCTAACATGTTTGTTTAAGTGTGCATGAACTACAACAATGATAATAATATCAAACCACACTTAATAAATCATTCTTTCAAGTAAAATATTTAAGAGAACAATCAAGTTTCAAAGCATAAGAGTATATTATATCAAGATGCATAGACTCAAAATCTTAAGGTTTGTTCTTTAAGTCTTGGGTTTCTCTTTTAAAATTGTTTGAGAATTTAGACTTTTGATTTTATCTTTTAGTGTTTTAAATTCTTTTTACTAACTTATTTGATGTAAAAATATTTGTTGGTTTTAAATGTCAAACCTTTTTCTAAGTGTTTTTCAAGTTTTTGGTTTTACTTAAAACCATTTGATTGGTTTCAAAATCAACCGATTAGCTAGAAACCAAATTAATGGTGTGGGATTTATATATTAAGAAAAAGTAATTAGTCTCTATTTGAACACTTCTACTGGTTTCATCAAACTAAGTGACTGGTTCGACCAATCAGACTATGAGTTAAACTTTTGCAAAATCTAATGTTGCCTCTATTTGAACACTTTAATTGGTTTTATCAAACTGATTTATTTATTCTTAGAATGAGATTAAATCATTTAACTGGTTTGAGTAAACACATCAACTAGTTTGCCGAACCATTCGACTGTTCTTATAGTTTCATGAGATTAAAAATGTGTAACATTAAAACAACTGACTAGTTTATTCAATGATAACATTTTTCCATCAAATTTGAACATAGCCCTTAGGCTTTATATCAATTTATAAACTATTTAGGGTAATCAATCGACTAATACCCTAAATCAATTTATTGGTTATCATTAAATACTAAAACATTTTCTCGTTGCTCGCAAAGCAATTATGTTGTTTTTATCCCAACATCCACATTGTTAACTCATGGTATATATAGAACTTATTGGAAAGAATAAAAATAAATTTTGAGCTCTCATTAATTGCACATTTATTTCTCTACTCACTCTTGCAATTAATTGAACACCCCAAAATTTGCAACTAAAAAAATCCATTTAAGCGGATGCGTAAAATAAATGTAATTTGGTGTTATCACTATACTCAACATTAGTTAGGTTTACCTTGTCATACTTACATCGAATACATGGCAAAATAGTTAAACATTCAAACATAATAAAAAAAATAAAGAGATAGATTTCATGAACTTAAACACGTGGTTGGAGGATTACTTTGAGTACAAAATGACATAGTACATAAAGAGATACATTAGGAACTAAGAGTCCCAAGAGGTATCATGGCCAAAAGTGTTAAATGGATAACCTAACTCTACAGCCCAATTCTGGAACATCAACACATCACTCTTCCCTAATAAATGCAATGTAGTCATCCAAGAGATACTTAAAGACCTACATATACTCAGCTACTTCATCTGCTCATGGTAATGATCAACACACATAAAAATGATAATTATTACACTACATATTTAGTAACAACATAGTGATAGAAATGTCACACACTGTCATAAGGTACAAGAATAAGGGATAACCTTATTTATTGATTCCAGGTCTTACAATAATAATGACATAATCAATATTTCTAATCTTATCCATGTTGAATTTAGGGACTCCACTATTCTCAATTGGTAGAATGGTATCAATAATATAAAACCCTAAGGAATCAAGTTCCTGACCACTATTCTCAATAGCTGAACTGGTGGAATGGAATTAATAATATACAACCCTAGGGCATAAAGATCCTAACCACTAATCTCGCCCAGTAAAACAGATAGATACAACCGATATTAACTCATGTGGTATTTCATTTCAAGTGATTAATATTTTGTCAATGATTACAAACATTCCATTGATTTATTTAAATTTGATTTTAGGGACCCCATTATTCTCAATTGATGGAATGATATTAATAATATACAACCCTAGGACATAAAAACTCTTGGCCACTATTCTTATAAGGTGGAATGGATAAGTGCAACGTTCTTGAATCAAGTGATATTTCATTGTAAATAATTAATATCTTATTTATGGTTATTTATTTCAATATACATAACCTAATATATTTTCCCAAGGATAAGCCAAATTCCCCTCAAGAAGCCCTAATTTCATAAGTCAAGCATAACTTCTCATATAGTACTCAATCTATCACCCAATTCAATATCCATCCTTAAAATATAATTATTGACAATGTACCCAAAAATAAAAGTGCAGCTCCCATGCCTTATATATGTGATAATAACCTACCTTTAGGATTACTATTCCTCTTTTCCCATAAAACCCTAATTTCACAAATTTATTATAACTTTTACATGAGATTCATATAACTACCAAATTTAAGATAAATTCTTAAAATTCAAGTATTAACAACATATTCAGAAATCAAGGTCAAACTCCCACATTTTCCATATGTGAAATAATTATTCTCCTAGGGTCACTATTCCCACTTAAAGCCACTTTTCTCATTTATTAGACTTAGACCATTCATATTCACTCCAAACCTTTTGTATAATATAATTAACATATTTTGAACCAGTTATCACCATAAAATAACCGAAATTCTATTTTCAACCCATATTAACCTAATTGCCCATATTTCCACAAAAACATTAGGAGTCCCATCATGAATGATTTTTCAACCTCTAATATATTATATCATAAGAAAAATATATAACCACAATTATATTTAAATACTACATATCCCGATTCATACCAACCAACAATATACACAAATACATGTTTTTATAGCTTTCTCATTTTTTCATCATAGGATACAACATATACAACATTATCATAATAATATTATCCATAAAAAAAAAATTCAAAATATGATACACATATAAATACACATATTACACATAAGTCCCTAGCTATGACATGTATCCTTATCAAAGCATCTTTGGTCTCTAAGAACATATAACCCTAAGATGTCTCCTCCGCGACCACTAAAAAAACACCTAACAATCAATAATAGTATAAAATTAGAACTCGTGAAATAAAATAGAAAAATTCTAAGGCAAATGAGGGTGGAAAAAAGGATAAATAATGAAGCAAACCAAAGACTCAAGGGTTGAACGACTACGATAGAAGTTGGCGCAACAAGTGGAGAGGGAAACGACACTTGATGTCATAGCTTATAAGGGAGAACGACACTTGATGTCATTGCTGATGGGGGAGCAATGGAATTTTTTTCTCTTGGGCGAGGTTTGGCAATTAAAGAAGGTGTCAATGGTGGGTTAGATTCATGTGAAGTCTTATCATTTGAGGAGGTTGTGTAGTGTGAGCTGGTGGGGTATTTGGGCCAGTTGTAGCGTGAAGTTGTGGGGAAGGTAGGGGTGGTTTGTGTGAAGATGTGGAGTGGTGATGGTGGTGCAGCGCTTTGAGGAACAAAAATGGTGGATGAATTTTGATTGAAATGCAAAGAGGTTGAGGAAAGGAAAAGGAAGGTATGGAGAGCTTTATGAGGATTGCAAAAATGTGAAATAAGAGGGGGTGTATTTATATAGGGATACAAGTGAGGGCATGTGAGAAGTAGGACAATTGAATGGTGCAAGATTGGGGAGTTGATGTTTGGAATATGTTTTGGTTCTATAACATAGATCATGAGTGAAAGGGGTGTGCGTACTTTATGGTGGTATATGTTGTGTAGTAGGGAATAGGGAAGGTGGCTTGTGTAATGGTAGTGGAGATTTAGAAAGGGAAAGAATAAAGGGAAGGGAACCGTATGGGGAAGTGTTTGCATGGCCAGAACAGGGAAAGAGGGAAGGATCCAATAAGGATGGGGAAGAAGGAGAAAAAGGAAAGGAGTTTATGTTAGTATCATAGTTATGTTTAATTTTAGGATTTGGGAATTAGGGAAAAAAATTTATCAACCTTTCGGAGTTAGGGTTAGGTTAAAATATAAATAACCCAAAATTAGGATTAAGATTAGATTTAGGGTAAGGTATAATGATAAAGTAAAATTACAGATAATCCAAGATTAGGATTAGGTTAAAATATTAATTAATTGATATCAATATTAGATTATATTTTTGGATTATTACATTAGCTCTGGACTACACACTCTCGAAATATAATTTTGTTGAGATCTTATCAAAAGTGTTATTGCTCATTAAACTTAGCTAGAATCAATTTTTTTACTATTATATTCTTCTAACTAGATTAGACTCATAAATTACTCATACACTTTTAGATATGTATTATTTGAGAGATTCTTTGTAATCAACCTTAACACTATTACAAAACTCATTACTTGAGGTTGTGTGTTACCTAGCATTCTTAGAAGAGGTCATTGAATTTATAGATCTATAAACCTAGAGATGATAGAGAGGTTAATATTGTAAATTGAATTTAGAGATGTTATTAAGTTTATAGGCTCACAAAATTAGAGAGATAGATCATAAATACAACACACAAGATGTTCAAAATCTAAAAGGCAAAATCTTTTGATAGTAGATGTAGAGGAATTTAGTCATTGAATAACTATAAATTTTGTATCTATTTTTTATTTTCCAACTTTCTACCCAAAATACATATTCACCCCCTCTATTGTGTTTTCAAATTCCATAAAATATCAAAAAATTATCTTAGGGGACTAGTTGATTGGTCATACAAACTAGTTAATTGATGTAGGGATGAAAACAAAAATGTAGATAAAAAATAGGGGACTAGTCAATTGGTATGAGGGTGAGCGATCATTTGTTTTACCATTTAACCGATTGCCTCATTAATTGATTGTACCCAAAATAAAAGTAAGGAAAATAATCAATTAAACCAGTTAACTAGATGACTAAAACTAGTCAACAAGTGCCACTAGTAGAAATCATTAACCAGTTGATTACTCTATAAAAAAAATAGATGAAGATAAAATCAAACTTAACTCGTCGACTTGTTGACCAACACCAATCGACTTGTGCTTCTAGGTAGAGGCACTAAAACACATGCAATTAATAGAAAATAAATTTCTAACTCAACTATAAACTCCTGGCATACTTCTAGATTGTTTAAAGACATATAAAATCATGCTTAATACCTCAAATCACATTGACTCATGCTCATTAAATTATTTACAACACCCTTTACGTTCAAAATCACAAGTATTATGTTTGAGACTAAAATAACCAAAACATAATATTTCTTCCAAGAATGCAAGAATCATGTCCACATGCTTAAAATCAGAAAATTAATATAGCACATATTATAATGGAACAAACCAAGAAACATAAAGCTACAATTTTAAACACAAACACTTAATCATATTAGAGATAAAAATGTCTTACCTCAAGCAATTGTTTTATGGGAAAATAAAATTCCAAACTTGATGGTTTCTAACAAATCTCTTGATTATCCTAAGAAAAATCAAGAATCTAAAATCAGTAAATAGAACATTAAACCAATTTAAATCCAAAAAAGAAGAAGAAGAAGGAATTAAGGAGCATAAGTCAACCTACTTCCAAGATTACACTTGCCAAGAGTTGAAAAAGTATACAATCTTCAACATTTCTCTACACTTCAATTCCCTCTTTGTTTAATGGAAAACATGGAAAACTAAATTTATTTGATTGGAAAAGATTAAAAGAAGAAAAAAGGGAATTAATTGTAGTTAATATTAATAAACATGTTGAACTACGTTAAGTTTGATGTTATTTTTTATTATGAAATAGGAGTGCATGGTATCATACGACCATTTCTTTTCTTGATTATGACATTTAGTATAAATTTATTTTATTGGCAATCAATGCCATTATATTAACAAAAATTCCAATGGTTGGATTGAATTTTAACATTTAGGAATATAAATGAATACATAACTTCATTTTTACATATAGCAAGACCAATATTATATAAATAGTAAGTGTTGAGGCTCTACTTCAACTTTTAAGCCACTAGAAGGTAACTATACAACCAATTTTGATGTTTTTTATTTTTATTTTTCATTCTAAAATCATAATTTATGCTTAGTCCTTTAATATTTTTCTATTATGTTTTAATGGCATAACATATCAATTGATATCTAGTTCCCATGAATAATTTTTTAAGTTAGTTCTTGATTGGATATATTGTGTTATTATATTCTTATTTTTTAATACTTTATGACTTTTTTTGGTTCTAGGAAAGTAGCATGGAAAGGAAATAAAATTAAGTAGAGAACAATTTCTTTTGATTACTTTGATAAGGAAAATTACTATAAAGAAAATAAAGAAGAAAGCCATAAGGAAAGTCAAGCATGTAACTTTTCCTCTCATAAACATGAGGACAATTGAGGAAAACACTAAAATGTGGTACAAGAGTTGGATAAAGAAATGCTTATTTATAACAATCTGCATTACATTATAGTACAAATAATTTAGTTGAAATTAAAATAATATATTCACCTTTGTTCCGTCATGCGGTAATGTTAATATACCTTACCTCTCCTTACACACCTATTTTACTAAACACACACCCATATACCCCTAAAAAATTTTATCCTTTCCAATTTTATGCTTCTCATTTTTCCACCACTCCTATCTCATTTTCTCTCATCTCTCTCATTTCAACTCCTTACACAATCACTTAATTCTTCTCAAATCTTCTATCAATTCAGAAAATCAAATGTAAATCAACATCTCAATACATTCTACATCTAAAGGTACGTAATATTTTGTCATTTTTTTTGTTAATTTTTATGATTTTTTAAGCAGCTACAAATATAATATTTTATTATTGCATTTTTCTCATTTTAGTTGTTATTTAACTGAAATTAGTGTTTTTATACATAGATCAAACTTTGATGAGTAAATTTGTTGTAATTTTGGGTTAAAATTGAGTTTCACGCGATATCAATGGAGGTCAGAAGTGAAATAGTATCATTGGCTGGTGGTTTATCCAGTAGTCATAACTACCAATGGGTAGTTCACCCATCAAACCTCCCCTCAAATGGGTAAATCACCAGTCCAAAAAATCTCCACCCAAGTAACTCACCCGTTACAGATATCCTATGATAGGCAATTCACCTATCACCGTCCTCCTCAACCTTTGTCCCAAATGGGTGACACACTAGTTGAAAATCCCAAACCCCCAAAACCCTCTATGTCACACCCCCATTTTTCACAACCAAAATTTTTTGTTAAAAACATGTTGTGGAAGCATAAAATACTTTAAAAAAATGGGGTGTTACTACCATACTAGAAACAAATTAGACTTCTCCTGCCTACTCCATATCATATACAAGGCTAAACTAGTAAAACACTAAAACAACATAGTGCACAAATAGTACATTAATGGAAACATTCCAAAATATTTACAACAAGTGACCCTAATAGGTTTCATTTAAATAGTTACAAAATACATATTAAGGTATGAGATTACAAAACATGGGTTGGGACATGAGACCAAATAAAATAACTTGGTCCTCCACTATAACACCCCAAAATTTTTAAAACAAAAATTTTAAATATTTAACATTTTATTTGAGATAATTTAATATTAAATTATTGATTTAATTATTTTAGGGACCCTTAATTTATAAAATAGATATAATTATTTAATAAATTAATATAGTTATTTTTATCATTTTATCTTACTCTCTTATCTAAATAAATCTCAAACTCATAATTTTTACTAAAAGTATTATCTTAAATTAATACCTAAATTTGTGATAAATTAATTTAATACTTTTTCTAAAAAAAATAATTTTAGACTAATTTCTAACCCTAATTCTAAAAATATTTTCCTTTTTCTTTTTTTTTTCTTCCTTTTCTTTCTTTTCCTTCCTCCCTTCTTCCTTGGACTAGCCTAACCTTTCTCCCCTTTTCTTTTCTTCCTTCTCCCGTCAAGCTAGCCTAAGCCCCATCTCCTTTTCTTCTTCTTTCTTTCTTCTTTCTTTCCCTCCTTGGCCCAACCCATCTCCCCCTCTTATTTTTCTTTCTCCCATGTGGACCAGCCTGCTCCCTCCTCCTTCTCCTCTTTCCCCTGTGCGGTCTAATCCTTCTTCTTCCCCTAAGCCTCCCTAAGCCAAATGCTCCCCTAAACCCTTCGTATGCCTTCCCCCTAACTACGCCACCCCACCTCCGATCAACGCTTGCACCACCCTCCCTTTATCGTCCATTCTTTCCATTTTTAGCCCAACAGCCTTGGTCCCCTCCTTCTTTGTGTACCTTCCCTGCCCTACACCCTCTATGCCATGTCTAACTGAGCCCTCTACACCACCTACCTCACACGCCCCTCTCTCCTCCTCTTTTTTTTCCTTCTTCTTCCCCTCTTCTCTGCCTCATTTCACCCTCGAGCCCTCCCTCTTCATACCAATCCTCTCTTCTTCTTCTTTTCTCCCTTCTTTCCCCTCTATTTTTTATTTGCCAATCCTACATCTCCTCTCCGCCACCTCCACCACCCAACCAAATACCACACGATCCTCCTCCTACACCCTACCCCTCCCTGCATTGTTCTAAGCTACCAGCATCGACCACCCTACATCCTATCCCTCCCTTTTCCCTCCTTCTTCCCTTAGACCCTCTTGCACTGCCACCTTTATCCACCTCTTCTTATCCCTTCTACCATTGCCTCAGCCTCCCCTCAACTACATGACACCACCCTAACACCCTCCCTACACCACCTGACCTAAACCACCTGCCCTTCCCCCTTTTTTTCTTCTTCTTTTCCTTTCTTCCTCTTCTCCCTCCCTTCCCTGCACCTTCCTCCTACAACCATTACTGTTGTCTCCGTTGCCTCTAGCCACCATACCTTGACTACTAATCACCACCCTCCTCATGCCTCGCCTCTACACCCAACAACCACCACCAACACCCCCTTAAGCCTACTTGAACCATTCCTCCTCCTTCCCTTTTCCTCTCTTTTTGTTCATATTGCACGGCTCATGTCGCATGACAACGTGAGTTAATCCATGTAATTTTAGTATATTTATCCCATATTAAGGTATTAGATATTTTAATAGTGTTATATATATTTAATTAATACGTTTAGTAATCATTCTTTTATTTATCTAATATTAATATTTCACTTATGACATTATTTTAGGTACAAAATTTCCTTAATCAGAGCTTAAGCATTTTAAACTAGGATACCGATTAAGGTTGGTTTTATTAGAAATAAGGTAACCGGTATATCCACTAAAATGTATGAATTATCGTATGTTAGCACATTAGGGGTTTCGATATGTGATTTATGTAAATACGTTGTGTTACTATCAATTCCATGATTATTATGTTATCTTGTATATGGTGTAATATGTGTGAAAGGGTGACTAAGAAAAAGGGTTTGATATTGATGATGAGTGTTATGTGTATATGCATACTAGGTTAAAAGAGTATGGACACTTATAGTGAGAATAGTTCTAATAGGAGCCCTAGGGGTAATTTGGTCATTTGGACACATCCCGGTGTTTAAACCTAAATGTAATGCCTAATGTGTTAGGAATGTTACTAATAGTGGATATGGGAGTTTCGTGGATTATAAATTCATGTGTTAGTAGAAATATCTATATTTTAGGGTCTAGGGATATTTTGGTAAATTTTAATGTATGATGGTGATAATTCCAATAAATGTGGTGGCTAGGGATTAGGTGGTACTAACTAAGAATAATAATAAGGATTTTTAGTGTTGATAATGCATGTTGGGTATGAATATTAATATTTTATGTTCTAGGGGCATTTTAGTAATTTTGCATGTAAAGTGGAGGATGCTTAAATAAACATACATGATAGGTGATAATTTGTGCTAAGAATAATAATAAGGTTTTCTGATGCTGGTAACGCATGGTTAGGTATGATTATTAGCATTTTATGGCCTAGGGGAATTTTAGTAATTCGGCATGTGTAATGAGAGTTAAAGTAATAAATATACATGATAAGTGGTAATTGGTGCTAAGTATGAAAATAAGGTTTTATGATATTAGTATTTCATGTTTGGGTATAAATGGTGATATTATATGGTATATGGGCATTTTGGTAATTTTTAAGGTACAAGAGTGATCATACTAATAAATGTGTGTGCTAAGTGTTAAATGACATTAAGTATGAAATAAGGTTTGGTAGCATTAGTATTTCATGTTTGGGTATAAATGGTGATATCATATGGTATAGGAACATTTTGGTAATTTTGAAGGTACAAGAGTGACTATACTAATGAATGTGTATGCTAAGTGTTAAATGGTGCTAAGCATAAAAAATAAGGTTGGTGTCACTAGTATTTCATGTTTGGGCATAAATGGTGATAATAATGGTATAGAGGATTTTGGTAAATTTAAGGGTGCAATGGTGGTTATGGTAATAAACGTGCATGGTAAAGATTAATTGGTGTCGGATGTGAGAATTGGGATTTATGGTCTTAGTATCATCTTTTTCAGCATGGTTATCAATATTACATGGCTTAAGGGCTTTTAGTAGTTTGGGTGTGTATTAGGGTGATTATTCTGATGAAATGTATGAGACAAGCTAAACCCAAGGGAGCTTTGATCATGGGTGAGAAGAGTAGGTTTGGTTACTATAAATGGATATGGGGGTAACTGGTGACATGGCTGAGTAGCTTACACATTTGGGGAGCCCATGGAGTGCTAAGAGATGAGAGACTACTAAAGGGTGGAATTAAGGTTTCTAGAAAAGCATGATTTGGAAAGTTAATATCACATGAACAAGATGGGGAAATTAGGCTACAAAACCTTAGGGGATGGATCATCATGGTAACATGTGCTTGGTTGTGGGAGTTTAGGACTAATTAAGTAGTAGAGAAGGGGTTAGGTCCATTTGGGCCAAACTAGGGTTTTGAAGATTAATACTAGGGGCCTATTGTTATCATATGTGAGGAACGAGGGAAATGGGATATGACTCATGAGTAAAAGGGTTCTAATGGAATGTTTGGGTTGGTGGATAATTTTGGGGAACTTAAGGGATCAATAGTGAGTGTGGATTTATCGGGTTATGGAATTATGGTTTCTATGATGTTAGGTTTGGTTGGGGCGGTAGTAGGTCAGGAGTCTTACATGGTTTGTGCATGGATGTGTGTGTGATATCTAAAAAAATAAGACACAAATAATACACTAATCACTTAAAGTGGAAGATCACTGAGTCGAGCCCATGTGTAGGATATTTACCGGTCCATCGGTTATAATAGTAGTCAGATGCATTCTATCATACATTGTAGTATATTACCGGTCCACCGGTTATAATAGAGGTTAGGTGTGTTCTACCCTAGATTGTAGTATTTATTGGTCCATCGGTTATAATAGTGGCCAGATGTGTTCTGCCTTAGATTGTAGGATATTCTCGGTCCACTGGTTATAATAATGGGGGTCCCGAGCTCAAATAATGAAACCCTTGGATGATATCAATCTATAGAAAAGACACTAATCACTTGTAGTAAAATGCCGCATGAGTTAGGACTATGTGTAGGATATATACCGATCCATTGGTCATAATAGTGGTCAGGAGCATTCTACCTTGGATTATAGTATATTTACTGGTCCGGCGGTTATAATAGTAGTTGGGAGCATTTTGGCCTGGATTGTATTAGATTAGTGGTTCACCGGTCATAATAGTAGTCAGGAGCATTTTGTCCTAGATGATATAGTTACTATTCCATCAGTCATAATAGTGGGGTCCCCAAACCATGTGGATATAAACTGAGTCATGGCTAATTATGATACTAATGGCCTGAATACAAATAATAATGAATGAACTAACATGTCTTATTAAAGTGTATGGAATTCTTGTTATGATGTTGTTGAGAAGTTTTGTGGGTTGATTATTCTAGTTGTACTACAAAGAGCATTGCTTGAACATGCCAATAATAAATTATGTTACTTCTAAGTAAATGAGCATTGTGGCATATGATCTTGATGCATGTAGCTATCTGAATGATTGTTGTATTTCAGATGATATATGTACTATTCCATGATCATGTGTTCGATGTGCTGCATGTAGGTCTTACATGTCAGTTTTGTATAAAAGGGTTACTCAGTATCATAGTACTAAAGAGATTCCTTTCTTAGGCCCCTATCTATTCAATGGGCAGTGGCCTTTATAGGTTAACTTGCATGCTCCCTTTGGACTTTATCTTCGGGACTGAGAGCATAGGGTTATCCGGGATGCTGATTGGTGTATTGAATCGAGAAGTCATTCTGCTTCTTTCTTAAAAATTTTGTATTTCCTTTTCTGTTGACATTTTCTTTGTAACCACAATTAGTTAATTTTTTTAAGATGAGTTAACCTTCCTAACTATTGTGCTACTCTGGTTTGTAAATGTATTCTTGAAGTTTAAGTAAAGTATGTTTCATCCTTAGTACTTAGTATCGGAATGGTGGAAGAAAACCGGTTTGGTACTAAGTGTAGTAGTAACACCCTAAAATTTACTATACTTTCTTTCGCATAAAACTTTTAAAAATAAAAAAAATTTAATAGTGAATCTTGGGGGTATTACATCTATAGACCCTGTCAAGACCTTCTGGATGTCCTTGCTCACAACCTCGACCCAATAGAGGTAGGCCCTCTACTCGCCATCCCTAAAAACCTACACAAGGTTCTCTGCTCATGGGAATGAGTAGGTGACTAAGCAAACAGACATATCACTATACTACAAATTGAATAAGCTAAGTTGCTCCCTCAAAGTACACATGTATACCAGTTTATCATACATAATATAGATTACAGTAAGCATTATGATAAGGCCATATATATGCATAAGGATAAGAGTACAAGAAGTCATACAGTCATGCATACTTCTAATAAGTAGAATACTTCATGTAACACCCCCAAAAATCACAGTTGAAAATTTTTATTTAATTAATACAAATACAAGCACGGGGGTGCTACTGCCGTAATTAGTAAAAGCCTAGCCCTCAGCCAGTCTCACACCAACCACAAGGCTAAGGAAAATTTTTCATAATCATTAAACACACTTAAGGTAGGGAAACATAGAAATTCGAAATACTCATAAAGAGGGAATTAGAGTGCGGAATCAAAGCGTTAATACATAATTAAAACAGATACAAAGTCAAACCCCCGAGGAGAAAAAGTTATACAATGATAAAGTAAAGCAAGAGAAAAGTAGAGAGTCCAGTCGGCATTCACTCTCGACCCCAAGGAAGTCCAACGGTCATCACACATCCCCGCCTGACGCATCTAGTATGTCATAGGCATTAAATATGGTACCTCCCACCTGCACAAATTTAGAAGGGCCCTCTACTCGTGAAAATGAGCAACACCCATAAAACGGGTGGTCAGTATGCTATGTACTGAGTAGGTAACCATATGGGTAAGGCCATGCAAGAAAATAGACAATTAAGGCATACAAAGCATAATTTAGGTTCATGCCATCAGACCAGCTTAGACTAATATTTCTATCATACACATTTCTCATATTAATTCCGTATGAGTACGAGAACCCCACTATTATAGCCGGTGGACTAAAAACACTCCACAGGGTAAAACGCACCTTACCACTATTATAGCTGGTGGACCGAAAAATCACTCCATAGGGCAAAACACACCTGACCACTATTATAGCCAGTGGACCGAAAAATCAACCTCATTGGCCCCGACTCATGTGGTGTTCTACTGTAAGTAATTAGTATCTTTCCATTATCTTATCCTCATGTAAAGTTTGGTTTATCGAGTCTGTAATCCCCCACTATTATAGCTGGTGGACCGAAAACACTCCACAAGGCAGAACACACCTAACCATTATTATAGCCGATTGATCAGATATCACTCCATAGGACAGAATGCACCTGGTCACTATTATAGTTGGTGGACCGGAAAAATATATCCTCACTAGGCCCTGGCTCGATAATATTTCACTTTAAGTGTTAAGTGTTTTATTGTATCTTATTCCATACACGACCCCGACTCGACATGCATGACCCACTTGACTTCCTATGCTCACCCCTTTTATTCTTAGCTTCCTGAAAACCCTATCCCATATCTTGGGACTTCTACACCTTCTAGTACATCCAGATATCCTTTTCCCCTATTCCTCATTACCATGAATATCCAACTCCTATGTGCGTGGGTCAAGGCCCATTTTCCATATCTCTAAGTCAACTCACTATCACTCTCTAGGGTTTCCTCCAGAAAATCCTAATTTGGCCTATATGGCCCAACCTTCCTCTATCCCACACAACTCATGTTCTTCCAATTCATCACCTCACTCGATCCATCCCCAAACACCCCATTTTACTTTCCATATAGCACACACGGCCACAAAACTCTAGTTGTCCATCCCAAAACCCTAGCACTTCTCTTTCCTTATACGATGTTATACCTTCATCACTCTTAATTACCATCCCCTCTTCTACATGACACATACCCAACACAACCTATGACCCCGAGACTTCCTTCCGATTTTTTTTCCACTCACCATGAGAACCCAAAACTCTTATGCACGTGGTTCAAGGCATCACTCCCCATAACTCAATTTTGACTCCTCTTTGCTCTCTAGGATTTTCCTCCAAAACCCAAATATTGCCTATGTGACCTCAATTCCCTTTGTCCTACACAACCCATACACTTTCTTGTTACCAAAACCATCACTTCCCTCGAACCACACCCAACATCACAACCTCACTATCCAACTCCCACACATGATCACAAAATCCTAGTTTGCTCCCCAAAACCCTAGTACTTCTCCTTTCTTTTATGTCACCCCCTCAACACCCAAATACCTTTTTCTCACTTGGCTCACTTTTCCTCCATGCGACACCCCTTCCATCTTTTATTCCCCATTCTAATCATTTCCACTAGTTTTCCCTTCCTTGCACACTTCTCTCATTTAGGGTTTCCTCCCAAAACCCTAGTCAAGTCTCCCATGCATCCTTACACCAACCCAAGTACTATTTTTCACATATATACTCCAATCACCCTAACAATTCTTCCCTTATCTTACTTAACCCTCAAGTCAACTTTTTCCACGTAAAAGTCATATCCATGCAAAGGCTAACCATCCTATGCACACCCTAGACTCTCCATGCATGTTTTGGTCCAATCCCTTAATTTATTCCCATTATTCCTCCTTTTGTCCATCCATAGGTCATAAGATATCTAGGCCATCCTTACTATCCTCTTAGTCAACTCACTTTCTTCAATCCTTTCCATTTCTCTCACAACCACATCACACCATCTAGGGCTTTCTATCATGCATGTCATGAGGGGCAATATCACATAAGCACATCCAAGTACAAGTAGCAATACAACATTACACATGTCATAAAACACATGTAGCTTACCTGAGCTTTATGCTTAGCAAGATGTACTATAAGAGAAAATCCATAATAGATAAGGCACACACATCAAATCAATGCACATAACACACTTTTCACACACATTAGGCCTTAACCATATCCTTACCTAAAACGACACTGGGCTTGGAGTACACTCCTATGCCTCCTTAGTGTTTTGACTTAGTTCACTTATAAGAGGGAAATACTAGGGTTAACTTCCCTCTTATTAACATTATCATTATTCCCTAATTTTCATTTATCATAACTTAGTATTGGTGTTAATAATAACAATAGCAGATTTATAAGTAAAAATGAGGGTATTATTCTTAAAGTGGTTAATCATGCTGTTATTCGTCAAAATAGGGTTAGGTAGTTATATTGGTCCATGTTAAGGTATCATTAACAATATTAACAATACTAAAGATAATAACTTTAATATTAACAACAACAACAACAACAACAACAACAACAATAATAATAATAATAATGATGATGATGATGATGATGATGATGTTGATAATAGTGATAATAATGATAATAATAATACTAATAATACTAAAATAGTGGCAATAATAATAATAATAATAATGATGATGATGATGATGATGATGATGATGATGATGATAATAATAATAATAATAACACTAATAAAATTAAATAACAATTACATTAATTATATTTCAAGGTTAGGGAGGTTAGGGCACAACCTAGTGGTGATGGTGGCTAGGCGGCAACGACGACGTTGGAGGAGGAAGTGGAGTTGGAGAGGTGGCTTTCTAAGCTAGAAGAGGGAGAATGAGATGATGGTTGTGGTGATGGTGGATTCTCTAGGTTGGGAGGGTTGGAATGGTGGTGGTAGCGCATTAAGATGGCAGCATAGTTGGTGGTTGTTGTGGTGGCCGAAGGTGGTGGAGAAGAGGGAAAGGGAAGGAGAGGGAGGCAGGGAGAAAGGAAGATAGGGAGAGGTAGGCGAGACTATTCTGAGTGTTTTGGGTGGTAGGAGAGGTGGTGGTTGCGGTAGAGATGGTGGCACACGACAGCAAGAGGGGCGACGATGGAGGAGGATTGGCAGATTGAGTAGCCTACTTGGCACGGCTAGGTTGGCTCGTGTAGGGGGAATTAGAGGTGGTGAGTGGTTTTTTTCCGTGGACGATGATGTAGGGAAGAGTTTGGTAGGTGTTTCAGGCGGCGATGCTAGGCAACGGCGGTGGGGACAGTGGCGCAAGGAGGGTTGATTTTCTGGGCAAGGGAAAATAAGGCTGTTTGGGGCTTGGTTGGGGTATTTATAGGCCATTGTGGGAGGATAAGACAAAGGGGGAAGAGGACAAAGGGGCAGGTATAGCAAAGCTCGCCGGCCAACGGTGGTAGGCCGGTATGAGCCTACAAATGGCAGTTATAGGTTTGCTTGGGAGAGGAGAAAAGGAAAGGGAGGGGGCACGTGCGAGAGGAGGTGTGGGGTTGGTAGGGGTTGGAAAAGGAAAGGAAAATGACGGGGATAGAAGAGAGAGAGGGGCAGGCCGGCGGTACGGTCACTGGGCTAGTTGGCGTACGAGGTTGCATATCTTGATTTATAGGGCGTGGGAGGGAGAAGGGAGGAAGAAGAAAGGGTGGGTCGGTCGGTCGGCCGACCTAGGCGAACAGAAAAGAAGAAAAAGAAATGGAATTGGGCGGGGGAGGAGAAAAAAAAGAGTGCGAGCTAGCCCGCGTAGGAAAGAAGATAGGGAAGGGGTTAGGTTGCGAGGGGAGGGCTAGCTTAATCCAAGGGAAGAAGGGGAAAAAAGAAAAAAAGGAGAAAGGAGAAAAAGAGGAAAGAAAAGGAAAAAGAAAGGGAAAAAGGACAAATAGGTTGATTGGGGTATTTAGAAAATTTTTATATTTTTGAATATTTAACAATAATAATTCAATTCCCTTTTTATATTAATTTAGGATATTTTGGATAAATTTTCCTAAATTCTATTTTAATTAGCAAAATACCCTAATTTTCCATAATTAAATTCTTTATTATTTTTCCTCTTGATTTTATCTTAATTATTCCCCCTTATTTTAATAAAAATAATTTATTTAATTAAATTTTAAAATAAATCCATATTTTAACATAATTTCCTAAATTAGTATTTTGGGATATTTCATTTCATGTATAGACTCACCACTTTTCCACATAAGAATGTACACACTTAATGGCAAGGAGAAATAAACAACCTCTAGGCCTAATCCCAATTAATCAAATCCTCAAGTTATACCGTTAATTCATTTATGTAAGAGATAAGTAAGTCAACCTGTCAATATTCCAATTAATAGTCAAGTAAACAGGTCCACCATTTGCCAAGTGTAATAACCAACTTTTTTCATTTTTGACCTACCATACCATTATTTCCATTCTTACCAAATATTAGCCATTCTCTTAATCATCATTTATATATGATCAATTACTTACTTAATAACCATATTTTGTTATCATATAGCGATGGATTGTGCTCCACACCGTGGTCTTATACACTATGGAAACCTATCCAAAAAGACATAAAGTCCAGGCCGAAGCTAATCACCCGGTGGGCATAAGTCCAAGCTGAATCCAATCGCTACAATGGATATAATTCTAGGCCAAAGCCAATCACCTAGATAATTAGACCCTTTAGAATTGATACCCCCTAGTACATTATTAGTGTTTAGAGTAGGTAAGGTACCGAGACCTCTCAAGATCTTGCCCAAAGGCACCAAAAACGCTCGAAGGTACACTAATCCTCGGTAGCTAATCAAAGATCGGGTAACCCAGACCCATACTCAACTTGGCTTTTTTTTTGTTTTTTGCTTTAAGTGATTGGTATTTTATTCATAAGGATGGGTGATCATATGAGACCCATACAAGTAAACAAGGTAAATCCCCATACTAAGCCATATCGATCCTTTTATTTCCATTTTCCCCAACCATGTGGGTTTACCATTTATCCTTGGCCAATTAGTTTCATATCCATCATGTGGGTTTAATTTCCATTACTCTTATTCCCATTTTATCACTAATTACAAGTGAGTTACACATTTAGCCTTTACATTACTCATAATGTAGGCCATAAGTTATGATCTATTTTAGTCTATTAATTAGGTCAATAATCTATGTTAAAAGATGTATTCCATCCCATTAATAATCATGATATAGACCCAAATATAATCCCAAAACATAACCGAGCCATAAAGAAACAAATCATGTAAACTAGATGAACCAGTTGATCAATCTGGGTCGACCATCTGATTTGTTAAGCTTAACTAGACCATGCTTCCTTTAAATAGTTTGATTGGTTTGGGCAAACTAGTCAACTGTTCATGGATCAATCAATCAATCAATTTTTTCAAACTAATCTATGGATTTAAGTAGAGAGCAAGACTAAGGTCTCTACATGCAAACCAGTTGATGGGTTGGGTTAACCAATCGACTGTTCTAGGAATAGTCGATCAGTTTACCCTAAAACATCATCAATTCACAAATTTCATGTATATTCTTGCGTGATAATCATTTATAACTACATTAGATCATGCATCAACATTAACCATTATATTCCTAACCAGATTGACATGCATTTCTCCACCTAACATCATCATAGCCTATTTTATCAATTTTCATGCTCTTTCTCCATTTTATGCCATTTCAGCATGCTATTTGTGAATACAACTACATTTTCCTCATACCAACACATATCCACCAACTGAGATATCACTTTCCATTCATAAACACATGTTAACATTTTAAGAGCAAGAATTACTTAATTGATGTAGGCAAAATCCCCTCAAAAATTTTTATTTCAAATCTGTGAAAACTTCAACTCTTAAAACCTTAAAAATCAAACTCTTAACTCGGGTATAATACCAAAACTTCATAAAATTCTAAACATGAAAATAGAAAAAGAGCTTACCACTGGGACAAAATAAGGAAAAACTTATCTAAACCACTCAATCTTTTCCAAAGATCTAACTCTGCATTGCTTAATAATTAAAACAAGATAGAGCTAGAGGTAGTATCAAGAGAGTGTGCAAATGAATCTAGAAAGTGCTCGAAGTGTGGAAGAAAAAAAAAAGAATGTAGAACTCAAAAAAAATTGGTGGCCGAAAGAAAGTGCAATGCATGGAGGATTGGGGATACTTATAGCCAACCAATCAAAGGAAAACACAAAGGGCACAGAAGGTAACTTGAAACCCTACTTGTGACCATTTGAATTTGATTAGAATGAACGGATTTGTCTGGGATTTGTTAACCTAGTCTCCCAAGTTAAATTTGTGACTTTAGTAAACTCAGGTCAAACAGGTTATAATTCTCATACATAAATGAAGAAATGGGAGGTAAGTGTAGAAGGAATCTTCTAGTTGCTCAGAAGCACACCTAAGGTTGAAGCAGTCGACCTCATAACTGGGTAGATGAGAGAGGAGGAAGAAGAAAAATAAGTTGAGGTCATCTCTCTCCCTCATGTGTCTCAGTTGACCTCCAAAACAAAATAAGGTAGTATTTTGGGTTAAACGCATCATGAAAATGGTTAGGAATCTCTTAGGGACAATAGGTATGAGTTGGTAAGGTTCCATTTTAGTGTAAGGAATTTTTTAGAAAATCAAACTTTAAAAACTATGACAAGCTTAACGAACCAATCAATCACTTTGGGCCTACCAGTTGATTGTTTATCCACCATTAAATCGATTTTCCCAAACCAGTCAATCGGTTTTGTCAAGGAACTCAATTTGGCTAAAATGACAAATCAATCAATCAGTTCAGAGAACCAATTGATGAGTTTGCCTACAAAACTCATTAAACATAATTTTCTAACGTGATTTCAAACCAATTTTCATTCAAAATCACATCATAAAATTGATTAAAATCAAAGGCCTAAAATTTCTTAATATTTCTCATCCATCCATTAAAAAAATTGTGGGGTATTATTCTCTAACTCTTAACCCTAACCCTAAATCCTAAACACTTAAGCCATACACCCTAAACCCCAAACCCCAAACCCTTAACCTTAAACCCTAAACCCTACACCTTAACCCTAATCCCTAAACCATAAACCCTAAACTCCAAACCCCCTTAACCCTTAAACCTACTCCCCAAACCCTCTAAGCCCTAAGCCATAAACCATAAACCTCCAAACCCTTAACTATAAACCCTAAATCCTAAACCCCAAACCCTAAACCTTAAAACCTAACCCTAAACCATTAACCATTGATGAGATAATTTATAATATGATCTTTTTGTTATAATTGGCAAATGGTTGGTAGAGGAGGTAGAGGAAAGGATTTGAGATGGGTTAATACCACTATTACTAGGGAGGCGAGTTGCGATGGCACGTGGCAAAGCTCCCCATTCTACAACACACACATCATGTGTCATTTGAGGAGGAGTATGATGATCTTGGTGAGGGAGATTCTGCTAAAACTAGCACATCTGCCCATGCACTAAGATCTATTTCCTCATCGGTATCAAATGACAATTAGAGATTGACTAGACTTATTGGCAGGGGTCCACACATTATGGATCTTCTCACCAATTTTAAGAGTCATGTAGAATATGCCATATGGAATGATGCTGAGAAAATTTCTATTATTACATAGATTGGTTTCTATATTTTTACCCTATAATTAATTATTCTAATATTCTTTTTGTTTTAGGAACCATTTCCTGTGCTGAGGGTTCATTCAAGGATGAAAAACATGATAATGTTGGCATAGGCATTACCTACAACAACATCAAGACCACGAGCTGATAACGTTGGCATAGCCATTACCTACAACAACATCGAGACCATGAGCTTGAAGCATCTACATTCTACATGTTTGCATCACAATACTCCGCTCATCTCTGCTTTTGTTGAGTTGTGGCAACCAGAGACCAACAAATTCTACCTTCCATAAGTGAGATGGATCTACATGATATGATTTACATTATGGATCTTAATTATCATGGGTTTGAGTGTATTAGCAAGTATTTTCCTATTAATGGCAATGTGGTGGAAATTTTGGTTGACATGTGGGGCAAACCCGAGTTGTTGGTGAAGTTAGCTTTTGTAAAGGGAAGCACGATCACATTAGATGATATTTTTTATAAGCTTACAGCTAACCATGTTGAGGGTGATGAGTCTTATGTCCAGTTATATATGTGGTACCTGCTATCATGGATACTTTTTATAGGCATGCCCAACCACTGCGCTTCATTGTTAGTGTTTAGATTACTAGCCTATTTGATTAAGTTAGGTGATCGGGCCCTTAAAGAATATTTATATAGGTAGCTTGGGATAGCATCTAGAGTAGGGTGTAAACAGATAGGTGGTTATATGAAACTATTAAAGGTAGTTATTTATTGCTAATTATTAGTTAAAAAAGTAGTTTAATTGTTGGTTAAATTATGTTATATACATGTTGTAATTGTAGTGCATAGGCTTGGATTTATGAGTATTTTTCATGATTTTGGCCAAGTTATTCTCATACGTATAATCCATCCTCTAATGCTCTAGCAATGAGGTGGAATATGCCTCATCAGACGCTTCCCTCCTGAGAACATGGATGGTGTAATTTAGTATAGGAAGCAATTGGATTATCTAAGGGCCCAATAAGTGGGTGAAATACTTTATATGAACATTTTTAGTAGTAGTTATTTTTAATAATTGATATTAATACTAATTTACATGCATTTGTAGGTTGAATTTTTACCATTAAACCAAGATCCAAGTATAAAACATCCTAAGTCAACGTACCAAGGCGACCTCTGCTTTATGGATGTTGTGGAGTGATATAAGTGGATTTAAGCTAATCAAAGGACCCTATGAACATAATTTATATAATGATTTTTTTCACATACGAGAGTTATAGGATGTGGTTCTATATGATTTTTCCACCTTTTGTGATTTCACATGAATTGCATAATTTTAATTTGAAAATAGCTCCCTTATCCTATGAACTTGCAACATTCCCCAATTTTATGATTGTTCATACGCTCAAGGTGTTCACTCAGCTACCTTCAAAGATGACTCCCCAATGTCTCAAAGCATCTTTTACCCTATCAGGACCACAAGAGTTGATACCTAGGTCACCATTATAAGTTTGTATGCTGAAAAAATGTAGCACTCACTCATTTTTTGAATCTGGGAGCATTCACCTAGGAACCACTACTAGACACTACCACTTGACAATAGGGTACAACCGCCTGACATCTGGGTGTAGCCGACCATTATAGAGTTAGGGAATCCTTGTCCTATCTGCATGGATTTATGCTATAAATACTCCAGGTAGAAGAGTATTGGGGGAAAAAAGAAGGGAGAAGGGATCCTTTGATTGGAAAAGAAGGAAAATCAGGGATTCCAAAAAGAGAGGAAAATAGCAATGATGATGGAAGAGTAGTAAAGTAAGGGAAGAATGGAGAGAGTCCTAGCAAAGCTCATTGAGAGAAGGAAAAGAAGGAGTGATTAGGATGGATAGGGGTTGGGAATACTATGATCTCCCTAGTCCTTCCCTTCTTTCTCTTCTATATTTTATGTTGGCTGGAAGAAGTTTAGTCTCAGCTAACTTTTAGTGAAAGGAAGAGCTTATATCCTTGTTAATCTTAATAGTTTTTGTCCTATTAGCCGTAATGATATTTCATTTTATTAAGTTGAAAATGTATGAGTGTTGAATGTTGGTCGCATTAGGCACCTGACCAAATTCTGCATCAACTGGATAGTATGCAGAACCTACGATTACAAAAGGGTGATAGGGTTGGCACTAAGAGGTGAAGAAAACCTATCATTAATCCTCAATCCTTATTACATGACATTGCCAGAGCCCATATACCGTTATGGAGACAGCTTGAGAGTATGTTTCACCATTGAGTGAAACCTTGTAAGGTTAGGAGGATTAATATCCATCAAGCTCTACATGCTATGAATTGTCACAGGGTGCACACCCGAAAGCTAACATCTCTACTCTCATAACTCTTCCTCCTGATTTCCCTCACATCTGTCTTGTATTGAAATTTTGAACTCTCTATATACTCAACTATTTCTTATATTGTCAACATCACCTCACTCGCAATTGTTACATCAGTAGATTCATGGGATACTCCACTTTATCAAGCATATTTCACTCCTCTAGTCCCTGTGGGATTGACATCCTCTTACATATTTACTACTTGGGGTGACCGTGTATACTTGCATGAGTTATGCTATGTTCACCAATTTAAACTCACACTACCAACTATCTTGACTAAACACATACTAGCACACACCATGGAGCCTTACATGCCAGATCAAGTTGCCCGATAGTTTATCTACCCCAACTTATATTTATTCCTATAATCATTCTAGCATATGAGTTATGTCGGAGTATAGTGCCTAAAATTATATGGTAACTTACTCTAGTTGTGCATAAATTTGGAATATTTAGTCACACCACCGACTAGACTTCATCTCCCATTTTCATCACTCCACATATAAGTATAATACCTCTACTGAATACATTCATTAGTATCATCCTTAGACCCATCTAGTATTCCATCATTTACTAGTAGATGAAGGGTCGAGTGATGCCCCATACATTAGGACATAAATGGAGACAAATAGTTAATTGATGGGTGGGTTCTACTATTGGTTCAAAGAATAAAAGATGGCTAGAATTGATAAGAAAGAAGTTTGTGATAGGCTAAAGGAGGTGTACCTCACCATGGGTGGACTCACACTCTCCTCTATTGAGGAGGACGACGCCGACCAACTCCCTATTGATGATAGTTAGTAGAATTTTTCTTGTAAATTGATATTAATTTGTATTAAGACTGCTATAACTTTGTTATCAGAGCAATTCTTGTTATATTATGCACTCATACACCAGTGCATAAATTTATATAATAAAATACTTAATATAATGTAATTAACCAAAATACATAAAGTTATTCACTAAACTTGTTACATTCTGTAAAATCCATCAACCTAAGTCTCCTCCTTAGTTGGCACCCATACCTATTGTATTCCAATACGACTAAAGGTTGTCATGATATAGCTCGTCCCATCTAGATACTGTTAGAGAAGCATGTCTATACCACTAATTATATTCAGGTGGTAATATTGCGTTTTCCATTAAGGTTACCTACATCCCACATAAATTATCATAACATGAGAGTTATACATATATGATATAATAAATGTGTATAAAAAACTAGTGTGAGTAAAAAACATATTGATACATAGTGCGACAAATTGTTAACACTTAATATGGTAATAATTTGGTTAGGTTGTTAGCCATTGGGTGGATCCCTGTACGATAAACATGTAATTGACCCATGAACACTCAAGTAAATGAACATGACATTATACGTTGTTGTAAATAGGAATCTAAAGTCAGACTGATGCCACCATTTCTCCATCATAGTTTATCCCCTCTAATGTATCAAATGTTGCATGTTTTCAACAATTGGATCTATAAAGGTATGCTCATATAATTCTTATTGAGTCCCTAATTCCTTGTATAATTTAGCTCTAACATCTAACTATTCTAATTCCCAACCAGAAGTTGTAGTGCAACTACCCTAAACCCATAGTTTCCATCATCCAAAACATCATACCATGATTCCATCCAAGGGAGCATAGCTCCCTCAATATCATAGGACCATAGGAAATTTGTGATGAGTTAACGAGTCCTTCCAGTTCTATGCCTCACACTACTACTTCTTCCTTGTTCCGATCGATCAAGGGAAGATCGACCTCTTTCAGGAGATGCACAACCATATCCCTAACCTAATTGACCTTTTCCCATAGATGATTCCAAATAAGCACACTCTGTGTGCTCCCACTTTGATAGTTTCCTCTGTGTGATATTATTAGGGTACCCTTTGCTTTGTTGAATATTTAGTTATACCATACTTGTTTGTGCGGGTTTGAGAATCTCATCAAAAATATTAGAATAGTATCTTAGACTCAATGATGAATGGTCAAGCATCTTTTGGACATTAGACATAAAGTTATAATAAAATGGATGTACGGAAACGGATATATCAATGGTTGAATCATATAAAAAAACCTTTATTCTTGTGGTCTGACAAAAGTGAAAGCCCTCCATAATTGATGCACTACTGATACGAGAATGGGTTGATAATCTCATTTATAATGAAATATGTTGTGTGCACACTATAGATAGTGTGTCAACCTCAAGTAACACTCACATTCCAAGGATTCAGGACCAACTATATTGGACCTTTTATTTACCTCTTAGATCAAGTACAACACTCTACAACATACAAAAAATGTGAGATCCTTGAATAATACACCATCAGTATAGTAATGTGGAATGATAACCCATGATTGCTCTAGATCTTTTTTTCACCTCATTAATTTGGTTCCTTATTAGTTTGTTAATATTCGGGAATAATGTGTCAAAACTCATATGTGATGATAATATATATTTCTTCAGCTTTCCATGGTCACTTTCCACCTTACAATTATAATTTCAAAATATAAGTAATAGTTAATTATTATCTAGTAATAAGTTAAATAACATTGAATATTTACAATAAAAATATTATACCTATTGGTCCTATAAGTGCCAAATTGAAGAATTTTGTCAACCCACATTGAAACAAACCTCTTCTTATATAGATTCAACCAAGTTTCATACACGTATTGTAAAAGAGGCGGAAATCTGCCCCATTTGTCACTCATAAGTAGAAGCACATTCTCATATGTCAAAATTGTAGCCGCTTGTGCGTTCTTCCTCCAATATCCTAAGAAACATTCTCTTGCTACTATACTTTCTAGCTTTTCTGTCTAACACATCTCCCTATTTCAACTTGTCAATAATCTTTCTTGGTTTGACATTTATTTGGGTTAGCTCGTGCACAACCTTTGTTCTTCTAGAGATAATCGACAAGTAAACCAATGCCCTTGAACATACTTAACTAATATATGATTATGCATTCCGTATTCTACCACTAGTCTCCAACCACCACAAACATCTTCTATTCTATGAATTCTGAATTCACAACCATACTTTTTAGTCCTGATAAATTGAATACTTTTGAGATTCACTAAAGGTTATCTTCTATAAGCACCACTTCTCTCATAACGTATTTCAATCCTACCTTTTTTTTTGAGCTCTTGATACCTAAAACTATATTATATGGCCTTCTGATGTCTTTAACCCATCAAATTAAAGACTCAAGGTCGATAAAAATCCCCTTTGTAGTAAATAATTCACTCCAATCAATATTAACTGGATTGTGATTCTATAATTATGTAACACCCCCAAAATCACTACTGAAAAATTTTGTTAATTAAAAGGAAATTAGCGGAAGCAAATTAATAAAACGTGAACTTTGGGAGTATTACCGCCACACTTAGTACCAGACCGGTTCACTCATACCGTTCCAGTACCAAGTGCTAAGGCTAAGAAAAATGAAATACAATTTGAAAGAAATTCAACATACATAAATCAGAGTAGCGCATCAAATCGTTTACAAGAATAACATCAACCATTGATGGTTACTTAAATAGCATTAGCATTAAAACCAGGAGTTTAAAAGAGAAAGAGAAAACCCTAACGATACCGGATAACTCCTTACTCTCTTTCCCATAGCCTACTTGAGTAGCACCTGAAAAGACCTATAAGGGCACTGCCCATTGAATAGGCAGGGGCCCCACAAAGGGAATCCCTTCAGTACTACGGTACTGAGTAACCCTTTAATACCACACTTAAAGATAGGTCCACAATGCAACACATAATGCAAGCTATGTACAAATGTAATAAGAGGTGCATACATAACAATCACATATACAACAAGTCATAAGTCATGATCAATACCTTTGGGCCTTAAGCCATGTCATAGTGTAAAATCAATACATTCGGGCCTTAAGCCATTATTCCATTATCATTCAATCAATCTCAAATTTTATATCCATGTAAGTGCGAGAACCCCACTATTATAGCAGGTGGACCGAAAAGTATACACTCAGGATAAAACTCTCCTGACCACTATTATTTGCCGGTGGACCGGTCTCTAGGGCAAGACGCTCTTGGCCACTATTATTTGCCGGTGGACCAGTCTGGCCCCGACTCACATGGTGTTCCACTATAAGTGATTAGTATTTTTCCATAACTTTATTCACATATATAACTGGTTTTATTGAGCTCAGGACCCCCACTATTTTAGCCGGTGGACCGGAATATATATATAAAATCATCATCCAGGGCACAACGCTCCTGGGCCACTATTATATCCGGTGGACCGGTACTCAATATCACTTGCCAGGGCAACACGCTCCTGGGCCACTATTATAACCGGTGGATCGGTACTCATTATCATAAATCATCTGGGCCCGGCTCATAAATCTTTCACTTTCGTAATTAGTGTTTTTCCTTTCTTTAATCAGCACAACAATCATATTTAATTGCCTCGGACGGGAGATCAATAACCCGGGACACAAAGGTACACCGGTCTAACCGGCGCTTACAAGCTACTCAGTACCCTTCAACCACGAACCCAAGGACGCAAAGGCACCCTGATCGTACTGGTGCATAAAGCTAACTCAGTAACCTACCGACAAGGACACCTAATCCATAAGTATGCATACCCCCTAAATAGGTCCGTAGAGCTAGAAAGAGTAAGATATAGGGTCTGGCTGGGGCACAAAGGCACACCAGCAAATACCAAAATAATCGTGGACTAAACCACGTCCTTAGGGTAGCGACCCCTAAGGAGTCACCATTCCCGTTCTCGAGGTCTTTCACTTTAAGTAATAGTGTCTTAAGTAAAGTGATCACGAAAATCAAAATAATCAGATGCTTATTCACTTTCAATCGTTTCGATATCATTAGTCATTTCTTATTTAGATGATTATCCAGGATATCACAGAGAAACCATTAAGGCCATACTACTTATCAAATACTCTTACTTGGCTAATCAGCATTATTTGAATCATATTATAATGTTCCACAATCACAATGACATGTAAGGTACACATTACTCATTTACCCCTTGCTTATATAATTGCTAAGTTATCCCTTCCTTACTTGATAGATTACCATATACCCTTTAGGTTGCATAATTACCAAATTACCCCTTATCCAATTTAGGTTATCAAGTTGTCTCCTACACTTTTTAGATCACCATTCACCCCTCATAATCGCTACACTTATCATATTTCCCATTTGGTTGGATAAATTACTAAATTACCCTCCTTCATTATCATGATTACTATTTTGCCCCTTTAGTTGGTTAAATAATTGTCACTTTACCCTTTGATCGGCTAAATTACCAAATTGCCCCTTTAGTTGAATCAATTACCAAATTGCCCTTGTCCATTATCAAAATTACCAAATTGCCCTCTTGTTGGTTAATTTACCAAATCACCCCTCTCTATTATCATAATTACCATTTTACCCTTCTTAATTATTATAATTACTATTTTACCCTTCTCCATTATTATAAATACCAAATTACACTTCTCTATAATCATAATTACCCTTCGTCGTTTTATTAATTACCAAGTTAGACCTTACTCCCAAATTACCATAATATCCTTTTATTTACAAAATTACCACAATACCCTTTTACTTATAAAATTACCACAACACCCCTTTTACTTTACAAATTACTATTTTACCCTTTTACATCCAATTTACCATTTTTTTTCCTTACAAAATTACCATTTTGCCATCCTTTTTCCAAATTACCTTATTACCCCTTTAGTCACAAAATTACCATAATATCCCTTACTTATAAAATTACCATTTCGCCATTCACTTATAAAATTACCATATTACTATTTACTTATGAAATTATGAGTTTGCCCTTCTACCTCCAAACTTACCATAATGCCCCTTTACTTGAAAAATTACCATCTTTTCCTTTACTCATAAAATTACCATAATACCCTAACTTCCATAATTACCACAATACCCCTTTTTACTTGTAAAATTTCCATATTGCCCTTTTCCTTCAAAATTACCCTAATACCCTTCTTTCTCACAACTTACAATTTTATCCTTTTACTTATAAAATTGTCATTTCACCCCTTTCCTTTGAAATTACCAAAATACCCTTTTGCTTACAAAATTACCAAAATACCCCTTTCACTTATAAAATCACCACTTAACCTTTTATTACACCACTTTTATGAATTTACCACCAATACATAAAATACCAATATTAGCACTTCATTCTTATCATATAAGTCCACCAACTTGTCATTATTCAACATAATACTCATTAGCAACTACATATATTAGATCACATACTTCATAAGCATATCACTAAAATACCATTAGACAATAATATTATTCATGCATTAGCAACATAATACATCATAGACAAGTATTTAACATTTCCATCAATAATCAAACTCCTTCCTTAATTAACATACCTACATATGGCACAAAAGTTATCATACTTTTCCTTTTTATCAAACAATATAAGCAACCATCTATATATCATGCTAAGCACACAAAACATGCATAAAATCATACTAAATCCCTAATGTGCTAGCATACATTTTTTCATGTATTTAAGGGAGGGTTAACGGTTACCTTAATCCCGCAAAACATCAAATCTTACCGATATGCCGGTTAAAGATTCAACCTTTAATTAGCAACTCAACACCTAAAAATAATATCCATCATTATTATGTTAGAAATAAGAATCCAAGCATAAAACTTTATAAAATTTAATTAGTAAAACACTTAACATAAAATACTATTATACCTTAAAAATTAGCCAAATAAATTCCAAAATAAAGGGGGAGCTCACGCTGCATGAACAGCGTGAGTCTCATGCAAAATGAGAGGAGAAGGGTTTGAAAGGGAGGGTGAAGAAAGCAAAATTAGTTATTTTCGGGTTGGGGTCTTTGGGCTAGAAAAGAGGGTAGATGGGGGAGGTTTCAAGGCAAGGGAATGGTGCATGAGTGAAGAGGGGGTGTAGGTGGTGGCTGGGGATGGTTTCAGGGTGCCAGAAGGTGGCGGCGAGGCGGCGAAGTTGGCTGCCGAGGTGGAGGGGCTGAGAAGGAAGGAAAAGATGAGGGAAAATGAAGGGTTAAGGGGGCTGTTTTCGACCAATTAATGCATGGTGGTGGTAGAGGGGGTTGCAGGGTGTCAAACGGTGGGTTGGGTGGCGGCAGAGGTGGCCGGACGGCGGCGGGAGGAGTGGTTGCAGGAGGCTCGGCGATAGGGGAAACTAGGGAGAAAAAGGAAGGGGTGGAGAAGGGAGGAAGTGCAGGGGCTCGAAGGTGGCTTGGGGGGTCTTGTGGTGGCGCAAGGTGGTAGTAGGTGGTGGCAGAAGGCGGCGTAGGGGCTGGGTGCGGTGGTACAAGCGGCGGTGGGCGGTGGTGATCAAAATCAAGGAAAAGAATGGAGGGAGAAGGAAGGAGAGAAGAGGGAGATCGGGGAAGGAGAAGGGCTCGAAAAATGTGGGAAATGAAGGCTGGAGAGATGAAGAAAAAGAAGAGGGAGAAGAGAGGGGCAGTGGCCGGTCGGCGAGAGGACGAAGGGTGGCAGGTGGTGGTCGGTTGGCAGGGGAAAGAGAGGGAAGAAGAAGGGAAGGGAGAGGGGCACGCAGGCTATGATACAGGGGTGGTTTGGCTCGAAATAGGAAAGAAAAGGACGGGGTAGAGAGAGGGAGTAGCAGGGGGCAGGTGCGGTGGCAGGCGGCGGCAGTTGCAGGCAGTGGTCAGGCGTGTATGGACGACGGGAGCAGATCGGGGCAGTAGAAGAAAAGAGAAGAAGAAGGGCTGGTGGGCGGCTGGACCAACGCAGGAAAAAAGGGAGACGGCCGATCCAGGGGAAAAAGAGGGGCATTTGGGTTGGGTGTGCCGCACGGGAGAAGCGAGGTGGGAAAAAAAAGGGGCCTTTGGCCCAGGCGCGCAGGGGAGAGGGGAAGGTCAGGCCGGGCGGCCCAAGGGAGGGGGGAAAGGGAAAAAAGAGAAGAAAAGGAAAAAGGGGGAAAGGGGTAAAAAGAGAAATGAAAAAATAGGGAAAATAAGGTAAATTAATTTATAAAATCATAAAGTGTAATATTCTTGATAATTTATTTAATTAAATAATTTAATTCATTATAATTCAATATATTAGTTTAAAAAGGTTAAAGTTAGTAAAATTTTAGTTTGAAAATTTATTTAAATAAAATAATATGACAAATAGCAAAATATTTATTTTTAACTTATTAAATACTCTTATCCAAATTTACATACTCCAAAATCCATAAAATAATTAAAATAAATAATTTTAAAAGCAAATTTTATTTCAAATAAAAGTTGTTTATTAAAATATAGGTTTTCAAAATTTTTTGGGGGATTACAAATTAATATTCAAAATGTGAAATTAGTAGGAATACATAAATATAAGGATAAATAAAAAATATGGAAGAAGGGTTTTTGGATAATTCACCTGCTAGGGTTTAAAATCGATAGACAATGCCCTAATCGTTAGCATAAGATTATGACTGGCAACTTGCTCGTTAACTTTGCTATATGTTTGGTTAATCACCCTTCAACTTTGCTTTATGACGGGTCATTCATTCGTTATCTAAGCAGTATGATTAGTAACTTACCTATCATGCCCAAAATTTTTGAAAAAAAAAACTCCTTACCATTATTTTGTCGAGTTTATCTTGACTAAAATAATGGTTAGATTCATTATCTTCTTCTATACTTATTGTATTCAACATTAAAAATAATTACAATGGTGTATGATTAATTGAGAAGAAGAGAAAAAGAGAGTGAGAAAAAGAGTGCTGAAAACAATTGTGCACAAATGAAAGGGGTAAATTAGTCAAAAAAAGAGAAATTTTGAGGGGTGTAAACTCAACAATTTGGATGTGTATATAACAACACCCTTATATATATATGTCAACATGAGCTCAAATCTCAATGTTTCACTTTCCTTTTCCACTAATTAAATTCCTCTTAGGGTTAAAATAAAAAAAATATATAATATGACTATTTAATTTTATCCACAACTTATTTTTCTTGGGTTAATATAATTCATAATTATCTTACTTTTATTAAAATAAAACTTTCATAATTATCTTATCATGACTAGCCATAGATCAAATAAGATTTTTTTTAAAAAAAATATGTAATTAATTATTATTAAGTAAATGTTATTTCCTTAAAAAAATCTACAAAAACAAGTGTAATAAATTATTAGAAATTTTCTTATAATAATGTGTAGGAGTATTAGGTAATGGTGATATGTATTAGGGTCGCGTGTGGAACTTAGTCCCAATTTCATGGACCTATTATTAGTTGTTAATGTTTATTATTGTTATTACTAAGGTTGTAAATTCATCGAGACAAACCGATCCTCGGACTCAGACTCAACTCATTTAACTAAAGAAATAAGTGAGCTAAGCTAAACCAAATTTTTTCGGCCTCAAACTTGACTTATTTAATAAACAAGTTTGAAAGTAATGCTCGGACTTGACATGTTCAACTAAATGAGCCAAACAACTTGTGAGTCGACTTGACTCATTTATAACCCCAGTTATTACAACAATCATTTACTTTTGTTATCATGATTGAGATTATGCTATTTTGACTAGAAATGAGACCTTAATATCCATGAGAGAAAGAGACATACAATACTCTTCTTGTTCACTCATTAATTTCATGTGTGCCTTTGGATCAATTTTGTGATTAGTAGTCACAAGCATGTGATATAAATTTCTTTAAAATTTTAATCATTTAATTGTAAAAAAATAAATCTTTAAACTTATGATAATTAATAATAAATAATTCAAATATTGTGATATTTCACCACTAGTAGGAAAATCGACAAGGAGAATTTTTGTGTTAAATCTATACAATCAATTCCACTACTAGTAGGAAAATCAACGGAGAGAATCTCTGGGTCAAATATATACAATCAAATTCACTATATAACCAAAATAGGCTTTTCTAGTTAATGTTTATTTATGAATGTGTTAATTCATTTTGGTTTAGCTTTAAGTATATGTGGTTGGGATATTATGGTGTAAATATGGCAAGATAGAGCCATAATGAAAGAGAAAAAAGGTTGATTAAATTTTAAGTATATAAGAATATAAGAATAAAATATTTAAGTGTATAAACAAAATTTTAAACTTATAACAATAAGAATAAATAATACACACCTGTTTTTGTTTCACTGCTAATAAGAAATTGGACGAACAAAATTTTTTAGGATCTTATGATTTTTATTCATGTACTCATGTAATATATATATATAATTTTTTTAGTGAATATGTAAGGGTACTAAAATAATTATAATACTCAATATATAAATAAGAAACCAAACATACAAATTAATTTTTAAGATTTTATTTTCCACAAAACTTTTCTAATGGTCAAACTACTATTAATCAAGCTAGCACAACAATCACTCAAACTATAGAAAAAAAAAATAACTTTTTTCATTTTCTTTCCTTTGAATTTTCTCTTCCACATGACTTTCCCCATTTTCTTGGTGGTAATGATAATTACGTGATTCTACTACTATTACTCAAGCTAGGACAACAATCACTCAAATGCCCTTGAAGTTTTGTGTAATTCACTCGCATGATTTACCGTAAGAGGAGAGATGCATACACGAATAATAATTAAAAAATTATGTGATTCTACTACATTTAAAAAATTATGTGATTCTACTACATTTAAAAAATTATGTGATAATAATTTTATGATTCTGCTACTATTAATCAAGTTAGCACAGCAATCACTCAGATGGCCTTAAAGTTTTGTGTAAGTCCCTCGCATAATTTACCGTAAGAGAAGAGATGAATACACGGATAATAATTAAAAAAAACAAACAAATAACAACTACATGTATGTTAAAAATAAATTTGTGTTGTGGATGATATATGTTTAATAAATCTTAGTATAATATAATTATAATTACTAATCATTGTTCGGCACTTCAAATATAAAAAGTAGTACATCAAGATTCTATGTAATAATCAAAGGGTGATGTGTCGGTCAAATCTAAAGTAGCCAATTCCTCCACTATCAAATGTAAATATATAAGGAATAATGTAATATTCATATTTTTCTATATATATATATATATATATATATATATATATAGGGTGAGGTTCACATGCAAACTTTTATTAATATACAAACATAAGAACCAATCTCAACCATTAGATCAACATTTAAGATTTCATTAGTACCAAACCAAAAAACTAACACAAACCTATATCCAAACCAAATATCCAAACCTCTAAACCCTAAACCCTCTAAACCCTAAACCATATACCATCTAAAACTTAACCCTAAACCCTCTAAACCCTAAACCCTAAACCCTAAACCCTCTAAACCATAGCCCTAAACCCTCTAAACCATAACCCTAAACCCTAAACCCTCTAAACCCTAAACCATAAACCCTAAACCCTCTAAACCCTAAACCCTAAACCCTAAACCCTAAACCCTCTACCATAAACCCTAAACCCTCTAAACCCTAACCCTAAACCCTAAACCCTCTAAACCCTAACCCTAAACCCTAAACCCTCTAAACCCTAAACCCTACACCCTACACCCTAAACCCTCTACCCTAAACCCTTTAAACCCTAAACCCTAAACCCTAAACCCTAAACCCTCTAAACCCTAAACCTAAACCCTAAACCCTCTAAACCCTAAACCCTAAACCCTATAAACCCTAAACCCTAAACCCTAAACCCTAAACCCTAAACCCTAAACCATATAAACCCTAAACCCCATATAAACCCTAAACCCTAAACCCTCTAAACCCTAAACCCTAAACCCTAAACCCTTTAAACCCTAAACCCTTTAAACCCTAAACCTTAAACCCTAAACCCTTTAAACCCTAAACCCTAAACCCTCTAAACCCTAAACCCTAAACCCTCTAAATCCTCTAAACCCTAAACCCTAAACCCTATAAACCCCAAATCCTCTAACCCTCTAAACCCTAAACCATGAACCCTAACCCTAAACCCCAAGCCCTACAAACCTAAACCTACTAAACCCTAAACCATCTAATTTCCATCTAAAGGCATGCATGTTTCAACAAAAGAAAAAAAACACAAAATTGTTGATTTTGCCTATTTTTGCTCGTTTTTCTTTAATCGGCCATCAGAATGAATCTAACACAAAATTATTTTATATATTTGGGTTTCTAAATTTATTCCAAACCTTTTGTTATATTTTGTTAATATTCAGAGTCCATTTACTATTTATTTCATGCAAAAACCTATTCTTAAGGCTTTCTCTACACTTTTAATCTTAAACTAATCTAACTTGCCACTCTAATAATCTAGTTGGATCCTAAATAAGGTCTAACTAAACTAAAAAACTGATATCATAGGTTGACTTTGGGTTAACCAAATTTCTCACCCAAAGTACACCTTATGTACTTAAAGCAAACCTACCCTTAGTTTTTCCTTTAAGTGAGCTTTAAGCAACCTCATTTTAGCTTTTATCACTCAATGGAAGACCACATACACTTGTAAACTTTGGAACCTCTCTCCCTTCTTCTCCTTCCCTAAATTTGTTGCCAACTTGTGCCATTTTACCCCATTTTTTCAGTCAGTTTTTATTCCATTTTTGCATGTCACTGTCATCCTACTTAAACCTCCTAACATTACTTCATGGTACCTTAATTTTTGGTGATGGTTTGAAACATCAAAGGTACTCTTTTTCCCACCTCTACCTTGCTCCAGCTACTGCAGATTTGTGCTGTAGATTTTACCATTTTTTCCTAACTTTTATCCTCAGTTACTTGCTCTAAATTATCCTACATCATACCCATATATGCTGGCATCATTTTCCCTTGCTTTGGAAGTCATTTATGTGGGATTTTTCCCTTGTTTTTGGAGCTTCCCAAAGTTAGTCGAGAATAGCTCTTTTGTTGGTTTTGTCTTTTACTCCTCTTCTCTACTTTCCCTTATATTATTTTCCCTTAGCTAATATCATAAAATATTAACTCTTCTTATATTTTGTTATAGGTGATCAAGAGGTGCTAAGTGAAGGAGAGACTTATGACTTATTTTAGCTACAAGACTTACTTGCTAGTAAGCTATGCTTACTCTCTTAGCATGGAGATTCATAAATGTTGTTCTGTGGTGTTTTCTTAGCATGCCTTATAGGTTGCATTTTTTTTAATATTTTGCGATTCTTGTTTTGAGATGCTAAAAATTAGTGGAGCATGATGTTGTTTATATTAGTTCTAAGCATGTTATCTTTTATGGGATAAATTTATATGCTAGCATGTCATATTATTTATTTACTATTCTTATGCCTTAAATGTTGTAACCTTTCTATGTGATTTTTTTTAGTAGAAGCATGCTAGATCTTAATATGAAATTCATGCATTGTTATGTGTGGTGGATATTTTATATTTTATGTTCTAATTATGTGTTATGTTGCAATATGGTGAGATTATGAATCTAAGTGTGAAAAATGGAGTTTTGAGCATAAAAACAACCATGTTTGCCTAGGTCAAGGCCATGTTTGTCTTTTCCTTGGTTTCCAATCATTATTCTGAGGTTTTTTTTTTAATATGTGTCATAAGTATTTAAAGTGTTGGGACAATTTTGGTTGAATTTGAAGTTTATGTCATACTAGGGAATTTCGACTTTACTCTCTACCAGGGACATTTTCATCTATCCGGTGGTTACCTGTTAAAAATAAAATCACCATTGTGTTCATTAGGTCCTTTATATATAATTTTTTTGTATAAGAAGTCTTAATTTGGATTTGTATAACTTGAAATATGATTAAAGCAAGTTTAGACACACTTTAGACACACTTTAGGCAAAATAGGGGTAAAATGGTAATTTCATTCAATGTTGTCATAAGGCCCTATTTGGTCCTGTCCAGGGGAAGTTGGGTCATGTTTGTGAAGTTTTCTTAACTTTTTCTGTGGTGGGTTAGGCCTTAATAACTTAAGTTAACTAATATGGAGTTAAAATAAGCATAGAAAAACCCTAGGGGTAAATACATCATTTTATGTGTGAATCTGTAAGTTCAGGTTCTGATTTTTGGACAGAGTGCCATTAAGAGGTTAATTAATTTATATTTAAACTTTGAGCTATTAATGAGGTTGTTTGATAGGTCAACCCAAATTAATAAGTTAAAGGACATTTAAGGGTGCTTAAAAAGTTCTAAGTGTTTTATACTTCATCCTTGTGTGGTAGAGCCTTAAGTTGACTTGACTCATGTTCTAAGAATAATATTGGATTAATATGGTTAATTAAATAATTGGATTAGGGATTTTTTTAGAGCTTTAACTAATTATGCAAGATTAACTTAAGTTGTGTGCTTGATGGTCTTAAGTGGTAACCTAAGTGACTTAGAACTAATATCCATATTCAACGTATTCTATCTTGTTAAATAATTAGATTAGGAACTAATCAACTTTATCTTGACCTTATCACTTATCACTTTTTTAACGGTTGTGGGTTGTTGAACTCTAAAAATAGAAGTAAGTGTTATGGTATAACATAGGGTTGGAATGAATTCATCTAAGTGCTAAGTGCAACCTCCTATTGATGAGTATTGACTATCTTCAAGAATAAGGCATTAATTATTAAAGTGAAGGAATCACATGAGTCAAGATTGAGTTCGTTACTATAACTGATCAATTATTTTCCGGGTTTGTTCGGAACTATGGTGGCCCTAGTCTACTCTATATGTGTCTATTCCACTAGATTATATGGGGTATGCATACTTAAGGATTAACGGTGTAGTAGTGGTGCCCAGGAGTGTTATACCTTGGAAGGTTGCATTTACGCTAGTCTTCGTTCCACCGGATGTAAATGTAGTTCCCCGGTGTGTTGTGCCCTGGAAGGTCACATTTACGCCAGTTCTATCTGTCTCTTGAATACTTAGTGTGATTAACATAGTGTGATTGATCACTAAAGTAGAGATAATAACCTGAAGTATTTTATTATTATTATTATTATTATTATTATTATTATTATTATTATTATTATTATTATTTATTATTATTATTATTATTATTATTGTTGTTGTTGTTGTTGTTGTTGTTGTTGTTGTTGTTGTTGTTGTTGTTGTTGTTATTGTTGTTGTTGTTGTTGTTGTTATTATTATTATTATTATTATTATTATTATTATTATTATTATTATCATCATCATCTTATGTTACCTATGATCTATTGCCCTATCACATGTTTATTTTGTGCTTACCATGTTTCAACGTGTAAATGCTATGCTCGTAGAATAGTTTAGCTTACCAGTACGTTGCGTACCGACGCCAATTGCAGCGCTGCAATAATACCGGTTGATTTGGGGAAGCAGACACATTAGTTTGTGATGTCCCACAGGTGTGTAAGATTCTTGATGATGAGACTGTTGATCCTTTTGATTATCTGCCTGCAGTTGAGTGATCTTATTCTATGGGTCAGGAGTAGAGTCACTATTATCCGATGCTAATGTTTTGGATTCAGATACCCTTTTTAGACTCTTAGGTCTCGTATTCCCTTTTGTTGTATTTTGAATGTATATATTTGGAATGTACCTCATAACATTGTATTTGCGTTAATTTATGTTATCATCTGGTTCTATCTTTACATCTGTTTAAAGTTATAGTCTTTCTTAACCTCGTACTTAATATGAGAATGGTAAGGAGCCGAACTCGTGTTAAGTATGGCGGTAATTCCCGCTTAGTTTATATATTAGCTTATGAAAAAAAATTCAGCAGTAAATTTTGGGGTTTTACAAATTATTTTTTTTTTGCTTATGATAAACTCAAATATAATAGTAGCCATGTTATTTAGTTAGCAAAATTAAAGATACTATAAAGTTAGGGTTGTATAAATATTTCTTATCTTATAAGCCTAAGTAATAATAATAATAATAATAATAATAATAATAATAATAATAATAATAAAACCTACGCACCTATATGGGTAAACCCAATTAGTATTGTTTAACTTTAGTTATAACTAGTTGGTGAGTTTAACTAAAGGTATTATGAACTGAAGTCGTATTCATATTATTACTTCATCCGGTTAGTAGGCCTTCCAAGAACGAACTTTGACGATCATGACTTCTAATACACATAAAAAAAAATTTATATATAAAAATATAAATAAAGAAAGAGAACACTAGTATTAAATGAAGGTTAGTTAAATTAAGGTTGATTAACGATGTTGTTTAGATTTTAATTAAGACCGGACTTTTAACAGAGAGGACCCCACCACAAGATTCAACCAATCGGCCATTCGAAAGGAAAAGTTAAAATAAAATAATAATAAAAAAGAATCGCAAACCAGCCATAATGTTTGATTCTACCGGAGAGCGTCTATATTTGATTAGTTCGACGGCGCGGATGAGGTGCGGCGGTGCTAGTTATTATCTTAATTAATATGAGTGGGTACGAACAAACCCGTTTTAGTTGTAAATTATTTATATCCGGAAATTATCAACCTTTTACACGTGGGGGCCCTCAGCGGGGCAGCTGTAATAATTTAAACCTAAAAATGCGTAGCGTTCAAAATCACCGCCTCAGACGGCAGCCACACTGACATCTCTCCGTCCGATGACCATGAGGGAAGGACGATTCTTTCGTTTAAAGTCTTCGGTCCATTGTATTTTGTCTATGTATTTGTATCTACTGCTCTTTTGATAGGCCGGCGAGCCGAAGACGCCCAAGGATGAAAATTCTCGATCTAATTCGCCGGTCCGACGGGAAGGCATGGCTGCCCGCGGAATGTTCAATCTTTTTCTCAGTTTTCAAAGATGTACCCACGAAAACTCGATTGCACAAAAACTTACTTTTGAGTTACTGACTTCTCAATAAAATATATTTTTTTTTCTTTTTCTGATAATGACTCTAATTAAAGTCCGAACAAAAATAAAATATCATTAAGTGTTGGGTATAATTTGCGGTAAATTTCGCCTAGGGGAGGGGGAGAAATCCAGATATGGCGAGGGAGAAAGGGTGAGTAGAGGAGATCGACGATTTTGGCCACTGCGGGGTAAATGGGTTCGACAAATATTATCATGAGAAGGGTAACGGATTCGGCAAAAGTCGTCGTTCAAGGCTAATAGGTTCGAAGAAAAAATGTGGTAGGCTGTGTACATCTGAGCTAGGAAGTTCGCCGGAAGGCACTGGCTTTGACAGTGAGCGTCGGATCCAAAAATCCCGAACTCAGACAGTGAGTTTTTTTAGGGGAACGAAATCTTTTATATATACTTGAGCAATCATTTATGACGGGTTTGGAAATTATTTTTAGAGATTATAGGCTCCAACATTGAAGAGAAAGTTATCCTCAAATTTTAGTGAATGGGGGATCGGCTCTGCAGGTTGGGGTTGCATATACTTACTCTTTTTTTTTGGATCGGAGTAAATTAAATGAATGATAAATTTAAAAAATTTAACTAGGTGAAGGGAATGAAGGTGAATTGAAAAAAATATTTTAAAATATTATTTGGATAATATTAATCTAACATAAGTGAATATGTTGTGTGGAAGAAGATGATATAATGTCTCATTATGATTCCTAGTTTATTGCACCATTATTTTACATAAACTCAATCTAACAACCAAGAGAATGAAATATTAGGGGAGGAATTAGCTAAGGGAGACTACAGCTTCTAAGAGTAGAAAACATTAAAAAAACAATACTTAACACTAAAATGCACAACTTAAGTAAGTAGTTATAATTGGAGTAAAGGGAGTCAGGCATTACAACGTAGGTCGAGCTCTATTTGTAGATTCAGTTAGAAGGGGTTGTATCAATACTCTTCCCTTTAGCCGACCCTTGTCCAAAAAGGCATTAAAAAGAATTCAAACTTTAGTATACTTTTATTTTTAATTTTAGGTAGGTTATCATTATTAGTTATTGCATGGGTTAAATTTGATAATATTTTATACTTGAGGTTTCTTCAAATTGTATTATTATTTTTTATTCTAGTAGGTCATGGGACATGAACAAGAATCTAATTGTGCTCCTTCATATTTTTCATGGTCTAAAGGCACTCGTGTTGGTTTATTTCAACCTACTACTTCAGGTATGGATGATTTGTATGTAAACATGGAGGAGGTTCAAAATCAAAACAATGAGGGGCACCTAAGTGATAAAGAAGTAGACCAAGAAATTGATTGTGCTATTTGTACACAAAAAACTAGGAAGTACACTTTAGAAGGAAGTATGCAAAAAAATAAGGGTGTGGCCAAGGCAAAATGCCATCATTGTAAGGCTATTTTAACTTGTGCAACTAGTGGTGGAACCTCACATCTTACAAAGCACATAGAGAAGAATTGCCCTGGAAGACATTTGAGACTTGGGTAAATAGGAGTCAAGCAGCAAAAATTGACTATAAAGACTCAATCCGGTGGCTCAACAAGTTTGGATATAAAGTAAAATAATGATACGTCATTTGATCAAGATATTTTAAGGAGGGAATTGGTGAACATGGTGGTGATGCACAAGTATTTATTATCAATTGTTGACCATATTTGATTTAGGAGATTTGTATAAAGCCTCAATTTTACTTATTTAATGCTTTAGAGTGCTTTCCCCATAAACATATATTTAAAAGGTTGGAACATTTGTTAGGTAAATTTAAGTTTGTAGCTCCTAATGATGATGATTGGCAGTTGGCTCATGTTATATATAAGAAGTTTGAACTTTTTTACAAGACTGCTATGGTTTTCTCCAGAAGAGATTATCCTACTACAAATTTATTTTTTCGAAAAGTATGCATGATTAGAATTGCTTTGAGAAGTTGGCTACAAAGTGATGTTGAGGTCATTAGTTTTATGGCATTAAAGATGGTTGAAAAGTTTGACAAATATTGGCATGAAATTGATTGGATTTTGGCTATTGCTAGTATCTTGGATCCTATAAACAAAATAGATTGGGAGATTATATGATGATGAGGCTCATAATGAATTAGATAGAGTTAGAAACATGTTTGATGCTCTCTTGGTTGAATATCAGAAGAAAGTTGTTGATTATTCTAGTGAGCTTGGTGGTTCTTCTAAAGTTCTATTAAGGAATTCTCTAAAGTGGGCATCACCTCAAACTTCTATTGATGATGAGGATGATGAATTTGCTTTAGTTAAGAAAACTAAAGTAAGAAAAGTAATTATGAGGAGTGAGTTATATCATTACTTGAAAAGTGATACATTGATCGAAAGTGATCTTTTTGATATCCTTAATTTCAAGTATCTAACTCTACAAAATATTGTTAGGGATATACTTGCTATTTCCATTTTCAGTGTGGCTTTAGAAAGTGCTTTTAGCACCAGAAGACGGGTTGTAAGTTCTCATTGTTCGAGACTTCATGTAAAAACTGTGGAGGCATTGATGTATTTACAAAGTTGGATGTTGAAGATATTAAAGGTAATTTTAATCTCTCTTCAATCATAACTTATTACATATTTTATTTTATATGACATCATTTATTATTTATTTGTTTAATATTGTGTAAAGGTACATTGAAGAGTCCATATGCATGTGCTACAATGATAGAAGATTTTGATACTAAGGATGGAGTAGAAGTAATTGACGTTTGTGATATGATACATAATTATTTAATTTTACTTTAATATTATTATTGTATAAAATTTCACCGCGTAAAATTAATTTTTATAATCTTATAAAATTTTAGAATATTGATAATGATGAAGAGGATGATTGATGGAAAATTGCTAATGAATCAATGACTAAGGATATGCCCTGCAGTCCTACTATTGTGTTGATTGTGGAAATAATTTTTACTTGATTTTCATTTTGTTTTTGTTTATATAATTGCATTTTGTCGTTATACTATTTGTATTTGTAAGTAGTGACTTACTATCAGTCTACCACTGAATTGTTGAATGTTGTTTAAATTAGTCCGAGATGGATTTCTGTGGATGTTGTAGCATAGTAGCATAAGTGCATAACATGCAATTATGTCTAATTTTAGCTTTTGATTTTGTGATTGTATCATATTGTTATATTTAAATACATTTGTTTTTATTTAAATATGATATTTTAGCAAGTGTACAGTAGAAATACTGTTTACAACATGCATTAATATATTTTTCGGATATAAAATTATTGGAACCGTTAAGGACTTGAATATCAATGGGTCTGGGTCTAAAATGTTAAGACCCCACGGGTTAGAATGGGTTTGGGTTTGAGTCTTGTTGGACCCAATCCAGACCCGATTTGTTGCCATTCATAGTAGGATGTTTGGTAGATTTTGACAATAGAGGAGGGAATGGGATGAACAGGTTTTGTTGTTGGGAAAGGAATGAGATCGACCGGTTTTGCCATTGGCCGTTGGAGAGGGGGATGATTGTATTAATTATGTTTGTTAATTATAGTTAATTCGATTAAATTTGTTAATTATATTTTTAGATTTGTTATTTTTTTTATTAATTATAGTTATTTGTTAGATATGTTTGAATATATTAAATATGTTTATATTTTTATTAGATTTATTTAGTTTACTAATTTTTATGGAATATATTTAGATAAATTTGGTTGGATTATTGAAAAAATATATCGAGGGATGGGTATGAGATTATCAATGAGATTTATTTTATAAGATACCATAATTAATTATAATTTAATTATTATATTATACTAAACTACTACTAGTAATTAATAACATTATTAATGATGTATTTGATTAATAAAATAAAGGACTAGTTTAAGATATTGTATTTTAGCTATAAGATTTTGTGTGTGTATATATCCGTGGATATTATAATATGAGTTGATATTATAATATTTAATAATTATATTACTATTACCTATATGTTTATATTTAATTTGCGTGATGACTTATTATCTATAATTTATATACTTAATTTTAATTAAATTAATTTTATTATTAAAATTTAAATAAATTATAGATAAGATAAAATTAAAGGTTATTTTGTCACTACTTCTTTTTCCCGCAACTATCACGGTCAATGATGAAAAATTCTTGATCTAACTCGCCGGTCCGAAGGGAAGGTTTGGCTGCACGCCGGGTGTTCCATCTCTTTCTCAAATTTTCAAAGATGTCCCCACGAAAACTCGATTGCACAAAAACTTAATTTTGAGTTTTTGACTTCCCAATACCATTTTCTTTGTTTTCTTTTACTGATACCGACTGTAATTAAAGTCCGAATGAAAATAAAAGGTAAGTACCGAGTGGAATGAAGATTCTATTTTTCTTACTAGTTTTTCAGACGAAGCAGCATCGATCACATAAAATTAGATTTGATGGTGTCAGAGAAGATTATTATTATTATGTACATTTATAATATTATTATAATAATTATATACGATGATATATTAATCCATGATATGACAGGCCTTTTAATTGTACGAGGAAAGAAATAATGTAGATTTCCGGCGTCGAGGTGTTGATTCAAAATGCACGAGGATCTATAGTTGTTGTTATAGTGTCACACTATATATTTACCCAAGCAGTCGGGCATTTCAATTCAACGGACTGGATCCAATTACTTCCTAACGTTGAAAAATTACATCCGCGCCGCGCAGCGGTACATATCTAATCAAATTAAATAATTACATAAAATACACACGCGCGCACATCGCTCATGCATTAATTTAGATTATGTTTGATTTTCAGAAAGTTAGGAGAAAATGAAAAAAAATTATGAAGAAAATATTTTTTAAGTGTTTGGTTAGTAGAAAAATTAAAAGGAAAGAAAATATCAGGTAAAAATGTGGGAAAGTTACGGGACAACAATTTCCTCGACCAAACCTAAGGAAAATACGGATTGAGTGTAGAAAATTCGTCGATCATCTTCGAACTCGATACCTGGACATCAGCTTCTTCGATTTCTACTTCTTCCTCAACCCATCATTCTTCCATTTTCAACGCCTATGACGTCTATCTTTTATGAATGTTCTTCGGTTCTCTGTTTAACTTCAACAATTGACATTGACCGACGATGAATTTGAAGCTTCTTGTCATCGGATAAAAATATGCTTTACCCTGCAGCATAGGCCGCCTGGATGGTAAGGATAACCGTGGGGTGTATAGGAACCGTCTGCAATGTCTTGATGATGTCGTTAATTGTTACCCTAGACGAATGCATCTCCGTCATCATCTTGTCCTGTAAATTTGAGAAATACGCACAATAAGCATAGAATAGTAATGTCGTAAAAGAGGAAACCCCCCCCCCATCCTGTCTTGCGTTGGGGGGTGTGGATGGGTTTGGGTGTTGGGAAAAAAAATAGGGGAATGAAACAGAGGAGAATTACCATGAGGGTTTTCCATGGCATGGTAGGAAGAAGCTTATTGAAAAGCTCAGTAAAACCCAATTTATCAACGACCCAATTATCGCTATCATAGTCTATGATCGTCTTATTGAAGTCGAATACTGAAATGCCCCGAAAAATTCTAATCTTAAATATTATATTTAAATGAGATTTTATTATAAAATTTCATTAAGTATATTACTTTATTTAAAATAAAATAAAATTAATTAGGATAAATCAAGAATAAATTTATAAGTATTTTTATTAGGAGAGAATTTGGGTATTCTAGCTAATTAAGGATTTTATTTTAGGAATTGACTAAATAAATTATTTTATTTAAAATAAGAAGGAGAAAATAGTTCCAAATTAATATTAATTTTATAAATAGTTTAATGGAAGAAAATTAGGGTGTTTTGCTAATTAAAATGGAATTTATGGAAAACCTTTTAAAAATCCTAATTTAGCCTAAAAAGGGATTTAAATATTATTTTATTTAAATATTATTATTTTTAAATATTCTAAATATTCAGATTAATTTAATTGGCCCTAATCTAAATTTTTCTCTTTTCCTTTTTCCTTTTTCCTTTTCCTTCTTCCTTTTTCCTTTCTTTTTCTTTCTTTTTCTTCTTTTTCTTTTTCCTCTCCTTTTCCCTGTTTGGGCTGCCATCTCCTGCGGCCCAAACTTCTCCTTTTTCCTTCCCTGCGGCCCAGCCCGCGCGACCGACGTCCTTTACCGCCCTCGCTGTGCTGCGTTTTTCGTGTTTCTTCACTAACACGCCGCGTTTCATTTAATTAGCCTTCGACCCGCGCCGACCACCCGATTCTCCCCTTTTTCTTTTCTTTCCCAGCCGACCGGACCACCTCCTTTCCTTCTTCCTTCTTCCTCCTTCCTCCTCCGTCGACGCTGCTGCAACTCTCGACCCATCAATGGCGTCTCCGGCTACGGTGATTAATACCGGCCTTTTCTTGCCTCTTTGTCTTCCTCTTAACTCCAGGAATAAATTGAAATAATTATTCGACGTTATCTCTCGCCCGTTTCTTCTCCCCAGCCTCGCGAAAATTTGAAGCAAACCAAACGTTGGTCGACCGTTTTCCGCCGCCGGCTGCCAAAATTCTCGCACCCCATAACTTCCTTCCGACCCCCAAAACCCTATTATACCATCTAAAATCTATAAATAGCTGGATTGTAGGAATATTTGGAGTTTGTTCTTCCCCGAGACCCTAAGCCCGAGCTGCCGCCACCCCAACTTCAGACGCCTCTTCCGCCTCCGTTAGCCAACTTCAGAGCCACCGCTGCATGCCAAATTCTTCCCTGCAACGCCCTCTAGTTAACCAAACTATTTTCAACCTCTCGATTCTACTTGCACGGGCCTCCAAAGTCGTGTCAAGTTGGCTGCTCGTCTCGCCTGAATTTTGACCCCAAATCTTAAACCACCTTCCACCGCCGTGTGCCGCCACCTTTGGCTGCACCACCATCATCATTTTGTCCCTCTCCTCCTGGAAACCATAAACACCTCTTTTATCACCTCAATTCTCCCTATCTTTTTCCTAACATCCATCTTTCCCTCTTTTCTTCTATTTTTCCGGCCACCGCCGCCGCCGCCGTGAACCACAACTTGTGCCGCCTATCTCCAACAGCTTAAGGTTGATCCCTAGACCCTCTCAACCATTTTCCATATTATTATAAGCCTTGATTTAATTTATTTCAATTATTTACATGTAAATACCATTATTATTATTTTTAATATTTATATTCTTAATATGTTTTATTATTATTTGATATAAAATTTATGCTGAATTGTACTTGCAGGGTGGAGAGTGGTAATAAAATAATTTTATTGTTAGTTTCGAATTTTAAGTTATTAATTGAATTATTATAGGATTATTATCATTCTTCTTCTTCTTATTATTATTATTAATATTATAATTATTAAAATAATTATTACTAACGTTTTATTATTTATTCTGGAAAATCTTAGGCCATAATTTTGTATTAACATTTGCACTTACTTATTTGAGTATTATTATTTCTACTATTCTTATAACCATTAATAATAATATTATCATTATCTTTATTATTTTAATATTATTATGTATGTTATTAATTTTATTATTAATATTAAATAAATGGTAAGTCATTAGTTATAAGTAGGGTCGAAACCCCACTTTAAATTTAAAAGCTTATATATTATTATTATTATTATTATTATTATTATTATTATTATTATTATTTATATTCTCATTGATATTAGTTTTATTATCTTTGATATTGTTATATTAGTATCATTATTATCATTAGGGTAAAATCTTTAACCCTATATTATCAAGGTTTATAATATCTCTATTATTTTTATGTCTTTAGCAAAGTTAGAATTTTGTTAAGGTTATTTTATTAGTATGTTATTTTTTGGTCAAAGTTCTAAGGAGGTGTAGGAGTGTGCTCCAAGACCGGTGACATTTTAGGTAAGGGTTTACTAAAGCCATTGTGTGCTTATATGCATTATGTGTTTCATATGCTATGCATTCTATGTTTATGATTATTGATTATGCCGTATATGATATGACGTGGAGTTGAAGTATGTTTTCGTATGGCATGTGTATTATTTGTGTATGACCCTGTAAGACATGCATGTGAGGATGTTGATATGATTTTATGTGGGAGAAAAGATGAAAAAGGAGGATGGGGAGAGAAGTTGACTAATGGAAGTGAGTTGACCTAATTTTATGAATTTATAAGGAATAATCTAATGCATGGTTTTATTTGGAAGAATGTAATTTATGATGTTATATGGGAGAATCGAATTATTGTTTGTTTGGGAGAATCTAATTTATGATTTTAATTGGAGAATCTAATTTATGATTTGTCTGGTGAAATCCAATTTATGGTTTTATATGGGGAAGTTTAATTTATGGTTTGGTATGATTTTATGTGAGAGAATTTAATCTATGGTTTGTATGGAAGAATTTAATTTATGGTTTTAATGGGGAGAATCTAATTTATGGTTTTGCGTGGAAGGATCTAATGTAAGGTTTTATATGGATGAATCTCTTATTTGATATGGTTCAAATCTAGGGTTTGGTATGGATGAATCTTTGGGTTGTATATGGTTTGAACTTAGGGTTTGGTAAGGATGGATACTTAGTTTGGTATGGATGAATCTTTGGGTTTTATATGGTTTGAATCTAGGTTTGGTATGAATGAATCTTTGGGTTATGTGGATTGAATTTAGGGTTTTGTATGATGAGATTTTGGGTTTTGCATAATGGTTAATGGTTGTATGGTGGTATTAGGGTTTGCATGGAAGTTAATAATTGCATGGGATGTGTAAAGTTTGTATGTGAGTGAAGTTTACGTATAGAACGCTGATTTGGGATTTGAGGAAAGTAATGTAAGTGTTGTTTGGGTGATTGAACATTTGAAGGGAAAATAGTGCGTGGAGCATTATATGGGTACGTAGGAAACCGAGCTAGGGTTCGTGTGGATAATTAGGGTTTGGTGCAATTGCTTAGGGTTTTTGCGGTATCAGGTGTTTTTGGTGATTAAAGTGGAGTCATGAGGATGGAATTTATGAGTTACAATGTGTGAAGTGTTAAAGGAGTGATTCATGCATGTCTAGGATGAAAGCCGTTGAATAAGATACTTAAGACACTAATTATTTAAAGTGGAAGATCGTTGAGACGGGACCAACCGATCCACCAGTTCGGAATAGTGGTTAGGGTTCTTACCCTACGTGCAACAGATCCATCGGTAATAATAGTGGTTAGGGTGTTTACCCTATGTGTGACCGATTCACTGGCTATAATAGTGGTTAGGGCATGATGTCCTATGCGTAACCAATCCACCGGTTATAATAGTGGGGGTTCCCGAGCTCAACAACCGCAAACCAGAGTTTTGCTAAAATGCCTAAAAGATACTAATTACTTACAGTGGAACACCATGCGAGCCAGGGCCAACCGATCCACCGGTTAGGAATAGTGGTTAGGACGTGTAGTGTTTCCGATCCATATAATAGTGGTTTCCGTGCCTCCGATCCACCGGCTATAATAGTGGGGGCTTCTGTACTCACATGGATTTGATATAAAGCTTGGTATGTATCGACTTTCGATAAAAGATTAATTAAATAATTAATATGGATTATATGGGCCTTTGTACTTTTACCTGAATTGTTCATATACCTTTATGTTGTTATGTTGGATTATGCCCTGTTATTAATCTGCATGGATTATGTGCTTATGTGTCGGCCTTAGTGATCGGTTACCTTACTCAGTATGTAGCGTACTGATCACCCTTTTTATGGGTGCTGCTCATTCCCACGAGTAGCATGCCCTTCTGACTTGTGCAGGTGGGCGAGACATCAGTCGGGGCTGAGTGTTGAGCATGGTTGGTACGAAGTTAGAGAGTGTTGTGGCTGTATTCTTTCTTTACGCGATTTCATTCCTTTTGTTATTTCTTTGGTATAGTATTTACCATTTTTTGATTCAGTACTCGATTGAGTATTTTAATGAACCATTTATCGGTTGTAAGTTTAATTCTCTTTTGGAAATGAATTACATTTCTTGATGCGTACTCTGATTTTGTTTTACAACCGTTTAATGATTATTTGGAGTTTAGTTTGTATTAATTTTATAATTGATTGTTAATCTCTTCTTTAGCCTTAGCACTTGGTACTGGAACGTTCGGAGAGAACCGGTCTAGTACTAAGTGTGGCGGTAACATTTCCAAAATTCACGGGTTTTAAGTATTTCTATTTTAATTGCTTCCGCTTTTCAAAAAAAAAGTAGTGAATTTTGGGGTGTTACAAATACCACCACGATTCCGCCCGCCATCACAATCGATTTTCCTGATGCTCTGTTCGCAAACTCTCTGTTTCTGCCCCTTCGTACTGTATCTTTGGCCGTAATTCTTGTGACGGAAGTACAGGAAAAGGAGGCTATTTATAAATTATACAGAAGAGAAGGTCGTTGGATATGGAGAGAGTAAAACCATTGATGCCAAAAGAATATTACATTATTGAAGGTATTTCTTTTCCTTTTTTTATATATATATGGAAAATAAGGTTACGCCTTTATCGAACACCACTTCCGCTGAGAAGTCAAGGCATAATTAAAGTGAATATATAATTAAATTTTAATAATCTAAACATATAATTGTAACGTTAAATAAATTTTATTTTAAATTTGATAGGTTTTAATCAAAATCTAATAGGTTTTATCCAATAGATATATAAATGGATATGGATAAATAAACATAATTATAGATATAGAGGGAAAAAATACTCACGGGTTTTGGATACGAATATTGGTATAGATTTTCTTGTTAAGTTTAGGTAACAGATAAGGGGTACCCAATACGTTACTATTCCTAATTAATATTTTATGGAATAAACAAGTGTACTAGTATGAAGCTATATTTTTTTCCCTTTTTATGTTTGTTGTAGCATGTTTTAAATGAAAAGGAATATGAAATATTTTGTATTTTTTTAGTTTTTTTGAAAATTATTGTAAGTTATTCATGTAATATTTTAGAATATTTTTATAAAAAAATTGGAATTAGTATTGATTTTATGGAATTTTTATAAATTTTATGTAATTTTTTTTATGTATCAATATTTTAATTTTAATTTTAATTAAATATATAAAAATATTTAAATAATGACATTTAATTATTCTTAGAATTTTCTTTCTATATACCAAATACTAAAAACGTTTTCCAAGAATTTAATTTTGTACAAAATTTTCTCCAACAACCAAACAAAAGAAAGAAAATTAATTTCTTTCATTTGTTTCCTTCAATTTTCTCTCCTCTACAATTTTTTTTTCACTAAATTTTTTTCAAATCAAACAGGGTCAGAAGGAATCTCACGCCGGTGGTGGCTTCCTGCCACAGTCGGACCGGAGGGATCTCGGTGACGGGACGGACGGTTGAGTCTGCCACCGATGAGAGAGCATCAGAGCAGTACGTTCGATTTTTTTTTTTAATTTTTAGTATTTACTAATTACTAGTAATTTTGAACCGGTGCCCCCCGGGCCCGGTTTTAAAGGGATGGTTGGTGGCAGCGGCGTGCATTTTACATGACGCTGACCGGAAAATGAATACTGCAGGGAAAGAAAACCCGACATGCATGCTGTTCTGTTGATCTGTTGATCGATCGTATGACACTTATTCGCTCTCTCTCCCTCATCTGATCTGATCTGATCAGATCACGAACCCACACACAGAGCTACTACGTACACAGAGGCAGGCTGCAGGCAGAGAGTCCTGGCCTGAAATATATCATCAATCAAGGGCCGGTCGCCCGTCCCGTATCGCTGCTGCTGGCGTGGGGCCCACTTCTGACAGTAAGATCCGCCTAAGGTACGAAAATTGTTGCAGGGGTCTCGGTCAAATATTAGCCTAAACGGTTGAAAATTTATACTTCGGACGACCAGAACCCATTTTGTCCGAGTAGAAAAAGGGTACAAAAGGTTAAAACAAAAGAAAGAAACCCCGCCAGGTAAGCTTGCTGCTGCCTAACATAATCATTAATCAATCCAGTAATAAAAGCATTGCTTGCATGCATATATATATATATATAATGTAATATTAAAAACTATCGTTTATAGATAGAATAAATTATTATAAATACTTTTTTTTAAAATTATACTATTTGAATGTTTAAAAAAAACGGTGATATTTTCGATAAATTTTGTGTATTTATATTTTAGCTTTAGACATTAACTATTGAAGACGGTAAAAAGATTGTTAAAATACACTAGTATTTTTTTTTAAATATTAGACATTTATATTTCAGTTAATAAATCTTAGAAAACTATAATATTTAAGTATTATAAAAAAATATAGTATTATTTTTATAAATATTGATATTCACGTTTTAAATTATTAAAGATGGTAGAAACTACTCAGTGTAGATGGTATAAATTATTAGGTAACAAAATTTGTAAGTAATAGATTGATTTACGGTGCTCGATCGAATCAAACTTCCGACTGCAGATCTTCGGACATCGTAAACGATTCAATCATAGAGTATGGAATTGGAACGCAATGTTATCGAAGATTAATAACGTTAACCTAGGATTTGAGGTTAGATATGCGTCCCTACGTTCGACATCAATATCATTCGAATAAGATACACCAAACATACGTATACCTACATGTTCATATCCATGGTCGCACATACATAATTAAAAGGATTCACAAAACCATCCATTGCCATTGCCAACACGTACATATAATATGTATCTACGTGTACACGCACGCACACCCACCCACCCACCCACCAAATTACAACGCCACCTACGAGTTCGAGCTCCCGATTAATTAAAAAGAGAAGATATAGTATAGTACTAGTATTTAGGTCAATGCAAATAATGCGTATACATACATACATAAATATACCCTACTCATTAGTTAAATTAGTTTTTGGTCATTTACGTACTGCTACTAGGTAAGAACAAGGCGCCGCTAATTAATTAATTAATTCGGGCTTAATTTGATCAGCTCGGCCTCGCGCTCTCTCTCAACATTAATTTCAGCTGATCTACGCCTACCTTTCTTCTTCTTCTTCTTCTTCTTCTTCATAATTAATCAGTTACGAAGACAGTCCCCCAACAGGCAGCCGCGCTGCTTCATCTTTATATTGTCCCTGGCTCGATTAATCATTCTAATTAATTGCAACACCATCAAGCCCTGAGATTTTATGCAACCTTCCGTACGCACGTACCGGCCGCCCAGCTAGCTAGCTAAAGTCAATAGAAGTTAGCTGCAGCGGCATGACTGGTACTGCTACTTTGACTACTAAGACCTTGATGATGATGATGATCAGCGGCTGCAGCTTGAGGAGCCGGCTTAATATCAACAACGGCCCGAGCGTCGTCGAGGTCATCATAATTACAAGAGCTCTCGACCATGGAACTGAAGCTCAGGTGATCGTACGGAAATGGAAACGGAAACCCACCGCCGAACCCGAAATCCGCCAGCAGAAACTCTTCCTCAGCCGTCCTGCCGGCAGAAAGCGGCCCATAATTGCCGTACTGGCTTGTACCATTCTGTTCCATGGTGATCAGCGAGGAAGGCGAGCCTGCCGCCGAAAGATTAGTAGTTCCAGAAGCTTCTAGATTCGCCTCGGCCGAGCCCTTCTGCTGATCGTGCACACCGAGATCAGAAGTCTGGAGAGAATGCTGATGGGTGAAATGAGGGTAGGGGTCGCTGCAGGATGGATTAGAAGGCAAGGCGGGAAGAAAAAGAAGAGCCGCTGAGGGCGTCGACGTTTGGGACAGCAAGGATGAGAAGGTCGGTAAATAAGGGTAGCTCATGTGGGTAGAATTGTAGTAATCGGGGGGTAAGGAAGAAAGGTGGGCATGATGGGAATGGGAGGCGGCGGCGGCGGCGGCGGTTGTTGTGGGGTTATCGTTGTAGTCGGTAGTAGGGACATTGAACGTCGTATTGGATAATTGAATCTGACGACGGCGATGATGATGGGCTCTGTTGTTCATCTTGTTTCCAGCTCCACCGAAGAATTTCTTCTTCAATTTGGTGTTCCAATGATTCTTCACATCATTGTCTGTCCTTCCTGCTAAATTGGCTGCTATCACCGACCATCTAATATATATATATTATACAAAACAAAGTAAGAATAATAAAAAAAAAATCAATCAATCAACAATGGTGTGTTACGTACAATAGAATAATCAGCTTTTCAGAATGAATTAAGGCTGTTAGTGAGTTGAATTCACACCGCACTAGTAATTATGCGGGCGGGTGAAATGAAACCGAAGTGAATTCTGACGAGTAAGAAACAAAGAAAGAAGAACCCAAGTGCAAGTGCGAGTGCGTGCTTGCCTGCTGCCAATTTTTCCATAGAGGGAAACAATGATGTTGTCTTCTTCTTCGGTAAAACCACCATGTTTGATGTCTGGTCTTAGATAATTCAGCCACCTTAATCGGCAGCTCTTTCCGCATCTCTTCAGACCTGATTATATTATATACGATGGATATCATTAAGAAAAAGAAGAAGGAGAAGATGATGAACAAAAAATAAAAATAAAAATTGTGTATGTAACAAAGAAAGAAAGAAAAAATACTACAATAAGAAACATATATAAAATAGCCATGGACAACATGGCCGGTAAGGCCCGCCAGCCCCATCCCCAAAAGTAAAAGAAAAAAAAAACAGAGAAATATAAACGGAAGAGAAAGAGATGAGTAGTGGATGTAACAGTGTGTTCCAGTAAAGGAAGCAAATTAGTGATTGTATCTTTGAACTCGAGACATCACCGAGTGAGATAGGAAAGAAGAAAAATTTAAATATACAGAGGGTAAGGGTAAACGTGAAATGAAAAAAAAAACAGGGGGTGAGAGGAAGAAGAAGTATAAAAAAAAAATTAAATTTAAAGCCAGAGGAGAAGAAATAATTACCAGCCTTTTGAGGAAGAGCGATCCAATTGCCACCGGTACCACAATTCTGAACATAATTTCGAAGCGTTTCGTCTTCTTCAGGAGACCACGGCCCTCTCTTCACATTTGCTTTATCACAACAGGGAGCTCTGCCCATGGCGCGGTTTATCGGCTACCTGCTGCTCACGATTTCAGAGACGACACAGAGGGCCGGGAAAGCTAGCTGGGCCAGGGGAGAGCAGCAGGAAAAGCAGCCGAAAAGAGAGATCGATCGAATTGAACTGATAGGAATTTGGAAGCAAAAAGGAAGAAGAAGAAGAAGAAGAAGAAGAAGAATAAGAGAGAGAGCGCCTTCGTAGGGATCCGGACTTTTTGAGACAGACGCAAATGTAATGCAAGGAGAAAGAGAGGCTCGGAGACAATAATGTCATAGAACAAGAAGCCAAATGACAAATCAAAAGCACTCCCAATGAGCTTAATGTGACGGTTTTTTAAATTAAATACTGCCACCTTGACTTTCTTAACATTGCTTCCTATTTCCTATTTTCATTCTTTTTTGATAAGCACTTATTATTAAGTTTAGTCTATTCGACGACCATTAAATAAATAGCATAACATAAATCCTATGTAAATCCAATAATAAAATAGTAATAAACATATGACGCCTCGTCTCATTGGTCACGACTTACGAGCAAGGTTTTGAACCTTATATTCTTATGCACTCTAATCTTAACCGTGAGATTTCAATGAGTACTTATCAATATGATCAGATGGTTTGATTTATAGATTCGAACACAAGTCTTCACACTCTATTCATAATTAAACTTCCTACATACTATACTATTACCACAGGAAGGAGACTCCCTCGGAAACGACGCCATACTTTATAATTTTCTTTTGCCCTATTAAATTCAATTATAAAAAAAAAAATAGTACCCTTTCTCTTTCACAATATATGACCTATATTTTTTTTAATAATTTATTTTACAATATAGTAATACATATTATAAAAAGTACAAAGCATTAAATGCTTTATTGTTTGTTTTTTCCCTTTTCTTTTTTCCATTGATAATTATAAACAAAGTTAGAGTATTAATTAAAAAACACAATTAATATAAGGATATATTAGTCAATCTAGATATTTTATGAATAAATTTCGACCATTAATTTTTCTTAAAATTCAATCAATTATGCTATAAAAATATAATGGTTATATTTATAATAAAAAATATTTATTTATATATATATATCAAAAGATAGTTAGAATTTATTCTCGAATTACATAACCACAATATTTTAAATACTAAATTAGTATTTCTTAATACGTGTCCTCAAATGTTATAGGTCTTACAATATGAATCAAAAGAAGTAATACTATCAATAAGATCATAATCTAATAATTAAGGCTAGGGTCGGTACCTAGAATGTCTTATGTTCCCATCTTCGTCTCTCGTTATTTAATACCTTTATAATAATTTATATCCGTGTGTGCGGGCTCCTGCAAATTTAAAATTAAGATTAGTATTATTGCTTCTATAGAATTAAAATAATTATAGCCGTCAATTTATACACGCATATAAACTTGCCTTAATGCTCATTTAAGATAGGCTAGCTGATTGAAAACCTTCGGGTGTGTTTCGTGCGGGCTTAAGTGTATTATAATGATACGAACTTTCACTCTTTTAAGGTTTCAGGACCCAATCAACATTTTCGGTCACCTTTTATTATATGTATGTATGTATGTTTGTATAAGTCACTTATAACGATCTAAAGTTTTAAATTTTAAAGGTTTTAGGACAATTTTTTAATACAATCTTAGAACATAAAAAAAAAAAAAAATTTGATGACCTTACTTTTTTTAAATAATTTAAAGACCCTATATATTTTAATAATTTGATGATCTTAAATTAATTATATATATATATATATATATATATATATATATTTTAAGATTTTTTATATCAACTAAAATAATGCGCGTTTTCATAAAATAATATTATAAAATATCACAACATTATACTTAATAATAAGATGTTATATAATACAGAATGTGAGAGAAATTTCATGAGTAATGCTTTTATAGCTATCTTTATTTTGATCGATATAATTTTTAATTATAAAAAATATTTATAAATAAAACACAAAATTATTTCTCCAAATTGAATTGTGGTACCTTATCTTAATTGAATGCGCGGCAATATTGAAGGACCATACATCAAACTATGATAAGTCGTTTGGAAGGTAATGAAGTGAAACAAAAGGAAATAAATTAGTTTATAAGTTTGGTCCATAGTTGATACACGGTTATTTAAAATACATAAAAAAATACCGTATTATATATATAAATATAAAACTTGCTCCATATAAGCGACATTATAATCATTAATATGTCATATTATAGTTGAGAATAGAAAACAATGTGTGTATTATAACACTACATATACTTATTAATATGGACAAGTATTTTTTGTCCATGAGCGAGCATTATTTTAAGTTGATAAGATATATATTTTCAAATTATTTTAAAAAATGGATCTTTAAATTATTTAAAAATATTAAGGTCCTAATCTTATTCCATCTGAATCAAAAATAAAATTATTCTGTCAATTTATACACTTTTTTAATAAAATAAAATAATTTTAAAATTATACTTACACCGTTTGTTGATAAATAATAAATTATTTAATGCAAATACAACTAAAAAAAAGTGAGGTTCAAAATATAAAGTAAGTTTTAACTTTTTAAAAGTTATTTTTTTAATATAAAAATTTAATGATATAAAGTAAGTTCAACATGGGTTTTTTTATATATATTAAAGAAAATAAGGTTCTTAATCCTTTTAAATTTAAAAGTATAAGTCCTTATACATTTATAGTATGTATTTTGGTATTTATGGCCGTAAACGTGACCCAATTTTTTTTTTTTTTTTTATAAATATAACTGCTTTCTTTTAGACCAGCTGAAAAAGTATATATACTGTAGTTTAAAGTGACTGAAAAAGTTAACTAGATCCTTAAACTCTAAAAAAAAAATAAAAAAAAATATTGGAGTCCTTCTAATAATACGCCGAGATCCTTTCGCGTGTCACAAGACTGTAAAGTGTTGCTTAATCAAACTCGAGATTACCGTACGTACATGCATATTTGTAGCCGATTGGATGAAATAAAATTTTCCTTTATCATCAACCCAATAGATATAATACTTAAATGCCCAATTAATGTGTTCCAACTTTCTGAGTGCTGTTCTCATTGGCCTGTTATAAGTGGATCGAAGTGAGTCTTGGTTTGAGAAAGTATTTTAATCTTAATATATATATATATATATATATATATATATATATATATAGATTTAGGTTCTTGTACAAACCATTACTTAAAATACAAATGTAGGAACCTTTAATTACCATTAGATCTAGAAGATTGAAGGGTCAAGATTAAAATAAATTCAAGTTAGTTATTTACTAAATCTTGACCATTGATCAAATACTAATCTAATGGTTATGATTGGTTCCTACAAATGTATTTTAAAAATAGTGTGTATGGGACCTTCATCCTATATATATATATATATATATATATATATATATATATTTAAATTTTTTAATAGATTTATTTTCTTAAGTAAAATATGGCAATAGTTTGCAATAATGGTTGCTCCTTTTTCGAACCGTATTTTATTTGTAATTGTAGTTGTTTAATGTATCATGCTTTATAAAGGTTTTCTTATGGATTTCTTTTTTGACTTAGAACATATTTTACCTTACTAGGTGGATAAAGCACATAGTTTATAATTCTAGACACATGGTTAAATTTATGAGTTTTAGCAGCCATTTTTTTTTTTTGTAAAATTATTGAATGGATGTCGGTTGTTTAATCATACACTGTACTATAAAATATTATAGGGCAATTTATAGAGAGAAGATGAAGGAACAAAAATAAAAGTATACAAAAATATTAGTTTTACTTTTTTAAAATTAAGACAGTATTCTTTCCAAAACAAATATTGCCAGTAGAACTTGTAGACACGGAGGGAGCTAGTACAAAATAATATTAACTTGTAGTATTATTAAGTATTTATTTATATGTTTTGGCTTTAAGTTTTCTTTCGTGTGTTCTAAAGTTACATTAAATTGGTGAAATGGTGTATTAAAAGTACCCATCGACAATGTGTTATTAAAAAATCAAGCTACAAATGTCTCACTTTATCCCATTTGGTACGAAACCAATTGAAAATGAAAATGGAATTAGAAATTAATATATAATTCTATAAATTTAAATTTCTATTTCTATTGCTTGGGACTCAAAGGAAAATGTTATTAATGTTTTGTCAACCGAGGGATTCTATAAAAAAAAAATTGATTACTAGCTAGATATTAGAAAATACCGAGTGAAAAATTTAAAGGAAAAAGGAGAGAGGAAAAAGCAAAAATGAGAGAGTTGGATTATAATTTCAAATCTCGCAAATTAGATATAAGACCTCATATATATAGAGGTAGAATAAAAAAGGAGAAAGAAGGAAAATAATATGCATTCGAGGACAACAAATTACCTTTTTCCTACATAAAGGACTGACGTAACACGGAATTGGTTTGAGACATAAATGAGTGTACTTGGAAGCTCTTAGGCTTATTCTTATCCTTTGGGCCAACACTCTAAGGCCCAATAACACTAGTTTGAAAAAGACTCATATCATCATTCTCTTCAAAATTTCACTCGCTACATAAATCACTTCCGTAGAAGCTAAGCTTTAATTATATTGCTGACGCTTAAGCGCATAAACTACTTCTATGGTATATATAAACTTGGCTTCGATTACAACAAAAGAAAAGATGTAGAATTCAATGAAAATATTGTTTACTTTTTCTATACTAAACAAGATAATTCTAAAAAAGAAGAAGATATTTCTTATCCGTTTCAAATAAGCAGTGTCCAATGTACAGATACTTTACCCGTTCTTAATTGCTATGTATCGTTCTACCAACCAAATTGCTATGTATGGACCAAACTGCATATATATCGCTATATTTCTACAAAGAAAACATGTGTCTCACTACGTACAATATATATCCCAGGCTAGCTATTCATCGTCTTTATTGATGGAAGTGGAACTATCACCATTGTAACTTTGTCATGCGTGTAAGAGAAATAATTGTTGGTCCTTTTCCCTAATTAGACATATCGCTTGGACTGTTCTACTTTGTTTGCTTCATGTTTTTTCCTATTATTCTCATGCATTCATTACCTTCTTATTTTGTTTATACTAAATATGTCTAAATAACAAATAGTATAAATTTTGAAATTAAATTACGATCGGAAAATTGTTGCTTACATAGAAAATGCTTATCCAAACATAAAATTGCATATATACAAAGAGTAAAATGAACTTAATTCATCGGCGACCTGCTACTAAGGTATGCAACTATGAATTAAAGATTTCTCGGTCGCATGTTTTGTGCAGTTGGGTCCATTTTTACCTATGGGTTAGGAATTGCTAGAGTAAAAGCTTTCTCAGCGGTGAGCCAAGCTGCATTATGGGTTAGATGAACCGCAGTTATTTCTTCTTCTCTACAAACCTATTTCCCCTTTGACTAACAAGCAACGACATTTAGGACTTTTCACACCTTGGTTAAGAAAAAGAAGCCTTATAGCCAAACTAAATTAGATTCTATTCACGATCACTATTTCATGCTTAGTTCGGGAAACATATGTTGAGATGAACATGAAGTCACATATATTTACATTTATAGGTGTGTATTAAAAAATAATTACACATATGTTGAGATTAAAGTATACAATATATATGTTGTTTTTTTAGGTATTTAATAAAAGTTTTACGTGTATATTATGATATAAAATAGCTTATAAATAAGTTATAGATAATAAACTTATAATATTTTAAAAATAATATGACAAAATACAATTCCTATACTATACAACATATTACAGGGTGTAACACCATGCAATATGTGCCATATCAAGATTTTAATAATAAAAAACGAAGAAATCATCTGTGTTCAATTATTCTTCTCTTTCAAATAAATTCTCATTAGTGTTTAAGTAATCTTTCATTATTAATGTACTATTTTTCGTGCTAATATTTCATCATTAATGTATTTATTTTTACTAACAAGTTTATCTTTCACCACTATTGTACTAATTTTTGGCCACTAATGTACTAATTTTTCATCAGCGAGTTGGCATCTACCATCATTTTGCTTCAAAAATAATCTTTTACCACTAATGTACTTATCTTTCACTATTCATGTGCTAATCTTTCACCATTAATGTAATGATATTTCACTAGAGAGTTGATCTTCCACCATTATTACTTAAAACTAATCTTTGACACTAATGTATTTAGTTTTCACTAGCGAGTTGATCTTTTACTATTATTCTACTTTAAGCTGATCTTTTACCACTAATGTACTAATATTTCACTAGTAATGTACCAATCTTTCACCACTAATGTAACGATATTTTATTAGCGAGTTGATATTCCATTATTATTATACTTAAAACTAATATTTTGCCAATAGTGTACCGATTTTTTTACCACTAATATATTTATTTTTCATGACCAAGTTGATATTTCATTATTATTTTACTTAAAACTGGTTTTTCACCATTAATGTACCGATCTTTTACTAGCTAGTGAGATAATTTTCTACCATGATCATACTTACAGCTAATTTTTCACCACTAATACACTGGATTTTCACCATTTTACCATGGTCATTTCTCCTTCTCTTTTGTCATTTATATAAAGGATATATATAACGAGACAATTAGACATTGTACATTTAAATTTTAATACAAGGCCTCCAATATATATGAGACGACCTTGGCTATTGTCCTAAATATGTCTGCTTGAACAGTTGGTTATATCAAATATTCGTTCATTGGTTTAATGGTAATCCTAAAATAAAATAAAATAGTAGTCAAAAAGTAAAATAAGATCATGACCGCTTAGATTGTATTTTTGTTTTTGTTCGTGGAACATGTACTATGGCCTCTGTTGGTACATTTGCGTGGAGTTTGACACAGGTGTTCACGTGATCAGGAGTGTTCAGCTGGTGTGGGCATTCAAAGGAGCTAAAGAGGCCGCAAGAAGAGGAAATGATCAGCTTAAGACACTAGAGCTATGTCTGTCATAGGATCAAGGAGATGAATCGACTGGTCTAATCTTGCCCACAGATGGTTGAGATGGCTGTTCCGGAAGAGGCATGATATATAAGCAAGATTTGGTTGCGACTTAGAGATGCCGGGCTTGAAATGATTGAAGCTAGAGAAGTATTGCCGGCGTCTACTTTTATGCTTTGGGAACATTTCAGGCGTGTTTTGTTTTGCTGTCATGTACACAGGACTGCGGAAATCTGAGAAGGTTATGTTTTGCCTGTTATCAGGTGTGGGTGGGCTGTCGTGTTTAATGTTGTTATTAATTGAGCACGGGATTTACGGTGGTCATGGACGTTGGATGAAAGGCAGTGAATCAGCTGACCTAAGTTCTTCTGATCTCATTCATATTCCACTCGTTTAATAAATAGGTAGGATTAGGTTGGCTACACTTAGAAGGACTGTTTTAGATTAATCTTATATTAGACTAGATTAATTACTACATATCTAATTGTTATTAAATCTGATCGTTTTGGGCATTGAATTAATGAGCTAGCTAACTTAGCTGATTCTAACGGTTAGTATTTTGGTTATTGATTAGCCGAGTGCAGTAGAAAAAGGTTGGCTACAAATATATTTCATGATAGGAGATATCGAAGGTATGAAGATTGTATTAACTGTTATAGAGAATAATACAAGAAGTAGCCACGTTTAGTTGAGACTAATCTCATCTCTTCCTTCTCTGTTATATTCATTTCTTGAAGTGTTTAGTATCAGTTCTTTGATTCTTTATTCATTGTTCTTGATTGTTAAAGGATATTAAACCTAACTAATCTCTGTTTACCTATCTAACAAAATAAATTTAAAATAAAATTTAGTTTTGATTTATTTAACTAACATATGAGTTTATTCCAGCCAATCTCACAAGCTTGAAAGTTGAAACATAAGTTAATTTTTTTTAGTTCGGTCCGTTTAATAACAAATCAAATCAAAATATAAATAAGTTAAAGCGAGCTGACTCATTAGCCGATTCATCTATTTTGCGGTCCTAGTTGGATGTATATTCTATTATATCTTTGAATAGTTTGTTTAGGTAAATGATTGATATTTATTATAAATCCTTTCTAAAAGGTGCGATAAACCACGTGCAATGTTGCAAACTACATTTTGATCAATACAAGTTCATTTATTATAAGCTTATTAATATTAAATGTATGTAGCTTTTTTTTTGTTTGATAATTTATACTCAATATAGGAGAGGGAACCTAGAACATTAAAAATCTAAATCCCTAAATCATAGTGAAAAAAAATCTCAAATCGATGAGCACGGTCGAGCGGACCCACTAGAACCCGCGGAACACCAAAACAGACAAAACAAAAACCTACAACCAGGTACAAAAATATGTCACCCTTCCTAAACCCTGCTTTGCCAAGGAATCTGCCACATGATTCTCTTCTCTGGGTCGGTGAATAATTTGAATATTCCCCCAAGTCTTTCTGAAACTCCGAATTCTATTCAAAGCAAAGTTACACTACCACGACCCCATTCCTCCTCATTACACCATTTAACCGCCTTAAGAGAGTCGGACTCAGACACCAGGGAGAAGTTTCTCAACCAATTCTTCCCTGTCATAAGTTGAATGGAAAAACTAATGGCGTTCACCTCTGCTTCATTCACATCCATAAAGGCACATGGGTGCGAGAAGATACAACAAAAGGAGCCATGACATTCTCTAAGTACTCCCCCGAGATCCCCTTTTTTGTTCTTCTCCGAAATCGAGGCATCCATGTTCCATTTTAGAACTCCATTCTCCGGAGGAGCCCATTCGGGGGATACGACAATTGACAGTCTAGATCTGATTTGATTAAACTTCCACTTGAGACACTCAAGGTACCAAGCCACTTCACTAGGTGGGTAAGGAAACTTCATTCCCCAAGCTTCAATCCACCAGCCTAGCCTTAAAAGAATAAGTTGTTTAACGCTACCCAAGGAAGAAGACTTCTTCTGGAAGAATCTCTCATTTCATTCTTTCCAAATTGACCAAATGATTATCAAGAAAATATCCCTCCACACTTTTCAGAAGAACTCTCCAAACCAACAGCAACTATATTAACTGAAAGCATCTAAGGCTGAAAGAGGTAGGACCTATGAGATATTCCACGATTTGCACCACCAAGTCCGAAGCTCCCAAGACACCTTGCAATGTAAAAAGAGGTGGTTACAATCCTCCTCTCCCTCTCCACACATGACGCATAACACTTGTTAAGCAAATGAGATACGACATTCTTTCAGTTTAGCCAATGTAGAAACCTTCCCCAAAAGGACACACCGCACAAACAGTTTCACCCGAGGTAGGACTAGACCCGTCCACAATTTATTTGCTACTGACATCACCGGAGTAGAGAGGTTAGAGGATAAAAATCTGCAACCTTTCCTCATTGAGAAGAGACCCTTGCGATCGTGTTTCCAAACAAAACAATCCTTCGCTCCCTGCAATAAAGCAAACCAAATCTAACTCTTCTAGAAGCTTGCCTACCAGTTCCTCCTCCCAGTCACAAAGGTTACGACGCTACTGCAAAACCCACACCCACTTTGATCCATCCCAAAAGCCCATATCCGAAATAGAGGCATTCTTATAAATAGTCAAGCTAAAAAGTCGTGGAAATACTATACTCAACTGCCTTTCTCCCAACAAAACTTCATGCTAGAAACTAGTAGTGGTACCACTCTCCATTGATTTTCAAATCCCTTGTACTAGGGAAATTCTGACCTCCTCCTTGCTCCACAAAGACTTGCAAATTTGCTGCCACACACCCCCAGTCTTGGGAACTTTCCACAAGCGAGGATCCTCAGCGAACGAGTCTCCATATTTGCCTACAATGCAGGACTTCCATAGTGCTACATTTGTATGGAGCAGCTTCCACTCCCATTTGAACAACATACATGCATTCCTTGATGCAAGGAAACCCACTCTAAGACCCCCTTATTCCTTCGAAGCCCGGATAGCCGACCATCGAAGCAAAGCTCTCTTATTCCTACCTTCTGCATTTAAACCCCATTAGAAATTCCTTTGTATCTTGTAAATTTGTTGTTCAACGGTCTTGGGCATTTGAAATAAAGAGAGAAAATACGTCAGAAGGTTCATTAATTTTTTTTTCACGAATAGAAGGCGCCCCCATTGATAGATTCTTATTCTTCCTTGATAATAATTTCTACTCCGTTCTACGAATGAAAGGCTCCCATATCCAGGCACCTCCTCCCTTACTTCCTAGCAGCAATCCCTGATATGATATTGGTAGCTCATCAGTTTTGCATTTCAACTTGGATGCAACCTCCCTTATAAATTCCCTTCGGACATTGACCCTGATTAGAGAGCTTTTGCATCAATTCACTTTTAGCTCTGAAGCCAAGTGAAAGGCGAAGAGGATTGATTTAACATTACTGAGGAATACTCCATTTGCCTCGCAAAGGACCAGCGTGTCATCCGCAACTGAATATGGGTTAATTTAGGTCCCCCTGATATAACTCCAGACCTTCTATCAGACTTAATTCAGACGCCTTCTTAAAACACATATTAAGAACTTCCACTGCTATGGTGAAAAGGAACGGAGACAAAGTGTCCCCTTGACGCAAGCCACGTTCTAGCTTGAACGGAGTCGTAGGTGACCCATTTATCAGGATAGAAGCCGATGTTGTGCTCAAACATGAAGAAATTCACATTTTCCAATTTTTCAAAAAACCCATATGCTCCAAAGCCCACCTTAGGAAGTCATAGGAAATACTATCGTAAGCCTTGTGAAAATCTATTTTGAAGATAAAAGCTTCACGACCAGACTTCTTATAAGAATCTATGACTTCATTTGCTACAAAACCTCATCTAAAATTTGTCTACCTTCAAAAAAGCCATTTGATTTTCATCAATGATGCTACCCAAGACCCTTCTCAACCTTCCCGCTAGCATCTTGGACAAGATTTTATACCAACAGCCAACCATGCTAATAGGTATAAAATCCTTTAACTCCTCCAATCTGTGCTTCTTGGGAACGAGACTGATATTCGTCATGTTCATACCTCTCGGTATCTCTCCCGACTGCCAAAAATGCTGAAGTCCTTGTGAAAAATCCTTCTTCAGAACATGCTAGGTTTTTTTGATAAACAAAAAATTAAAGCCATCGGGCTCCGGTGCTTTGGAATTGTCACAAGATTGCACAACTCCCCATATCTCGCTATCCGTAAAGGGTGGGATAAGCATTTCAGCTTGACTCTCTCCAAGTAGCTAAAATGGGAGGCCCTTTAGTTTTGGCCTTGAGCACCAATCTTCCTTGTACAACCTCTGAAAAAAATCTCTTGTCTCTGTCTTGATCTCCTCCCAATCAAAAATTTTCCTTCCCTCTATATTTAGAGAAATAATTCTATTGGAACCCCTACTTGTTGATACAAAATTCTAGAAGTATTTAGAGTTTTGATCACCCAGTTTAATCAATCTAGCTCTTGATAATTGGGCCTAGTTTAAATGTATGTAGTTAGAAGTACGATTGAGTTACATATGCATGTACTTAATATAGTTGGATTGATTCTAAAATACCTCCTCTCATTGCACACCTATATTTCTTTATACGCACCCCTATATCCCCTCCTTTTTTACATTTCCAAAATTACCCTCAGCCAAATCTCCCTCTTCTCTTAGTCTCTCCTGTTTCTCCCTTATCTCTTAGTCTCTTCCGTTTTGCATTTAGTGGTCTGATTGCTCCTCTTCAATCTAAGTGATATATTTATTATTATTATTATTAATTTTTTTATATCTAAATCCTTTGTGTAGCATGATTTGTGTGTTGTGTTGGATTGATTATCTAGGAAAATCTACGAAATAGGGCAGGGACGAACAGGTGAATCGCATGTAGGGGGACGAATGGGTGAGTTGAGCGCAAAGGGAGGGGAACCTATAGGCAAGCCACCAGTTGAGGCCGTAAGGCTCTGGGTAAGAGCCCTGTAGTTCTCCCCCCATCCTAAGCGTGGATTTCCCCTAACATCCCACAACCTACGCACCAACGACCTATCGCCTTCCCCCTTATACTTGAATTAAGGGGAAAAAACCGATCGACTGGGCTATAGGTGGACCGCTCGCTGCCGAATGCAGGCTATGGGTGGACTGCCCATCTCTTTGGTTTGGCTAGGGGTAGACCACCCGTCGGTTTGCTTCATCTACAAATGACTGACCTGTTGGCCTTGTGCTTACGATGGATGGTTCACTCGCACATTGGCCATATGTTCGGGTGGATCACCCATCACACACTCTTGGCGACGGATGGTTCACCTGTTGTTGTGCCATTCAGTCCGGATGATTCACCTGTAACCTTTAAATTCTATAAAAAAAATTAATTACCATAATTTTTTCTATTTTGTTTTCCATGAGATAATGCTCCATAGATTAATTTAGATAATAAAAAATTGGTTGAATTAAGTTTGAGGAAGTTAGAAAATAGAGAAAAGAAGAAGGTGTGAAAAGAGATAGATTTGAGTTGCAGTTGTAAAAATAAAAAGGCTCGATGTGTCAAAAAGAAAAAAAAATTGGTCTTATAAGGTATAAAGTTAATAAAAGGGGTGTGTATTTAATATGCTCCATTCTAAAATTGTGCTAACTAGCAGGTCATAGTATCTAATTATTAACCTTACAAAGTCAACCTGATCCGAATAACTCAAATCCGAATCCATTTTTGATCTAAAAATTTAAATTCTATCTCAACCCAAAATTGATATGAAAATTAATCTAAAATTTGCTAACCTAATAATGACCTGTAACCCAATTGTCTCAACCCCAAATAACCCAATCCAAACTCATTTTATATTCGGACATAATTCGATAATGATACACACCTAAATTGACTAAAATTAAAGTGACCCAATCTGAAAGAGCCTAGCCCATATCAGAGCATATAAATTAACACAAATTAAAGTCAACTTCGTATATAGAAATAATATTTTACTTTATATATATTGTTACATAAACATCAATAAATTATATTTTTAATAAAATATTGTATAAAAGAATATAATACTCAGTGTATCAAATAAAACTAAAATATGATTTTCTCACTTTATTTTATATCATATTTGTACGGAATATATGAGATCAAGAAAGATCATACTAATTGTTGTCATATTTCTTATTATAAACATAAAAAATATAATTACATTTATAGTTATTATTATTATAAAATCTTTATTACTACTAAACAATAATAACTTTTATATTTCTAATAGTAATTATTACTAAATTTTAAAACATAATAACAATTAATATGCTCCATTCTATAATTATTACAAAAGTTATAACAAAAATTATAATTATATGTATAATGATAAATATAATAATAATCATCACATATTATGATAATAATTTTTTTATTACATGATTATACATATTATAATAAGCATAATAGTAATGACAAATAATACAATGTAACGTATTTGATATATTAAATTAATAACAAATAATATTAACTTAAATTCTAAACCAAATTCATTAGGTTCAAACTTGATCCTACTCAAAATCAAACCTGACTCAAATTAAATCCAATGGTATATTTATATATCTAAATTCAAAGAAGCCTAGTAGGCTAGTTTTGAATTTGATACAATATTCATTCGATTGGATTTGACTTGATTTCACCTGAATCAACATAAATCTAAATTGAGCTTAAACTCAAAATAGATTTGGCTCAATTTAAACTATAATTAATTGCATATAAATTTGATTTAACTAATTTTAAAATAATCTGACACAAACATGATGCCCACGACACATATGATATCTCTCATAATTATCAACGAAGGGTAGGGATATGTCAATAATGAAATTATCTCATTGGAGGAGTGTTTTCGAATTTTGAAAAAAGTCGTTCATATCCTTGGGGCCATTATCATGCCACATTTATGATCGATGTTAAGTCTTCAAACGTTACACTTCCAAGCCAACGAGTATACGTCAAAAATGAACTTTGTGGTCCCGCCCTTACGAACCACGCTCCTTACTTTTCTAGTTACTACAATACTATCGATTTGACCTACATTACAAGTTACAAGTGAGCTGTATCTTTCAAAGCTTGTACGATCAGAATGTTAGAAGTTTTTGGAAAGTGGATACAGTTATGTAAGAAGTAGAATAATATTTCGGATAATTCTTTTAGGCAAGTATGTTTTCTTTAAAATTTCATTTTCACATTTTAAAAATTAAGGGTTATACAAAATAAATTTTAAAATATAAAAAAATAACTAATTGTTTTAGTAGTTTTCTACAATAATTTACTAGTTTGTAATTATTTCCAATAAAAGTTGAGACTTTTGACGGAAGAAAAAAGAAAGTGGGAATGGAAAAAAAATTGATATTCCATTCTTTAGTTCATATTTCTATTTATAAGCACATAAGATAACGATTAAGATTTAAATTTTAATTCAAATTTTGTCAAAAAATGACCAAAATAATTACGTCAAAATTTGAATTTATATTTTATTATTATTGTGCGCCAAAGTTTAAACATCAAAAGTTAAATTCAATTTTAAATTTCATAATTATTAAGATCCAAAATAAACACAAAAAATCTAAAACTTAAATTTAAATTCGATATTTTTCAATCATCGCTCATTTAATTTAAATGCACATTTTGATTCCCCACAACTTCTAACTATGTAATACTTAATTAAATCATATGTATAAATCAAACTTATATATTTATTCTAAAATTTCCAACAATCCTCATTTATTTTGGAGTAAACAAAGTTGAAAAATCCTTGGATAATAACAAACTTCCAAACTTATGCATAATAAAAGTATTAGAAGATTGAACTTTTACTTAGTATAATATACTTAACAATGGTTCAGATTATAATGATTGCCATTGCATTGAATCGTACATCGACATTGAACTAGAGAAAGTACTATACACATGAGATTAATACAAACACAATAAAAACTCTTGACACTATTTATATTAAGCTTTGTGTCCATATTCATTCATGAGTATAATTTAAAGTTAAGTCCCTAAACTTGATTGAAGTAACCATATTTCATACTCATATAGGTAGATTTTTCTTTCTTGTACCTTTAAACAAGGTACTTTATCAAAAGAACCATTAAGAAAGTTTTTCAACCTACTTATATTGTAGTAACCAAGAATTTAAAGTGCTTGCACTTATAGAGTGAAGTACTTATCCTCATTAAATATAAGATACAATGTTGTATTATAGGTTGAGTTGAGTTTCCATTCATTCTTGATTTGAAAATAAATTATTCAAACCCATCCCTAGAGATGTTTTGCACACCAAGTCTTTAGAATTTTTTTGTCAAAGGATCAGGTAGATTACACTTAGACCATGCAAAATCAATAGTAACAACCCTAACTTTTATGAGTGCTTGCAAAAAACTATGCCTCACACTTATGTGCCTTGATTTCCCATTATACACTTAACTATAGGCTTTAGATAATTTGGATGCACTTTGACAATCGATAGAAATATGTGACATAAGCTTTGTCCAACTAGGAACTTCACATAGAAAATTTCCAATTCATTATGTCTCTTTGCGTGTTAATGCTAATGAAATAAACTCTAGGGCCATTATAGAATCTGATATGCAACTTTGTTTCTTGGATTCCAAAAAAACAACTTTTCCTCCTAGGAGAAATTCCTAACTAGTAGTAGATGAATAATCTTCTTAGCTAGTGATCCAACTTACATATGAAAACCCTTCTAATATAGACATATTTCCTTTATATACCCAACCATAATTCATGGTTTCCTTTGAATACCTTAGAATTCTCTTCAAGGATTGCTAGTGAAGCATACTAGAATTATTATTATACCTACTTAGTTGACCCGCTACTAATGCAATATTAGGTCTAGTGTTGTCATGACATATATCAAGCATCTTATTACTCTTTCACACTCATGGTATGAGATAGTACTTTCATTATTAGACATAGGTGACTAGTCATAACAATTACACCTTTTAATAACTTTCTCAACATAATAAGATTGCTACATTGTTCTTTGTAATCTTTATTCTAAGGATTACGTCAGCCTCTCTAATATCTTTCATAGCGAAACAACTAGAATTTTTTTTCTTATTATATTTTCTCTAAATCAGTCCCAAAAAGAATTATATTATCTACATATAAAGAAATGATACTTTTAATATCCTATTTGTAGAAATTCTAATTATAAGATTGAAATTTATGTGTAATTATTTATAAAAATTATTTTAGCATATTTTGTATTGAATATATTATTATTATTATTATTATTATTATTATTATTATGTATATTATTATGGTGTATTATATATAAATTAAATTAGGTTAAAATTTGGGTTATTAGTTTTAACCATAGTTGTAACACCCCCAAAATTCACTACTGAAAATTTTTGTTTTATTAAAAGTTAAGCGGAAGTAAAAACATTAAATTTTGGTGATGCTACCGCTACACTAGGTACCATACTGATTTACTTCTACCGTTACAGTACCAAGTATTAAGGCTTAGAAAGAAAGCGAATATATTTTACACCAAACCAAGTTATAGAATTAAATCGGAGTTGCACATTAAAGACGTTATGAAATGTTACAAGAAGATAAAATCATTTCACAAGATAATATAAAAGCATAAAAGGTAAATTTAAAATCTTTCTGTAAGCCCTTACACTCTTACCCGAAAGGAACTCGAAAAGTACTTGCGACTAGCTTGCAATGGACACTGCCCATTAAATAGGTAGGGGCTCACAAACAGAATCCTTTAGTACTATGGTACTGAGTAATCATTTATACAAAACTAAAAGACAGGGTTCGCATATAACACATCATACAAATAAGAGCAATTACACAATGCATATAAATAACACAACAACAATAAGAATTGTATATTTACTTAGCATTTCCAGCACTTACCATGAGGGATAGGCACCCGGGACATATTTATACTATAACAATAGATCAAAATGGTGAAATCAATAATTTCTAGTCTTAAGCCATTAATTGAACATTATTCAACATCATCTCTCAAATTATATCCACGTGAGTAAGGGAACCCTACTATTATAGCCGGTGGATAAAAATTATACTCTAGGGTATAACGCACCTGGCCACTATTATTTGTTAGAGGATCAGTCTCCAGGGAAAAATGCTCATAGCCACTATTCTATTCGGTGGATCGGTTTGGCCTTGACTCATATGGTGTCTTACTATAAGTGATTAGTGTCTTTTCCATGATTCGTTATCATCTAAAGTTTGGTTTATTGAGCTTGGGATCCCCCACTATTATAGCTGGTGGAACAAAATACACTCTAGGGCAACACATACCTGACCACTATTATAACCGGTGGATTAGTACACATATACAACCTCCACGGTGAAATGCTCCTAGCCACGATTATAACCAGTGGACTGGTACAAATGATATAATCCATCTGGCCTGGCTCAATAATCTTCCACTTTAAATGATTAGTATTTTTCCATTTAATTAACACAATAATTCCATTTATTTAACTTGAGGGGGAGATCACGAACCTAGAGACACAAAGGTACACTAGTCATACTAGTACATACAAGCAGCACAATACCCTCCAACCATCAACCTAGGGGCAGAAAGGTACCCTAGTTGCACAGGTGCACGAGGAAATACAATACCCTACCGACACTGACACCTAATCTATAAGTATGCATACCCCTTAAGTAGGTCCGTAGAGCTAAATATAGTAAGATGTAGGGCCTGGTTGGGGCATTAAGGCACACCAACAAAATCCAAAATAATCATGGGCTAAACCACGTCTTTAGGGTAGCAACCCCTAAAGATCCACCATTCATGATCTTGAGGTCTTCCACTTTAATTATTAGTGTCTTAATTAAGATGACTACAAGAAACACAACAATCAAATACTTATTATTATTATTATTATTATTATTATTATTATTATTATTATTATTATTATTATTATTATTGTGTTGTTAAGAAATCATTAATAACACTATTTTTCATGTTAACTTAGATAGTTCACTAAGGCTAACCTAGGTTCCAACTTTTATACTTAGGCACCTTAGGTTAAAATGACCAAAATGCCCCTAAGGCTAAGGCCTGCTCTTATCATCTACTTTCATCATAGAATTTATTTCCATTTATTCACATGCCACAATAGGTTATCATATCATAATTATACTACTGGTTATAGAATCAAGTACTCTATACTAAAGGAAAATTGAACACATAAATCCTAACATGTACTTCTAGCACATCCCGTACACATTTTCATGCATAATTAATAGTTAAGGTACCTCTTGCATGATTATGAAATAAGCATCATATCATACCATTAATTATCCATTCAACCCTATACCATGCATTATCCTTATGATATTCACCGATTTATCGAAATACCCTTATCCTTATAATATACATGGTTATACTTAAACAAGTGATACTAAGGCCATAAACCATTATTCGATTATTTAATATCCCTTGTGCCTTATTATAGAGGCTTATTAAATCCATTGCCATGTTATATGCAAATTACTTATTTACCTTTCCTCACTTACAAATTACCAATATACCCCTCTTGCTTGCCTATCTACTAAAATACCCCTTTACTTGTCAAATTATCAAATTACCTCTCCTCCTTGTATAATTACCAAAAGTACCCATCATACTTATTAAATTACCAAATTACCCTTCATACTTGTTAACAATTACCCTTCTTATTTGTATATTTACCAAAATATCCTTCATACTCATCAAATTACCAAATTACCCTTCATCCTTAAATAATTACTAACATCCCCTTCATACTTGTATAATTACCAAAATACCCTTTTTAGTTGTTAAATTACCAAATTGCTCTTTTCTTTCATGAAATTAATAAATTACCCTTCGTACTCAATTCTTTCCCAATATATCATTTTTATTCCTTAAATTACCAAGTTACCCTTCTTACTTGTTAAATTACCAAAATATCCTTTTTATTCATTAAATTACCAAGTTATCCCTTTTTCATGTCAAAATTACCAAACTACCTGTCTTACTTATTAAATTACCATATTACCCTTTTTATTCATAAAATTACCAAGTTACCCATTTTCATGCCAAAATTACCAAAATATCCTTAACACATAAAATGTTAATACCCATGGTCCACATGCATTATCTAACACCACCAACCTTTATTATTCATTATTAATACCGATTATCACCTACCATATAAACTTATTTAGGCCATACCGTTTGTGCAAGTAAAATTACTAAAATGGCCCTAATGCTCATATTAACATTTTCTCTACTACAAATGAACTTATTTGCTTATCATGACATATGCGTGCATATAATATTATTATTAACAACAAGGATCATTTCTTAACCATCAGTTCTACACATGACACATTTCATAATATAGTATGCTTTTCACTTCAACTACCAACATATGCTACAGATCATGATATACTTAACATCACATAATTTCAAAAACCCTAATGTTCTAGCATACTGTCTCAATAATGGATATAGTTGAAACAAGAATAAAGGCACTTAAAGATAATTATATTAAAAAAAAAGCTAGGTAGCCATTTAGTTGCTCTAAATAATTACTCCCACCATCCTAATGGGAGGGTTTGGTGTTTATGGGATCCCAAAATATGGTAAACTAAGTTAACTAGTGCATATGCACAAGGTCTCCATGTTGGAATCACATGTATTAGCACTAGTATCATATTCTTTGCCTCCTTCATTTATGTTCAGAACCATGTAAGTGATAAAAGATATCTATGGCATTGGTTGGAATCCACAACAATAAGAGATGCACCTTAGATTATTATAGGTGACTTCAGTGTGGTCTTACATAACAATGAAAATTTTCAAGGTGCGACCATAAATTTGGGGGATGTGGAGGAGTTTTAGGCATGTCAAATTAATATAATGGTAGAGAACTTGCACTACACTAAACATACCTTCATGTGGAGCAACAACTTAATAGGGGAGAATTGAACAATGTGCAAGCTTGATCATACTTCGAAATCTCTATAGTTGAATTCCGATCTACCTTTTTTTTCACATATAATAGTTCAACCTTGGCTAATTTAGACCAGCCAAGACTACAATTCAAAAGTATGATTAAATTCTTTGATACATAGACGCATGATGGAAACTTAAAAAAATATAGTATCAAGAGTTGGGAAACAACAATATGCTAGATCTAGTTTTACTAGAATCAAGAATGCTTTGTATCACCTTAAGCATAAATTAAATTAGCTTAACAAGGCTAAGTTTGGAAGCATTTCCACTAAGGTTACAAACCAAAGGAGTATACTTGATGATTTCTTGAAACCGCTTACTATGAACCTATCTAATAATAAGGGATACAAGTAGGGATATAAATGGGGCTGGTTATACCTGAAACCCAACAGATACTTAAATAGATATTGAGAAATGGAAATGGATATAGATATAGAGGATGGAAGAAAATAACCACTGAGTTTGTGTATGAATATAGGTAAGGGGTATCCATATATGTATTAATATCCATATCTAGACTCATTTACCTAATATATAATTAACCTTTTACCCTTGATTTTAAAATAAATATAATATAATATTAAGGTTAAAATTATCATTTAGCTTAACTCTAAATGGATTTATCTATTGAGTAATAATTTTTTCCACTAGATAATATCTATTAATGGGTAAATGAGTTATCCATCGGGTAATGGATATCCGATGGATATGAATACAGATGTGTTAATTGATACCTATTCAGGTATAGATACAAATTTAGGTATGAATTTTCTTGTCAAATATGAATATAGGTATGGGGGGACCCACCTCACTTGGAACCTTAGATACAAGAGTGTATCAAGTTGATCATTATGCTATTTGTGAAGAGAGATTTCTAAAGCAAAAATTAGGCATAAAATGGATATAATTAGGGATTCTTATACTCATTTATTCTTTGCCAACATGAAAGATAGACAAGTTTGATAAAAGATGACCAAAATTTACAACTTGACGATACTAGAGTTAATCATCATAACTCAATGAAGGAGACATTTAATGGTTTTTACAAAATTTTACTTCATTGTGTCATTCCCAACACAGAGCCAATAGACTTCCTGATTCTACAACATGGGTTATTTGTGAATCTTCACGAGAAATAGTAACTAATGAAACCTATCTCTCTAGATGAAGTTAAGTCATCATTATTCTTGATTAGGGAAACCAAGGTTTCCTTAATTAGAGATTAGTGTCCTTTTTAGTAAAGATACATGCCGCATTTAGGAACTATATGTACAACGTGTATTTGTATTTGAAATCCTATTTGATAATGTTATATGGATAATGTTGATTATGATAATGCTATTATATGATATCTTAAAAGTGAAAAAATGTGAAAGTAAGTGTCAGACACCTTTATGTTGGAGTGAAATCAATGAGACTGTTGTTCTTGGACCTAAGATGATTAAGGAAACCAATCCAGGATAGGATGAAGGAAGCTTAGAGTTAACTGAGGAGCTATACAGATTAGATGTGTCATAGTGAAGGATTTGAGTTAGGGGATAGACTTATGTTGAGGGTCTCACCCACTAAGGGGGTGTAGAGATTTGGTCGGAAGGATAAGCTGAGCCTGAGATATATTGGTCCTTATGAGACCCTTGATAGGGTCGGCAAGGTTGCTTGCCACTTGGTACTTCCACCAAAGTTATCCCAATTTCATAGTGTCTTCCACATCTCCAGCTGAGGAAGTACGTTGGAGATCTTTCCCACGTGATAGACACATCAATATTGAATTAGATGATTCACTGACCTATAAGGGGGTACCCTTTTAGATTCTCAACACCATGGTACGCTGGACCCGGACTATCTCAATTCCTCTTGTAAAGATTCTTTGGAGTTGCCATAAAGTATAAGAGGTGACCTGGGAGATAGAGAAGGATATGCATGAGTCACATCTTGAGCTTTTCAATATAGGTATGTTAGGTTTTGTGGTCCTATTTTTTTTAAGGAAGTAGTATTTGGTAGCATAGTATTAATTTTCCTAGAATTCACCACTGAGATCGCCTTTACTTACATCATCTTTTTCTTCTTCCCTGACCTTGACTTGTTAACTTCGGGGACAAAATCTTTTTAAGGGGGTAGTGATGTAATACCCTAAAATTTATCTAATCTTAATCCTAAGTAATTTATAGCTTAACCACACCCAATCTTTATTCTAAATAAATTTATATTTTAACCTAACCTTGATCCCGAATGATTAATATTTTAATATTAATTAATTTAGTTAATTATATTTTTAACATAATCCTAACCATAATCCCACACATATTTATTTTTTTTCCTTTTTTTTCTTGCTCCTTTTATTTTTTAGTTTTTCCCTTTTTTTCTTTCTCATTCTCGATTTTTCTTCCTCTTCTACAACCTTGTGTGTGCTTCTTTCTCTACATCAACCAAACTCTCCCTGTCCATCTTCCCCAATGTATGACCATCCTAGCCATCATCTTCCTCAATCCATGGGATATGTCTCGTTGAAAATTTTGTCAAATCTTTCCCCTAACCATGCTTCCTCAGCGATGTGTGTCCTTACCGTTTCTTCTTATCCATTCACCACATCCATGCGCAACATATGTGTGTGTGTGTGTGTATACTTCTACCAAAGCCTACCTCATTTATTGCCTCAACTAACTCCCTCACTCCCTCAATTTCTATCAAGCATCCTATCCTAGAACACCATCCCTTCTCCTCCATTTTCTACTCTATTTGTCGTCATCATCCACCATCAACTACACTTCCTATCACTAACCCCATAACATCATCGTTTCTCTATAAAAAAAACCAGCACTACCAACCTATCACTCCCCATCATCATCTTCCACCCATCGCTAACCCACACCATTTTGTTTCCTCTCCATGTCGTACTATGATCATTTTCATTGATGCACACGGTCATGCACCTTCGCATGCCTCAGTCATTCCCCTCTCTCATGACCCACTCACGGTTTCATGCATAACCTATGCACACCCAAAACTCCTAGTTGGTGCACATTCCATGCTCTCAACTCGTGCATGTGCTACATGTTATGCACATGCACCTTGAACATCCCCTTGGCACAACTGTGCTTCTATCCTAGTATATCTCATGTTCCACTCTAGCACCACCATACATTCCATCGTACTCCCATACAACCCAAGATTCTCCACTTGTTTATGTTATCCCCATTTCCACCCTCCTTTACCTTAATTTTTCCTTGATTGTCTTAAGTTATAATTATGCATTATTGTCATTTTTGTAGGTTATTTTTCAATGAGCTCGGAGGAGATAGGTTAGGTTTGCATGCTTAGAGACCAGTGTATTTTTGATAAGGATATATGTCATAGTTAGTGCTTGTATGTATAGCTTATATTTTTATGGGATACCCTATTTGGTAATATTATATGGATAATGTTGATTATGATAATGCTATTATATGATATCTTGAAAGTGAGAAAAATATGAAAGCATACATTTGTATATATTATTGGGTGGTATAAATCAAGATACGTGGTACCTATATATAATTAGGGTTATATATTTCATATAAATATTGGAGGTTGAAATTCATTAATATTGGGACTTATAAGTTCTTTGGAAAAGTATAAGCATCTTAGCTAACATAAGGGCATTATGGTCATTTGATGATATGGCATGATAAGTTTTTAGGGTGTTATAAATTATTTCATAAGTAGTGATTAAATGATGATTGAGTAACACACAAGTTACCTAATATGAAATTCAAAGGTATTTGGCAAGGGGAGGGCATTTTGGTCAATAAGGGTTAAAATAAAATTTTGGTGATTTTAAAAGGGAATAGACTTTGAGTATGCTAAGTATGATACTCAAAATATTTGGAAAAATAATGAGTAGCATAAGTACAAAAAATGAGAAGTTATGCCCACTTGGTGAAATTTGGGTTTTTTAGAGGAATTTTGGACATTTTCCTTAGGGGAATGTCCCGATAACCATGTGTTTTTTTTTATATTTTAAATATATATTGTGTATATATACATGATGCATGCATGATGGTATTAATATAAAAAAATAAAATATTAATTATTTAAAGTGAAAAACCACATGAGTCGGGTTGAACTATTATGGGTTTGTTCCACTGGATAATTATAGTGGCTTAAGAGAATTTTGCTCTAAGAGATGCATCAGTTAGTTCCACTAGATTATTAACAGTGGGACCCTTAAAATTAATTTGAATGAAAATATGATTATGATATAATTAATAATGAATAAAATATTAATCACTTAACGTGGAGGATTATGTGAGTCAAGATCGAGGTGTTATATCCATTCCATTAGACGATAATAGTAACTCTAGGTCTGTTATGCCAAGAGAGGTGCTTTATACCATTCTATCAGTTTAAAAATAGTGGTAAGGAGGTTGTTTCCTTAGTATATGTCAGGTATGTTCCACTGGATAATAATATTAGCTTAGGTGTGTTCATCCCTAATAGTTGTTGTAACACCCCCAAAATTCACTACTAAAAAAATTCATTTAATAAAAAGGTTTAATGGAAGCAAAATAACAAAACTGTGAATTCTGAGGATATTACCGCCACACTTAGTACCGGACCAGTTCACTCCTACCGTTCAAGTACCAAGTGCTAAGGCCAAAAAGGATTATTTTCAAACTTAAACCAAGAATTCATAAAAGAACTAGAAAGTTCATAACATGGAAATTAGAGTACACATAAAAAGTTTACAATCTAAAGGAGTACATAGTCAAGTTCCTTGAAAGGAACAAGGTCTACAAAATGATAAAAGTTTAGTTCTAAAAAATCCAATACAAAATGGAATAACATAAAGAAATAGAAGAACATAAAGAGGAAATCTAGTCACACTACTCTCGATCTTCGAACTAAGTCCATGCTCAACACTCAGCCTCGCCTAAGGCCTTATAAGCATCGAAGACACCAAAAACGGAATCATCGACCTACACAAAGTTAGAGGGACCTTCTTCTCATGGGAATGAGCAGCACCCATGAAAAGATTGGTCAGTACTGTAACACCCCCAAATTTCACTCCTGAAAAAAATTTTTTTTGAAAGATTAAAGCGGAAGCTAGGAACGAATTTGGGAAATGTTACCGCCACATCTAACACAAGATAATGTCAACCATCTATCTCATATTAGATGCAAGGCTAAAACCTATCAAATAATTAAATCTGAATTTCAAATCCCATCAAACAATTAAATCCGAATAGTAAACACTTATCAGAATACGAGAAATTTAAAGTCAATTACAAAACCCTTAGAAATCTGAGAACAATACTTGCAACTTCTAAAGGTGAATACAATTAAACAAAATAAATCTCGAAGGATAAATATCCGGATCGCCTACTCACTCAGGTCAAGCCTTCCACCCCAAAACAGTATCAACCTGCACAAGAGGTCTGCTCCCCACCATTGGTGGATCATCACAGGACTCATTCAACCAAGGTAGTATCAGTACGGGTCCAATACTGAGTAAGTCTCGCTACCCTACCTTATAGGAGAAATATCATCAAGTGTGTATTAAATTATAGTACAATACGTTAATACAATATCCTACATACTCACAACCCACAGCACGAATCTTGCCATACACTCATAGTAACATATAAAACATATGCAACATCCCATTTAACATATAAGCGTGGTATAACCGAAATAATAAGTGACTCATTATGCACATAAACAGCATGTGGTAATATAGACAATAAAAGCTGGCCATGGTCCAATTAGACTTATTCTTTATTCTCATTAATAGTATATTCATACCACACATATTCTTTAATAATCCATGTAAGCGCGGGGACCCCACTATTATAGCCGGTGGACCGAAAATCAACACTCAGGGCAGAACGCCTCTGACCACTATTATAGCCGGTGGACCGGAATCAACACCCAGGGCAGAACGCCTCTGGCCACTATTCTAACCGGTGGACCGGACTGGCCCCGACTTACATGGTGTTTCGCTGTAAGTACTTAGTATTTTTCCTGTGGATTACTTCATTCAGATTCATTCAACGCATTCTTTATTAGTCCATGTGAGCGCAGGAGCCCCACTATTATAGCCGGTGGACCGGAAATAAACACACAGGGCAGGACGCCTCTGACCACTATTATAGCCGGTGGACCGGAATCAACACCCAGGGCAGAACGCCTCTGGCCACTATTCTAACCGGTGGACCGGACTGGCCCTGACTCACATGGTGTTTCACTGTAAGTATTTAGTATTTTCCCTGTGGATTAACTTATTCGTTTGGGTCTGTCGAGTCGAGATCCCCCACTATTATAACCGGTGGACCGGATGTAAACACACAGGGCAGAACGCCTCTGACCACTATTATAGCCGGTGGACCTGAACGAAACGCACAGGGCAGAACGCCTCTGACCACTATTATAGCCGGTGGACCGGAACGAAACGCACAGGGCAAGACGCCTCTGACCACTATTCTAACCGGTGGACCGGACTGGGCTCGGCTCAACATCTTTCGCTTTACGTGATTAATGTCTTATTCGTGTTTTATTAATCACACATCACCCCCTTGACATGCGTAAATCATTCTCTTTATACTGTACACATCACAACAAATAAAATCCCACATGCATAACTACACTTTAGTCAATAAATACCCATAATAACACCAAACAACTCTAAGCAACCATAACCAACTCTAATTGTCCACACCAAACCATGGTTAACCACTCTTAATCCTATTTTACCATAATAACCATACTTAGCCATCTCAAACTTTAATCATCCTCGACAAATCACAATTAGCTACTCCAACCCTACTTAACCACAACGACCCAGAGTTAATCACTCCAAACCCTAATTCTGTCTCCTCCATACTCTTATAATACTCCACGTACTATTCTCCGTCCAAAACTGTTAAACACCCAAATCATACTTGCATTACCTTCCTTACATCCCAAATCAACCTATCGTACGTAAATTTTGCTCCCACGCAAACGTTACACATCTCACACAACCTCTCAAACTTTTCATACAACCCTAAATCCCATACAATCATTAACTCCCATGCAAAACCCTAATTCCACCATGCAGACCCGAGTACCACCATCAAAACATTAATACCACCATACAACCATAATACCACCATGCAAACCCTAATACCGTCATAAGCCATTAATACCACCATGAAATCACAAGTACCACCATACAAACCCTAATACCACCATGCGAACCCGAATACCACCATTCCAACCATAATACCACCATGCAAACCCTAATACCACCATAAGTCATTAATACCATTGTGCAATCATTAATACTACCATACGAACATTAATACCACCATACAAACCCTAATACCATTATACAACATTAATACCTCCATAAAATCATAAATACCACCATACAACCCGAATACCACCATGCAAACCATTAGTACCGCCCTAGAACATTAATACTATCATACAAACTTCAAGACTCCCATGATGGTTCCCAACTCATATTACCATTTATCCTATTATGCATGTCCTAGAGGGCCATAACATAATACATCATAAACATCACACATATACATGTCATGCTCATATCATGGGAACACATACAACATACCTCAATCTCCAAGCTGCGCTACACATAAGGCAAGTTATACACAAATCATATAATACATGGCATAGCATGGTATACACAACATTCAACACATCCATGTCACACATAGCACAAGATCATTAGCTTCGACCTTACTAAACACCCACAAGTAGAGGTAAGTAGAGACTTACTTGGATCCGAAGCTAGCTAAGCGAAATGAGAGGGAGAGGGATCCCTAGTTCGTGGGTCCACGAGAAAGCTTTCCTAGACCCGATAGAAATCAACACTAAATTAGAAACTATTCTATCAATCAATAATTCACATACCCTAATTAAATAAACCCAAACTACACAAATGATCTTTCTTAGAAAACGTGTATAAAACTTAGAACTTAAAAGTATAGCTTTATTAAGATTTAAGGTTAAAACTGAATAAAAACGGATTAATACAAATATCCCTTGGGACATTTCAACTTAACTTGGAAAGCCCGAAAAGAATCATCGATCATAAGTTATTTTAACTTATTTATTAGGTTTTATAACTAAATAGGTAACCCAACCGTTTACATAGAACCAAATCCAAACCGATTAGGTTAAAACAGAATTTAACTGGTTTAAAACCCAAAGATAGAATTCGATTAGATAAATACACGTAGCAAAAATCAATTTTATAAAATCCTCCCCGAAGATTAGGGTTTTAAAGCCCACGACACAAACTCAAGTAATTCAATTTAATTAATTCAAATTAAAGGTATTAGAAAGCAATTAATACCATTTCAACTATTTCTATACATTCAATTTTAGAAAAACAACAATACGAATAATCGATTTCATAATCTCACTTGAAATTTAGGGTTTTAGGCCCGAAAATACAATTCGTTAGAATTCTATAAATTCAATCAAATTGAATGTTTAGAAATGCAATTAAACACATTTTATAACATATCAAATAATCAATTGCTCAAAACTAGTAAAAGAAATACACAATTTAGCCCAATTAGGGTTTTTGGGCCCGGAACGCAAATCCGATCAATTCTTGGCAAAACATATAAATTGACGGTCCGGAAATGTAATTAAACATATTCTAATGTAATTTATACAGTTAATTGAATAAAATAACCCGATTACCCAAACTAATTTAAACCCGCGGGAATTTTGACCTAAAAATCCAATTCCGGTCAATTACGCACAATTTTCCCAAATCAACACTTCTAATATAAAATTAAATACATTTTAAACAATATTATAAAATCAGTTGAGTGGAATAGCTCAATTATATGACCCAATTTCATTATACCCGAAATTTGACCTAGGAATCAAATTCCGATAAAACCTGAATAAAGTTCTCAAATTGACGGTTCCAAAATGAAATTGGATACATTTTAAAACATATTGTATAATCAATTTGTCCGAAATCGCAAAAACGGCGGATCCGAAAAATTTGGGCATAACCCGACTAAAAATCCAATTTTTCCAAAATTCCAACACAACCACACAATTAACCTATCCAAATCAATCTTACAGCACATATATACACAATCAAACAATCAATTTAGCTTTTTACAACCTAATCACACCCAATTAATCAAAACAAGGGTTAGGGTTTTTCGGAAAATTATACCAACAAAAATCAGCAAAGATCGGAGCAAAGGAAGGCCGGGAAGCTTCGTTGGAGGTCGAACAGTGCTCGCCGGTGGTCAGTGTGGCTCGCCGGTGGTCGCCCGAGCTCGCCGGTGACCGGGCGGTAGCGCGAGCTGTGCGGCTCGTGGCTGCTGCGCTCTGCTGCCGCTGCTACTCCTACGCGCTGCTGGACGTGGCTGCTTCGGCCGCTGCTGCTGGTTGGGGGCCGACGAAGGAGGAGCAGGGAGGAGGAGCTAGGGAGGGGGCGGCGGTTAGGGTTGCAGGGAGCAGGGAGTCGGGGCAGCAGAGGGAAGAGAAGAGAAAAAGGAAAAGGGAGAGGGGGGGTCGGCGGGGGTGCGGGCCTTTTTTTTTTTTTTTTTTTTTTTTTTTTTACAAATACACATATAAAATAAACTACTTAAAATTCAAAAATTGTTATTGGGAGATTTTATCTAAAATTCATTAAACAAAAATTATTTTGTAAGGTTCTGAAGGTTTAAAATCGATATAAAAGCTACATAAAGAATTTCGGAGACATTTTCGGAAAAACTTACCAACGAACGTAAAAATTTATATTATTTACGGAAATACATTATAAGACCTCGAAATAATATTTAAAAGCATAAAAGTAAATATTTAAATTAAATTCTAATAAACCGAGACTAATTTAAATAATTTCCGAAATCGGTTTTCCGTAAACCAAAAATCGTAAAACGGAAGAAAATTAATTCCGGAAAGAAATTCATAAATAAACTCCGAAATCTTTTTAATTTAAAACTTCTCGAAGATATTAACAATTTTCGAAAACGAATAAATTTAAAGTCGGAAATATTTTCTACGGATAAAATAACTTTAACTATTTAAACAGAATTTTTATAATTTAAATAATATATTTCGTTAACGAAATATAACTCCAAAATAAAGTCGTAATCACACGACGAAGTTATAATCGAAAACAAATCTAAAATGTTAAAAATCAAAACACAAGAAAGAAAGGGAATATATATTTTTAACCGAAAATCGGAATCATAAGAATATAATAAAATCACGGTCGTGAACGAATTTGTCCAGAATGGTTCGCAACGGCAACGATTAATTAAATTCAAATATGAATTCGAAATCGTCGATAAATCCATAAAACAAATCAAAATTAAAATAATTAAATATTTACATTAAATTACGCTAATAAAATCATTAAACTTAATAAATTTGGGTTTTAAAAATACGGGGTATTACAAGTACGCTACATACTGAGTAAGGTAACCATGCACTAAGGCCAACACGTAAAGGCACATAATTCAAGCACGATAATATAACAACATACAATCTTTACAGATAAATAAAGGCCAAGCTATAGTCTAGATAAACTGATTATTAAATCTCTGATCAATGCTCAATTCACACCATGATTATTATCATTCCATGCAAGTAATGAAACCCCACTATTATAGCTGGTGGACCGAAAACATACAAGGTGTAACTAGGGTTGTTCATGTTATCTGATATCTGCTTATTTGATCCGATATCCGAAGCGATCCTATCAGAAAAAGCAAATAACCGATCCTTTTTTTTTTCAAATCAAATATTCGATTTGGTCAACAAAAATTCAAACAAACCAAATATCTGATCCGAAAAATATAAATAATATTCTATCCGAAGAAAAATATTTATACATTTCTTTTATAATTTTTTATTTTATATATAATTTTATATAAATAAATTTAGATGTGTCTGTGTATAATTTTTACTTACTTTATTTATTATTTGAGGCAAAATTTAATTTAATTGAAATTATACTTTTTAATACAATCCATTTTTAGATATTTATAAAAATAAAAATAAAAATACTCTACATGCCGATAGACCTCATCCACTCCTTTCTTATTTTATTTTTAACATTAGATATTTGTTGAGTAAGTCGGATATTTGCTGAGCGAATCGGATATTTGCTCAGCATTCGCTCAACAAATCGGATAATATCAAATATATTTATCATTTGGTAGTTTTTTTATATTTGAAATTGTATTCGGATAATATTGGTTATATTTGATATCCGATCCGAAAATTCAAATATCCGATCTTCTGGATATCCAAAGTTTCAAATCAAATATCAAATATCATTTTTAGATATCCGAAATTTCAAATATCCGATAATCAAATATCCGAAATATCGAATATTTGAACCGTGAATAGCCCTAGGTGTAACGAACCTGACCACTATTATTCGCCGATGGATCGGTCTCTAAGGAAAGATGCTCCTGGCCACTGTTATTCACCTGTGGACCGATCTGGTCCCGACTCTCATGGTGTTTGACTATAAGCACTTAATGTCTTCCCATGTCTTATCATAATTATGTTTGGTTTATTGAGCACGGAATCCCCCACTATTATAGCTGGTGGACCGAAAACATACAGGAAAAATGCGCCTGACCGCTATTATTCGCTGGTGGATCGGTCTCCAGGGCACCCTGGCTCCTGGCCACTATTATTCATCGATGAACCAATCTAGGCCCTGATCAATAGTCTTCCTCTTTCAATGATTAATGTTTTACCATGTCTTATTCAACAAGTTTTCACCCTAGGCATGCATGTCACACTCCATCTACGCTTATCCTCCTAAGAGGGCTCATCCCATATATTGAGACTCTGCCCCTTCTAACACACCCCATCATCCTTTCCTTCTTTCCCTAACTCACACTAGAGGCCCAACTCCTAAGTGTGTGGGTCAAGGCCCACTACTTTACACCTCTAAGCCCAGTCACTGTCTTACCCTAGGGTTTTCTCCAAAAACCCTAATTTGGGTCTATGTGGCCCATCCTTCTCACACAACCCAAACTGTTTTAACACCCCACACATCACAACCCTTAGATTCGACCCTCATCATCTCACTTTACTCCCCAAGTACACGTGTGCCCATGAAACCCTAGGTGGTCACACCAAACCCTAGCTGGCAATACCGAACCCTAGCTGGCCACACCGAACCCTAGCATCCTCCTTTCCACATGTCACCCCTCCATTTCTCACCTTACACTTTTATTTTTCTATGATGCTCATGCTCATCCCTCACATAATAATCTTTCATCCTTATGTCATACTCCACTCACCCTCATTTATTTTCCCTTTTTACCACCTTCTCGGATTAGGGTTTCCTCTCAAACCCTAGCTCGATCTCCTATGCACTCTTCTACTATCCCACGTACTATTTTTCTCCCAATTCCTCCAATCACCCAAACAACTCTTCCATTAACTTCCTCACACCCAAGTCAACTTTTCATACGTAAAGTTCACTCCTATGCAGACTCTATCTATCCCATGCAAACCCTTCAAGTTTTTCATACAAAACCCTAAAAATCCCATTCAAAACCCTAGATTCTCCCACGCAACCCTAGATTTTTCCATACAAGTTCATCCACTTTATTTTGCCTAAAGTATCCCCTTTTATTCTTCCTCTCATGGATCATGGGATATTTAGGTCAATCCCACATTCCTTGGTCAACTTACTTTCCCATTTTTCTTTTTCATTATTTCACCCTATATCATCACATTACATATCCTACAATGCATGTCCTAAAGGGCCACATCACATCACATCATAATCACATCATATACATATTATACACATGCCATAAGATAACACATGAATATACCTCAACTCTAAGCTACGCTACACATAAAATAGTTATAACGATAAGCATAAGATACATAACATATCATGATACAAGGCATATAAGGCATATAACACACATAAGGCCTTAGCTACATCCTTACCTAACACGACACCGGTCTTGAAGCACGCTCCTACGCCTCCTTAGGCCTTTAACTGGTTTCACCTATAAGAGGAAAAAACTAAGGATTAGTTTCCCTCCTACCAAAATACTATTATTTCCTATTTTATTCTAAGATTAGGGTTACTATTATTAAAGGAAATTTATAAGTGAAAATAGGGTTTTTAATAATATTTATAGCCATACTTATATTATTAAATCTAATAGCTTATTTCTAATATTAGTACTAACACTAGTTATAGCAAAATAGTGATATTAATAATAGTAATACTAATACTTCTAGTAATAGAAACCCTAGTATTTTTAAGGCTAAGACTAATAATGGTTAGGGATAAAATAATAATAATATAATAATAGTAACATTAACCAAATACTAATATTGCTAAGGATAATAGTAAAAATAGTAATATTTGAAATGATGCTAATATAAGGGTTTGAATATTTTTACCATAATAATAATAGTGATACTAATACTAATACTAATAATAATAATAATAATAATAATAATAATAATAATAATAATAATAATAATAGTAGTAGTAGTAGTAGTAGTAGTAGTAGTAGTAGTAGTAGTAATAATGATGATGATGGTATTAATCAAAATAAAGTGAAATAGGGTTTCAACCCTTCATTGTAATAATAATAATAATAATGATGATGATGATGATGATGATGATGATGATGATGATGACAACGACGACGACGACGACGACGATGATAACCGAAATAATTACACAACATGATTTCGGCCCTTAATAGTAGTAGTAGTAGTAGTAGTAGTAGTAGTAGTAGTAGTAGTAGTAGTAGTAGTAGTAGTAGTAGTGGTAGTAGTAGTAGTAGTAGTAGTAGTATAATTAAAATGAATAAGGCTTGGATAATTAGGATTTAAGGGTTGAAAGGATTTAGGGTACCACCTAAGGTTGGTGGTGGCTAGTGGCGGCGGGGAAAGAGGGAAAAGATAATTTTAGTTGAGTGTTGGGTATAGGAGAGGGGGAATGAGGGTGGAAGTTGAGGTGGTTGAGGTTGCCTAAGTTGAGAGTGTTGAAATGAGGGTGGTGGTGCTACCAAAAGTGGCGGTGCATGGCGACGGGTGTAGTGGCCGAAGGTGGTGGAGGGAGGAGAAAGGAGGAGGAGAGGGAGGTAGGGAAAGAAGGTGGTATGGGAAGATAGATGAAGGTTTGTAGGTGCTTTTGGGAGGTTTAAGGGGAGGTGGTTGCGGTGGGAGTGGTGGTGGATGATGCGAAGGGTCGCAGGGGCAAAGGAGTGGCTGATTGAGAATGAAACTTTGCACAGCTGAGGTGGCTCGTGCAAGGAAAATCGAGGGAGGAGGGAGGTATAGTTGGGTAGAGGGTGATGTAGGGAGTGGTATGGTGGGTGGCTCGAGCGACGGCGCTGGGCTACGGGGACAACAAGGGCGTCTGATAGGGCGGTGGCGCACATGAGTAATTTTTTGGGTTGCGGGAAAGAGCTCGAGTCCGAGGCTGGTTATGGGGTATTTATAGGGCCAAAGGAAGGGGATAAGTTCAGAGGGGAATGTGAGAATAGGGGCAGGTAGGTGAGGACACACCAGCCAACGACGGCAGGCCGACGCAGGTCTGCCATAGCTGGCTGCAATTGGCCCGGGAGAGAGAATGGTGCAAGAGAAGAGAGAAGGAGTGGTTGGGTCGAAACGGCAGGAGAATCAGCAAGGAAGAGAGAGGAGAGATGGTATGTCAACAGGCGTGGTCGACGGTGAGAATCTCAGGGGAGTTGCAGGTCGCGACGGGGGTGGAAGAAAAAGGAAGAAGAAGAAGGAAGGGCGTGGACCGGGCGGTCCGGGAAAAAGAAAAGAAAGAAAATAAGGGGAAAACCGGCTGGGCGGCTAGGGAAGAAAATGTGCAGTGCATGGGCCTGGACCACGTCGAAGGAGAAGAAAGGAGGAGGGGACTGGGCTGCTGGGCTAGCCCAGGTCGGGGGAGGAGGAAGAAAAAGAAAAGAAGAAGAAGGAAAAAGGGAAAAAAAGAAAGAAAGAAAAGGAAAAAAGGAAAAAGAAAAATAGGTGGGCTGAGTATTTAGAATATTTTAGTATTTTGGAATATTTAAAAATAATAATATTTTAATAAAATAATATTTAATTTCCTTTTTTGGCTAATTTGAGATTTTTGAAAGATTTTTCCTAAATTCCATTTTAATTGGCAAACACCCAAATTTTCCTAATTAAAATATTTATTATTTCCTTATTGATTTACCTTAATTAATTCCCTTTTATTTTTATCTTTTTTAATAAAATAATTTAATTAATTAATTTTCCTAATAAATTCTTAATTAGTTCTATAATTCTTAAATTAGGATTTTTGGGGTATTTCAGGTGTTTTAAGTTGTTCCATTAGATTAAGAATAGTGATGTACCTAAACTCAATGTAAATAAAAGTATGGATCTTACTTACATATAATAATAAGTTATGGAATCACTTTTTTCTTTGCATCGCTTATTGTTAACTTGCATGTATGCTTATTCTCTTTTGTACCCTTTCTTTAATTGTATGGTTACCTTACTCAGTACGTAGGGTATTGATCATCCTTTTTATGGGTGTTGCTCATTCCCACGAGTAGCTGAACCTGACATTTTTGTGTTGTTTTATGATCACCCTTTGAATGACTTTGTTTCATATGATGCTTTATTTGTGGATGAGTGATTCTTATATATTGAGGTTGGGTGTAGAGTCATGTTATTCCGTTATTATTTTTGGTTTGGATACCTTTTAAAACTCTTAGTTCCTAATGTATCCTTTTTATGTATTTTTGATATTATATTAAGAGTTAGTCTCCAAACTCTTATATAATGTTTAAGGAAGTTATCTTATTCTCTCCTTATCATGTTTTAAGTCTTAAATATTTTTTCGTGCATTCAATGTAAGGGTGGTATGGTAAGCCAAACATATGTCGAGTACAATAGTAACACCAAACTATTTTGATATTACACTTCGGATATAAAAAAATTAATAGTAAATTTTGTAGTTTTACATGCACACTCTCTTGCATGACTTATTATATTTTCTTTCCTAGTCACTACACTTGCCCCCAGCACCCCAACACATCTCATCCCTTTCTTTGATAGCATGTGTTGCATGGGAACTACCAGAACACAACTCCCCGATCCTTGCACCATTCATCCATTCTCTATTTTTCACTTCACCCCCATTCTCCCTATAAATACCCTTCTTCTCTAATCCTTTCTTCACTCTGAAACTCACACAAACTCTCCCCAGACTCCCTCTTCCTCCCCTTAGTTCCTTTGTCATTTGTTTATCATCACTCTTCCATTTTTCTCTAACGAAGCCATGTAGAACCTAAACCACCTCATGTAGATCAATCTTTGCTACATCAAAAACCCACTCTAATCACCCTTGCTTGCATCAACTTGTAACCACCACCTTTTTGCGTCACAACCTCATGCAATAGCCATCACCTCACTCAATTTACCTTACATATGTCAACCTTTGACATTGTACCACCACCTATTGTATCTCTTCTCCATTACGAACCACCCTCCTTTGCGTTAACCACCCATGCCACTCCATCCCCACACCCATGAACAATTCATGTTGTACCCATCACACCAACAACAAGCCTTCATGCTTCTCTATCGCAGCTAACGTGAACTATTCATGCTACACCCTCCACACCAATGTAAAGCCTTCATGCCAACCCCAACCACCAATATTAGGACTTCACACAACACCCCTAGATGCATGAATCTTTTAAGTTTCTCACTCCCTTGCTGCACCAATTTCTGATGCAACTAGTTCACATTTTGCGTGGCTTGGTTTTCTTGGTTTTTCTCAATTTCCATCATCCTTTTCCATAGAATTCCTTGGTTGTTTTCTTAATTTATAATGATTTCCATGATTATTAGGTGATTTTATAGTGGTATTGGAGGATTTATCTTAGGTTGTATCATTTATATGTGCTTAGAGATTGGTGACATTTTTGGTAAGGATATATATATCATATTTAGGGTTTTTGTATACAATGTGTAAAATTGTATAAAAATGCATGGTTGGTGTTATTATGATGATAATGTAATGTTGATAATGTTTTTGTATGATAATGTGGTATCTACTATATGAAAAGTGAGAATATGTGAAGAGCACGAGCTTGTATGTTATTTTTGCAATAAATTTGGTCTTGATACCCTAATTGTGTTAGCATGGCCTATGATATTTTAATATGGTTTGAATGAATATTAAAAGTGGTAAATGACTATAGTAAATTTGTGTCATGATAATATATATTGTAAGTTTAGAATTGATAATATCAGACTCATAGGATCTTTGTGAGAAACTTTATGTTTTGACTATATTAAGAGTACTTTGGTCAATAAGAGTTAAAAATGAAATCTTTGGTATTTGTATGTATTAAATGGTTTAAAATATTCATGTATATCATGTGAAATTCTTAGTGTACTTATAAGTGTCACGAGTTTAATAAAATGGGAAAACGAATTAAATTGGGAATAGTAACTTTATAGGTAAGTTATTATCGCACATGTTTTGTTTTTGTCATCTACAATTAACTCTTTTTAAACAAAATTTTGAAGTCATGAAAATGGGGTTGTTACACCGTTTCCCCATACCTATATATCATTGATTTAGAGTACTTTACTACAATGCTTATGAAGATATGGGATATAGATGGTCTAGAAGACATCCAAAATACAAAAGGCATAAATCATCAACCTAACATTTGTAGACGACTTGATCATTTTTTACATTTATTCACCCTTGTAACGACTCCCTTTGGCAGGTTTAGTACCTCTTTAGGCTTAGTTTTAAGTCCATCAAAGAGTTTTACGTTTCTTGAAGGTGTTTATGAGTGGATTAAGCACTAAATTCTTAATTTTTTTATCCTTCCCTAAAGGTTCCATTCCCTTTAAATACTTGGGAGTCCTTTTATCCTCAGCTAGACTCCATTCAAAATAAATGTTGGAACTAGTTGAAAAAATAACTAGTAGAATCCATGGTGTTCTCATTTGTTATCCTATGTAGGATACTTGAAATTGTTAAAATCATTCATCTATGGTGTGCATATGTATTAGAGTAAAATATTTATTCTCTCCAATTAAATTTTACTCAAGATTATAAGCATTTGCAGGGTCTTTCTTTGGATTGGTAAATTAGACCCTAGCAAAAGAGCCTTGATTGCATGGTCTGTTATGTGCCTACCAAAAAAATAAGGAGGAATCGCACTACTAGACATAAAGTATGGAATATGGTGGTAGTTGGTAAGCATGTTAAGCATCTTTCGCAATATAAAAATAACATGTAGATCAAGTGGATTCGCAACTATTGTTTGAAATGGCCTTAGTTCGAAAAGCTAAGCTATAAAGTATAACTTCTTGGACGTTAAACAAGCTATTCAAGCTAATAGAAGAACTAAACCTATTCTAACTTCCCTCTCATCTGAAGTTTACAAAATTAGTAACATGTATGCGAAACTAAGGAGAAGAGCTTCCCCATTTGATTGGTGGAAAGATTTATGGTAAATAATGTAATTCTAAAGCATAAAGTGATATTATGGATAGTTTCACATAGTCATGTACCAACTAAAGGTATTCTTAGCAAATTCTACTAGCTGGAAGATATAAATTGTTACTTTTTCTCTAGTGCATAATCATTAGCTTATATTTTCTTCGAGTGTAAAATTATGAAGCACCTCTGGATATGCACTTATGAAAGTGTTGGTCTTCGTATCCCAATCAAAGTTAGCTAAAAGTCTTGGATAATCTGGCCTGTCCTACTAGAGGGGAAAATAAGAAGAATCAAGTCCTCAATGCCCTTTTTATAGTTTGTCTTTTTTAATGATGGATTGCATAAATGTAACACCCCCAAAATTCACTACTGAAAAATTTCGTTAATTAAAAGGAAACTAGCGGAAGCAAAATAATAAACCGTGAATTTTGGGAGTATTACCGCCACACTTAGTACCAGACCGGTTCACTCATACCGTTCCAGTACTAAGTGCTAAGGCTAAAGGAAAATGAAATACAATTTGAAAGAATTTCAACATACTTAAATCAGAGTAGCGTATCAAACGTTTACAAGGATGAAATCCACCAATGGTGGTTACAATATCAACATATACATTTAAAACCAGAAATTTCAAAGAGAGAGAGAAAAACCCTAGTAGTTCTGGATGAGACCTTACTCTCTTTCCCGTTGCCCACTTGAGTAGCACCTGAAAAGACCTGCAAGGGACACTGCCCATTGAATAGGCAGGGGCCTCACGAATGGAACCCTTCAGTACTACGGTACTGAGTAACCCTTTAAAGTCTCACTTAAAAGCAGGCCCGCAATGTAACACATGAAACAAGCTACATACATATATAACATTCACATAATTAACATTCACATAGCATATCATATATCATTACGAACAATCGGTACTTACGGTCTTAAGCCATGTCATAATGCAAACTCCAAACAATCAGGCCTTAAGCCATTGTTCCACTATAAGTGATTAGTATTTTCCCATAATTGTATTCCCATACAATACTGGTTTTATTGAGCTCGGGACCCCCACTATTATTGCCGGTGGACCGGAATATATATAAAATCATCATCTAGGGCACAACGCTCCTGGCCACTATTATAACCGGTGGACCGGGATATATATATAGAGAATCAACATCCAGGGCACAACGCTCCTGGCCACTATTATAACCGGTGAACCGGGATATATAAAGAATCATCATCCAGGGCACAACGCTCCTGGCCACTATTATAACCGGTGGATCGGTACTCAATATCATAATCATCTGGGCCCGGCTCATTAATATTCCACTTTCAATAATAGTATATTTCCTTTCTTTAATCAGCACATCAATCATATTTATTTGCCTCGAACGGGAGATCAATAACCCGGGACACAAAGGTACACCGGTCGTACCAGTGCATATCAGCTACTCAGTACCCTTCAACCAAGAACCCAAGGACGCAAAGGTACCCTGGTCGTACTGGTGCATAAAGCTAACTCAGTACCCTATCGACAAGGACACCTAATCCATAAGTATGCATATCCCCTAACTAGGTCCGTAGAGCTAGAAAGAGTAAGATATAGGGCCTGGCTGGGGTACAAAGGCACACCAGCAAAAACCAGAATAATCGTGGACTAAACCACGTCCTTAGGGTAGCGACCCCTAAGGAGTCACCATTCCCGATCTCGAGGTCTTTCCCTTTAAGTAATAGTGTCTTAATTAGAGTGATCACGGAAAGCACGATAATTAGATACTTATCCATTTTCAATCGTTCCGATATCATTAGTCATTTCTTATTCAGATGGTTATCCAGGATGTCACAGAGAAAACGTTAAGGCCATACTAATTATCAAATACTCTTACTTGGCTAATAAGCATTATTTGAATCACATTATAATGTTCCACAATCTCAAAGACATGTTAGGTACAAATTACTCATTTGCCCTTTACTTATGTAATTGTTAAGTATCGATTCCTTCCTCGCCAAATTACCATATTACCCTTTAGGTTACATAATTACCAAATTACCCTTTTATCCAATTTAGATTACCAAATTATCCCCTACACTTTTTAGATCACCATTCACCCCTCATAATTACTACACTTATCATATTTCCCATTTGGTTTGTTAGATTACCAAATCGCCCTTCTCCTTTATCATAATTACCATTTTACCCCTCTCAATTATTTTAATTTCCATTTACCCTTTTTAATTATTATAAATCCCAAATTACCCTTCTTCATAATTACAAATATTAATTTACCCTTCTTCACGATCATAATTATTAACTTACCCTTCTCCATATTTATAATAACTATATTACCCTTCTCCGTTATTAAAATTACCATAATACCCTTTAATTGGTTAATTTACCAAGTTACCCTTCTCTAGTATCATACTTATCCAATTGCCCTTCTATAATCATAATTTAATTACTAAATTATCTTTTGTCGTTATCATAATTACCAAGTTACCCCCTTACTCCCAAGTTTACCATAATATCCTTTTATTTACAAAATTACCCCTTACTTTCAAATTACCATAATATCCTTTTATTTATGAAAATTACCACCATACCCCTTTTTCTTTTCAATTTACTATCTTACCCTTTTACATCCAAAATTATCATTTTTATCTTTCCTTACCAAATTACCATTTTGCCCTTCTTTTCCCAAATTACCATATTAACCTTTTACTCACAAAATTACCATAATACCCCTCACTTACAAAATTATCATGTCGCCATTCACTTATAAAATTTACCATATTACCACTTACTTATGAAATTACGATTTTGCCCCTCTACCTCCAAAATTACCGCTTTACCATAATACCCTTCTTTCTCAGAACTTACAATTTTATCCTTTTACTTATGAATTATCATTTAACCCCTTTCTTTTTAAATTACCGAAATACCCTTTTCACTTATAAAATTTCCACTCAACCCCTTTATTCACCATTTTTATGAATTTACCATCACTGCATAAAATAATGATATGATTCTTATCATCTAAGTCCACCAACTTGTCATTAATCAACATAGTACTCATTAGCAACTACATACATTAGATCACATACTTCATAACCATAATTACTAGAATACCCTTAGACAATAATATCATTCATGCCTTAGCAACATAATACATCATAAACAAGCATTTAACATTTCCATCAATAATCAACCTTCTCCTTAATTATCATACCTACACATGGCACAAAGCTATCATGCATTTCCCTTTTTCTTTCAATAAATGTAAACAACCATTTATATATCATGCTTGGCTCACAAAACATACATAAAATCATAATAAAATTCCTAATGTACTAGCATACGTTTCCATGCATTTAAGGGAGGTTTAACGATTACCTTAATCCTGCAAAATAGTAAATCTTACCAAGCATAATTAGCAACTCAACACCTAAAAATAATATCCATCATTATTGTGTTAGAAATAAGGAAATAAAAAGGATAATACTTTATAAAAGAAATTTATTTAATAAAACACTTTAATTAATTATCAATATACCTTAAAAAATTTCCAAACAAATTCCAACACAAGGGAAAGCTCACGCTGCATGAGCAGCGTGAGTGTCATGTATAAATGAGAGGGGAAAATGCTCGAAGAGGGGTGAAGGAAGAAAAATGAGCCATTTTCGGGTTGAGGTCTTTGGGCTAGAAAAGAGGGTAGTTGGGGGAGGTTTCAAGGCAAGGGAATGGTGCAGGAGTGAAGAGGGGGTGTTGGTGGTGGCTAAGGATGGTTTCTCGGCGGCAGAAGGCGGCGGAGACGGCGGCGGCAAGGCGGCGAAGATGGCTGGCGATAAGGGGAACAATGGGGAGAAAAGAAAGAAGGGGTGGAGAAGAGAGGAAGTGTAGGGCTCAAGGGGGCGGCGTGGGGGTGCAGGGCAGTAGGGGGTGGTGGCAGGAGTCAGCGCAGGGGTTGGGTGCGGCGGTCGGAGCGGCGGGGCGGAGAGAAAACAGAAAAAATGAAAAGAAGGAAGGAGAGAGGAGGGAGCTCGGGGGAAGGAAGATGGCTCGAAAATGGGGCAGGAAAATGGACGAATGGGAGAAGAAAAAGAAGAGGAAGGATAAGGGGGCAGATGGCAGTGCATAGGGTGGCAGGGAGGCGGTAGGGCGGCAGGGAGAGGGTGGCGACGGGGAGGAGGGAGTTGCAGACATGGATAGGGTGCAGGGGTAGCTTGGCTCAAAATAGGGGAGAAGAGGACAGGGTAGAGGGAGGGAGTAGCAGGGGCAGGTGCGGTGGCAGGCGGCGGCAGTCGCAGGTGGTTGGGCGGCAGCTGCAGGTGGTCGGGCTGCTGTCGACGCCTGGGGGGAAGAAGAAAGAAGAAAGGAGGGCTGTGGCGGCTGGTCGGGGGAAAGGAAAGATGGCAGGCCGACCGGTCCAGGGGGGAAGGAAAAAAAAGGGGAAGCCGGCCGGGTCAGGCACGCGGGAGAGAGGGGCTGAGTGTGCTGGGCGGTGCGCGAGGGAGAGAAGGAAGGAGAATCGGGCCTGTGGCCCAGCGCGCAAGGAGGGGGGAAGTAGGCCGGGCGGTCTGGCGGCCCAAAGCCAGGAAGAGGAAAAAAAAGAAATAGAGGAAAGGAGAAAGAAAAGAAAAGGTAGGAAAAGGAAATTGGGGAAAAATGGAAAAATTGAGAATAATTAAATTTATAAAATAATAGGATGTAATATTTTCGATAATAAGTTTATTTAATAATTTAATTTAATATAATTAAATTTATGGGCTTAAAAAGGATAATTATAGTAAAATACTAGTTTGAAAAAGATTATTTAAATAAAATAATATGATAAATAGAAAAATATTTATTTTTAATTTATTAAATACTCTTATCCAAATTTACATACTCCAAAATCCATAAAATAATTAAAATAAATAATTTTACAAGCTAATTTTATTTCAAACAAAGTTATTTATTAAAATATAGGTTTTGAAATTTTTGGGGGATTACAATAAAACACAAACTAGGGCAAAGTGGAGAATATTGCTTAGGAAAATAATCTATGTCATAGTAGTTAGGTATTTGTATTGCTACAAGAGAAGTGTGAGGATGTTATGTCTATCCTAGATAGATTTCATGTGTTAGGTTGTAATTCTTTCAATCATTAAGGGAATAAAAATACATTATTATTATTATTATTATTATTATTAATTTTAATAATATAATCAATATTATTATTATAGTAGTAGTAGTAGTAGTAATAGAAGCTATGCTAATAAAAATATTGTTATTGCTTTTAACATTATTAATTATAATTTTATTATTATTATATTATTATTATTATGAATATTAATACTATTAGTAATAATAATGATCTAAAATAGTATTAATATAATTATTATTTCCATTAATAATAATAATTTTAATATTTTATTAATAATATAAAGAATAACAATATTATTAATATTAATATTAATAAGAAAATAATATTTGTGATTTTATTACTATAAATGAAATAATAATAATGTCCATAATATTAATAATATTAATTAATAAAAATTATTATTGTTATTTTTAATAAATCATAAAAAAGAAGAAATAGCTAATATTTTATTAATATTACTAACAATAACAATATTATTATTAATACTATTAATACTTATAAAAAAATCATACTAATTTTATTATTACTATTAATAAAATATTAATAAAAATAAAAATAAAATTATTTTTTATTAAAATTACTATTAAAATATTTCATAAATAATAATAATAATAATAATAATAATAATAAATAATATCAAGAGTAATAATAATATTTTTAACATTCATAAATTTTTTTTATCAACTTTAATACTATTATTATTATTATTATTTACATTGGTAATAATAGTATTACTAATATTCATAAAAACAATAATGATATTTTTTAGGATAATAATAACACTTTTATTATCTTGTTAAATATTTTGATTATAAATATTATTAATATTAATATTGGCATTATTTGTATCATTATTAGTGATACTACTACTACTAATAATAATACTATACAAATGACATCAAAAGAGAGGAAGTGTCTAGTTTGGAAGGCTGCATTTGTTATTATTGTAAACCGGTTGTAGTTTAGAATAAACAAAGTGATATTCCACTGGATACAAGATATCTAGCATGATTAAAATAATCATTATGGAGGTTTTTGTTAGATTGAATGATGTCAAAGGTGAGGAAATAAAGCGGTTATTTTATAGTATAGATTATTGATGTATCTGATGTATAGGGGCATAACATAGTCATAGGAGACTTTTCATGTATTGTTTTAAGTTGTTTGCTACTTGATACTTTGCAACACCTCAAGTGAGAATACCTTCATATTGGAATTAAAATTTAATTAACTACTATTAAAAATAATGCTAAAATTACTTGTATTATTAATATTGATGTTATTAGTTTTATAGTGTTGTTGTTATTATTATGAATAAAAGTATTATTTTTTTAATGAAAAATAATAATTTATTATTGTCATAATATTAAAACTGATAATAATAATAATAATAATAATAATAATAATAATAATAATATGTTATTATTATTATTATTTAATGGCTAGTTTATCATAATAGTTGATTAGGGATGAGATATGTAGCCTTGACGTTTGAACCATGGATAAAATTGTAATCCTTCTTGAGTCAAGTTTAGATCTCTGATGTAAGATGCATATAGCTAGGTAGTTGTTTGGCTTCCTTGATTAGGGACGTTTATGAATCGGATATCTGGTAAAAAGTTTCAGATATTTGCAAGATCGGATATCTAGAAAAAACCTTCAGATATCCGACACTTCATATATCCAGAGCGTTAGATCCAATAACATATAATCCACCGTATATCCGAAAATTTTGAGTAGGCCACAATTAAAAAATATTGGACAAAAAATTATTCAATAAAAAAATTGATCCAATTTGAATAAATATGATCTAATGATTTGATTTAAGTATTAAATTACATTATATTCAATTAGCACTTTCAAATTTTGGATAATAATTAAATATTTAATCAAAATAATAATTAAAAAGTATAAGATTTACTTACAATAAACAATCATTTCAAATTATACACACATACATTATTTAAAATAAAATTTTATGAAAAATAGATAGTGTTTAGAGTGTATATGTATATAATCTATTGGATCGAATATTATTTCTATTTTTTGGATCAGATATTCGATTTATTTGATCTTTTATTTATAAGATCGAATATTTAATTTGAAAAAAAATATTGGATTAGTTATTTAATATTTCGGATTGGATCTACCTAGATATCGGATCGAATCATCAGATATCAGATAACATGAACAATCCTATTCTTGACTAGTATGCCTTAGAAGTGAGTGAGTTACTTCCAATTTCATGAGGTACACATGACTAGGTGGTTGTCCAGATTCCTCGGCTAGTCTACCAAGGTAGCAGGTTGGAGTTACATTTGTGTGAAGTTGAATATATCTTGCTAGCTAAATACGTTACTTTACCTGATTGGTTGAGATGGGTTATTTACACAACATGTGATTGTTGTCATATTCTTAAGTGTTATATGATGTAAAATTTCACATTTGATAATATGCTTTTATGCATGATCTTATTCCTTATATGATATATGATATACTAGCATGGTACTTTTTTAGAGGAGTTGTGGTTTACTAAGTACAAAGAAATTATACCATTTCAAAGAGTCATGCACAAAGTATGCTTAGGTGAGAGTGTTTTGAGAGTAGGAAGGATCAAAGGCCCGAGGATCTTTAATTTTGTGATATCTATTAGATGTGCCACTAAATGTAGTGGATATGAGTGTAAGGGTTATCTGGTATTCTACTTTTGTTACTTTTGTTTAAGATATATTTGGGACTTATACATTCTTCTCCTTTATACTTAAATCCCTTCCCTAGCTTTTGATACCTTGCAGAGGTTGTAACTCTTTTGGAACAAGTGTATTTTGCATATATTAATTTATTAAGCTTGTTGATTTATACTCAGCCTTGTATCTAGCATAAGTTAGGTGATGTACATACTTCTCGCTCTGTTAGATATATTGATTTCATCCCTATTCTTTATTTTAGTTTCCACATTATGTCTTTAAAATAAAATTCTAAAGTTTAGAAATAACAAGGGCATTACATCAGACCTAAACTTGTCTAATATCCTAATATAAATATGATGATGTCCTACACCCAGCCTAACCTAACCTAACCTAAAATGATACGACCCATAACTAGACATGAAACCCAATTTGATCCAAACTAAAGTGAAACTTGATCACCAAAGACTACATTTTACTTTATATAAATGCCTGCATAGATATGAGTAAACTATCTTATTAATTAAAATTTATGTAAAAGATTATGATATGTAAGTCATATAATAACCAATAAAATATAATATTAATATTTTATTATCCTCACTTTATTTTCATTTTAGATTAGCAAATTAAAATTTGAAGCTTCTATTATTATTATTATTACAAACATAATATTATAATTATAATATATATTATTATATTTACCATAATAAAGTTTATATTTTCATTATATAATAATACTAATAATACTTTTAGAGATGAAGATGATGATTAATTATAATAATAATAATATTTGATATAATTATTATAATTATTATAACAATTATAACAATAATGATAATTATATGTATGATAATAGCTATATTTAGTGCAGAACCATATTTTTAACTTTATGTTGTCCCTATATATATTAAGTAATAATACTAATAATATCAATAATAAACTTACTTTTTTATTAACTACAATACTCTTACAATTTAAAATAATGCATTAATTTTTTTGTATCGAGAATATTTTTGTTTTGAGTTATGGTTATTAAATAATTTCATGTCTTACTCTTAAGAAATTATAAATAAAAGGGTTTAGAGCATGCATTCGTATAGGGATGACAACGGATCGGGTACCCCCTATCCGTTATGCAAACCCGATAAGAAAACCTATACTCATATCCGTATCGAAATCCGATGGGTATTTTATTTCCTCATCCATATCCATAACCATATCTGTTTAAATATCCATCGGGTAAAACCCATCGAGTTTCGGGTAAAACTCATTAAGTATAAAGTAAAAATCATTCAATGTTAGAATTATATACTTAGATTGTTAAAATTTAATCATATCTTCACTTTTAGCCTTAGAAAATATACTTAAGGTAAAAATATAATTTTATATTAAATAAACGGATACGAGTACGGGTACGGATTTGAGGATCCCTTACCCATATCCATATCCAAAATCGGCAGATATTTCTCTCATTTCTCCATATTCATATTCATATCCGTTTACGTATCCAATGAATAAAATCCATCGAATTTCGGATAAAACTTATTCGATTGCCACTCCTACGTTCATATCCAAAAACTTAAAGAACTCGTCGTATGGTGCCAAAAATAAACACATGATATTTCAAGTATATTTATCGAATAAAAAACTATATTTGTGTGTGTAGAACGCAATATAATTAAATATTGCTTCAACACATGACTCATGAAGCGAGGGCGGAGAAAGAAAACTGATCCCGAGATCCTCGCTACACAAATATGCACACCATTTCCGGCGTCCTCTGCTATCCCAAATGAAGACCCGTGAAATGTATTGTCGAGGAACACTACCTAACCCGAATTACGACCGCGTCCCGTGACAACACCCTAGATCTCTAGCTCCGCCCCTTACAATATTTATGATAATAAACGTAATAATATTGGTTTGTTATTGCTATTATTACCTATTTTATAATAATAGTTTGTTATTATTGTTATTGTCACATATATTATGATAATTAACTCCATAATAAGCATAAACATAATAATAAATCATGAAATTCAACTTCTTTGTTATAATAAATTAATAACAATGAAGGTTAATATGAATTATGAACCGAATTCATCCAATCAACTTCAAAGGTTATAGAAATAAATTATATCAAACTTAAACACAATTCAATCTATAATTTATAGATCCAATCAAACTCAATCCAAATTCAAATTGATATAAATCTCATAAACCTAATCAAGTCCGATAAGTCAATTTCTAACTCAATCATTGTTTACTCGGCCAAATCCTATTCCGATCCAAATGTATTACAACTTAAATCATATCCATCTTGGCCCGACTTCATTCTGGTTGCATGACAAATTTGATTTTAACCCAACCTAAAATAAATCAACTCAACCTTAATGCTATAACCCATTTGTCACATATCTGTTTCATTCTCCTTCCCCCCCCCTAATAAATTTATAACACCAGTTGTACAAACTAATAAGAAGTAGTATAATTCTCGACATATAATAGATTTTATAAGTTTAAAAACTGGTCAGCCTGCTTTGATTTATAGTGTCTAAGTGGATACGAATTAAAATTAGTTAAGGTCGATCATCCCGACCAAAAATGACTAAAAAACCAATCAAGAAGGAAGCCATTTGGATATACTTATACTATATAAAATATGAATATAAATACGTAAAAATATTACCGAACAATAAAAACTTACTAAAAACTGTTAAAGTAGTAGAGAGTCATATTAATGGCTTGTTTAGAGCCCCTTATTAAAAGTCATTATCAATACGTTTACTAAATTAGCATGAACATTTGGTTTCATTGATTCAAACTAATTGTTTGACTAAAAATTCCATGGAAAATCATGGTATTTTAGTAATAATATAGAATGCTTTAACATTTAAGATTAACTTCTGGATTCAAGATGTCTCACTTTAAATTCTTTTTTTTTCTCTTAATATTATAATATTTTTATGGTGATAGTAATTTACAAACTCATAAGAATCTAGAGATGACAATGGTGCTCACTCTTAGTAGAAATTTAATTATTATATCCAAACCTAATGAATACAATAATTTACAAACTCAACCTAGTTATCTATTTGTTTATCTAAAAATTTTAACCCAATCTCTATAGAATCAACCTTCCATACCCGACCCCAAACTCATTCTTGTTCTATTCGTAAAAAAATATGATAAAATTTTTCTAATTTAATCCTTAAAATCTCCCCCAAAATCAAATCCCAATGAAAAACCTCTGACCGAACATTGAGTTCCCCTGGTAAATAAAAAAGATCATAGCTTAAAAAAAGGTCAGCAAGTGAGAAGCTCTCATAGCCAATTTGATTATTTCCTGGTTCTCACATTTCCACATTATGGCTTTTGTCTTCTAGGGCCGTACCCCTATATTTTAAGGGCAATACAACGCAATTTCCACAATTTGCATAATGGTATTTTGTCCTTCCGATGAATCATTATCATCATAAAAAGACAACCTTAATTTTTGCCAGCGAGTTGGCCCTCCGGAGTATATTTTATCTTCTCTCGTTGTCTTGATCTCAAATTTCTCGAAGTCTGGATTTGAGCTTTATCAATAACTATTCGTTGATTTGCCATGCTATAATTTCTCACAAAACCACAATTTACGTTGTTCAATTAGAACACACACACACGATTTACATTGACCATATCTTTTATAATTATCAAATGTATGGAAAATTGGAGGTATGCATATAAAACGAGACCGATATAATTTATATCATGCACCTTAATTATTTTGTTAGATATTTTTGATAACTATATAAAAATTTATATGTAAAAAAATAGTATACTAATAAAAGTAAAGAGAAGTTAATATTTTATTTTTTAATCTAGTATATTTGTGGTCCCTTTTATTTGATAATTTAAAATAAACTATTGTTAATTTAGATTATTTGAATATATATATATATATATATATATATATATATATATATATATATACATACATACACCAACATATTTTTTCTCTACAAATAAACACTCATATAATTATAATTTCAGTATATAAAAAATTATGAGATGAATATAATTATTATATGTGATAAACCAATTTTTTATATGTGATAAATCTAATCTCTATATATAATGAACATAATCATTCTATGTTATCAACTTAATCATTATATATAACGAACTTAATCATTATATGTGATGATCCTGATTGCTATATGTGATGAGTCTAATTGTTACATGTAATGAACATAATTGGTATACATTATATGTTATAAATATTATTATTATATGTGATGAACCTAGACGTTGTATGTTATAAACTTAGTTTGAGCATGTTCATTAGAAGGATTATAAAATTATATTAAAAAAAAAGTATGACCATGTGTTTATCATGAACCTATACATTATTAATTATTGTGAACCTAATAATTATATATCATGAAGCTATGTGTTCTATGTTATCAACATATAAATTTAATGTTATGAACCAAGATGTTTTATGTCATAAACATAAACCTATATGTATAATGAATATAATCGTTATATATAATGAATATAATCGCTCATATATTAAAAGTTGATGAATATATATATAATAAGAATTATATAATTATAAAAAATGACCCCATTTATATAAATAAAAAATTATAAAATTACAAAGATTACCTCATGTTCATCGTACTAGTCAAATATATTCATAATAAAAATAAATACCATTTATTGATAAATAAAAATTATAAAATTACAAAAATAACCTCATGCCAATAAATAAGAATTATAAATTATAAAAATAACACATGCACTTGAATAAAATTTATAAAATTATAAAAAAAGTACCCCATATACTTAAATAAAAGCTATAAAATTATTAAAAATAATATTGAGTACACCTTACATGGCGGTGCACCTAAATCTATGATATAAAAATCGACAAATCATGCAATGGCACATCGCAATTCCTGTGCTTTGCAAACATGTTGTCTAATGATTTAAGGGTGTGTTTCTTTTTATTTTCTTTTTTCTAAGCTAATGGTAGAAGGCCAATGAATAAGGATGACAATTGGTCGGGTCTAGAAAGATCCAAACCTATTTACAATACCTAGGTCCAGACCCGACTCAAACCCATCGAGGATTAAAAGTTTAGACCTAAACCTAGACTCACTGGTTCTAGTAGGTAAATAGGTCATAAATGGACTTGTTTTTTAAAAAATAAAATAATATAATTTATGTAAATGGTAATATATTTATGTTTTATAAGGCTTAATATGTATTTTTTTTGTTAAAAACTCATCCGATTATAAAGAAAAATATTTTAAAATATTTACTTTAACTTTTCAATTATGTTTTATTACTTAATATTATACATATTACTTATAAATTGAATACACATAAATAAAATTGAAACACTAAATAAGGAGTTAAAAAATCACAACATGGATGATGAATATAAAATTAGTATGTATATGTAGACACACTCACATATACATATATATTGAATGGGTTTGGTGGGTAATGTTTGGGTTTGAGTCCAGTAATTCCAAACCTATTTAGTTATATATGAATTTAGACCTAACCCATACACGTCGAATCCAAAAATTATGGACTCATATCTACTAAAAATAAGATGGATCTGGATTGGGTATGAGACTCACTGCCATTTCTACCAATGAGCATATCTATCTTTGAAAATTAAAACCACGTGAACTTTGGTTTAGGGCACAAGACAACCAATTCATACACGGTGTAATCATATGCATCTAATGGTGTTATTTTATCTTATGTATATCTCATAAGAAGAAATATAATGTATATTTGTATATAATCTATTCTATATAAAAGGAACAAAATGCAAGAGGAAAGAAAAAGCCTCACCTAATAGCTTCTTTTTGTGTAGTTACATAAATTTGTTTATAATTTATTTTATAAAAATGTGTATTATTGTTTTAAAAGAATCCACGAATTTTAAAAAGTGTATTTTTGTAGCAAAGTGTGTGTATTATTATTAAAAAAGATGTGTATTCTTTATAAGATTCATTTTTTATTCAAGTTTGTATATTATTTAAGATATGTATTTATATTTTTTGCAATGTGTAGTTATATTATTCAATATGTGTATCTATATTATATAAGATGTTTATTTATAAATTGTATGATGCCAGATATGTATTGATATTATGTAAAATGTGTATTTATACTCTATAAGATATGTATTGATACGCATATTTATATTATATAAGATATGTTTGTATTTTATAAGATGTATATTTATAGCATCAATTATAAAAAAAAAATTATATATAAATATCATCACTTATAAAAAATAATCTCATATAACTAAATAAAGGTTACAATAAAAAATATATATATAGTTTCAGATATATTGATCTTATAAGATGCTTTGAGGCCTATAATATAAGAATTGTGATGTAGCAGCTCAAATGGCGATAAGATTTTACGAAAGTACGTGTTTTTCTGCTTCTTCCATCCCTTGCAAAAGTGAGGTATATTATTTAATAATCAAGAATTAAACTTTTTGACTTTGGATTCGAAGACTGAACGTTTAGTAAGCGGAATTTATGTCATCTTCTTAAGACGTATGCTGCTACCTCACTTGACCAGCATTAGCCACTTTTCAAAATTGGCGTCCTCGTATATTACCACTTTCAAAGCCATCACATGCTAATTTTAGCGATGGTTTGAAACTTCTTAAATAATTTCAAAAAAAAAAAAAAAGAACAACTTTAGTTATAATCATTTGTCAAGATTTTTTTTTTCTTTTGAATAATAATAACATTTTTACCAGTTTCTTCAAACGGGTCATAAATTAATTATTTTCTTTTGTTCAAGGGCTCGTACAGCAATCAAATAGCTAGCTAGGTAGGTTTTAGTTGATACGATCAATCTTTCTCTATAAATTTAATAGGCTAGCCAGTTACCTGTTGGTCCGCAATAACACGGAGATTCTACAGTCGGGGGAAAAGAATTTGGCATAAATGCGCGTCCTTTTCTCATTTCTTCCCTCCTCTCTAATGTCAGAAGTATCATCATAGCTTCTTGAATGAAATCAAAATGGTGAGAGTCCAGTCCACCAGGGAGAGCGTGATTCGTTGCATATAATATAAGGCCATATATAGGAGTTAAATATTATTTGATTTGATCCCTTTAAATTATTATATTTTATTTTGGTTCGTAAATAATAAAAAATTTATTGTGGTCCTCCTGAATGTATTATTTTTGTTCTTCATATTGCTCCCTCTAAGATGTAATTTTTTCTAATATGTTTATCCCTAATTGAAGGATTATTATGAATAAAAAAATAAAATTTAAAGGGACTAAAATAAAATATTTTTTATCCATTGATAAAAAAAAAACACTACATTATAAAAGAATCAAAATAATATTCCTTTCGTATTCAAAAGACTAACGTTATATATTTTAATAATATAGTCTGATCGTTAATATATTTTAATATGTACTATTAATGAATAATATTATAAAAATACATTTTAATAAAAATATTATAATAATATTTTTATATCATAATATATTATATTTTAAAAAAATTAATGGTCTAATCTTATCCTTTAAAATATATGGCGATAATGTTTTGAATACGAAAGAGGAATCATTTAACTTTCATGTATAGAATGGTATTATTTGAAATTAAAATTAGACTCAGTAAAATTAATTCAAAAGTTAGCTGACAAAAAATTTAAAAGTTAACCATTGAATGTTTAATCTAGCCAATAAAATAACTAACTCAAATGTATTAAATGATATTAAAAAAAAATATGTTTACAATAATAGGAAATCAAACCAAAATTTATTAAGGTCTTGAAAATAAAAAAATTATTGGAAGTTGGATTTGATATGTTAGAAACTTTTTTTTTTTAATTTTACAAAAGCTAGCTTATAAGTTTTTGAAAAAGTTCCTATCAAACAATACAATGTATATTTATTTATTTTTATATATAAAAAAAACAATTTAGTGGCCACTAAAAATGAAAATTGTTTTTTGAAAAGCGAACTGAATTGTATACTTTCAAAAGCTAACTTAATTGTTAGCAAACACCACTAAATGAAAAATATATTTTCCCTCGTGATTAACATTACAATTATTTGAACTACTTAGTTCTACTCATATATAGTTTGACTTTTCATGATATATGGTGTAAAATATGTCACTTTTTGAGTACTTTGTAGCTCTTACACAAGTTCACACAAATATGGTTGATTTGAATTGAATAACTTAGTAAGTATAAAGAAGCAAGTCACTTCTTATTATGATTACAAACTTTAAAATTTTATTTTTTTATATAATATTATATATTATAATATAAAAATATAATTATTTTTTATATAATACTATTTTTAAAATTTTTATTAATATATATTAAAAATATTAATGATTACACTTTATGGACTGGCTTGCTGTTATATTCAGAATTTTCTTCTGTCGGCTGGTTGTTGAATGTAACTTCATGTCGGATAATTAGAATAATCGATCTAAATTTCAAATTAAATGGTCAAAAACAGACATCAAGAATTTTTTTATAAAATTGCCGGACGAATCGCTTTTTCTTGTCCGAGGTGCTAGAGGGATGGCCTTGATGTTGGAGATTAGTCAATTAACCGCGATATTTTATTTTCTTGGACACGTAATAACCACCATAATATTAGATAACACTAGATTGAACACGTGAAGACGATGCAATCAATATTGGATAAAAGCCAACCGTACAGTTTGAATAACTTTATTATTTTTTATTATCTAATAAAATACTTTAAATTATTTACTTTACCTTATTATTTTTATGTCATTATAATCTTATTATTTTAAACTTATTCTTACTTCATAATTAGGTCTTACCACTTTTAACTAAATACCTAAAAAATTACTCCATTATTTACTTTAATTATAAATATATCCTTATTAATTAAGCTCCATTCATCTTCAACTAGACCAAAAAGACCAAATAGTATTAATCATGATTATTAAAGAATAATTAATAAAAATATTATTAAGCCTATTTTAAATAAGTCATGAATAAAAATAATTAATTACAAGAGTAATTAAATAATTAATTGAAAAATAGTAATCACAATTGTAAATAGATAGTTTATGGCAATAATAATATAAAGATTATATTCATTAAAATAAAATTAATTATAACTTAGTTATTTTAATAAAATTACATAGGCATAAATATTTGCAATGATAATAAATAATGATAAATTATAGTAAGCAAAAAATTTAATCATAACCATAAGTTTATAAAATAAATAAATAATAAGAATAATATAAATCACAATTATTGACTATTAAGTAACTAAATGGTCGTTCATGACACCTTTAGTAGTAATAGTCATAAAAATTATATTTATAGTTTGTTATTAATACTAATATTTGATTATTATTATTATTATTAAAAATATTTTTTAAAATTATATTATCATTTAATAATAAGAAAATAATAATTATACATAATATTGTTGAATGATTCTTGATTATTAAGTAATTAAAATATTTTATTTATACTTTTATTATAAAAACTCATAATAATAGTTTATTATTAGTTATTATTATTATCATGCCTAGTTATTGATGTAAATATTTTATTTTTATTGTTATAATATTACTTGGTGCTTATAATAATAGTTTATTATTAGTTATTATTATTATCATGCCTAGTTATTGATGTAAATATTTTATTTTTATTGTTATAATATTACTTGGTGCGTGTTATAAGCACACAACACCAAAGTAAATCAATAGGAGCAATATGTAATAAAATAAAGCCAACCTAGGTAAAAAAAAATGTGAAATCAAGATTATGGAATTAGGGTTTCAATGCATGTATTAAGGTTTTGTGATTTGGGGCAATTTGACTAGGGTCTAATGGTAAGATTAATTATTGTATCTAATAAAGAAGAACCAAGATTAATGATGATGAGGGATGTTGGGAATGATTATGTTTAGGGTTAGGGTTAGGGTTAGGGTTAGGGTTTTGTGGTTAAATATGACACTAATATATATATATATATATATAAGTTTAATAAAATAATGTTACCTGATGTTAAATCCTTATATATAAAATATAAGGTAATCGAGCATAAAGAATGATCATATGACACCAAAATAAGTCTGGGAGTTGATGATCTAGAAAGAATAATTATTCCTTGAACTCAAATGAAGAAGAATAACTAAAATTAGATCTTGAATCTACAATCTTGAAGATGGTTCAATATTTTGTTGAATCAATTAAAGGTCTTGATGAATTAGTTGAAGATGTGAATAACATTAGTAGGAGATATAGAACATAAGCCACGATACAAGAGGAAAAGAAAAAAAACATAGATTTTCCTATTAGGAATTGCTATGGATTTATATGGGCTTTTATAATAAAAAGATATAATAAATTCACACAAATAAATTATTACCGACATTTATCAATAATTTTCACTAATATATGCTTAGATATTAGAAAACTTCAAAAGGTAAAAGTTGTAGATATTGAAGTTAGTTTTCCAACACAAAAATAATCATTCCATTTTATTATCGTACAAAAATGTTGTGACCAAATTACTGAATCATGGTTTGTTTATCTACGAATTTGTAAAAACAAGATAAAAAAGAAAAGAAAAGATAAGATAACATAATTCATATAATATCATTTAATATAATTAGTAAATACCAATTAAAAATCCTAAAAAATAAATAAAAAGATAAAAAATTATCATACATAAAAATAAAAATATGTCCCTCTTCAAAATATTTTAACTAACTATGAAAATAATGTAAGATATTGTCATATGAATATATAAATGAATACCAAATCAATAAATTAATCTCACTAACTAACTAAAAAAAACTTTATTTTAAATAAAAATAATACATCACACACCATATCCTTCATAATGTGGACATATTATTATTTTAATTAATTACTCTATTTTTTCTCAAAAATTATCTATTTTATGAATTTTTTTATTTTGCCATTTTACTATTTTATAGAAAATAAGGATTTAAAATAGACTTTTAAAATATAGAAAAAGTCTAGAAACTAATATAACAATCTTTACAATATTTCAACACATTGTCACATAAAAATAAATATTTTCTAAAAATAGTAATTTTTGCATTGCCAAAAGTATTCTAAAAATAGTAGTTTTTTAGTAAAACTTCTAAAACTAAAAAGAGAATTTTCCCTTAACATTAAAATGAATGAAATAGTATAAATATAATACAATTTCAATTCCAAATATGAGGTATTACATCCTCATAAAAATTTAAACAATGGTCACCAAAAGAGTAAATTAAAAGGTTTAAAATTATGAGGTTTCTAAGCTATTTATATTAAATTTGAGCTTTTTGACACTTATTTCATTCATTTATGAAAAATTATGCCTTTGCACAAATTTTTTGATTGTGTCATTTTTAATCATTTTGAGTCATTATAAACTTGTACCCCATTCATTAAATCATTTCCAAGCTTATTGTTTCATTTCAATACTTTCCACATCATTTCCTTTCCTTCCACTAATCATTTATTTGCTTGGGAAAATATTTTAGTCAATTACAAAAAAAATCACTATTTATGCGATTTTCTATTCTAAGTCATTTCTCACACCTTTTACCTTGTCAAAAAAAAATATCTTAATTCTAAAAATATTCTAAGCTTATACTAGAGTTTTGAACATTTTAAAGTTTGTTCGTCCTAGTGAGTCGTAAAATTGCATAAATTCTCATTTTTTACAACTAATGATTTTCATCAATTTCTATGTTTTAATTCATTTGAATTCCAAGAAAATTTTAAATTCAAATATTTTTACATATTTTCATTTCTAAAATTATTCTGCATCTATCTGTATAGTTTGAACCCTTCATTAATTGTTTAACCAATTTGCGAAAAAATGCATTTCCATTGATTATTTGATTTTGTCGTTTTTACTTGTTTTTCATCCGTCAAGCTTCAAACTAACTATGATAACTAATATTTATATATATTTTGGTGTATAAAATTATTCTGCACTTTTTCATAAATTTTCATTATTTTAGAGTTCATTTTCTATTTTTCCTAATAAATTCCTATTTTCTAATACTTCCACCTATGTTATTATCCTAGAAATTATAAAAGAACTACCCTAACCCTCTTCTGGTTTTCATGTGAATATCACATGTTGGACATTTATGTCTCAAAATTTTGATTCTAGCAATCAATTAAAAATCTTATCATAATCTAATCTCACAAAAATCCACCAACTATCTTGCAAACTCCCCCTTTTTTTACTTTCTTGAGTTTGTAAGAAAGACTCACTCTTCTCATTTCATTCAAGTTAGACCTAGGTAGGGGATAAGGTGTTGATGTTGACCAAATAGCCACTAACAATTGCATGTTTCATTTCAAAACAAAAAATGCATAAAATTAGATACAAGCTACCCCTACATCTATCTAATTTCTCTTATACTTTGCACACCTCATTTTCTCTCTGATTATCTCCTACCTTTGGTCTCTATTTTGTTCTAAATATTGCATTGTGTACTACAATTAACAACTCCTTCCCCTCATGTTTCGTGGTTCTATACCCATCAAATAAGTCCCACCTTTTGCTTCTCGATCAACTTGTGTTCCTGTTGCTATCGAACATGATGATTTATTTTTTTTTAAATTGCCCCCGACTTGGATCCTGAGTGTTCATCCTAAATTCTTATTGGGTTTTGTTTCTTACAAGCCATACTCCATATTGTAACACCCCAAAATTTACTACAAAAAATTTTCGCTTTATTTAAGATTTAGCATAAGCAATTAATTTAAAACTTGTAAATTTTGGAAATGTTACCACCGTGATTGGTACAAACCCAGCCCCGGCCATTCCCATACTAACCACAAGGCTAAAGAAAATTTAAGAACCATCATAACTCAAGCTCAAAGCAAGAATTCAACAAAGCAGTAAAATAGTCATAAGATAGAAATCAGAGTGTGTGAAAAGAGTTACAATCCAGAATACATAATTAAAGTTCTTTAAAAGGAATAAGGTATACAAAACGATAAAGGTTAAGTCTAGGAAATCCGATACAAAATAGAAGAATAAAAAGGGAGGAAGTCTGGCCACATCACTCTCGATCTCTGTTCCCAGTCCATGCTCAACTCTCAGTCCCACCCGATACCTCATAAGTATCGAAAGCATCAATGATAGTATCATCGACTTTCACAAAGTTAAAGGGGCCTTCTACTTGTGGGAATGAGTAGCGCCCATGAAACGGGTGGTCAGTATGTCACGTACTGAGTAAGGTAACCATGCACTATGGTCAACACACAAAGGTACATAATCCAAGCATGATAACATAACATTATACAATCATTTCAGATAAATAAAGGTCAAATTATAGTCCTAATAAACTAATTATTTAATCTCTGATCGATACTCATTTCACACCATGTTTTTAATCAACCCATTTAAGTACGGAAACCCCATTATTATAGCCGGTTGATCGGTTACTTGCAGGGCAAAACACATCTAGCCACTATTATATGCCAGTGGATCGGTTTCTAGGGCAAAATGCTCCTGGCTACTATTATGTTAGTGGATCGGTCTGGCCCCGACTCTCATGGTGTTATATTGTAAGTACTTAGTGTCTTTTATTTGTCATAACAAGCTTATGGTTTGGTTTATTGAGCTTGGAATTTTCCACTATTATAGCCGATGGACCGATCACTTATAGGGCAGAACGCGCCTAACCACTATTATATGCCGGTGGATCGGTCTAGGCCCGACTAAATAATCTTCCACTTTACATGATTAATATTTTACCGTGTCTTATTCAAAAAGTTTTGCCCTAGACATGCATGACCAATTCCATCTACGCTTATCCTCCAAGAGGTCCCATCCCATATCTAGAGACTCCTGCACCTTCTAACTTGCCCCATCAACCTTTCCTCCTTTCCCTAACTCACATTAGAGGCCCAACTCCTAAGTGTATGGGTCAAGGCCCACTACCTTACACCTCTAAGTCCACTCACTGCCTCACCTTAGGATTTTCTCCAAAAACCCTAATGTGAACCTATGTGGCCCATACTTTCCTGCCTCACACAACCCAACCGTTTTAACACCCTACACATCACAACCCTTAGATTCGACCCTCATCATCTCACTTTACTCCCCAAGTACACATGTGCCCACGAAACCCTTATTGGCAACCCAAAATCCTAGCATCCTCATTTCCACATGTCACCCCTCCATTTCTCCCCTTCCAATCTTACTTTCCCATGCTACCTATGCTCGCTCCACATGTGACGATCCTCCATCCTCAACTCATACTCCACTTACCCTCATTTATTTTTCTCTTTTTCCACCTTCTCAAATTAGGGTTTCCTCCCAAACCCTATCTCAATCTCCTGTGCACCCTTGTACTGTCCCATATACTATTTTTCACCCAAAGCCTACAATCACCCAAATAACTCTTCCATTACCTTCCTCATGCCCCAGAGCAACTTTCTATATGTAAAGTCCACCCCATGCGGACTATATCGATCCCATGCAAACCCTTGAAGTTTTCATGCAAGACCTTAAAACTCCTATGCAAAACCCTAGATTTTCCTATGCAAACCCTAGATTCTTCCATACAAAGTTCATCCACTTCATTTTGCTTAAAGTCCCCTTTTATTCTTTTTTTCATGGGTCATGGGGTGTTTAGGCCAATCCCAAATTCCTTGGTCAACTTACTTCCCCATTTTTCCTTTTTCATCCTTCCACCCCATATGACTACATTAACTATCCTAGCATGCATGTCCTAAAAAGGCCATATTACATCACACCACAATTCATAGTACAATATATTGTACACATGCCATAAGAGAATACGAGAGCATACATCAACTCCAAACTGCGCTACACATAAAACATTTATAACAATAGCACAAGATACATAACAAATCATCATACATGACATCCAAGGCATTTAAGACACATAACACACATAAGGCCTTATCTACATCCATACCTAGCACGTTATTAGTCTTGGGGCACGCTCATATGCTTCTTTAGGGTTTTGATTGGTTTCACCTACAAGAGGGAAAAACTAAGGATTAGTTTCCCTCCTACCAAAAATTACTATAATTTTCTATTTTATTCTAAGATTAGGATTAATATTATTAAAGGAAACTTTACAAGTGAAAAATAGGGTTTTTAATAATATTTATAGCCATATTTATATTATTAAATGTAATGTCTTTATTTCCTCTAATAATAGTACTAACACTAGTTATAGCAAAATGGCGATAATAATAGTAATAGTAATACTAATACTCCTAGTAATAGAAACCCAAGTATTTTTAAGGCTAAGGCTAATAATAGGGTTGGGGATAAAATAATAATATAATAATAGTAATATTTGAAATAATGATAATATAAGGGTTTGAATATTTTTACCATAATAATAATAATAACAACAACAACAACAACAACAACAACAACAATAATAGAAATAATGATAAAATAGGGTTTCGACCCCTTAATAGTAATAATAATAATACTATTTTGGGGATAATAATAAGCATGATTAATAATAGTAATTATGAATATTAACAACAATAATGATGATGATAATACATAATAATAAAAATGTAATACAATTAAAATGAATAAGGTTTGCATAATTAGGGTTTAATGGTTGAGAGTGTTTAGGGTACCACCTAGGGTTGGTGGTGACCAGTGGCGCACGGCGGCGGTGGCGGGGAAAGAGAGAAAAGAGGGAATTAGTTGAGTTTTAGGAACAGGAAAGGGGGAGTGAGGGTGGAAGTTAGGGTGGTTGAGATTGTCCAAGTTGAGAGGGTTGGAATGGGGGTGGTGGCGTAGCCAAAGGTGGTGGCGTTGTGGTGGCCGAGGATGGTGGAAAGGGAGGAAGGGAGGAGGAGAGGGAGGAAGAGGAAAAGGAGGGGAGGAAAAGGTAGAGGAAGGTCTGTAGGGAATTTTGGGAGGTGTATGGGGTGGTGGTTACGGTAGGAGTAGTGGCGAATGGTGGTGCGAAGGGCGGCGGGGGTGGAAGTGTGGCTGCTCGGAAAAGGTACTTTGCACGGCCGGAGAGGCTCATGCAAGGCAAATAGAGGGTGGAGGGTGGCATAGTTTGGTAAAGGGTGATGTAGGGAGTGGTACTATGGGTGGCTCGAGTAGTAGGGTTTCCTATGGGGTATATATAGATCAAATGGAGGGGGGAAACGATAGAGGGAAGTGGGAAAATAGGGAGCAAGTGGGATAGGGCATACCGGCCGACGATGCTGGGCCAACGCAGGTCTGCCATGGTAGGCTATGATTGGTTGAGGAGAAGGAATGGGCGCACGAGAAGAGAGGGGAAGGTTGGTTAGGTCGAAAAGGAAGGTGAATCAGTGAGGAAGAGAGGGGAGGGATGGCCGGTCAGCGGGCCTGATCGGCGGCGAAAATCAAGGTGTAGTTCAGGGGAAGAGTTGCAGGTCGTGAAGGGGGAGGCTGGGGAAGAAGATAGGGGTGGACCAGCGGTCCAGAAAGAAAAAAGAAAAGAAAGAAAAGAAGGAGGGAACCAACCAGCTAGGGGGAGGGAGTGCGGCACATGCATGGATCGTGCAGGAGGAAAGGGATAGGGGATAGGGGTGAGGGGTTTGGGCCACAGGCTTGGGTTGGCCTAGGTCGGGGAAGGGGGAAGAAAGAAAAAGAGAAGGGAGAGAAAGGAAAGAAAATGAAAGAGAAGAGAGAAAAAAGAAAAAAATAGGTGAGCTAGGGGTTATTAAAATATTTTGGGTATTTTGAAATATTTAAAAATAATAATATTTTAATAAAATAACAATTAAATTCTCTTTTTAGATTAATTTATGATTTTTGAAAGATTTTTCTTAAATTTCATTTTAATTAGCAAAACACTCAAATTTTCTCTAATAAAATTATTTATAAATTTCCTCTTGAGTTTGCCCTAATTACTCCCTCTTATTTTAATAAAATAATTTATTTAATTAATTTTTATAATAAATCCTTAATTAGTTATAATTCTTAAAATTAGAGTTTTGGGGTATTTCACATATATATACCCATTTTGCCCACTAAATCATGTCCCTTCCTACCTCTTTTTTCCTTCATTTTTGCCTTAGGTGATGAAATTATGTTTTTGTTGTTGTTGCTTAAGTGTGTGTCGCAACAACATTTTCTTTCATTTCTCCTCGTTATCCTTTTGTTAGGAATATTTTTAGGAATATTGTTATGCGATAATATTGTTATGCGATATTTTATCTTAATTGTAGCCTTGATTTATGGGATTAGATTGATTAGGAAGTTATTTTCCATGTATATCTCTTGGTAATCCCTTGATTGGGTTGAGATCTTGGGGAGATAATTTTCTTGTACAATTATTTATAGGAGAAAGGCAATAAACGTGAAAGGCAGGGGGAACAACCTCAAAATTGCTTTACATAAAATTATTTTTACATGGTATCAGAGCCAAGTTTTTTTGAAAACTTCATAGTCATGGCCGGTGATGATAATCCACCGCCACCACCACCAAAAATTGACCCAACTTCATCTTTTTTTCTAGGACCTCAAGATCGTCCGGATGACTATATTACCCCAACTCGTCTCAAAGGAGACAATTACGATGAATGGTCGTGTGACATTCAACTTGCATTGGAGGCTCGCCGGAAATTTGTCTTTCTCGATGGGTCTATTACCGGACCAACCCTTCCTTGTACTCCATCTGACTGGAATACCATTCAGGCTATGCTTATTTCGTGGATTATGAATACCATTAATCCCGAAATTAAGTGCACTCTCTCTAAATACAGAGATGCAAAGAAGCTTTGGGATACTCTTAAAACTCGGTTTTCATTGGTTAATGGCCCCCGGATTCATCAACTTAAAACCTCCATTGCCAAATGCGAACAGACCAAAACAATGTCTGTGGCTACATACTTTGGGAAGCTTTCGAATCTTTGGGAGGAACTCAATCTTCACGAGCCTTTAATTGCTTGTGATTGCTGCTCGAAGTGCGTTGCTAGCGCACAGCATGAACAACGTCGAGATGAAACCCAGCTTCATCAATTTTTGATGGGCCTCTATCTTGATTACTACGGTCAAATCCGTAGCAATATTCTGTCACAAGACCCACTGCCCACCTTAGACCGTGCATATCAGTTGCTGACTCAAGATGAGAGGGTTCGTCTCGCAAAATCCTCACACGATGATGCACAACTTGATGCTGTCGGCTTTTCTCTCAAACCAGCACCAAGTCGAAGTAAACCTGCAGGCCACGATAATAAACAAGACAAGTCTCTTTTGTCTTGCACACACTGTAAAAAGAATGGACATGAAGTGTCTTCGTGCTTCGAATTGAACGGATATCCAGAATGGTGGGGCAATCGCCCTCGGACCAATAGTGGTCGTGGGATGCCCTCTCACAGCAAGGGAAGCGGTGCTCCCAAATCTCAGGCCAATGCTGCTTCAGGGCCTCGTACGTCTCCCGCAACAACAACTACCGATAGTTCGGACTCGTCTTCCGTTGTCACTGCTGCACAATGGAAAGCTATAGCATGATTCATTGGTAATACTACAGTTCCTGATAACCGTTTGAGTGGTAAGTTTGACAATAAATTATGGATTATCGACACGGGAGCATCTCGCCATGTCACTTGCATTGATAAATGGTTATTTGATACTCATTCAATTTCTTATTGTCCAGTTGGACTCCCTGACGGAAAATCAATAATGGCTACTAAAGAAGGCTCAGTCCGATTGTCTGATAAAATTATTCTTAAAAATGTGCTTTTTGTTCCAGAATTAAGTTGCAATTTAATTTCGGTATCTCAATTGATTAATGATATGCAATGTACTGTCCAATTTAACTCTTCTATGTGTACTATACAGGGCCAGTCGAGGGAGCTGATTGGAACGAGTGTTAGACGGGATGGACTATTTTATTTTGATGGACCGGAGGCTGTTAGTCATGTTTCATTATCGGATGAATCTCATCCATCGGAAAAAAAGTGGTGAAATTACTTCCCCCTGTTCATAGTTGTAAGGGTAGTTTGAATAAAGCATGTGAAATTTGTTTCCGTGCTAAACACTCTAGGGATAAATTATCTTTCAGTGAACATAAGGCTTCTCGTACTTTTGAGAAAATTCATTGTGATTTATGGGGAGCTTATAGGCATCCTTCTTCTTGTGGTGCTAAATATTTTTTTGACTATTGTGGATGATTATTCTCGTGCCATTTGGTTATATTTACTTCTTGATAAAACTGAGGTATTTCGTATGTTCATGAATTTTGTTGCACTGGTAGATAGACAATTTTCGCAAACTATTAAAATTGTTCAAAGTGACAATGGAACTGAATTTAATTGTTTGCGTGATTATTTTACTGCCAATGGTATTATTTTTCAATCCTCTTGTGTTGGCACTCTGCAACAAAATGGCCGGGTTGAACGGGACCATAAACATATTTTGAATGTAGGGAGAGCTTTGCGATTCCAAGAAAATTTACCCATTTATTTTTGGGGAGAGAGTGTCTTAACTGCAGCCCATCTCATTAATCAAACTCCTTCTCCTCTTCTACAAAATAAAACTCCCTATGAAATGTTATTTGGCAAACCACCATCTTATGACACTATTCGTACCTTTGGATGCCTTTGTTTCGCTCACAATCAAAAAACGGGTGGTGATAAATTTGCTAGTCGTAGTAGAAAATGCATTTTTGTGGGGTATTCGTTTGGTAAGAAAGGGTGGTCTCTCTTTGATCTAGAATCAAAGAAATTTTTTGTTTCCCACGATGTCAAATTTTTTTAAGATATTTTTCCGTTTCTTGACCCGATTGATGCAAATACCAATCCCGAAACTATAGCTCCTAATAATATTGAGGTTGATGCCGATTTTGCTGATTTTTTTGAACCCGAAATAACCTTACAAAACAGGCCACCTGCCCAGCTGGATCAATCTGCAAAGGGGAACTAATTCCCTCGCTGCAAATCCAGCGCCCACTGGTTCCTTGCCCTGCCCAGTTGCAGCGAACTCTGCCTCCCCCGCTGCCCATACTGCAGGTAACAATGCTGGCCAATCCCGCCCAGCACAGAAGCCCACTTCCGCCCCTACTACTTCAGCCCAAAACACAGCAAACCCGAACACAATAGCCCCAAACACTTCAGCCCCAAACACAGCAGCCCACTCGGATGAGGCCTCAGATCAGGCTCTTGGTAAAGGGCATCGAGAAAAGTGGCGTTCGGTATTGCTTCGGGATTTTGTGACTCATATAACGACTCCAAATAGTCCATCTCCATCCCCTAATATCTCGTCTCCACAGTCTTCCTCAGGTACGCCTTATCCTATAGCACACTATATAAATTGTGACAATTTTACATTGCAATATCGAAAATTTATTGCGGCAATTGCTTCCGGTGTGGAGCCTCGATCATTTAAAGAAGCCATGTCTCATGCTGGTTGGAGGGAGTCCATGAAACAGGAAATTCAGGCTCTTGAAAGAAATGGCACTTGGACTATGGAAGCCTTGCCTCCCGGGAAGCGGGCTCTCGGTAGTCAATGGGTATATGGGATAAAGTATAAGTCTGATGGCAGTATCGAACGGCTAAAATCCAGATTGGTCGTTTTTGGCAATCATCAAAAAGAAGGCATTGATTACACATAAACTTTTGCTCTTGTTGCCAAAATGATCACTGTTCGGGTTTTTCTTGCAATTACAACTTCCAAAAATTGGGAGCTACATCAGATGGATGTTCACAATGCTTTCTTGCATGGAGAGCTACATGAAGAGGTCTACATGAAACTTCCTCCAGGTTTTGAGTCTGCTTACCCAAACACGGTATGTTGTCTTCGGAAGTCTTTATATGGCCTTAAACAAGCACCATGATGCTGGTTTGCGAAACTTGTGTCTGGCTTGAAAGAATATGGATTTTTGCAATCTTATTCTGATTATTCATTATTTACATACACTAGAGGCCATATCCAACTGAATGTTTTAGTGTATGTTGATGACCTTATTATTTCTAGTAATGATTCTACTGCTCTACACACTTTCAAGGCTTATCTTAGTGATTGTTTTCATATGAAAGATCTTGGCCCTCTGAAATATTTTCTGGGTATCGAGGTTACTCGGAGCTCTGCAGGCTTATTTTTGTGTCAGCGAAAATATACTCTGGATATCATTTCTGAAACAGGTCTTCTTGGTGCTAAACCAGTTGGTTTTCCCATTGAACAAAATCATAAGCTTGGTCTGGCAAATGGTGAAATTCTCTCTGATCCTGAGATGTACAGGAGGCTCGTGGGCAGACTAATTTATTTGGCTGTCACACGACCGGATCTTGCTTATTCTGTCCATATATTATCTCAATTCATGCAGGCACCTCGTACTGAGCATTGGGAGGCGGCTCTCCAAGTTGTGCGATATCTTAAAGGCACTCCCGGCCAGGGCATTCTTTTGAGAGCAGATAGTGCCCTCTCCTTACAGGGGTGGTGTGATTCAGATTGGGCGGCATGTCCCATCACTCGGAAATCTTTGACTGGTTGGCTTATTTTTCTTGGACATTCTCCTATTTCATGGAAAACTAAAAAGCAAAACACTGTTTCTCGTTCTTCAGCTGAAGCAGAATATCGTTCCATGGTTGCAATTACTTGTGAGCTCAAGCGGTTAAAGGGCTTACTGTTGAGTTTGGGTGTTCATCATCCTCAGGCTATCAAATTGTTTTGTGATAGTCAATCTGCACTACGTATAGCCAAAAATCATGTTTTCCATGAGCGTACAAAGCATATTGAAGTTGATTGTCACTTTGTTCGCGATGCTATCACAAGTGGCTTGATTGAGCCTTCGTATGTTTCTACTACTACCCAGTTGGCTGATGTATTTACTAAAGCTTTAGGTAAATCACAGTTTGATTATCTATTACGCAAGTTGGGCATTTTCACTCCCCATGCTCCAACTTGAGGGGGGGTGTTAGGAATATTTTTAGGAATATTGTTATGCGATAATATTGTTATGCGATATTTTATCTTAATTGTAGCCTTGATTCATGGGATTAGATTGATTAGGAAGTTATTTTCCATGTATATCTCTTGGTAATCCCTTGATTGGATCGAGATCTTGGGGAGAGAATTTTCTTGTACAATTATTTATAGGAGAAAGGCACTAAACGTGAAAGGCAGGGGGAACAGCCTCAAAATTGCTTTACATAAAATTATTTTTACACCTTTCTATTAACCTTTCAACATCTTGACTTCTCATTACTTAGTGGTTATTGATAATTTTTGTGGCGATTTTCAAGCCTCCCTATCTAAACATATTTCTTCAATTTCACTTCTTTCCTTACCATTCTATAATTATATTATCATGCTAATCTATTTTGTGTTATTCTTATTTTAGGTGATTGATGAATATATATTTTTAGTTATTTTATAATCTTTCAATTTAATTTTTTGATCATCTATTTAAATAATATGTAAGTTTATTTATGACATTTGCAATTATGTGTTTAAAGTATAATAATCTTAAAATTTTAACTAATGTTGTGCATAAAGTTGATTTTTGCAGCAATGTGAGAGCCAATGATATTTTGCCCATAAATTTTAGGTACACATCCGCATTTAGATGATTTAAATTTTGATGTAAAAATAAAATCAAAATCTATAACTTTATTTCTAGATATTTTTTCTAAATCTGATTCTACTGTAGTGATAAATTCGATTGATGTTACAGCTATATGATTAATAATTTAGATAGTTGTAAGTATTCTTTTATACTTTTGTGTTATTTTTTTATATACTTTTGTCCAAGTCAGCAAAGTACGACAGACATGCGTATGCAACACAACAAAGTCAAGAAAATGAAATTAGCAATAGATCACGTGAAAAGAAAGAAAAATAAAAGAAGAGAAAAAATATGTAAGTTTTATACGTCCACATGACATGATTGTAAAAAGCTCAGTAGGGCACCACGAGTCACAACAGAGACCAGCTAGTTCACCGAAGAAAAAAGGGTTCAGACGCTGCTCGGTGAAAAAAAAAAAAAAACTCAAGCACCACAGATGAAAGAGACAACGGGACTAGCGTCGGCAGTTTGAGGGAAAAACTCAACGCTGCTAGCCTTCCGTTCAACAATACTATTTTTCTTTTGTTCCATTTTAAATCTGGATTACCATACTCTTATATTTAGTTTTTTTTTTAGATTTAATATTTTATGTATAATTTAGATTTTTTTATCTAATTTGATTATGTTTATTTAATTAATAGTATGTTATTTTATTTTATTGGGAAGGCATATTCTTTATATTATTTATTTAATTAATTCATTAATCTATAAATTATCCTATGTATTTTATATTATTGTTCATGATTATATCTAATTAATACACTGATTATATTTAATTAGAGCCTAATACTCATTTTTCTATTTCTAGAAATGTGCATCAATCTAGTTCTTTTTTTCTTGTATGTGTTTTCTTCCTCAACTTATGTACTATCTTTATAAGAATCTATACCTGAAATAGATAATAAAATTTTTAGGTAATTAAGTAATTAAACACAGGCAATGCTGTATACAAAATATGAAAAAACAAAACATATAAAGTAATTAAACGTGTCATCTATGATGCTTGCCTTATTTATGCATAAACTATCATTCAAGTCCATAGAATAATTCTTTGTCATTATCTCATGCATAGATGCCATTAGTGATGTCATCATGATTAGACAAGAAAGAAAAGTCAATATTCAAAATATTTTCCCCTTGTATGTCATCTTGCCATTTTTTTTGAATACAAGACCATTAACAATCGTTTATTAGCTTGGTTAGTAACATAGAATACATATTTCTCTTGTGAGAAAAATATAAATGGGTCCTACTCCTAATAGTGACCAAACCTAGAAAGATATACCATTGTAAATTCAACTTCCTTAGTATAAATCCCATTTTGATTAACAACTCATTTGTATTTGAATAAATGAATTATAAAAGTTGTGTAATCCAACAATCGTATGTGCTCTATCACCCCATCATATGCCATCAATGCATAAATATGACTTTTTTCTCTAGCACTTAATATATGCAAAGCTTCTAATACTACATTCATACCACTATTTTTTATGCTACTCATGGCATCTTGCTCTTTTGTGCAGAAAGTACAACTATTAAACATATATGAGCAATAGGACATCATTTTCCTATAAAGAAATCAATACAAATCACTATAAGATTCAAACAATGGTGATGACAACCAATCCAAAAAGGAGTTATTGTGTCTTTCCAATATCCATTTCTTACTCATAAATGGATTCAAAGCCCTCAAAATACACTACCACGGAAAGAGGTTTTAATAACGGTTATTTTATAGTTTTAATAACGGTTTTCAACCGTTATTGAATCGCCCGTTATTAAATCTTTAATAACGGTTCATAACCGTCATGAAAAATACACAAAAACCCGTGAATATGTGCGTAAACTTCAGATTTAATAACGGTTTTTACTTAAAAACCGTTATTAAAACCGAAGGTTTAATAACGGTTCTTAAACAAAACCGTTATTAAAACCTAAGTTTTAATAACGGTTCTATGAAAACCGTTATTAAAACCTATGCTTTAATAACGGTTTCTCATAGAACCGTTATTAAAACTTAGGTTTTAATAACGGTTTTGTTTAAGAACCGTTATTAAAACTTAGGTCTCGGCCCCCATTAAATAATTATAATATTAAATAAATAATTATACTAATAATAATAATATTAATAATAATAGTAAACATGTAATAATTACCAAATCTGTAATCACACCATAATTTCAATCAATCTATAATTGGTATATATGCATGTCTCAATACACCAACTATACTTAGGAATAAAAATTAGTGGGCATACCACAACTTGGTAGCTCTACACCCCAAAGTAAAGAGTTCACAGATCTAGGCTGGAATACCGAAATACTAACCTAAAAATGCATGTAGAACATATAGATCGCTACCTAATACCGAGTGAATGAGTGCACGTGCTTGGCCCATCGGTCTCTAACTTCATCAACATTATATTGCTCGTCTTCTTCACTTGAACCCTTAAAAACTTCAATTTCATCATTATCATCATCATCTAAGTTCCTTTGTCTCGAAGATCTTCAATTTTGGAGGTACCTAAAGCTCTTATCTCATCCATAATTACAATAGAGGATAAAGAGATAAACAATAACTGAAAAAACATGTATTACCCTACATACAAAATAATACAAAGGTAGGCAACATGTATTACCACTTTAATCAAGAGGTTATGTAACACCATCATACCCTAGAATATGAAAAAGGTTTTCAGGATAGTCTAAATTAAAGATTCAATTTGTAAAAAATGCCCTAAAAATATACCCTCACTTGTATGTAACAAAAAAACCTCAATTTAGAGGCCAAAATGGCCTTTTTTGGGCTCCGATATTGCCCAAACCGGCTCCGAAAAAATATATTGTATTTCCCTCCAAAGTTTACAGTAATAATGTCTTCTCTTTTATTTATTACTTACTAATATCTTGAATGGTGTTAATGTTAGTGATTTTATTTCTCTAAATATATTGTATTTCTGATCCATAGTACCCAAATTTATTTCCCAACAGCCATTATTGTATTTCGGCCAACACATGCATTTGTTAATATATAACAATAACACAACAATAACACAACAAATTCAACAACAAACAGCAAAATTTTCAGCCAACACATTTTCGAACAACAAACCACAATCTTTCAATAACAAACAAACGAGAGGAAGAACAAACACATACATAAAGTGAGCTAGCTACAAACACGACGGTGAGAATGTTGAGAGAGGCATGGGCTTCAAACATGACGGAGAGTTGGCGGTGCGAGGGTTTCCTTTACTTGAGAGGAGCCGGTGTGGTGGTGCGAGTTGGTGGTGCACGGTGTGGTGGTGCGAGGGTTTGCAAGGAGAAGGAGAGCAAGAGAACGAAGGTGTAGAGAGTCTGAAAACTTTGGCACGAAACAGAACTGAGCGAAATTTTGGGGTTTTAAAACAGAAGGAGAAGTTTGATTTTGGGGTTTTAATAACGGTTCCTGAGAGAACCGTTATTAAAAAGAGGATTTAATAACGGTTCCTGAGAGAACCGTTATTAAAACATCTTTTAATAACGGTTCTTCCAGGAACCCTCATTAAAAGCTTCTGACTTTTGACAACGGTTCTAATATGAACCGTTATTAAATCCTCTTTTAATAACGGTTTACATAAAACCGTTAATAAAACATCCGTCCAAATTTTAAAGTTGCCTTTTTAATAATGGTTTTTAACTAGAACCGTTATCAAAACTCTCCCGCCCATTAATTTTCACGCGTTTGACAACGGTTTTCGAACTACCGTTATTAATGTCCCGTTATTATATCCCGTTTTTCGTAGTAGTGATATCCATGTATTGATCTATTTATGGTTGGAAATCATCTTTATTATGAAGGATCTAAAGTTAAGCCTGCAAAAACATTTGATCACAATTAATGATGGTCATGAAAAATCCTTTGCACTATTTTTCTTGTTCCTCTATAACTGAATGTCATGGTTTAGGAAGGCCTATTGTATTAGTATAAGGTAAGAATTCACCATAAAATTATATTGCCTCGTCCACTAGATAACTCTTGGCAATGCATTCTTTAGGCATATTCGTAAAATATACTTTTAGGAATTTTATATACCTTTCAAATGGATACATCTAATGAAAATGAACAAACCCACATAATCCAACCTCCTTAACCAAGTGAATTGTTAAATGAAACATGATTACAAAGAATGATGGAGGAAAATACATCTATAGATATAATAATATAATTAAAATCTCATTCTACAATTTGTCCAACCTCAAAGTTCAATAACATTTATACATAGTTCATTGAAAAAGAAACAAAATATTGTAATGGCACTTAAACCCTAATTTGGCAAGATAGATCATATAACAATTGGTAACAATTCTTAAATGAAAATATAATGATCATAAAATTTCATACCCATTTAAATTCAAACCTTTCATTGAAATAAGGTTCTTAATGCTTGATGACTACCCTCTAGGGATCTTAACTCCATGGAAATACTCACAAAAAAAGAAGATATCTTATCTTTTTTGAAAAGATTATAAAATTCAATAGGTAAAAAAGTTCTGTTATCCACATTCTATAGATGTAATTTTATTTTTATATCCATGTAAACCAAGTCCAACCAAACATTGATGCCATCTTTTGTCTGTATTTTTTTCATGCACATTCAAATGTGCGCCACTTATATAATTATATGCATTCTTCTCAATATGAATCACATTAAGATAATTTTGTACATACAAGTCCTTTTAATATGGAAAGTAAAAAAATTGACTTCTTTTTCCACCTGCTTAAAGGAACTACTATCTTATTATTATTATTTTTCAAATGAAACATTTACGCTTTCAAGTATTTATTGTCCCATGAGTATATCGGAGACCTTTATTCCTTCAAATTTTCCATTAAGAACCATTTTTTACTTACGATAATGATGATTCGTACATAAGAATCTATGGTGTCTTAGATAAGAAGTTTTTTTACTCTTCAGTAGCTTGATAAAGTTTGTGTTATCTTTACAAATACAGCATCATAATGTCCATGCACACTATAACATAAAAAATTATCATTACAAGAAAAAGGGATATTAGTAATGATATTAATAATAACAATAAAATATCATTGCAAAATATTATAAATGGCGGCGATATTCTGTAGCTAGTATTATTTTATGATATGAGTAAAGGGAATGGAAAAACAAAATTGCTAAACAATTTTAGTAATGACAATGTCATCAAAAAATAGCCAGCAATAATATTTTCCCCTAATATTTGCAAGAATCATTTTTTAGCAAAAAATAAAATTAGTGATGACAAACTCTTATTAGCTATGATATTTTTGGTGAAAATTTTGGCAACATTTAAGAGGATGGAGAACCTTTGATTTATTTAGGAGATTGCTAAAAGCCATAAAGCTTTTTTGTGGATGAAAAAAAATGTAGGAAGAAATTTAACCCCTTTATAATAATGAAACATAACATCTTGTTCCATTAACACAAGAAAGGAATATCATCGACAACATATGATTTTATACTATCAAACAAGATGAGCATGTTCAAGGTGAGCAATATCATGCTAGATATGTGATTAAAGGATTTTCTCACAAAGGAGTTAACTTCAATAGAATATTGTCTGACTTACAATAACTTGAGTGATTTTTTCTATGTTTAATACATATGACTTGCACTTGGAGCAATTGGATGTGAAAACTCTGTTTCTTCATGGTAAAATTCAATAAGGGATATATATATATATATATACTCCAACAACTATGTTTTGAAGAAAAATAAAAAGAAAACTTGGTTTGTAGGCCAAAAAAATCTCTATATGGTCTTAAAATGGTGCTGAGACATTCGTATAAGGTATTTGTTTCCTTCATCATGAGTCTTCATTGAGTAAAAAAGATTGGTGATGGTGATTGCATTATTATGTTGTTGTACATTAATGATATGTTGGTAGCGTTCCCCAACAAAGTTTGTATCACATATTTTTGAAATGAAGGACTTGGGAATAGCAAAAAAGATTATAGAGATGTGAATTTCCTAAGATAGAAGTAATAGGAGTATTTGACTTTCCTAGAAGAATTATTTAAAAAGATCTAGCAATGCTTCAATATGCAAGACTGTAGGCCTATTTCTACCCCTCTTTCTATTAATTTCAAGTTATCCTTGAGTATGAGCCTTAGTAGTAAACTAGAGAAGATGGAGATGTCTCAAGTACCATATGCATAAACAACAAATAGCTAAATGTTAGGCATGGTTTGTATAAGACCAAACATTGCGTAAATAATAGGAACAGTTAGAATGTATATGACGAACCCTAGTAGAGAGCAATGAAATATTGTGGAGAGGATTCAAGGGTATCTCAAATGTTGCACTATGTCATGGACTATCAAATGATACATTATGTTATTCGTATTAATACCAACAATGATAATGTTAATGATAAATATTAATATAATTCATATTTTTATATTATTTATTTAATTAAAAAGGCAATATTTTATATTATTATTATTGTTATATTAACGCAAATACAAATTATTATATTGATTACAATATTCATACAAATATTATTATAATAAATATTATATTTATTATAAATGTAACTATAATTAAAATTAAAATAATAACAATGATAATATTTATAATAATAGTATGTATAATATAATTTTTTTATTCAAATTATTATTTTAAACATTAGTAATATTATTTAAAATATTATTTTATATAATTGTTATAATTTATTATAATAAATGTTTATTTTTCTAAAATTTTTTATTATCATAAAAAATCATATTATTAAACTATCATTTTTATTAACATTATTAATATTATAAATATTAGTATTATTATTTAGTATAAATATCACAATTAATAATGTTATTTAAAATAATTTAACTATAAAGATAATAATAATATCAATATTATTATTATTATTATTATTATTATTATTATTATTATATATATATATATATATATATATATTATTCTTATTTTTATTAAAATAAAAATTATTATTATAAATAAATAAATTAATAATCATCAAAATTTTATTAATTAAATTATAATATCATTTTAATTATCATAATAATAATAAGATTAAAATTATAATACTTATAAATATTATAACAATTATAATAATTATTACTATTATTTAATCTAATTAATTTTGATTTGATTTAGTCTAGAAATAAGATGAGGAAGAAAGGGCATTAGATTACATGAGGTAGCGTGACCCATGATATTTTTTGTATTTTTTATACTAAGTATCACTTGTGTACAAGTGAGTACTTCGTAGAATATGATCCAAGATAAATACAAGGTCCGTCCGAATGTACCCCTACAATTGTGGGAGCCTTTTAAAAAAGGGGGATGTTGGAAAGATTTTTGTGTTGCTATTAAAGGTGTTCAAGAATTGGTTGGATCAAAATTTGGATCGGATCAACCAAATATTTTGGATTCTAATCCAAGACCGGACCGGTATTTTGGTCTTCAATCCCGGTTTCCGTCCTGAATTAAAAAAACTTAGTCCTTAATCGGTTTTATTTTTTTGGTCCAACCCAAAATATCATTCATAGTTTATCTAAAAAATATAAAATTTTAATATAAATAATATATAATTTACCAATTTCGGTCCTAACCGGTCTTGGACTAGTAATTCTGGTTTGGTCCTAGTCCGATCCTTGGTCTTAACTTCAAAAAAATTTGGTCCTTATCCATGTTTTAATCTAATTAGAGCCCATCCGATCCAGTCCAATTTTGGACGGTGGACACCCCTAGCTACTATAGTGAGTATAGGCAAACGGTGATCCTTGTTAATGTTGGGTGTTAGAAAGAGGGTAAGCAATGGTGAAGCTACGCTTTTCTGGGAGGACTTTTGGGTTGGAGACCAACCTTTGAGGTTCTCTTTTCCTAGACTTTACTTCCTTGTTGTCAATGTGAACACCCAGGTTAGCGACACAGTTGATGGTTAGATAGGGTGTGGAAATGGGCCTTCCGATAGAGACGATTGTTATTTTCTTGGGAGCTTGAATTGACAATGGATTTATTAAAGGTGTTGAAACTTTTTTGCCTAAACCAATATATTCCAGATAGGATATACTAGTGATTTTCATCTCAAGGGGAGTTCATAGTAAAATCCACCATAAAACTATAGCAATTTCCTTATATCCTAAGGTTCCAAAACCAATGGTAAGTTTCTGGATGAATCTTTTGCCTCACCAAATTCAATTATTTGTTTGGTTATCCATAAAAGGAAAGGGTCCAACTTGGATGTTTTTAAGGGAAAGTGGTTTACTATCTCCTAACAACTCATTCTGCATTTTTTTTTTGCAATATACAAGAGGAGACTGCGACCCACTTATTCCTACAATGTATCTATGATGAAAGAATTTGGCACTAGTGAATGTAGTTAAATAGTATGCTAGGGTGCTTTCCTGGAAAACTTATCCAACATTATGATCAATGGTGCTCACCTAGGAGAAAGGAGTTATGTGGAAAAATATGGAAAATGACCTTCTACGGTATTGTGTGGTTAATTTAGAAGGAGAGAAATCAAAGAATTTTAAGGAAAGACAAGCCAACAATTAGAGATATTGAACTTGATCCTACTACTGTTAAGGTGGTGGGTGAGATAATGGATGCAAGCTTTTCATATTCATTTGAAGAGGTGGTGCAGACACCAAGTTTCTTGCTCAATTTTACTCCACCTCATAACAATAAAAGGTTAGTTTTCTAAGAAAAGAAATGGCTGCCACTGGTTTAGGGTTAGCTAAAATGGAATACTGATGCATCTGTCCCCAATGATTTAGGTAGGGCTTCAATCGAGGGTGTGTTAAGAGATTGGCATGACATGTAGCTTTATATTTTTTTCAATACATATCATGTTCATGGAGATTAAAAAAAAGGAAGATGAAGTTTATGGGATGAGGCATGTAACTTGCTCGACTTAAAGGCTTGGATGAGATACTTAAAAGGTGAAATAGAATCTGACTCAATGAAAGGCTTGGATGAGATACTTCAAAGATGAAATAGAATCTGACTCAATGAATGCAGTTAGATGGTGCAACAACTCAGTAGAGGGATCATGTGATATTTCTTTCCAACTTAATTACATCAGTACTGTATGTTCTCTATGGACTAAATTTTGAATTGCTTTTTGAAGCCAAGAGGTGAATAATGTTGTTGATACTTTAGCAAAACAAGGACACAATAGGTTCCAACCTTTTGTTGCATGGTTATAGGAGTGTTTAGTGGGGATATAAAGGAGATGTTTTCTTGGTGATGAGGTATGTTTACTGCTATTGGTTTATTTTTTTATTCCAAAAATGAGATAGGATTTTTCATGAGGATAGTGGAAATCTTAGTAACTCTTGGAGATCTTGATGGTGTGGTAGCTAATGTTGGCATCTCTTGTAGGGAGTTTTCTTGCTAGGCTCGTGCAAGATGATAGATGGCCACGATACAGGAGGCCTCGGTGGACATGGGATAACTATTGGTATGCGACAATGGATGCTAGTATGCTCTTGCGGTTGATGTTGGATCTTTGAAAAATTGTGCCCGAGACAACCAAGCAACATAGGCCTTGATTCAATGATGTCATGGGAATCCAAAGGTGTGATAAATCACTAGTAGTCCTTGTTGGTCCTGGTGTTAGTATTGGGTGAGATGGAATGGTGTGGTCGGTTTAGATATAGATTGATGCATGTCGTTTATGGGTGGTGCGATTGTCTCTATCAATAATTAGATAATGAGGGATGTAGCTTTCGATATAGACAGGATGCTATATATGGAGTATGTGACTCCAAATACAATGGGACAATAATTAATAAGTTGGGTGAAAGGTTTGTTAGCCAGATTTGGTAAGATAAGGACGATCCTTTATAGCTATGATAGTGTTTGCTTTTATTGAATAGAGGTATTTTTATACTCTGAAGCCAAGAGCTGTAATATAGTAGTGGATTTGGTGTTGTACTTTGTACTGCAAGGACGTTGCTTAGCCAATGATTGATGGACTATGTCGTACCCTTAATAGAAGGTGAAGACATAAATTTATAATGATGATTTTAGCTATGCCTATTTTTAATATATCTTATTTATTTATTAAAAAAATATTTCTGTTTTAAAGTTTAAGATGATAGGTTAAGAGATTCCCCAACAATTATATAAGAATTTCCCGGCCTCTTAAAGCACAAATGTAATATATAATATAAGTGCTCATAAATATTTTATTTGGGGGAGGGTCGGGCCTGATTTTAGCAGGCCGGTGTCTTGTAAACTGGGAGCATAATTAAATGTGAGCAGTCTTTGTGAGAAACAAAACGATGATGTCTTAGCAAGATAGATATTTGACGCAATTAAACAACAATATTTAGTACAATTAATCGGAAGAAGTTGTAGCAAGCAAAAGAAAGGCTTGGAGCAAAAATTAAATTTCCGATACGAGGTATGCTTAACCACAAGGAAATAGAGATTAGAAGTGCATTAGCAATGTCTATCTACTGTGACTTTTTTTTTTTTGGTTGATGAATTTTACCCAACTTTAGGCATCCACTAGCAAGACTGTCGTTAAGGTCGTATCTTTGGTTTGTTATTCAGGAGGAAATCCATATCACATAAGTAGATCATACAGCTAAAAACAAGACTTAGCAACCCACTGTAAGTAGAATAAAAATATGATTGGTCGAACTTCCAGAGAGATCATGAGGTGGGGAGTTATCACCTTCAGGTATATGGGGGTAAGGGTCCCGCGAGTGCAAGCCAAAAAAGGGCGTTACTATTGGTTCAAAATTTTAAGGGACCCAAAACAACAAATATTAAGATGCGAGAAAACACTTAATGATAAGCGTTATTACAAACATTAATTAATGGCATCCCCTTAACAGAGGTGCTTATTTTTCAGTCACAAAACATCGTGGTTAACAGACAAAGTCAGAAATAAAGAGAACCAATATTACTCCAAACATATTCTCATCCAGAGTGCGCCTTTAAGCTGCATATTCAACGGAAGAATATGCAACTGCTTTTTTAAGCTGAAAAAAGAAACACAGTCGGCAAATAAATTAAAATGGCTTGTTACGCTGCATCAAGATTTTGATTCTCACAAATATTCTCTGCCGGTGAAGTGAAGCAACAGCCGGTGAAAATTACCCCACAAGTTCAAAGGATGAAAGCGGGCGAGTAAGCTCCTCTTAGGATTCTTCCATAAATATGCGAGCATGAAGAAGAACAAAATAAACAGCATCCACAAAAGAATACACATCCAAACATCAAATCTATTCATCGAACTTTCAGGGTTAACCGAGGCGCATGTTGTGTATCACATTGTCCTAGCTAGGTTATACACACCATGATAGCGAAGCGTGCTTCAAGAACAGTTGCGACACATCAGAGCTGAACATGACTTATAAAGCCCATGAACCCACAAATCAAATATGACTAATTAAAAAGATAGCCGCGGCAGTCAACATGACATATTTATTCCGCTGAAAACATACTGTGAATATACCCTTTCCTCACCGGCAAATATTACCGTTCCTCCATTTTCACATAAAAATAAAATAAAAAATATAATCATACAGAAATGGGTATATATTAAAGCCATCTTCCACTTTCCTCCTGTCACCGGACAATTATTATGAATATGTCAAAAATTTCCACGCAAGGTATAGTTATATAAGGTATGGGCATAAGGCATGGGGGTAAGTATGGGTAAAATAACTAAGTTTGTCTCATACAATTTTTTTGTTTCCCTTTATACCATCTGGACGCTTATATAAGCTTTAAACTACGACGATCTTCATAAATTTTATTTTTCATCGTAGATAAATTAGTTAATAAGTTTTGATATAAATTTGTTAAAAACCAACTTCTTTGTTCAATTTTCCTATAAAATTTTAAATTACTTTTTTTTAAATACTTACAATGAATAATGAATTTTAAAACCTTTCAAACTACGGCAAATTTGGATCTCCAACAAACTAAAAATTCGATGAACTACGATGATGGGTTTAAAACCCTACGTACTATGATGCTGGATTTAAAATACTAACAAACTATAGATATATAGAATAAATACAAATGGATTCTTCAAATATTAATTATAACTTAAACGAAGAGGTAAACTAATTATTATTATTATTATTGTAAATTTTGTGGACAAATTTGGTTTGATAAAATTAATATTTCTTCTTATTATATTATTAAGGAGAATTTTTTCAGAATATAGAACATACAAATACATCTTTTACAACCCAAAAGTATCGGAGATTTTTTTAATAACATATAAATTATTATTTTTACTTGTGAAGAACTTACATCGTGGGTTAAATAAATGGGTAGAACTCATAAGATGATTTTGATCATCAAATGTTCTAGAAAATGAAATGGTATAGGGGCAGGTAGAATCTCGATAATATATGAAAGAAGTAGAACGAACATGTATACTAGACCTATAGATACTGAAGGTACACATAATACAAGTTCTAAAAAGAATGATTATCCCTTTTTATCATTGGTATTGAAAATAATAATAGAAGATGGAAAGTGGTAGTTAGGAATGAGACACATAATTACAAATTGACAAATTATGAACAAATGTACGTTGTTCAAGGTAAGTTGGCAGAAAACAAAGTTCAATTTGTTGATGAACTTATCACAACTAGTGTAAAGCCATGACAAATTATATCGTTTCTTCAAAAATAATTTAAAAAAAATATAAGTATGATAAGACATATTTATAATGTCCGACATAAGCTTATGTTCGAAGAATAGATGGGCAAAAATGTTATAACATGTTATGACCATCATAATCATTATTTTCAGTGGCATTAAAGTGAGCCAGAATCAAATATAATATGCGAGTATCGATTTGCATATCCCATATCTATTAATATTTTACGTGCATTTCCTTTTGGTTTACAAATAGATTACATGTATACAGCGATTAGATATGGAATAATCTTACTTGAAATTGTTAAACTAACACCAACACAATTGAATTTTAATGTTAAATGTGCATACGTGTCATCTGAAAAGGAGACAAATTATTTATGGGTACTAGAGAGATTGAAGACCTTAATGGATCCATCTATGCTTCCAACCACCAGTATTATCAACCGAGAACTTGCTCTCATTTTAGCTATGAAACATATTTTTTCCACATCAAAATAATTACTATGTAAGTTTTATGTTAATAAAAATATAGAGGAAATGTGCAAGGAATTCATGGGATATTACTGCCATGTTGTTGTAAAGTTATTGTAACACCCCCAATATTCACTACTAAAAAAATTTATTTTATTAAAAGATACACGGAAGCAAGGAAAATAAAACTATGAATTCATGGGATATTATCGCCATGTTGAGCACAAGTCCGACCCCTGGCCGGTCTTATGCTCACTACAAGGCTAAAGGAAAGTTACCATTAACCATTGATTAAAATTAAAACAATAATTCATAAAAGAACTAGAAAGTTCATAATATGAAAATCAAAGTACGCGTAAAAAAGTTTACAATCCAAAGGAGTACATAATTGAAGTTCCCAAAGGAATAGAAAGTACACTACGATAAAACAGGACCAAGATAAAACGATACAGAGTAAATGAAATGAAAAAGAGATTCCGGCCAACACACTCTTGGTCCCTAAGCTAAGTCCAAGCTCAACTCTCAGCCTTACCCGATGCCTCATAAGTATCATAGGCATCGAAGATAACATCTCATACCTACACAAACTCAGGTGGGCCTTCTACTCGTGGGAATGAGTAGCATACATAAAATGAGTGGTCAATACACTAAGTACTAAGTAAGGTAACCATATGGGTAAGATCAGCAAGAAGCACGCAAGTAAGGCCATGCAAGAAGATAAACACGTAAGACGTACAAGGCAATAATTTAGATTTACAAAATCAGGCCAGACTTATACTAATAACTTATCTTACACCTATTTTATATTAATTCCATGAGATTACGGGAACCCCACTATTATAGCTGGTGGACCAGAATCACTCAGCAAGACAGAATGCACCTGACCACTATTATTTCCAATGAACCGAAAAATATATACATAACCTCTTTGGCCCCGACTCACATGGTGTTCCACTATAAATAATTAGTATCTTTACATGCCTTATACTTTTGGTTCACACATTTCTCATATTAATTCCGCGTGAGTACGGGAATCCCACTATTATAGCCGGTGGACCGAAAATACTCCATAGGACAGAACACACCTAACCACTATTATTACCGGTGGATCGGAAAATATATTTCCTCACTAGCCCCGACTCACAAGGTGTTCTACTGTAAGTAAATAGTATCTTCCCATGACTTATTACCATACAAGGTTTGGTTTATCGAGCCCGGAATCTCCCACTATTATAGCTAATGGACCAAAAACACTTAATAGGGCAAAATGCTTCTGACCACTATTATAGGTGGTGGACCGGAAAATTACTCAGTAGGGTAAAATGCACCTAACCACTATTATAGCCGGTGGACCAGAGAATATATAACCTCTCTGGGTCATGGCTCGATAATCTTTCACTTTAAGTGCTTAGTCTTTTATTGTATCTTATTCCACATATAACCTCGACTAGACATGTACAACCCGCTGGACTTTTCAAACTCCTATCCTATATCTTAGGAATTCTACTTCCTCTAGTACATCCAAATATCCTTTCCCACTCTTTCCTCATTACCATGAATACTCAACTCCGAGGCCCACTTTCCATATCTCTAAATCAACTTAATATCACTCTTTAGGGTTTTCTTCCGAGAAAATCCTAACTTAGCCTATATGACCCGACTTGCCTCTATACCATACAACTCATACTCCTCTAATTTATCACCTCAATTGATTCATCCCCAAGCACCACATTTTACTTCCCATATAAAACATGTCGCCACAAAACCCTAGTTGGCCATCCCAAAACTCTAGCACCTCTCTTTCCCCATACGATGTTATTCATTCATCACTCTTACTTACTATCACCCCTTCCACATGACACATATCCAACACAACAACCTATTGAAATGCCCCGAAAATTCTAATTTTATTTTTTATTATTAAATAAGGTTTTATTATGAAAATTAATTAAATAAATTATTTTTATTAAAATAAATGGAAATTAATTAGGGCAAATTTATAAGTATTTTAATTAGAAAAAATTTTGGTATTTTAACTAATTAGGGATTTTATTTTGGAAATTAATTAAATAAACTATTTTATTTAAAATAAGAAGGATAAAATAGTTTCAAATTAATATTAATTTTATAAATAATTTAATTGAAGAAAATTAGGGTGTTTTGCTAATTAAAATAGAATTTATGGAAAATCTTTTAAAAATCCTAATTTAGCCTAAAAAGGAATTTAAATATTATTTTATTTAAATATTATTATTTTTAAATATCCTAAATATTTTAATTAATTTAAATACCCAACCTAATTATTTTTCTTTTTTTCCTTTTTCCTTTTCCCTTTTTCTTTCTTTCTTTTTCTTTCTTTTTCTTTCTTTTCTTCCCTTTTTCTTCCTTACCCTCCCCCGACTTGGGCCAACCCAGCGGCCCAAGCCTGTCTTTCCTTTCTTTCCTTTCTTGCGACCCAAACCACCCGTCTGTTTCTCCTTCAGCGCGGCCCGCCCCAAAACACTATTCTTCGTCCCTTTTTACACCAAAACTCGTCGTTTGATTTAAGGAACATAACCTCGTGCCCGACCGGCCTGGTCGGCCTCTCCTTTCCTTTCTTTCTTTTCTCCCCGAACCGCCGGTTTTCCCCCACCTTTCTTTCTTCTTTCTTCTTCCTCCCTTCCCTAACGTCGAGCACCTGCAATGTCTCCGCAACCACCTCTGAAAATTTCGCCGCCAGTTACACCCGTTTTGACCGATCATTTTCCTTCCTCTCTCTTCCCCCTGACTCATCGACCATTTTGAACCAATCAACTCCCCATTTCTCGCACAATCTCCCTATCCCCCGACCATTTACAGGCCACGATCGGGGAGTGCGCCGGTTGCCCTCGTCGGTCGGTTACCACGTCTGCCTATCACTCCCCCACCTTCCCTTCGACCCTAACTTCCCCTTCAGTCTATAAATACCCTAAGGTTGGCCTTGTATCGAGTATTTGGTCACTTACCAGAACTCCCCGACATTGCCGCCGCCTCACCTTTAGACGCTAGTCTCTTCGTCTCCGGCCAACACCGCCACCAGTTCTTTCCGCCTACGCCTTTCTTACACCTCCCTCTAACTAACTAGACCCCCCATACCCTTCGATTCTTCCTGAACAATCCACCCCAACTGTGCGAATTGCCCTTTGTAACCAAGCTATTTTCTACCACCGCCGCCCTTCAAACCACCCTTAGCCACCTCTTCCACCGCTTTTGTCACCTCCCATCCTCTTCTGAAGACCCTCCTCTATCTTCCCATACCTTTCTTTTCCTCTCCCTCCCTCTCCTCCTCTCTTTCTCTTCTTCTCCTCCATTCGGCCACCGCCGCTACTACCGTGCGCTGCCACCCTTGGCTACGCCGCCACCTCCATTCTGCTCCTCTCCCTCTGGGCATTCTTAAACAACCCAACTTCCACCCCCATTCTCCCTATCTTCTTCCCAGCATGCAACTTTTCCTTTTTTCTTCTCTTTTTCCGGCCTCCGCCGTCGCCTCCGTGCACCACCGTCGATGCCGCCTATCCCCCCAGCCTAAGGTTGAACCCTAGACCCTCTCAGCCATTTTTCCTATTTTTATAACCCTTAAATTATTTTATTTAAATTATCTACATATAAATACTATTATTATTATTATTATTATTTAATATGTATTATTACTACTATTATTAGTATTAATGTTTTTATTATTAATTATGTTGAGGGCTGAAGCCCTATTGTATTTTAATTCGATTTTATTATTATTCTTCTTATTATTTCTATTATTACTATTATTAATTTTAATATGCTATAAGTATAATTATTATTATTATTTCCTTTTTCAAATTTCTATTATTCTTATTCCATTATTATTAATACAACTATTTTACCATTAGTTTTGTTAATAATGTTATTATTATTATTATTATTGTTGTTGTTGTTGTTGTTGTTGTTGTTATCTATATTATCATTGATATTAATTTTAGTATCTTTGCTATTATTATTTTATTATCATTATTATTATTAGGTAAAGTCTTTAATCCTATATTATCAATTTTTATAATATTTCCATTATTTCTATATCTTTAACAAAGTTAGTAATCAATTGATGTTATTTTATTAATATATTATTATTTATCTAAAAACCTAGTCTTATAATAAGTTAGTGATTAATAGTATTTTTGATAGGAGGGAGTCTAATTTTAGCTTTTCCCTCATAATAGGTAAAACCAGTCAAAGCTTTAAGGAGGTGTAGGAGCGTGCTCCAAGACCGGTGTCGTTTTAGGTAAGGGTGTTACTAAGGCATTTTGTGTGTTTATATGCATTATGTGCTTCACATGCTATGTATCATATGTCTATCATTATTATTTATGTCGTATATGGTATAATGTGGAGTTGAAGTATGTTTTCATGTATTTACATGGTATATGTATTATGTATATGTGGTAATTTGTTTGTGACCCTGTAAGGCATGCATATGAGGGTGTTAATGTGGTTTGTGTGGGAAAAAGGATGAAAAATGAGGATGGGGAAAGAGGTTGACCAAAGGAGGTGAGTTGACCTAATTATTTTAATGATTCATGAGTGGAAGAATAAAATGGAGAATTTTAGGGTTTCGTATGGGAGAATCTAATTTATGATTTTTATGATTTTGTGTGGGAGAATTTAACTTATGGTTTTGTATGAGAGAATCTAATTTATGGTTTGGATGATTTTGTATGGGAGAATGTAATATATAATGTTATATGGGACAATCTAATTTATGGTTTATATGGGAGATTCTAATTTATGATTTTATGTGGAAGAATTTAACTTATGGTCTTGTATGGGAAAATCTAATTTCTGGTTATGAATGGGAGAATCTAATCAATTGTATTATATGGACAAATCTTTGGGTTTTATATGGTTTGAATCTAGGGTGGTATGGATGGATATTTGGTTTTGTGTGGATTGAATTTAGGGTTTTGTATGATGGAATCTAGGGTTTGTATGGTGGTATTAGGGTTTCATGGTGGTATTAATGGTTGTATAGTGGTATTAAGGTTTGCATGTTCGTATTAATAGTTGCATGGCGGTATTAATGGTTGTATGGTGGTATTAGGGTTTGCATGGTGGAGTTAGGGTTTTGCATGGGAGTTAATGATTGCATGGGATTTAGGGTTTGTATGAAAAGTTTGAGAGGTTGCATGGGATGTGTAAAGTTTGCATGGGAGTGAAATTTACGTATGAAAGGTTGATTTGGGATGTAAGGAAGGTAATGGAAGTGTTATTTGGGTGTTTGAATATTTTAGATGAAAAATAATATGTAGAGATTATATAAGGATCTGTAGGAGACCGAACTAGGGTTTGTGTGGATAATTAGGGTTTGTTGGGGTTGCTTGGAATTTTTGTATTATCATGTGTGTTGGTGGTTAAAGTGTAATTATGATTGTGGAATTTTATGATTTGTGATGTGTGAAGTATAAAGAGAATGATTCATGCATATCCAGAATGAAAGCTTTCGAATAAGATACTTAAAACATTAATTATGTAAAGTGGAAGATGTTGAGTCGGGCCCAGACCGATCCACCGGCATAATAGTGGCAGGGTATGTTACCCTCGCAACCGATCCACCGGCTAAAATAGTGGCAGGGCATGTACCCTCGCGACCGATCCACCGGCTATAATAGTGGGGGATCCCGAGCTAAACAAAATCAAACCCTATAGTTGTTAAGACATAGGAAAGACACTAATTACTTACAGTGGAACACCGTAGTAGAAAGGGCCATACCGATCCACTGGCTATAATAGTGGCAGGCTATGTTACCCTCACGACCGATCCACCGGCTAAAATAGTGGCAGGGAATGTTTCCCTCGCGACTGATCCACCAGCTAAAATAGTGGGGTTCCCGTACTCGTGTGGACTTGATAAAGAACATGGTGTGAATTGATTTCTAATAAAAGAGCAATTAAATAATTAATCTAGAATAATCATGTACTGTACATATGGGCTTGATCATTTATAAGTTGTATAATTTTCTTCATGACCATATGTACTATATGTATGGGTTTGTAAATGTAAGTCGAGTATTGTCTTGCATGATTCTATATGCTATGTGTTGGCCTTAGTGCTCGGTTACCTTACTTAGTACGTAGCATACTGATCACCTGTTTCATGGGTGCTGCTCATTCCCACGAGTAGTATGCCCTTATGACTTTGTGTAGGTGGGCGAGACATCAGTTGGGGCTGAGTGTTGGGCATGTTTTGGCTCAAAGTTCGAGAGTGTCATGGCCATAAATTTCTTCATGCGATTTCATTTTGTTATGTTATTTCTTCTAATTCGCATTTATTCTTTTTAATTTATTACCTTGTGTTAAGTGTTTTGATTAAACCTTTTATAAATTGTAACATTTTTCCCTTCGAGGAATTTTATTTCCGCACTCTGATTTCGATCTTACTATTAATTATAATTATTTACGCGCACTCTGATTTCTAAGTTCTTATCTCTTTAATTCATCTTATGAAATCTTGGTTTAAGTTTTATATTAATCTTTTGGCCTTAGCACTTGGTGCCGAAACGGTCGACGAGAACTGGTTTGGTACTAAGTGTGGTCGTAACATCCCCATAATTCACAGGCTTTAAATTAAGTATTTTAATTATTTCCGTTTTTTTTAAAGTAGTGAATTTTGGGGTGTTACACCTATGATCCCGAGACTTCATTCCATCTTTTTCCCACTCACCATGAACCCGAAACTCTTCTACATTACCAAAACCATCACTTCCCTTGATCCACACTTGACATTACAAACTCACTATCCAACTCCCACACATGATCGCCAAAAACCCTAGTTAGCTCCCCGAAAACCCTAATACTTCTTCTTTCTTTTTATGCCACTCACTCGACACTCAAATACATTCTTCTCACTTGACTCACTTTTCCTCCATGTGACACCCCTTCCATATTTTATCCTTATTCTAACCATTTCCATTAATTTTTTCCTCCCTTACACATTTCTTTCACTTAGGGTTTCCTCCCAAAACCCTATTCAAATATTCAATGCATCCTTACATTAACCCACATACTATTTTTCACATATGGACTCCAATCACCCTAAAAATTCTTCCCTTACCTTACTCGATCCTCAAATAAACTTTCCCACATAAAAGTTATCCCCATACAAAGGCTAACCATCTTATGCAAAACCTAGACTTCCCATGCATGTTTTGATCCAGTCCCTTAATTTCATTCCCATTATTCCTCTTTTTATCCACCCATAGGTCATAAGATAATTAGGCAATCATTACCATTTTCTAGTCAACCCACTTTCCTGATTCTTTTTCATTTCTCTCACAACCAAATCATACTACTTAGGACCTCCTATCATGCATGTCATAAGGGGTAGTATTACATAAGCATAATTCAAGTACAAGTAATAAAATCACATTACACATATCATAAACACATGCAACTTACCTTAGCTCCATGCTTGGCAAGCTGCGCTACAAGAACATGATAATATAAAATATAAAGTACACACATCAAACCAACACACATAGCACTCTTACACATAAAAAGCCTTAACCATATCCTTACCTAATGCGACACCGGGCTTGGATCACTCTTCTACGCCTCCTTAGGATTTTAACTTGATTCACCTATAAAAGGGAAAAACTAAGGGTTAACCTCCTTCTTACCTAAATTACCATCATTTCCTACCTTACCCTTATCATGGCCTACTATTAGGATTAATAATAGTAATAGTTGTTTTATAAATAAAAGTAGGGTTATTATTCTCAAAGAAGCTAATTATGTCATTACTAGTCAAAATAGGTCTTAGGAGGTACATTGGTTCCTATTAAAGTATTAATAGCAATATTTATGTTATTAAAGATAATATCTTTAATAATAATAATAATAATAGTTGTAGTGATAATACTAATAACAACCCAAATATTAGTAATAATAATAGTGATATTAGTAATACTAAAATAGTGATAATAATGATACTAATAATAATAATAATAATGCTAGTAATAATAATAATGCTAGTAATAATAATACTACTAGTAGTGATAGTAATGTTAGTGACATAGGTAATATTAACAATAATGACAAAGTAGTAGTAGTAGTAGTAATAGAAATATTACTAATAGTTCTAATCTTAAGAATAATACGAACAAGGGTCCTAATAATCATAATAGTAGTAACCTTAATGATAATAAGGTCAAGTATAATAATAGTGGTGGAAATAATAATAATAATAATAGTAATGATAGTAACAATAATAATAATAATGTTAAGAATAATACTAATAATAATAATAATAATCAAAATGGTAATAGTAATATAAGGGCTCAAATGTTTACAATAATAATAAAAGTGATAACAGGCCAAAGTTAGCATTAATAATAATAATAATAATAATAATACTAAAAATTGCTAACACTTTCATAAAAAGGGTTTAGGGGTTGAGGAGGTTAAGCTACCACCTAAGGATAGTGGTAGCACCGGCGGCGGTGGCAGTGGAGGGAGAAGAGAGAGGGAGAGGCAGTTGTCTAGGCTAGGAGAGAGGAAATGAGAGGGTGATTGAGGTGGTGGTGGGTGCCATAGGTGGAGAGGGTTGGAAAGGAGGTGGTGGTGCAACCAAAGGGGACAGTGCACGGCGGCAGGTGTGGTGGCCGAAGGTGGTGGAGGGAGGAGAATGGAGAAGGAGAGGGAGGCAGGGAAAAAGGGAGGTATGGGGACGTAGAGGAAGCTCCCTTGGTTGTTCTGGAGAGTAGAAGGGTTGTTTGTTGTGGAGGAATCGACGATGGACGGTGGTGCAAAGGGCGGCGGTGGTCGAGGTAGGCTGATTGGGAGGTAAACTTTGCACTACCGGGGTGGCTCGTGTAGGGCAAATTGAGGGTGGAGGGAGGTGTAGTTTGGTAGAGGTTGATGTAGGGAGCGGTTCGGTGGGTGGCTCGGGCTGCGGTGGTGGGGCGTCTTCTGATCGGGAGGTAGCACAAGGGAGGGTTTTTTGGGCTACAAAACAAAAGAGCTCAATTATGGTTGTTTATGGGGTATTTATAGGTCGAAAGGAGGGGAAAACAATAGAGGGGGAAGAGGACAAGAGGGGGTAGGTGAGACAGGACCATTGATCGACAGTGGCAGTCTGGCGTAGGTTTGCCATGGCGGGGAGGGTTGATGGTCAAAGGAGAAAAAAGGAAAGGGGAAAGTGTGTGTGAGGAGGGAGAAGGTTGGTTGGGTTAAAAATGGGAAAGAAAACGACAGGGGAGAGAGGGAAAGGATGGCCAGTCATAGGGTTGGTGGCTGCCGGTAAAATCGGGGTTGCAGATCGGGCTGGGGAGAAGGAAGGGGAAGGGGAAAGGAAGGGGTTAGACTGGGCGGTTCAGGAAGGAAAGAAAGGAGAAAAAAAGAAGGGGCGGACCAAGGCTGGGTGATGGATGAAGCAAAAAAAAGGAGAGGGTGCATCCGGGTCGAGGCTGTGCCGAAGGAGAAGGGGAAGGAAGGGAAATTAGGCCGCGAGGGGCTGGCCCAATCGGGGAAGAAGGGGAAAAATAAGAAAGGAGAGAAGGAGAGAAAATAAGGAAAAAGGGGAAAAAAGGGAAAAAGGAATAAAAGAAAAAAAAGAAAAGGGAAAATGAGAAATGGTGGGTTGGTTGGATGTTTAGTATATTTTGGCATTCTTTTCTTTGATTATTTAAAATAATAATATTTAGAAAAATAATGATTAAATTCCTTTTTAGATTAATTTGGGCTATTTTGAATAAATTTTCTCAATTTTCATTTTAATTAGCAAAACACTCTAATTTTTCCTAATTAAATTATTTATTATTTTCCTCTTGATTTGCCTTAATTAATCCCCTTTATTTTACTAAAATAATTAATTTAATTAATTTCTCTAATAAATCCTTATTTGGCCATAATTTCTAAAATTAGGGTTTTAGTGTATTTCAATTATAAGCGGAAGCAAATATAGTAAATTTTAGGGATATTGCCACTACGCTTAGTACCAGACTGGTTTCTTCTACTATTCCGGTACCAAGTGCTAAGGTTGAAAACATACTTTACACAAATCAAGGTTACAATAATAAAATAGAGTAGTGCAATAGTTATATTACAAGAAATGCAATCCACTAATAGTGGTTACAAAATAAAATCATTGGAAAAGGGAGTATAAGATTTTAAGGAAAATATTGAAGTCTTTCTAGAAAGTTCTACGCTCTTAACCCAAGAGTAAATCCTGAATAGTGCTTGCGAGCTAACCTGCAAAGCCCACTGCCTATTGAATCAGTAGGGGTCCAAGAAATGAACCCTTTAGTACTATGGTACTGAGTAACCCTTTATGCAAGACTAATATGTAGGGCTCACATGTAACACATCAAACACATGAACATGGGATCATACATATATACTAAAACACAATAATCATTCGAATGGCTACATGCATCGAGATTATATATCAAAAAGGCTCATTCACTTAGAAATAACAGAAATTACCAAGGGAGCATCCAAGTGATGCTCTTTGTAGTATAATTAGAGAACCAACAACATACTCAACCATATACTATCCACTCAACTTAGATTTAAGCCCATAGGCTCATTAAGACAATACCGAACTCAATCCACCATGATAGGCACCAAGGCTGCTAGCCTGCTACCATATCACATTAGTAGGTCATAATAGTTCATTTATTACTATCTGGACCCAAGCCATTAGTTTAGATATTAATCATCTTTCGAATTATATCCATATAGGTTTGGAGACCCCACTATTACTACCAATGGACTGATAACTACATTATACAACCAGGGTAGCACACACCTAGCCACTATTATAACTAGGGGACCGATACATATGATATAATCCAAGGTAGAACACATCTAACCACTATTAAAAGCAATGGATCGGTACATATGATATAATCTAGGACAAAATTCTCCATATAATATAATCCAGATTAAAATGCTCCTGACTACTATTATAATTGGTGGACCGGTACATATACTACACACAGTCCCGACTTACGTGGTGTTACACTATAAGTGATTAGTGTCTTTCCATTTAAATATCACACTGTTCTATTTTATTTACTCAAGCGGGAGATCACGAACCTAAAGACATAGAGGTACACCAATCATATTGGCACATAAGAGCCGCATAGTTTCTTACCATTTATCAACCCAGGGATGCAAATGTACCCTTGTCATACTGGTACACGAAGACACAAAGTACCCTACCGATAATGACACCTAATCTATAAGTATGCGTACCCCCTAATTAGGTCTTTAGAGCTAAATAGAGTAAGATGTAGGGCTTAGTTGGAGCATTAGGATACACCAGCAAAATTCAAAATAATCGTGGGCTAAACCACACCTTTAGGATAGCAACCCCTACAGAGACACCATTCCCGATCTCAAGATCTTTTCACTCTAAGTATTCATATCTTAATTAAGGTGGCCAGGAAAAGCATATTAATCACATACTTCACCATTTTTATTTGTTTCTAATATTATGAAGTAATTAGAATCATGATTATTGTCAATGTTAACTTCAGTAGTCTGCTAAGGCCATCCTAGGTTCCAACACTCATACTTAGGCACCTTAGGTCAAAATGACCAAAATGTCCCTAAGGTTAAGGCTACCTCTTTACCATCCACTTCCATCATATAATTCTTTTTTTATATTTATCAACATGCCATAAAATAGTAACATACCATAATTATATTGTTAATTATGTAGTTAACCTAACACACTAAATGATCATTTTACACATAAAACCCTAACATGCACTTCTAGAACCACCACCACACATTATCATGCTTAATCAACAATTAATACACTTGTTGCACGTTTATAAAAATTATATCATAATTATAACACCCCCAAAATTTACGATTGAAAATTTTTATTTGTTTAAAGAAAATCATGCACTAAAATGTGGGGTGCTACCACTGTGATTAGTACAAAATTGACCCCTGGCCAGTCTCATACTAACCACAAGGATAAAGGTACAAAGATCATTAACAAAGATGATTAAAAACGATAAATATTTCAACATTAATTAATGAAACCAGAGTGTGAAAATGTTAAGGTAAATGCATAAGTGAAATGTAATACAAAACAACACCCTCCTATGAAGGAATAAAAACATTAGAAACATCATAAAATAAAAAGTTTGGAGAACACCCTTTGTGGCCCGATTCTAGGAACACCAGATCGTCACTCTGCGCTTACCAATTCATCATATGCATAAAAGTCAACAAGAGCCTCATCACCTACCTGCACAAACTCAAGAAGGGTCACTGTTCATGGGAATGAGCAGCACCCAAAATAGCAATGATCAGTACACTATGTATTGAGTAAGGTAACCATATAGTTAAGATAGGGTATATCATATAAAAGACAGATAATGCAAGCAGTAAATTTATTAGATTATTCACTACTATCAAAATATAAGCCATTATGTCTATCTTTTCACATCTCTCGAATTATATCCATATGAGTATGGGAACCCCACTATTATGGTGGGGGAATGGAAATAACTACTCTAGAGCAAAACACGCCTGACTACTATTATAGCTAGTTGAACTATCTTTAGGGCAAAATATTCTTGGCCACTATTATAGCCACTAGAACGAAAATCATCCTAAGTCTAGCCTTAACCCATATGGTGTTCCACTGTAAGTGATTAGTGTCTTTTCCATAATTTATTATCACCCAATGTTTGGTTTATTGATCTTGAAACACCCACTATTATAGCCGATGGAATGGTCTCTAGGGCAGAATGCTTCTGGTCACTGTTATAGCCGGTGGAACGGAAATACTACTCTAGGACAGAATGTGCCTGGCCACTATTATTGCTGGTGGAATGGAAATCATCCTAAGTCTGGGTCCGACTCAATAATCTTCCACTTTAAGTTATTAGTATTTTATTCGTGTATTATTCAACAAGTAACCCCCCAACTGGACATGTACTCCCCAATGGACTTCCCCAACTCATTATCACTCTTCCACCCCAGGCTTCCTGAATAACCCTATCCCATAACATGGGACCTATACAATCCCCAAGACTCTAGGACCCCCTTTTCACCTTCCACCATACTTACCATGAATTCAAACCCCCCCAGACGTGTGGGTCAAGGCCTACTTTCCCATTTCTCTACCTAGGCTCATCATCGTCTACTAGGGTTTGCCCTTGAAACCCTAATATGTCCTATCTGGCCCTAGCATCTCGTTTTCTTATACAACCCACATTCTCCCTTGATTCCAACACCATCACTCTACTCAACCCACTTCAAACCACACAACCTGACTCCTCAACTCTCACATGTGATAATGATACCTTAGTTAGTCACCCCCAAAAACCCCAATATACCCCTCTCTTCCACATCTTCTTCTCATACACAACTCTACCCTCCTTTTAACTTAACTCGCACACTTTATGTGACACACTCTTAATCACAACTCAAATTCCAACCAACCTCCTCAACCTCTATCACAATACCCCTATACTTAGGGTCTCCCCCTAAAACCCTAGTTATACTCCCATGAATACTTCCATCAACCCACATACTAAATCTTCCCCAAGTACTCCAATCACCCAAAATATACTTTCCTCCCCATAGTCAACCCTCAAACTATCTTTCCCCACGTAAGCTTTTCCCCCATGCAAAGACCATACACCCCATGCAAGTTCACACTTCCCATGCAAGATTTTACCCTAACCCTTTATTTTATTACTTTCTTCCTTTATTTTTTCATCCATATTTCATAATACACTTAAGGCTTTTTTCCTACTTCTCCTTACTCACTCCACCCACTTTATTTCTTTTAGCTTCCCACAACCACTCAAACCCACCTAAGGCCTCTAAGCTACAAGTCAGAGCATCTCCACCATACATAAAATCATGTCATCCATACAAGTTATATCACATATATCACATATAATACCAACCATGCTCTACATATCTTAGCTCCTTACAATCCAAGTTGCACCACACACATTTAGTACATCAACACAGATACATTCACACAAGGCATATTAACACATCCATACATACAAGAGTTATACAAACCCAAGCCTTAACCACTTTCTTACCTAATGGGACTCTAGGCTTAAATCATACTCCTATGCCCTCCTCATGGGGAAGGGTTTGCTCATAACCTTTAAAAAGAGTATAACTAGTCATTTCACCTTAGTTCTACTCCTTTTTTCTTTCTCCTTATTTCCTTAATCAAATATTAGTGAGAATAATGATGATGATGATAATGTTAATAATAACAAAATATTAAAATAAAATATACTAGGTGGGTAGGAGGGAGAAGGGCACAACCAGAAGGGACAGCAGGCGAGGGGGTAGCGATGGCGGTGGTGCACAGTGGTGGTGGTGGATGACATAAAAAGGAGGGTTTTAGGGTTGGAAAAGAGGAGGAGAGTTAGGATTTCCTAAGTGGTAGGGTTTCCTGAGTCAAGTGGTTGTGGTAGTGGTGGTGGCCTCACGGCAATGGCACATGATGGCGGTAGTGGTGGTAGTTGAGAAGGAAATAAGGGTAAAGAGAAGGGAGGAGGGGAAAAGAAAAAGGAAGTTGTGGTGTGGTAAGGTAAGGGAGGGCTTTCTAGGCAGAAAGGGTGGCAGGGAGGGTGGTGGTGGTATAGGGTAGCACAAGCAGCTTGAGCTACCCACTTTACATAGGTGGGGAGAGAAGAGGAATGAGATTTAGGGGTAGGGGAGTGGTCAGTTAGGTGCTGGGTGATGTAAGGAAGAGGAAGGGAGGATGTGGCGATGGTAGCGAGGCATAGTGACGGCGGTAGTGGCAACTGATTAGGTTGTGCAAGTAAGGATGGGGGAGGGTGAACGACAGAGAAAAAGAGAGCAAATAACGGAGTAGGAGGGGTATTTATAGGATAAATGGCTGAGGGAAGAAGACAATGGGAGGGGTTGGTTGGCTATAGGCCGACGTGTAGGTCGGTGCAGTTATAATTCCCCAAAATTTTAGAAAACCTATAATTTAATAAATAACTTTTATTTGAAATAAATTAGCTTTTAAAATTATTTAGTTTAATTATTTTATAGATTTTTGAGTATATAAAAGTGGATATGAATATTTAATAAATTAAAATAAATATTTTGTTATTTTATCATACTCTTTTTATTTAAATAAAATTTTTCAAACTAATATTTTACTAAAATTATCCTTTTTAAACGCATATATTTAATTGTATTAAATTAAATTATTAAATAAATATATTACATAAAAATATTACATTCTATTATTTTATAAATTAAATAATTTTAAATCCCCCTATTTTCTTTTCCTTTTTCCCTTTTTTCTTTCCTCCTCCTTTTTCTCCTTTTTCCTCATTTCTTTCTTTTTCCTTTTTTCCTCCTTCGGGTCGGCCGCACCAGACCTGCTCCCTCTTCCCCCTGCACCTAGGTCTCCAGCCCACTCCCTTCCCTCCTCTCCTTTCCCCCGGTGCAGCAGCCTAGCTTCCCCTTCTTTTCTTTCCCCCTTGACTGGACCGGCCTATTCCTTTCTCCCTCACCCCCTACACTGGCCTTCTCCCCTTTCCTTTCTTCCTCCTTCTTCTGCCTCAACCTATTTCCCCCAACCCGTCGTCATCGCCCAGGTCTACCACCCCGAACACCACGCCTAGCCACCGCCTGCAACCTCTCGCTACCACCACCTGCCTCTCCCTCTCTCCTGTCATTTTATTCCCATTTTTGGACCTGGCTAGCCCTGCAAACCACCCCACATGCCCTTTTTTCCCCTCTTCCTCTCCCTCCTTGCCACCCTACATGCTACCACTGGCCAGCTAGTTGCCCTCCTATTCTCCCTCTCCTTTTTCTTCACCTCTCCAACCTCTCCCTGCCCCATTTCTTCTAGCCTTTCCCCTTCCCCAACCTCCCTCTTCTCCCTTTCTTCTCCTTCCTTTTTCCTCCCTGCTTTGGCCATGCCATCACCCTCCACCGCTTTAACCGCCGCACTAAGCCCCTGCACCACCCATTGCCACCCTATACCTCAGCCCTGCACCACCACAAGACCACCCAAGCCACCCCACAACCCCTTCTTCCTCCCCCCTTATTTTTCTTTTCTTTTTCTCCCTTCTCGGTAGCCCCCTGCAACCCCACCATTCGTCACCGTTTGGCCGCCTCTATCGCCACCCAAACCACCAATCCACTCCCTATAACCTCCTCTACCACCCCACACCTTCTTTTCCCGATACTAGCCCCCGCACCCCGTCATTTTCCTCCCCTCTTTTCCTTCCTTCTCAGGCTTGTCCACCTCGGCAGTCATCTTCGCCGCCTCACTGCCGCTCTTGGCCACAAACAACCTACACCCCCTCTTCACTCCTGCACCCTTCCCTTGCCCGAAATCCTCCCCTGTCTACCTTCTTTCCTATACTAAAGACCCCAACCTAAAAATAGCCATTATTCCTCTCCTTCACCCCCCTTTGAGCGTTCCTCCCTTTTCTTTTTTTGCATGCAACTCATGCTGCATGAGCAGCATGATCTGCTGCATGCCTTAGTATTTTAGTACAAAATTTTTTAAGGTATAATAGCATTTTAAGTTAAGTGTTTCATTAATTAAATTTTATAAAGTTTTATGCTTTGGATTCTCATCTCTAATATGATAAGTTTTGATACTACTTTTAGGTGTTGATTTTGTTATCTAAAGCTTGAATCTTTAACCGGAATACCGGCAAGGTTCAATTTGCTGGAATTAAGGTAATCGTTAAACCCTACTTAAATGCATGGATAAACATATATTATCACATTAATATTTTTAATATGTTATTATGCTTGATATTTGTGGTTTAATATGATATATATATTTTCTTGTATTGATTGATAAAAAAGGAAAGTATGCTAGTTTATGTGTTGTGTATGGAAATATTGCTTAAGGGAAGAGTTTGGCTATTAATGAAAGTGTTAAGTACTTATCCATGTCATATTATGTTATTGTGACCATTTATGCATAAATAATATTATTGTGAGCCCTAAGGGCATTTTAGTAATATGCCTTGTGCAAGAATGTGGCTTAATATGTGTGGGTGATGAGGAGTATTATGTGAAATATAATAGTTGGTGGAATTTGGATAAGGAGAGTGGAGTATTAATATTAATATTCATGTAGTAATGTTAAATTAATAAAAGTGGTATAATAAAAGGGTAAAATAGTAAATTTATAAGAAAAGGGTATTATGGTAATTTTGGAAGAGAAGGGCAAAATAGTAATTTTGGAAGAAAAGATCAAAATGGTAATGTAACACCCCAAAATTCACTACTTTTTTTAGCGGAAAAATTACAATAGAAATATATAAATTAAAACCCGTGAATTCTAGATATGTTACCGCCACACTTAGTACCAAACCGGTTCTCTCCGACCATTTCAGTACCAAGTGCTAAGGCTAAAAAAATTGACATTAAATTCAAACCAAGAGTTCATAAAAAGAATTAGAAAGAATCATACATCAAAATCAGAGTACGCATAAAGAATTATAATTCATATCTAAAAGAAAATGAGCTTACAACCGATAAAAGATTATTTAAAATACTCAATGCAAGGTAATAAATCAAAAATGATAAATTCAATACAAACAAAATAACAGACGGACATGAATCGCATAAAAAATGAATACGGCCACGAAACTGTCAAACTTGGAGCCAAAACATGCTCAACACACAGCCCCAACTGATGTCTCGCCCACCTAAACAAAGTCAGAAGGGCATACTACTCGTGGAAATTAGTAGCACCCATGAAACGAGTGATCAGTATGCTATATACTGAGTAAGATAACCGAGCACTAAGGCCAACACATAATAGCACATAAATAATGCAAAATAATAAAAGAGCATAATCACCAACATGATATTATAATTGCGTGTGACCATTTAGGTAAAAGTATAAAGCCCATATATAATCCAATTTAATTACTTAATTAATCTCTGATCAGAATTTGATTCATGCTATACTTTTTATCAAATCCACGTGAGTACGGGAACCCCACTATTATAGCCGATGGACCGAAAACACATAAAAAATCATACCCTAACCACTATTATTCTCCGGTGGACCGATCTCCAGGATACCGTAGTACCTGGCCACTATTATTTGCCGGTGGATCGGTCTGGCCCTTACTCACATGGTGTTCCATTGTAAGTAATTAGTGTCTTTCCCATGTCTTGGCACAAATATGTTTGGTTTTGTTGAGCAAGAAATCCCCCACTATTATAGCCTGGCCACTATTATAGCCGGTGGACCGGAAACACATATGACATCATGCCCTAACTACTATTATTCGCCGGTGGACTGGTCTGGGCCCGGCTCAACAATCTTCCACCTTAAGTGATTAATGTCTTAAGAATATTATTCAAAAAATTTTAACCCTAGACATGCATGAATCACTCCCTTTACACTTATTCTCCAAGTCCACTCCACATCTCACTCTAGGGTTTTATCCCGAAACCCTAATTTAGGCCTCAGTGACCCATCTTACTCCACCTCACACAACCCAAGTCATTTTAACACTCCACACACCACAACTCATAAATACCACCCTCATAATTACACTTTAATCACCAAGTACACATGATACCACAAAAACCCTAAGCAGCCACACCAAACCCTAATTGTCCACACAAACCTTAGCTCGGTCTCCTACGCACCCTTATATTGCTCCACATAATATTTTTCACCCAAAGTGTTCAAACACCCAAATAACACTTACATTACCTTCCTCACATCCCAAATCAACTTTCCACACGTAAATTTCATACCCATGTAGACGCTAACCTCCCCATGCAAACCTTTGAACTTTTTCATGCAAACCCTAAAACTCCCATATAGAAACCTTAGCATCACCCATGCAAACCCTAGATTCCACCATGCAAACCCAAGATTCAATCCACATAAAACCCAAGGTTAGATTCCGCCATACAACACCATAAAATCCGCCATGTAAAACCCTAAGTCCATCCATATCAAACCCTAGTTTAGATTCTCCTATATAAAACCATACATTAGATTCTCCCATATAAAACCATAAGTTAGATTCTCCCATACAAAACCATAGATTAAATTCTTCCATACAAAACCATAAATTAGATTCTTCCATACAAAACCCTAAATTCCCCATTTTATTCCTCCACTCATAGATCATTAAAATACTTAAGTTAACTCATTTCCCTTTTAGTCAACTTACTTCCCATTTTCCATTTTCAACCTTTTTCCCACACAATACCATTTTTATATATCCTCACTAGCATATCTTATAGGGTCACAACACATATCATCATATACCATAATATTTCATCACATATAGTACACATGCCATACAAAAACATACTTCAACTCCACGTTATACCACATATGAAATAATTACAATAATAAACAAAGGATGCATATCATACAAAGAATATAATGTACATCAACACAATAGGCCTTAGTAACCCCTTACCTAAAACGACACCGATCTTGGAGCACACTCCTACACCTCCTTAGGGCTTGACTGGTCTCAATTATTATGAGGGAAAAACTAGAATTAGATTCCCTCCTATCAAAAATATTATTAAATACTAACTTATTCTAAGACTAGACTTTTGATAAAATACTAAAATAATAATAGCAAAAATACCAAAAATAATATCAATATTAATATTAACAAGAATAATAAAAATAATAACAATAATAATAAAAAAGGGCATTACTCAAAAACATAGTGAAATAAGGGCTTCAGCCCCTTTACCAAAATAATACTAATAATAATATTAGTAAAATAAATAACCAAATTTAGTAATAATAATAATGATGAAAATAATAATAATAATAATAATAATAATAATAATAATAATAACAACAACAATAATAATAATAGCAAAACTAATAGTAAAGTAGTTGTAATATTAATAATGGAATAATAATAGTAATAATTCGAAATAGTAAAAATAAAAATAATTATAATTATAATTATAATAACATATTAATATTAATAATACTAATAATAGAAATAATGAGAATAAGAATAATAAAATTGAAATAAAAAATACAATAGGGCTTCAGCCCTCAACAAAAATAATAATCAAAATATTAATACTAATAATAATAATAATACATATTAAAAATAGAAATAATAATAATAGTAGTAGTATTTATATTCAAATAGATGAAATAAAATAAATTAAGGCTTGTAAAAATAGGGAGAAGGGTTGAGAAGGTCTAGGGTTCAACCTTAGGCTGGTGGGGATGGGCGACACAGGTGGTGGCCGGAAAAAGGGAAGAAAAGGGAAAAAAATTGGATGCTGGGAAAAGGATAGGTAGAATGGAGGTGCGAGTTGGGGTGTTTAGGGTTGCCCAGGAGGAGAGGAACAGAATAGGGGTGGTGATGCAGCCAAAGGTGGCGGCGTAAGGTCGCGGCGGAGGCCGAATGGGGAAGAAGGAGAGAAAGAGAGGAGGAGAGGGAGGGAGGGAGAGGAAAAGAAAGGTAAGGGAAGGTAGAGGAGGGTCTGTAGAAGACAATGGGAGGTGAAAGAAGCGGCGGAAGAGGTGGCTAAGGGCGGTGTAAGGGGTGACGGAGGCAGAAAATAGTTTGGTTAAGGGGGCTACTTCACACAACCGGGGTGGCTTGTGCAGGAAGAATTAAGGGATATGAGACATTTGGTGAGCTAGAGAGTGGTGCAAGGAATTGTTTGGTAGGTAGAGTGGGTGGCGGAGTTGGCCTACGGTGGCAGGGCTGGTCATATTTGTCTCTAATATTTACAATGTAATATATGATAATTATACATTGTATGGTCATATTATGATCACCTTTATTTTATAAAATTATATTTTTTTAAGTAATCAAATAAATGATAATAAATGATAAATATCTCTGTTAGATTGAATCATGCAATATTTTTTATTGTTAAAATTTATAAATATCATTATTATTTACTTGTGAAAATAAAGCGCATCTAATATTCTTATTTTATTTATCTGTACTAGTAATCTTATGATTGTCTCTAATATTTACAATGCAATATATGATAATTATACATTGTATAGTCATATTATAATCACCTTTATTTTATGAAATTATCTTTTTTTTAAGTAATCAAATAAACAATAAATAATAATAAATGATAAATATCTTTGTTAGATTGAATCATGCAATGTTTTTTATTGTTAAAAATTATAAATATCTTTATTATTTACTTGTGAAAATAAAGCACATCTAATATTCTTATTTCATTTATCTGTACTAGTAATCTTATAATTGTCTTTAATACTTATAATATAATAAATGATAATAATATATCGTATAGTCATATTATGATCACCTTTATTTTATAAAATTATGTTTTTTAAGTAATCAAATATTTTAAGTAATCAAATAAATGATAATAAATTATAAATATCTTTGTTAGATTAAATCATGCAATATTTGTTATTGTTAAAATTTATAAATATCTTTATTATTTACTTGTGAAAATAAAGCACATATAATATTCTTATTTCATTCATCTATACTAGTAATCTTATGATTATCTCTATTATTTACAATATAATAAATAATAAGTACCTGGACTCAAATTTGACTCAACCCATCAAAATTCGACCCAACCCAACCTATCAAGTTAACTCGTAACTACTCAAACCCAATCCGTTAAATTGCATGAAATGACCCGACTCATCAAGTTAATTTGAAACAACTCAGAACCAACGGGATCAACTTATCATATTGCACAAAATGAGCCCACCTAGTCATGTCAAAAAGAAAATGACCAGAAGACAACCCGACCCTACAAATCAAGTTAACCCTAAATGACCCGAACCTAAGTTTGCTTAACCCAAACCTGACCCGACCATATAAATTAACCCAAAGTGACCTAAAACTGCAACGACCTGACCCGATCCAAATAAGGCAATAACCCAAAATGATCCAAATCCAAAATGACTCGATCGGAACCACAACCGACCCGTAAAAGACAAATGACCTGAAATGACCCGATCCAAACCTAACACACCTAACCCAATTGCTACCTCTACGCAATGGAGAGGCTATCATATATTTTTTCTTTAACTAGATGATTCGATTCTAGTTAGAAGGTGTAATGCACGGAAATAGTATTTTTCTTATCATTTTGCATCCTAGTACATTTTGGGGATGGAATCGCTCTTAGAAACGATAAAATCAGTGCGTAAACGTTTTATCACAAGAAAAAAAAGGCGTTTGAATAGGGAGAATGGTGGTGCAATTCTGACATCAAATGAAGAGAAGGTATCTACCATCCACACACAACCAAATTAGCCATCTAGCGCCACACGCCTAAGGAGAAACATCAGGAGAGCCCATGTAACCAAAAGAATAACACACTCGCGCAAAAAAAAAGGATGTAGAGGAAGATGAGTAACATAACAAACAAACATCACCCCTAATGCATAGAGACATACAAAGAAAATAAGACCAAGACCACCAATCAAGTGTAAAGACCACCAATAATAACTTAGAGCCAACCAACAAAGTCAAGATATTCTTATAAGCCCTTGTTTCGCAAGAGAGTCGATAAGAGAGTTAGATTTGTGGCCTCTCTACTAGATCAGACATCCCGACCACCTCCTTTTGATTATCCTAATGAATTTTAAAGCAAAGCTGCTCTTTGACGGCCCTTGTACATAATCGTTGCACCACTTTACCATGATTGTCAAGTTCGATTCGGCTTCAACAACAAAATGAAGAATATACTCATTTGAGACAACCAGCTCAAGGGCATAATAGATGGCCATGACCACCGCCTCATTAATATCCATAGATTCGTAGGCACAATAGAAGATGCACTTGAAGTTGCCATGTTAATAGTATAGGATGCCACCCACAACAGAGCAAATTTCTTTCCTTAATCAGAAGAGGAAAAAGCAACTATGTTTCCATTTTAGGAATTAAGGATTATGATATGTTAGTTTCATTCTGTTTTGGGATTTCTTGAGGCGTTGTTTTTCATTCTTGTGGAACGAACATGTGGCAGGGATTGGCTATAAATATAGCCTTCCTATTATGTATTAAGAACTAACTAAAAGCTAATCAATAATAAATCATGATAGGATGTAACACCCCAAAATTCACTACTTTTTTTTAAAACAGAAGCAATTAAAATAGAAATACTTAAAACCCGTGAATTCTGGAAATGTTACCACCACACTTAGTACTAGACCGGTTCTCTCCGACCGTTCCAGTACCAAGTGCTAAGGCTAAAGAAGAGATTAACAATCAATTACAAAATTAATATAAACTAAACTCCAAATAATCATTAAACGGTTGTAAAACAAAATCAGAGTACGCATCAAGAAATGTAATTCTTTTCCAAAAGAGAATTAAACTTACAACCGATAAAAGGTTCATTAAAATACTCAATCAAGTAATGAATCAGAAAATGGTAAATACTATACCAAAGAAATAACAAAAGGAATGAAATCGCGTAAGAAATTAGAGTGCGAACTCAAAATTCCTTGAAGGGAATAATCTTACAATCAATAAAAGATTTATTGGAAACACTTAATACAAGTAATGAATCACAAGAGAGTAAATTTAATACACCAGAAATAACATAATGATATAAAATCACATGAAGAGGAAATACGGCCACGACACTTTTGAACTTCGAGCCAAACACGCTCAACACTCAGCCCCAACTGATATCTCGCCCACCTGCATAAATTCAGAAGGGCATACTACTCGTGGGAATGAGCAGCACCCATGAAAAGGGTGATCAGTACGCTACGTACTGAGTAAGGTAACCGAGCACTAAGGCCAACACGTAAGCTCATAAACCAGGCATAAGAATAAAAGATCATAATCATGATAACATAATTCATGTGATCATCCAAGTAAAAGTATAAAAGCCCATATATATAATCCGATTCAATTACTTAGTTTATCTCTTATCAGGAATCATTTCACACCATACTTTTATTCAAGTCCATACGATTACGGGAACCCCACTATTTTTGCCGGTGGATCGGTCGCGAGGGAAACATTCCCTACCACTATTTTAGCCGGCGGATCGGTCGCGAGGGTAACATACCCTGCCACTATTATATGTCGGTGGATCGGTCTGGCTCCTTCTCGTACGGTGTTCCACTATAAGTGATTAGTGTCTTCCCATATCTTTCAACATATAACGTTTTGTTTTGTTGAGCTCGGGATCCCCCACTATTATAGCCGGTGGATCGGTCGCGAGGGTACATGCCCTGCCACTATTTTAGCCGGTGGATCGGTCGCGAGGGAAAACATTCCCTACCACTATTATGCCGGTGGATTGGTCTGGGCCCATCTCAACATCTTCCACTTTACGTGATTAATGTCTTAAGTATCTTATTCAAAGGTTTTCACCATGCACATGCACGAATCATATATCATAAATTCCATATTCATCATCATACTTTATTCACTAATTACACACGTGCTACCACCAAACCTCAGACATGCATGAATCGCTCCATTTACACTTATCCTCCAATTCTACTTCACATCTCATTCTAGGGTTTTATCCCAAAACCCTAATTTAGGCCTTAACATCTCCTCTTACTCCACCTCACATCATCCAAGTTATTTTAACCCTCCACACATCACAAATCATCGATTCCATTCTCATAATTACACCTTAAACATCAAAAACACATGATACAACAAAAACCTTAAGCAGCCACACTAAACCTTAATCAATCACCACAAACCATAATTAACCACTCCAACCCTAGCTTCGTCTCCTACATACCTAGATAATGTTCCACGTATTATTTTCCATCCAAAGTGTTTAACTACCCAAACAATGCTTATATTGCCTTCCTTACATCCCAAATTAACTTTTCATACGTAAATTTTACTCCCATGCAGACTTTACACATCCCATGCAACCATTCGAACTTTTCATGCAAACCCTAAATTCCATCCAATCATTAACTCCCATGCAAAACCCTAACTCCACCACGCAACCCTAATACCACCACACAAAACCCAAGATTCCGTCATACAATACCCTAAATTTAATCCATACCAACCAAATATTCATCCTTACCAAACCCTAGATTCAAATCCCATAAAACTGAAGATTCATCCTTACAAAACCCTACATTCAACCATATTAAACCCAAAGATTCATTCACACAAAACCCTCATTATCCATAGCAAAACCCAAGATTTGTCCACATAATACAATTGATTAGATTCTCCCCTTTCATAACCACAATTTAAATTCCTCCATACAAGTCTATAAGTTAGATTCTCCCACATAAAATCATAAATTAGAATCTCCCAAGAAAAACCATAATTTGGATCAATTGGATTTCCCCAAACAAATCATAAATTAGATTCTCCCAATCAAATCATAACTTAGGTTCTCCCATATTATATCATAAATTACATTCTCCCAAATAACATCATAAATTATATTCTCTCTAACAAACCATAAATTCAATTCTCCCATATAACATCATAAATTATATTGCCTCCCACGAAACCCTACATTTCCCATATAACATCCTCACATGCATGTCTTTTAGGGTCACATGCAAACACATATTATTCCATACACATAGTACAAATGCCATATAGCAACACAAAAGCATGCTTGGAATCCATGCCATACCAAATATGCAATAATTACAATAATAACATAGGATGCATAACATACGAGGCACACAATACACATTAGCACACAAAAGGCCTTAGCACCCCTTACCTGAAACGACACCGGTCTTAGAGCACGTTCCTACGTCTCCTTAGGGCTTTGACCAAATAATAACATACTAATAAAATAACCTTAACAAAATTCTAACTTTGCTAAATAAAAATAAGAGAGATATTATAAACCTTGGTAATATAGGGTTAAAGACTTTACCCTAATAATAATAATGATACTAGTATAATAATATCAAGGATAATAAAATACTAAAATAAAATAATAATAATAATAATAATAATAATAATAATAGTAATAACAATAATAACATTATTAACAATACTAATGGTAAAATATTTGCATTAATAATAATGGAATAAGAATAATAGAAATTCGAAATATAAAATAATAATTATTATTATACTTATAACATATTAATATTAATAATAGTAATAAAAGAAATAATAAGGGGAATAATAATATAATCTAATTAAAATACAATAAGGCTTCAGCCCTCAACATAAATAATTATAAAAAAATAATACTACTACTAATAATAATAAAACATATTAAGAACACAAATATTAAGAATAATAATAATGGTATTTATATGCAAATAATTGAAATAAATTAAAATCAAGGCTTATAATAATATGGAAAATGGTTGAGAGGGTCTAGGGTTCAACCCTAGGCCGGTGGGAATAGGCGGCACCGGCAGTGGTGCACGGCGGCGGCGGCGGTGGCCGGAAAAATAGAAGAAAAGAGGGAAAGATGAATGTTGGGAAAAAGATAGGGAGAATTGAGGTGAGATAAGAGGTGTTTATGGTTTCCCATGAGGAGAGGGACAAAATGATGGTGGTGGTGCAGCCAAAGGTGGCGGATCACGGCGGCGGACGGTGGTTTAAGGCTTCGAGGTCAAAATTCCGGCGAAACGAGCAGCCAACTTTGCATGGTTATTGAGGCTCGTACAAGAAGAATCGAAGGTTGAAAATAGTTTGGTTAACTGGAGGACGATGCAGGGAATAATTTGGAATGCGGAGGTGGCGTTGAAGTTGGCTAACGGCGGCGGAATACGCGTCTGAAGTCGCGGTGGCCGGCACTCGGGCTTAGGGTCTCGGGGAAGAACAAACTCCAAAAACTCATACAATCTAGCTATTTATAGATTGTAGATGGTATAATAGGGTTTTGGGGGTCGGAAGGAAGTTATGGGGTGCTAGAATTTGTGCAGCCGGCGGCGGAAAACGGTTGGCCAACGTTTGGGTTGATTCGACAATTCGCGAGGCTGGGGAGAGGAAACGGGCGAGATTTAACGTCGAATAATTATGTCAATTGATTTCTGGAGTTAAGAGGAAGACAATGAGGCAAGAAACGGCCGGTATTATTCACCGTAGCCGGAGATGCCATTGACGATGCCGGGACTGCACCATCGTTGACGGAGGAGAAGGGAGGAAGAAGGAAGAGAGGCGGACCGGTCGGCCGGGAAAAAGAAAAGAAAAGGAGAGAACCGGTCTAGTACTAAGTGTGGCGGTAACATTTTCAGAATTCACAGGTTTTCAATGTTTCTAATTTAATTGCTTCCGCTTTTAAAAAATATATATATAGTGAATTTTGGGGTGTTACATAGGATCTTTTCAATTCTTCTTTTCCTATTCCCTAAAGTTTCATTAGTTTCTAATTTTCTGTTGTGGTATCCTAGGACGAAGCCAGGTATAAAATTCAATGGGGTCCCAATAAATACTAAATATAAAATAATAATAAAATTTATAATAATAATAATAATATCATATTTAATATTATCTATAATCATACATATTTATTTACAATTATATTCAATCAAACTAATTCAGAATTTTACAATAAAATTAGAAACAGAAATGCAACTTATTCTGTCAACAAAAATTAGCTTAGATTTAAATTAAATATAAAAGATAACTTACTCACCTAATGGCTAGTGAAGTAGTGGACTAGATTGACTAGTGGATGCCTACCTGTGGTTAGAGCTGGCAAAAGTTGACCTGACCCGTCCAACCCAACCCGACCAGACCCGATATGGCTCGAAAAATTTAACAACCCAACCCGACTCAGCATTGACCCGATAAAAATAAACCCTACCCGATCCCAACCCATGACCCGTCATTGACCCGACTTGATAGCGACCTGACCCGTCATTGACCCAATCCAATAGTGACCCAACTAGGTATTAACCAGACCCGCTTCGACCCTACCAGGAGCTGACCCGACCCAATATTCACCAGATCTGACCCAACATTAACCAAATCAGACATCAAAATATATTATAATAATAATAAATTACACATATTTTATTATTCATTTAAAGCTTTTAAAATATAGTATTTTATAAATTTTACTTATTTTTCATAATTTTACCCTAGACATTCTTATTTATTAATGATATCCTAATAAGATATATTATTAATAAATAAAAAATAAAAATAAAAAGGGAAACATCTGGTTGTAAGCCTGTAAAATAATTTTTAAAAAAGTGTTACATTATATCTACTGATCCACCTATTTGAAGAAACTCTTAATAGAAGAGCATAATAGTATCCTTTATCAATTATCACCCACAAAATCTAACAAGCAATAACTATATCCCGTATCAAGAATATATCACGTTACAACCCTAAATTTAAAGTTTTAGTTATATTTGTTCTTTTAATTTTATTAATTTAATTTAAATATAATTTAGTATTCTACGTTCATCAACTTTAAATTTACAATATCTAATTATTTTTATTAATTATTTTTATTTTACATTATTTAATTTTTAATATATATCAATTTATATATAATAATTAATAATTTATGAAAATATATAAAATTAATATTTAATTTAAATTATGTTTAAAATAACTTATTATAGTTTCTTTTTACTATAATAATAATAATTAATAAAAATATTAAAATATAAATATAAATATAATAACATTAATAAAATAAATATAAGTAGATAAATTAATAAAATAAATACAACTAGAGAAATTAATAAGATAAATTATGTAGAGAAATGAATATGAAAAAAAAGATAGAATAAATGATATAAAAAATATTGGATAAAAAATACTTTTGTAGGTAAATTTTTTTACTGTTAATATTAACCGCGTTATATATATATATATATATTGATATATCTTAACAGTATAAATTTAGCTAAAAATATATTAGAAAGTATCAAAAATCAAATTCAATGATCCGTACGACAATATGCACTCGTCACGTGTAGCACTTGTGGTCCTCGTAATGCACGCATGAATCGAGAACTCGGAATTTTTTAAGTACACATAATTTATGGGTAAATTTTTTTTCCTTATAACCACAATTCTAAATTTAAAGTCCCTGAATTTGAAATTAGAATATATTTTTTTACACCAAATGCTCTAAATAAATATTAAACTAGTCAACTATTTTTGTTAGTTTTTTTAATTAAAGTATTGGTATATTTTTTTAATTAAAAATATTTAAAGTAATCAAATATAATTTTATTTACTTTGTAAAAATAAAACACATATAATATTCTTATTTTATTTATCGTTACTACTAATCTTATGATTGTATTTAATATATAAAATGTAATAAATGATAATTATACATTGTATATTCTTGTTATACTCACATTTATTTTATAAAATCATCTTTTTTTAAGTAATCAAATATTTTAAGTAATCAATTAAATATAATATATGATAAACATCTAATATTTTTACTTGTAAAATTTATAAATATATAAAAGCAATCAAATATGATACTCTTAAAACTTATATATATATATATATATTATTTTATTTACCTTGTAAAAATAAAACACATATAATATTCTTATTTTATTTATTGTTACTAGTAATCTTATGATTGTATTTAATATATACAATGTAATAAATGATAATTATACATTGTATATTCTTGTTATACTCACATTTATTTTATAAAATTATCTTTTTTTAAGTAATAAAATATTTTAAGTAATCAATTAAATATAATATATATGATAAAAATCTAATATTTTTACTTGTAAAATTTATAAATATTTAAAATAATCAAATATAATACTCTTAAAAATTTTAAATATCTTTATTATTTACCTTTGTAAAAATAAAACACATATAATATTTTTATTTCATTTATCTTTACTAGTAATCTTATGATTGTATCTAATATATACAATATAATAAATGATAATTATACATTGTATAGTATTATTATACTCACCTTTATTTTATAAATTATTTACCTATGTAAAAATAAAACACATATAATATTCATTTATCTTTACTAATAATCTTATGATTGTATCTAATATATACAATGTAATAAATGATAATTATACATTGTATAGTATTATTATACTCACATTTATTTTATCAATTATTTACCTTTGTATAAATAAAACACATATAATATTCTTATTTCATTTGTCTATCTTATGATTGTGTCTAATATTTACAATGTAATAAATGATAATTATACATTGTATATTTTTGTTATGCTCACCTTTATTTTATTAAATTATCTTTTTTAAGTAATCAAATATTTTAAGCAATCAAATAAATATAATATATGATAAACATCTAATATTTTTACTTGTAAAATTTATAAATATTTAAAGCAATCAAATATAATATTTTTAAAACTTTTAAATATCTTTATTATTTACATTTGTATAAATAAAACACATATAATATTCTTATTTTATTTATCTTTACTAGTAATCTTATGATTGTATCTAATATTTACAATATAATAAATGATAATTATACATTATATATTCTTGTTATGCTCACTTTTATTTTATAAAATTATCTTTTTTTAAGTAATAAAATATTTTAAGTAATCAATTAAATATAATATATGATAAACATCTAATATTTTTACTTGTAAAATTTATAAATATTTTAAGTAATCAAATATAATATTGTTAAAACTTATAAATATCTTTATTATTTACCTTTGTAAAAATAAAACACATATAATATTCTTATTTCATTTACTAGTAATCTTATGATTGTATGTTATATATACAATGTAATACATGATAATTATATATTTTATAGTCTTGTTTTGATCATCTTTATTTTATAAAATTATCTTTTTTATGTAATTAAATATTTTAAGTTATCAAATAAATTATAATCAATGATAAATATCTTGGTTTGATTCAAAGCGTAATATTTTTTATTATTAAAATTTATAAATATATTTACTATTTATTTATGAAAATAAAGCGCATTTAATATTTTTAATTCTTTTATCTGCAATATTAATCTTATGATTGTGTGTCTCTAATATTTACAATTTATGAAATGATAATTGCCTGGACTCGAATATGAGTCGACCTGTCAAAACTCGACCCGACCTAACCCAACCCATTAAATTAACCCACAACTAATCGAATCCAACCCATCAAATTATATGAAATAACCCCACCCATCAACTTAACTCGAAACAACTCAGACACAGTGGGACTAACCCGTCATATTACATGAAATGACGTGAACGGACCAAAGTTACCTACTCATGTGAACTAGAAAATGACCCGAAACCAACCCAGCCCTATTAGTCAAGTTAACCCGAAATGATCCGAATCTGAGTTTTTTTAATCCGAACCCAACCCGACCTGACAAATTAACCCGAAATGACCCGGAACCGAAATGACCAGATCTGGACTAACCTGACCCAACAAATTGACCCGAAATGACCCTAGAACCAAAATGACCCTACTCGGAGCCGACCCGACCCAGAATGACCTAGAACCGACCCGACTCGACAAATTGACCCCGAAATGACCCGACCTCTAACCGACTCTGCAAATTGAATGACCCGAAATGACCCGAACTCTAAATGACCCGACCCAACCCTCACCCGACCTGCAAAAGTCAAATGACCCGAAATGACCGGACCCGCACGACCCGATTGCCACCTCTACCTATGGTGCTACAACTTGGTGTGCAGCTGAGCTGTGTAGGTGTGGTGTAGTGCCAGGGTGCAGGGATGAAGCAGTCGTGTAGGCTACAGGGACAACGTTGAGGAGATGGAGTGGTGGCAGAGACCATGAGAGCCTGAGAGGATGGGCTGCTGGGGTAGGGAGGGAAAAAATTGAGAAAAATAGGATAGGCTATTGGAGCCGGGAGGGAAAAATTTTAAGAAAAGGATGGACTGGTGGGGTCGGGAGGGAAAAAATTGGGAAAAAAAAGAAGAAGTTAGCAGGTTGCTACTACAGAGTTTGAACCCATGACCTTTTCCCTCATTAAAATCCTTATGACCAACACTCCAGAGATATTCCTCTGATATTTTACTTGTACATTATAAATATAATACATAATTTTAAAAACTTCATGGGGTCAGCTGACCCTATGGGCTCTTAACTTGCTCCGTCCCTGGTGGTATCAGACCCAAAGGATAATTTCTCAATACCGTCCTTTCTTCTTTTGTGAAGAATACAATGGTAACTTCCATTGCAAAATTGACTGATGCAATCCTTTCCTCCTCTTCTTCTTTGTTTCCTGCTACAGTTGATGATCCTCTGAAAATGATAACAAGTCTACTAAGTCAGTTAACTACAATGAAACTTAAATATGACAACTATCTTCAACGGAAGTTTTAAGTTAAATATGTTTGTTTTTTAGACATTGAACATATATTATATCTATAGGACGCCATATCAAAAGAGTGTAATGAATAAATGGGTAGGCAAGTCAGGTCTCCTGTATTTTGACTAGAGCTGGCAAAAGTTGACCCGACCCGAAAAATCCGACGAATACCGACTCGATCCGTCCGAAATCCGATCCGATTTTATCCGAGTAATTAAAAGTCCGAAATCTATCCGACCCGATCCGATACATATCCGATATCCGATATAACCCGATAAATTATAAGCCCGAAATGAATCCGACCCGACCTGCTACTCACCCGAAATCCGATATAACCCGAAAAACTATAAATCCGAAATGACCCGACCCGATCCATTATTTATCCAAAATCCGATATTATCTGAAAAATTATAAATCTATATAGATTCAACTTGGTACTATCCAAAAATTAATATTAACCCATAACTCAAAATTTTCAAAACTTCATAAAGCATGAAATAATATAGATGTGCAACTAATCCATACTAGCACTTACATCAAAATCTAGAAATCATAAAATTTATATCATTTATGTATATACAAATAAAATATCCATTGATACCAATATAAAAGTGTAGAAATAAAAGTAGAGAAAAAAAAAGAAAAACTCTACTATGCCATCTAAATATTAGTTCACTTCTATGATTCCATCTTGTACCATAAGATAATAATAGTGCAGCCTTGAACACTATATGTTAGTATCTATATGGTCATACCTTGCAATATAGCACCTATAATATCATAGGAAAGTAGGAAAAATCTAGAGTGAGAATATTAGTCATTCACTATGAAAATTGAAGGTTAATATTTTTTATGACATCTACAGTGTTAAATAGTAATAAGTCAATATTAGTTGGTCTTTTGTCAATAATAGTCATTATTACTTACTTTATCTAATTTTTATCTTATTTTGCTTAATATAATATAATCAAAATATATAATAAAAAAAACTAATGTGTTGTTACTATTATTTTTGCCATAATTGATATTCATTAATTACTATTATTATTGTTATCATTATTTTTGTATTATTATTATTATTATTATTATTATTAATAAAATTATGTTGATATGATGTGATCAATTTCTTATAAAAATAATATGAGAAACACAACCTTAGAACCCTTCATTTGTTATCAATTATCAATGATTATTATAAGTTAATATTATGTAAGGAGCGTATAAGATATAAATATAATATAAACTTAAAATAATACTCGAACTCAATATGACCAAGCTAATAATGGAGTTGAATTATAAGCTACACCTTAACATAAAAAGAAAAGTGATACGATTTGAAAACTTTTAAATTTAAAATATCAAATACATCTCCAAAGATGAAATAATGATAAAAAATTCTAAGGCCCCAAAACAATTAATATAATAATTCACTTTTAATTGAATAAGATAAATTAAAATAAATGATCTCAAAATAATTGGCTTTTAATAATATCTTGGAATAAAAAAAATGACACAAGCATGACTTAAATATGAAATAACCTAAATCCAATCTAAATTCGACCCGAAAATATAATAATTCAAATTCACCTGAGCCCGATCCGAACCCGAACCGAAATTAGAACAACTGAAATTTATCCGAATCCGAGTCCATCCGATCTCAACCAGACCCGATCCGAGACCTTAGAATGACCCGAGATTATCCGAGACTGATTTGATCCGAATCAAACCCGACCCAGCCCGACCCGACAAAATGATCCGAAATTATCCGAAACCGATATGACCCGATTATCATGTAACTCGATCCGATAGTGATCCGACCCGCCCGATTGCCAGCTCTAATTTTGACCCCAAGTTCTTAGGATCAAATTCCGTGATTGACCTCTGTTGAATTATTTTGTAGAATCAAAATGATGCCGTTTTGATTTTTTTTTTCCCATCTATAGAGCCAGTAAAAGTTGACCTGACTCAACCCGAGCCAAATCTGACCCAATAAGACCTAAAAAATTTACCAACATGACCCGACCCAAACCCGACACAACATTAACCCGACCCAGCACTGACCAGATAAAAATCAACCTGACCTTGACCCGACTCGACCCAATGCCAACCCATGACCCGGTAGAACCCCGCTTTGACCTAACCCGACGTCAACATGACTCGACATTGACCCAACCAGACATCAAAATATATAATAATAATAATAATAATAATAATACTAATAATAATAATAATAATAAATTATACATATTTTATTATTCATTTAAAGCTTTTAAAAATATAGTATTTTATAAATTGTACTTATTTTTCATACTTGTACCCTAAACATTCTACACAATATCATTAAAAATAAAAAAAATCTCACAGCTCCAACTTTTGATGCATATTTTTAAAACAACAAATATTATATTACTTTACACAAAGTACACAGATTATAAGTTTATAACAAATAGAAAATCAAACTTAAACCCTACAAATGTAATTATAGTGGTTACTGATTACCTAATGAAATTGTAATTACAATGGTTACCAATTGAAAATTACTAACTCTTAACACCATCGTGCTATAATTCCGGTATATTTTATACCATATTGTATACTCAATTGATTAAAAACTATTAAAGAATTATCCAATTTAATTTTATTAGGGTTTTTGAGCGTGAATTGCAAATATAGTCAAACCTCATTCAAATATTTAAATTGAAGGTTCAAAATTAAAATTAGACATATTCTAAAATATATTGTATACCCAGTTGATTAAAAACTATTAAGGAATTACCCAATTTAATATAACTAGGGTTTTTTAGTCTGAACTGTAAATCTAGTCAAATCTTATTTAAATATTTAAATTGACAATTCAAAATTGAAATTAGACATATTTTAAAACATATTATATACTCAATTGATTAAAAACTATTAAGGAATTACCCAATTTAGCATAATTAAGGTTTTTAAGCCCGAACTGCAAATCCGGTTAAATTTTATTTAAATATTTAAAGTAATGGTTCAAAATTGAAATTAGATATATTCTAAAACATATTGTATACTCAATTGATTAAAAACTATTAAGAAATTACCCAATTTAACATAATTACGATTTGACCACGAATTACAAATTCGGTCAAATATTATTCAAATATTTAAATTGATTATTTAAAATTGAAATTAGACATATTCTAAAATATATTGTATACTTAATTGATTAAAAACCATTAAGGAATTACCTAATTTAACATAATTAAGGTTTTTGAGCCCGAACTACAAATTTGGTCAAATCTTATTCAAATATTTAAAGTGACGGTTCAAAATTGAAATTAGATATATTCTAAAACATAGTGTATACTCAATTGATTAAAAGCTATTAAGGAATTACCCAATTTAACATAGTTAGGGTGTGAACACGAACTACAAATTCGATCAAATATTATTCAAATATTTAAATTGATGGTTTAAAATTAAAATTGCACATATTCTAAAACATATTATATACTCAATTGATTAAAAACTATTAAGAAATTACCCAATTTAACATAATTAAGGTTTTTGAGCCCGAACTGTAAATCCGGTCAAATCTTATTCAAATATTTAAATTGACATTTCAAAATTCAAATTATACATATTCTAAAACATATTGTATACTCAATTGATTAAAAACTATTAATGAATTACCCAATTTAACATAATTAAGGTTTTTGAGTTCGAACAACAAATCCGATCAAATCTTATTCAAATATTTAAATTGATGGTTTAAAATTGAAATTAGACATATTGTATACTCAATTGATTAAAAACTTTTAAGAAATTACCCAATTTAACATAATTAAGGTTTTTGAGTCTGAACTACAAATCTGATCAAATCTTATTCAAATATTTAAATTGATGTTTCAAAATTGAAACTAGACATATTCTAAAACATATTATATACTAAATTGATTAAAAACTATTAAGGAATTACCCAATTTAATATAATTAGGGTTTTTGAGCCCGGACTACAAATCCAACCAAATCTTATTCAAATATTTAAATTGATGGTTTAAAATTGAAATTAGACATATTCTAAAACATATTGTATACTCAATTGATTAAAAACTATTAAGAAATTACCCAATTTAACATAATTAGGGTTTTTGAGCCTGAACAACTAATCTGGTCAAATCTTATTCAAATATTTAAATTAATGGTTCAAAATTGAAATTAGATATATTTAAAAACATATTGTATACTCAATTGATTAAAAACTATTAAGGAATTACCCAATTTAATATAATTAGGGTTTTTGAGCCCAAACTGCATATTCGGTCGAATCTTATTCAAATATTTAAATTGACAGTTTAAAATAGAAATTAGACATATTCTAAAACACATTGTATAATCAATTTAATAAAATAACTCAATTATACTATCCAATTTAAATCCGCAAGAGTTTTAATCTAACAATCCAATTCTTATATATTTCAATACTATTTTTCCAATTTAACAATACTAACATGAAATTAAGTACATTTCAAAGTATATTGCATAATCAATTTATCCAAAATAGTTTAATCGGACGAATTCGATAAATCCGAACATAACCGGGTAAAAAATCTTTATTATTTATATATAAAAATAAATCACATATAATATTCTTTTTTCATTTATCTGTATTGGTAATCTTATGATTGCCTCTAATATTTACAATGTAATAAATGATAATTATACATCGTATAGTCATGTTTATGCTCACCTGTATTTTATAATTTTTTAAGTAATCAAATAAATATAATATATGATAAATATCTGATATTTTTACTTGTAAAATTTATAAATATTTTAAGTAACCAAGTATAATATTGTTAAAACTTATAAATATGTTTATTATTTACTTGTCAAAATAAAACACATATAAGATTTTTATTTCATTTATCTTTACTAGTAATCTTATAATTGTCTCTAATATTTACAATGTAACAAATGAGAATTATACATTATATAGTCATGCTTATGCTCAGCTGTATTTTATAAAAATATCATTTTTTAAGTAATCAAATAAATATAATATATGATAAATATCTAATATTTTTACTTGTAAAATTTATAAATATTTTAAGTAATCAAATATAATCTTGTTAATTCTTATAAATATCTTTATTATTTACTTGTAAAAATAAAGTACATATAATATTTTTATTTCATTTATCTTTACTAGTAATCTTATAATTGTCTATAATATTTACAATGTAATAAATGATAATTATATATTGTATAGTCATATTATGATCACATTTATTTAATAAAATTATATTTTTTAAGTAATAAAGTAAATATAATAAATAATAAATATCTAATATTTTTACTTGTAAAATTTATAAATATTTTAAGTAATCAAATATAATGTTGTGACAACTTATAAATATCTTTATTATTTACTTGTAAAAATAAAGCATATATAATATTCTTATTTTATTTATCTATACCAGTAATATTATAATTGTTTCTAATATTTGCAATGTAATAAATGATAATTATGCATTGTATAGTCATATTTATGATCAGCTTTATTTTATAAAATTATCTTTTTTAAGTAATCAAATAAATATAATATATGATAAATATCTAATGTTTTTACTTATAAAATTTATAAAAATTTTAAGTAATCAAATATAATATTGTTAAAACTTATAAATATATTTATTATTTACTTGTAAAAATAAAGCACATATAATATTCTTATGTCATTTATCTATACTAGTAATCTTATGATTGTCTCTAATATTTATAATGCAATAAATGATAATTTTACATTGTATAGTCATGTTATGATCACCTTTATTTTGTAAATTTTTTTTAAGTAATTAAATATTTTAAGTAATCAAATAAATTAAAATAAATGATAAATATCTTTGTTAGATTCAATCATGCAATATTTTTTATTATTAAAATTTATAAATATCTTTACTATTTACTTATGAAAATAAAGTGTATCTAATATTCTTAATTTATTTATCTACAATAGTAATTTTATGATTGTCTCTAATATTTACAATATAATAAGTAATAATTACCTGAATCCGTTTTTGACTTAACCCAACAAAACTCGACCTGACCCGACCCATCGAGTTAACTCGTAACTACTCAAATCTAACCCGTCAAATTATATGAAACAACCCGACCTATTAAGTTAATCCGAAACAATTCAAACCTAGCGGAACCAACCCATCATATTGTATGAAATGAGCTGAACAGGCCGAAGCCATCTAGCCATATGAACCAAAAAATGACCCGAAACTAACCTGATCCTATTAGTCAAGTTAACTCAAAATGATCCGACCTCGAGTTTATTTAACCCGAACCGGATCCGACAAATTAACCCGAAATGATCCGATCCGGAACTAACCCTACCCAAATAAAGTAATGATCCGAAATAACCCGACACAACCCACAATTGATCCGCAAAAATCAAATGACCCGCTCGATCCGATTCCCACCTCTACCCATCTGCCAGCCCCTTCGTCTCCCTCCACTGCCCTTGTCGCAGACCAGACCAGCACAGATCTCCCTCCACTGCCCTCGACGTTCTGGCTTCCACCGCGCCACTGCTACCGGCGACCACCGCTGTTCGTGCCGGAGTCCATCGACGGCGTTCGTTCCTCTTCTAGTTCCAGTCTTCTGGTCCAGTCGGCAGTCGGATTCTTGCCTTCTTCTACCTCGTCCAATCGCCGCCCCTCCGGCCGTCGCCGCCCCGCCCTGCTTCAACCCTGCCCGCTGCTGTCTGCTGCTCTGATTTCTACAAGTCTGCAAGAGTAAGATTCTAACAGACGACACTGCCAAAACTCCAAGCCAAGTTTCTGAGGAAGGTAAGATTTTAGTTAATTTTTAGTTAGTTAAATTGTTAGTCATAAATTTGTGAAATCAGAATGTAGTTAATTTATTTATATTTATCTTATTAATTGATTATATTTTTTAGTTTATAGAAATCCTAATTTATCTTATTAATGTAGAACTCCTAATTAATTTGATAGAAATCATAATTAGTTTGTAGAAATTAGAATGTAGAAATCAAATTTTTTAGATTTATAGATTGAATTGTTTAATTTATTAGTTAGTTTTTGAATTAGTTTGTTATAAAATTATATTATCAATTAAGTTTTAGTAAATTCCTTAGTTAATTTATTCAATTGTTTAATGTCTTAATTTAGGATGCAACGATACTTTTCAATCCAGCCTAAACATAGCTGCCACGAATCTAATTCTGTAAATCAAGTTGCATTACCAACTTCTGAAAACCAAGCACTCCCATCTTCAAGTCAACCACAAGAATCAAGATTCACTAATGAAGGTAAAGTTGATTTGGAAACTTTAGAAGCAGATCCTGGGTTAAGAAAAAAGATTTCAGATTTTCATCCCAATATTCAAGATGAGGTAAGAAGAAGATATCTTTTAAAAGGCCCTTGTCAACCTCGTACTCATAGCTTTCCTACAAAGGTTATCGGTGGAAAAAATCGTCGATTTGTTTCATCTTGGTTTGATGAATATGATTGGTTGGAATATAGTATAGCTAAAGATGCTGCATTTTGTCTGCCTTGTTACTTGTTTAAAAGTGAATCTGAAGCTGGCGGTGATCATTTTGTGGGAAAAGGATTTGTACACTGGAATAAAAAACAGAGGTTCGAGGTTCATGTTGGTAGTTCTAATAGTCCTCATTTTACCGCTACTAAAAAATGTGAAGATCTTATCAAACAGAAGCAAAGCATTGAAGCCTCTTTCATAATGCAATCGAAACAAGTCAAATCAGATTATCTTATCCGTTTAGATGCGTCTATTCAAGCTGTAAGATTTCTTCTTGAGGGGGGAATGGCATTTAGAGGATATGATGAGTTAGAAGATTCTCTAAATCGAGGTAACTTTCTTCGTTTGCTAGAGGTTTTAAGGCATAACAATGAAGCTGTAGCTAAAATTGTGTTAGGAAATGCTCCAAAGAATAATCAGATGACTTCACCTGATATTCAGAAGGATATTAGTTATGCATTTGCATCTGAAATAATTAATCAGATTGTTAATGAAATTGGAGATGATTTTTTTGGCATATTAGTGGATGAAGCAGGAGACATAGCAAAGAAAGAACAAATGGCCGTTGTTTTGCGTTATGTTGATGATAGAGGTTTTGTTATGGAAAGGTTTGTTGGGATTGTACATGTCAAAGATACAACAGCTTTATCACTTAAGGCTGCACTTGAATCAATGTTGAGTCAGTATGGATTATGTTTATCAAAAGTACGAGGACAAGGGTACGATGGAGCTAGTAATATGCGAGGTGAATTTGGTGGTTTGAAAACATTGATTCAGAATGAAAATCCCTGTGCCTATTATGTTCATTGTTTTGCTCATCAACTTCAATTGACTCTTATTGCTGTGGTAAAATGTCACAATGAAGTTAGTTGTTTTCTTAGCAATGTTACACAGGTTGTGAATGTTATTGGGTCCTCCAATAAGCGTCAAGATTCTCTTCGAGATAAACAAACTGCTTACATAGCAGATGCATTAGAAGAAGGCTTGATAGAATCTAGTCGGGGATTGAACCAAGAATCTGTTCTTGCAAGGGCCGGTGATACTCGTTGGGGTTCTCATTTAAGGACATTTTTGAGTCTCAAAAATTTGTTCTCTCCTGTAATCAGGGTACTTGAAGACTTGGAAGCTGATAGGACATTTGATAAAAACGGGGATGCTACATTCTTATTATATGGATTACAAACTTTTGACTTCGTTTTCATGTTACATTTGATGATAAATGTTATGGGAGTTACAGGTGATTTATCTCAGACATTGCAAAAGAATGATCAAGACATTTTGAATGCCTTAGCACTTGTTGAAATTGCTAAGGAGCGTTTGCAAGAGATGAGAGATGATGGATGGGAAGGTATTTTGAATGAAGTTGTTTTGTTTTGTAACAAGAGAGACATTGATGTGCCCAACATGAATGAGCAATATGTTAAGGGGAAGAGATCAGTACGCCAAGCTCCAATCGTCACGAATTTACATCATTATAAATATGATTGTCTCTATAGTGTAATAGACTTGCAGCTAAAGGAGCTTAATTGCAGGTTTGATGTGGCGAGCACTGAATTGTTGAGTTGTGTTGCATGTTTGCATCCTTCATCATCATTTGAAGCTTTTAACAAGCAATCTTTAATTAGATTGACCGTTTTTTATCCTGATGATTTCTCTAATGTTGATATTGTGGTATTAGACAATCAACTTGAGAATTATATTAGAAATGTTCGATCAGATAGCAGGTTTCATGACTTGAAAGGGCTTGTTGATCTTTCAAGAAAATTAGTGCAAACCAAGAAGCATAAGACATATCCTTTCGTCTATAGGCTTGTGAAATTGGCTTTGATTTTGCCGGTAGCAACTGCAAGCGTCGAACGGGTATTTTCTGCAATGAATTTCATCAAGACTGCATCAAGGAATAAAATGTGTGATCAATGGCTTCAAGATTGTTTAATAACATTTATAGAGAGAGATGTATTTACTTCTATTAGCAATGATGTTATTGTAAATCGTTTTCAAGTATGAAAACTCGACGAATACTATTGTAAAACTATGTAAAATTTTATATTTAAGCGCAATGTATTGATATTACTTAAGAGTATTATTTTACATGAGGATACCATGGAATTTTAATCATGGATCCGCCACTGCCTGCAGAGATGATTAAAGATTCCAATGGTGAAGAGGTGAAGAATTCATTCTTCATAGCCTTTCAATGCTAGGATAAGCTTCTAGTTTTGTGTTTGTTGTCATCTATTTCTACCTCATATATTCCCTAGTTGATAGGCTGTAAAACAGCACATGAGGTATGGACCACTATTTCCCAACAATTTATCTCTCGTTCCACTGCTAAATTGATGTTTTATAAGAGGCGACTAGAAAGTTTAAAGAAAGCAGGTTAGCTATGAAAGATTATCTACCAAAAGCTAAAGAGTCTAGTTGACCTTTTAGGAGAAGCTAGACATAAGATTAGTGAATTAAACCATGTTCTTGATATTCTTAATGGTCAAGGAGATGAATATGAAGATATCATTTCTGTCGTGGCTTCAAGAGAAACACCCTTTGACATCAAATCTGTTGCTAATCTGCTGGTTTCCCATGAAGGGAGAGTTATTCATAGGATTTCAAGGCATGTGGCTACTAATGTGGTATCCTAGAATAGATTTTCTGGAAATAACAATTGACCCTGTGGTCAAGGTGGTTTGAACTCTGGAAACATAGGTGGTTTTCAATCCTCTCATGGAAATTTTCAAGGAAATAGAGGCAGGGGTCGAGGTAGAAATAATAATAATAATAGGCCTCAATGTCAATTGTGTGGAAAAAATGGGTCACGCGAAGTGTTACTATCAGTTTGATGTGAGTTCACAGGGGTGAATAATTCAGATTCTTCGAGTACTAAAACTGTTATGCAGCTAATCTTGTGCAAGATCAAGGGAATGGAACACCAGATACAACAATTCAAGTGCTGGCTGCTAATGTTTATCCCAGTAGTAGTGCATGGTTTCCATACTTGGGAGCCACAGACCATCTTACCAGTGACCTGAACACCTTAAGTTTTGGTTCAGAATTTACAGGTAATGGTCAGGTCTATTTAGGTAATGGTATTAGACTGAAGATTATCATACCGGTAACAATTTTCTTCCTTCTTTAAAATCCAAACTTTTGAAACTCATAAATACTTTTCATTTTCTTGCCATAACTAAGAATCTTGTTAGTGTTTCTCAGCTTACCAAGGATGATTATTTATTTCTTGAGTTTCATCCTAATGTTTGTTTTGTGAAGGATCTAGCTACCAAACTGGTACTTCTTAAAGGAAGTTTGTACAAAGGAGTCTATAGGTTTGGTTGTATGATGAATAGAAAGCAAGTAGCAGTTGACAAGAAGCTCAAGATTCCAACCAGAGTTCAGTGCAATCAAGCTCAGTCCACCACACTAGTAGAAGAAGATTATGAGCTTTGGCATAGAAGAGACAGCTTAGCTAACTGATTGTAATGTTAAAGTTGCTTTTGATAAGAAATCCATATGTGAGGCTTGCCAATTAGGCAAAAGCCATAAGCTTTTACTTTTCTGTGTCAAATACAGTTATACTGCTCCCTTGCAGCAATTTATGTCTGATTTATGGGGTCCTTCACCTCATTATTCAGTAAAAGGGTTTAGATATTATCTTAGTTGTGGATTCCTGCTCTAGGTATATATGATTGTATCTTCTTAAGGATAAATCTGAGACTGTTTTGTACACTTTAAAACTCATGTTGAATTACATCTAAACCATAAAATTAAGACACTACAGACTGACTAAGGTGGAGAACTTAGGAGTTTGTCCACTTTGCTGAAGAGGGAAGGGATTCATCACAGGCTAACATATCCACATACTTCTGAACAGAATGGGTTGGTGGAAAGGAAGCATAGACACAGTGTTGAAACAGGGTTGACTTTGTTAGCACAGGCTAAATACCACAGATACTGAGAGGATGCCTTTTCTGCTGCTATTTATCTCATAAATCGTCAACCTACAGAGGTTCTTAAGCAACAAACACCTTATGAGGTACTCTTCAAAGCCAAACCTGAGTATTCATTGATGAAAGTGTTTGGTTGTCTTTGTTTCCCTTACCTAAGACCCTATAATTTTCACAAAATGGATTTTCGTTCTTATCCTTGAATTTTCTTGGGTTGTAGTACAAATCACAAGGGATATAGGTGCCTAGATAAATCCTGTAGAGTGTATATATCAAGACATTGTTTTTGATGAGAAAATTTTTTCAGCCCAGCTTAATCTTGATAACAGTCATGAAGTTGTAATCAATTCTGAGCATTCTGTTCCAGATATACTTATCCTATTGCCTGATAGTTATAAGCATAGTAAATCTCAAAATACTTCTATGGACAATTCTGATGACAATATCAATAATATCATTTTTCAGAGTCCTATTCAAAGTCATAGTTCTCCTTTTCATTCTATTGTTGTATCACCTTTTTCGTCCTCCTATTCTTTCTCATCCAGTCAGTCCAGTACTATACCAAATAAATGTGTTGATAATGAAGCTCAATATCATTATTTTTCTCCTGAAGAAGTGGTTAATAAACATCTAATGGTAACCAGATCTAAACGAGGCATTTACGAGCCTAAAGTGTTTTCTGTAGATCTTGATATGCAGGAACCTCAAACAGTAGTACATGCATGGAATCATTCCAAGTGGAGAGAGGCTGTGGAAGATGAGTATATAGGACTTTGATGAACAGGACTTGGACTTTATCTGTCTTATTGAGTAATAGGAAAACAATGGAACGTAAATGGGTTTCTAAATTGAAGAGAAACCCTAATGGTTCTATTTCAAGGTATAAAGCAAAGGTTACACTCAAATGTATGGGTTTGATTTCTCTGAAACCTTTAGCCCAGTGGTGAAGCCTGCTTCTATTAGAGTGGTGCTTACTATTGCTCTGTCCAGGGGATGGCCTATTCATCAATTAGATGTGAATAATGCATTCTTGAATGGTGTGCTTAATGAAGAGATTTATATGGCCATGTAGGTTTGTTCAACAGAAGAATGGCGAGGAACTTGCGTGCAGGCTAAAAAAGGCATTGTATAGATTTAAGCAAGCTCCTCGGGCATGGTCTGATAATTAAAGGATACTCTTTCTCATCTTGGTTTCAAGTCATCTAAGGCTGATCAATCTTTGTTCATAAGAGTAACCAAGTTTTCTATTACTTATATCCTTGTGTATGTGGATGATATACTTATTATTTGGAGTGATGATCAAGAGTTGAAGAAGCTTACTTCCCATTTAAATCGGTCATTCTCTTTGAAGGACTTGGGAAAGTTACATTATTTCCTTAGGATTGAGGTTACTGAAGAGTCAGGTGGTCTGCATTTATGTCAAAAGAAGTACATTGCAGACCTGTTAAAAAGGGCCAAGATGTGTGATGCTAAGTCATTGCCTACTCTTATGGTTAGTGGGTTGAGATTATCCAAATTAGAGGGAGATCCTGATAACATCTCTGAGTATAGGCCCATTGGAGGTGCTTTGCAGTATATAAAAATTACTCGGCCAGATATCTCTTTCGGTGTGAACAAAGTATGCCAGTCTATGCAACAACCATTGCATATTCACTGGATTGTTGTGAATATGATTCTTTGATATCTTAAAGGGTCTATTGATGATGGTTTGCATTTGAAACAGTCTAACAATCTGTGTTTAAGAGGTTTTAGTGTTGCTGATTGCGGCAATGATCCTGATGATAAAAGGTCCAAAAGTGGATTTTGTGTGTTCTTGGGAGATAATTTAATAACCTGGGTATCAAAGAAACAAGCAGTAGTGTCAAGGTCGAGTACTGAAGCTGAGTACAGGAGTGTTACAAATGCAGCAGTTGAGATATTGTGGTTGAATTCGTTTATCTCTGAGTTGTAGGTCAAGTGTGTTTGGGTTCGTGTCATTTGGTGTGATAATTTAAGCACCGTGGCTTTGTCTGCCAATTCAGTACTACAAGCAAGAAAAAGCACTTGATCTTTATTTCCTCAGAGAGAAGGTAGCTAGAAGCCTAGAACACAGTTATTGGTGTGTCATGTTCCAGCTACAGATCAGGTGGCAGATATCCTTACCAAACCCTTGTCTTCCCAGTTTTTTGATAAGCTGAAGAAGAGGTTGACTGTGGGGAAGGCAGAGAAGACAGAAGGTTAGGTTTAAGGGGGATAATTAAGGATTACGATACGTTAGTTAGTTCGTTAGTTCTGTTATTTTGTTCATTTTGTTTTGGGCTTTCTTGAGTTGTTTTTTCATTCCAGTGGGGATTGGCTATAAATATAGCCTTCCTTTTCTGTAATAAGAGCTAACTAAAAGCTAATCAATTTTCAATTCTTATTTTCCTCTTCCCTAATGTTTCATTAGTTTCTAATTTTCTACTGTTAGGTGCCCAAAATTTCGAGGCCAGCCATTCACCGACTCTATTGCTGCATCTTCTCGGACGCTCAACTGGAGCCCTCCACCTCTAACACTCTGGGCTGCAAACAATGTCGCGACACTGACTGCTGGTTGAGATATGACTTCTTTGTTGTGTACCATCTCTATGTCGAGGGACTCTTATTCCAAACAAAATGATGTATGAGCCACCACCTGCATTCAATGAAAAACTTGTAAAGGTCCGCCCCATGAAACGAGACTTTCCCCATGCAGGTCAGTAAGCAAATATAATGAGTGCCTTATCGAATGAAGATTATCAGTTTCCAGATACTAGCATGTAGGATAGAACTCAAGCTTAATATTATATGTGATGCATTGAACAACAAAGATAATTTTTGGTATATGTAACAGCAACAGCGGTCCATTAATTAATCCCATAATACTCCAAACATTGTTTCTGTTTTTCAAGTTTTAGCTAGGTAACAGTTTAAAGAGATCCCAGAACAATTTTATAATTTAAGGCCAATTCGGATATCATTTTCATATCTTTTAAGACCTATAAACCGCTAACTCTTATCCTTGATGCCATGAGAATATGTGGTCTACTTCGATATTCCCGGTGTCAGTTATCCAATAGAAAATCTCAGGCGCGGAATAGAAGAGGAAATCGAACGGAATTAACTGGGCATGTGGTCTCATTCAGACTCTTGAATAAGGGATACATGATGATATGTTTATATGTTAATTCAAACGATGTTTAATTCTACCTTGCTGAAGCTTGATATCCAAATAGGATAGGAGCCGGTTTTTGCAGGCCACCGTCTTTCTTGTAAACTGACATAACATAATTAAATTTCCGATACAAGGTATGTTTGACAGCAAGTAAATAGAGATTAGAAGTGCATAAGCAATGTCTGTCTAATATGAACTCTTCGTTCATGGACTGTAAGGAAGGTCACGTCTTCAATTTTTATTTTTGTTTTTCCCAATTGGAAATCTGTATACCACAATTAAGTAGATCGTACAACCAAAAAAAGATCACTTCACAACCCATTGTGAGTAAAATAATATCCTCAGGTCAAACTTCATCATGTCCTTGAAGATTCAGATGAGGAGGTAGCTAGCTAGGACCTTAAGTTACGGGGTATGGGTGTGGCGGGAGCTCTCTCATGCTAACAGAAAAGCGCCTGTGAGTGCAAACTAAAAAACAGCCTCTTTGTTCAAAATATAATGAACCCAGAACAACAGATATTAACATGCAAGAAAATACTTGATGATACATGTTAACATCTGCTCAATGCAAATATTAATGTCATCTCCTTAAAAGAGATGCAGTAAGCTTATTTTATAGTCAGAAAATCATTGTGGCTAGCAGACAAAGTCAGACTGCATATTCTCATCCAGAGTGGATTTTCAAATTCAAAGGACTGCATATTCACTGGATGCACATATATATGCAACCGCTTTTCAATTAAAAAACTTGTCAGCAAATAAATTAAAATAGCTGGCTACGTTGCATGAAGATCTTGATTCTGGCAAACATTCTCTTCTACTGAATTAAAGCAGCAGCCGGTGAAAATTACTCCTCAAATTCAAAGGATGAAGGCTAGCACATGAGCTCCCATTAGGATGTTTGGATGAAGAACGAAAGAAAGAAAGTAAAAAAAAAAAAAAAAACAGTATCTACAAAAGTAACGTCCAACATCAATTCTATTCATCCTTGGAGGGTTACTGCCAATGTGTTCCGAGTCACATGTAATCCACACTGTATTGATAGAGCTACTTTGTGTGTAATATTGTTATTATGGTTTTAAAACAAATTGTCCTAGGTTATGCACAACATGAGAGGTGAGTGTGCTTCAAGAATAATTATGACACGTGAGATGTGTTGAAGGTATGGCGAGCTGAACACGATTGATAAGTCCTTGAACCAACAAATTGAATTTGAATGATCAAAATGATTGTTGACACTCAACTTACTGAATCTAATATATAAATGAGACATACTGTGGGGATATACATCGAAAACCAAGAAGAATAATCCATGTCAAGGGAATCCATAAATCTAAAGATTTTGTTATAGTGAACGGCAGAAGAGAGAGATAGAGAATAGGGAAGAAGATAATTATTATTATTGAGATGAAATACACAATTAGTTATAGAGATGATGAGTTGGGTATATATGGAGAGATTAGTTAGCTACTGATCGAGTATCAAAAAACAGACTTAATTAATATTATCTAACAATTAATCTATTGATTACATTGTTAGTGAGTTGTTGTTATGGCAGTAATAGTATCCAACATACCCCCTCAAGCTTGGCATAGATAATCAATGAAGCTTAATACATGCTAAGCTTGCTTGGTAAATCATTAAGTTGTTGAGAAGGTCATATCTTGGTCAAGACATCAACCGACTGAGTATGGCTAGGCAGATAAGCCAGCTGTAATAGGCCATCCAAAGCTTTCTCCCTATTGAAGTGACATTCTACTTCAATATGCTTCATTATTTCATGAAAAACTAGGTTATAACTAGTGTTTGAAAATGCAAGCGTAAGGCGCAAGGCGATGGGGGTGGCACTTTTCTGGTGCTAGGCAAGGTGAGGTGAGAAAAGCTCTTGTAATGTGATTGAGGCGCACCTAAGGCGCAGAGGCGCACACCTTTGAGCAAATAATCAAGAAGGGATTTAGGGGACTTCAATAGAAATACAGGGAATATGCTTTTCTGTAGAAAAAAAACACGCAAGGACTTAAGAGAGAGGGGTACAAATGCTTTTCGAGGGGAAAAAACATGCAGGGAATTAGGGGAGTTCAATAGACATGTTTTTGGAAAAGGAGAAGCCTATTTATAGTCTTTATTTCATTGAAAATATTATGTTGTTAATATGGGGATTAGGGAGAGAAATAGTTATTTTGGAAAAGATAAAAATAGGTTACAAGCCTACAAGTAGAGGTTGTAGAGTCAGGGTCCTTAGTCCTCAGGGAAATATAAAAAAGATAGCATTTTTTTTCATAAGAAAGAGAGTTAAAGACAAAGACCGAGGTTCTCACATAGAAAGATGATTTAAGAACCAAAGATAACAAGAAGAACTGGTCTACCACACTCCACAGTCCACACTATTTGCTATCAAATACATGTATTTTTCTTTCTTCCCTAACCCCCCTATACTTTTGTAGATATCTACCTTTTTTGTTCTATATTTTTTTCCTTATTTAGTTATCCTCCCTTGGTCCCCCTTGTCCTATATATTTTTTATAGATATTTTTTTCTTCCTAATGCAAAAACAAAACAAAGGAAAAAACAAAGTTATATCACTATATCTAGAAAAAAAATAGAGAGAGCATTACGAAAGAACAAAAGTATATCTACAGAAAATATAGAGAGAACATTGGGGAAAACAGAGGGAAAAACAAAGGTATATCTACAAAAAAAATAGAGAGAACACTTTGTAATGTTAGTATGTTACTGATTAGTGTCTTTTTCACTTCTATTCTTCTTATGTGTGCTACACATTAGGCAATCAACATTTAGGATGTTGTCTCATTTAGTAAAAAAGATAGAGGATGATGGTGTGGCAAATGTGATTTGGGATGGAAATATGCATTTTTATGTGATCCTAATAACATAAATACCGTGACTTGTAAATTATGTTAGAAAGTAGCTAAATGATGGATATATCGAATCAAACAACACCTTGTTAGATGTTATCGAAACATAAAAGCTTGTAATAAACATCCTAAACATGTTAAACAAGAGATCATTGAGTACATGGTTAAGGAGAAAATTGAGCGTGATCAAATGAATATGCTACATGAATATGATAATACAACATACCTTACATATGAAGGAGTTGATTTTTTTTTTATGACCAATGACCCTAGAGGGTAAAGGCTAATGAGTGTAGATGTAAGTCAAGAATCCATTGCCAAGAAAGTAAGACAAGTTGGTACAATGGATGCTTTCTGCACACTAAAAGAAATAGCTCTTCAAAGTGGAAAGCCAACTATAATTAATGAAGCCTACAGGAAAGAACAAAGAGAAAATGTTGCAACAAATGTTGCTCGATGGTTTTATGATGCCGCTAATCTCTTCAACACTTTCAATTATCCTAGCTTCAAAGTTGTAATGGATTCTATTGCTAGAGCTAGAATAGGTCAAAAGTCACTTAGTGCTTATAAAACAAGGGTTTGTTTCCTTTGAAAAGAAGTCCAAAGAACCAATAATTTAGTGAAAATTTATAGACGGGGGTGGGCTAGAACAAGATGCTCTATCATGTCATATGGATGGGAAGACATATGTCATAAGTCCATATTGAACTTTCTTGTAAATTGTTCTAAGGGGAGCATGTTCATTAAGTCAGTGGATGCATCAAGTTATTCAAATACTAGAGATAGGCTGTATAGGCTTCTTAGTAGAATTATAGAAAATTTTGGAAAAAATAATGCAGTGTAAGTGATTATAGATAATGGGAGAAATTTCATAGCAGTGAGTAATAATTCTTAAAGTGCATCAAAATGGATATTATATGCAAGTTATTTGATACTTCTATACTTCTTACTATTAATGCAAGAGCTAATTATATGTGTATACCTTTTTTTAAATTATTAGGCACTCTTTTGGAAGCAAAGTATCCACATTTGTATTGGACTCCTTGTGCAGCTCATTGCATTAACTCGGTGCTTGAAGATATTTCCAAAATTCTAGCCATTGATAGAGCTCTCGAAAGAGCAATACATATGATCGATTTCATCTACTAGCGACTAAATCTTATAAAATTGATGAGGAGCTTTAGTGGTAAAAAAAACTTATTAAGGCCAGCAAAGACAAGGTTTTCTACTACAAAAGCAACGATACAACCTAAAAAAATTGTTCACCTCTTAAGAATGGGTAAGTGATAATTCCCAACTCCTACCTATTTAGGAATACATGTGACTCTCTTATAATTCTTATATTTAAGCATGATTTGAATTTATAACAAAATTTTCACTTCATATAGTGTATCTATTATCATTAGTAAATGAGCTAAGGAATTAGGAGGAAAAAGAGGTATCCAAACTATTTTGATGCCTAAATTTTGGAATGGTTTAGTTTATGCTCTTAAGTTAACCGGATCATTAGTTTGTACACTCAGATTGGTTGATGGTGAGAGAAAGCCAGTTATGGGTTATATTTATGAGGCTATGGATCAAACTAAGGAGACTATTGCATCCACCTTCAATGGAAATGAATCAAAGTACATTGATGTTTTCCAAATGATCAGCAATAGATGAGAATGCCAACTTCATCACCCATTGATGCAACTGGCCATTTTCTTAATCTAGAATTCTTTTATAATAATCCTCAACTTGAGCATTGTGGAGAAGTGGTGAGTGTCTTATATCACTACATCAAAATATTGTTTCCAATCATTACAAAGCAAGATAACATAGTAGAGGAGCCCACCGCATACAAAAATGCAGATGGTTTTTTTAAATCCTATTACTATTAGGCATAGAAAGACTAAAGCCCCAAGTATTCAACTATAAATTTAGCTATTTTATGCACTGTTGTGTTTATTATAATTATTTATTTTTATGCCCATTTTATTTGATTTAAATCTTTTAATGTTAATAACATTTGCATTCGAGTGGTGGGTAGTCTATGGGTTTTCTACTCTTACTTTGCAATAATTTGTTGTAAAAATTTTGAGACTAACATGCAGTTCATTTAGGTGTGAGAGAAAATGGAGTATTTTTTAGCATGTAAGCACCTCATTATATTTTACTTAAATGTTAAATTTTTATTAAAGATTTCACCTTCATCTAGGAATAGGTTGCAATGTAAAGGAATTAGATTGCATTTAGGGGTGGTGTCAAGTAAATCAACTTCTAACAATATATTTTAGGTGAATTTAGACTATGTGATGGTGACACCCTCAAGTAAATGAGTATTCTCAAGCCCAAAAAATCATGCAAATCATCCATGTCTTTGATGCTGAAAGTATAATGCCAGTAGGCCTTCAAATGAGTAATTTTAGCAAGATCTAAACCTGTGACCAAACTATCATCTATATATACTACCAAGATGGTAACATGTGGACCAAATCACTTGAAAATATCACTTTTGGTTTGTACATATCTAATATGAATGAGAGATGTTATGAACTTGGGAAACCATTGATGGGAGGCTTTTTTTTAAGCTATATTAAGACTTTTTAAGTCTTCAAACCTTGTTTAATGGATTAGGAATTCCTTCAAGCATATGTATATGGAGATCTCCATGAAGGAAGAAATTATTCATATCTAACTGAAACAACTGCCATTTTCTCAAATAAACCAATGCTATGAGAGAAAAAATTGTTGACATCTTAACAACCAATGAAAAAGATTCTTTGTAGTCTTCCCTAGCCTTTTGGGTGAAACCTTTGGCAACAAGATGGGATTTATACCTTTATAGGGAACCATTAGCCTTGAGTTTCACCTTGTACACCCATTTACATCCAATAGGCATCATGTGGGGTGGTAGACTGAAAAATTCCCAAATCTTGTTCTCTTACAATGCTGCTATTTTTACATTCATAGCAATAATTCTATTGGAATCTAATGATGCCTCTGTGCATAAGGAAGGTTTAGAGAAATGTGGAGATTTTGAGGTGAATACAATGGTAGGGGAGAAACTTATAGTTACACAAGTGCCTTGGGTTGATAATGAATAGATGTAGTTTTTTGAATGATAAATAGTTTTATACATGTGTGGATTTATGGACTAGTTCCGGGGAAGATTATACTAGGGTTTATGAATATTATAATGGAGATGTTGATGGTGGTGCAAATAGGGTGTCAAATGGTTCCAAATAGGTTGGAGGATATGTGGTGCTAAGTGGAGAAGTGGGATTGGGTGTAGGAGTAGGTAGGTAAATGTGGTGTGAAAGGTTAATAATGATATAGGTAAGGGATGTGAGTCATCATGAGGCAAACAATGATAAGGGTAGTACTGTTCATGGAAAACAACATTTATGGATGAAAACACTTGCTACGATTGCAAGTCTAAGGCCTTACATGCCTTATTCCCATAGGGGTCTTTAAGAAAGGCATAAGGTTTGGCTTGTAGGTCAATCTTGATTAGGTGAATAAGAGATGTGGACACAACATAGAGTGAACCAAAACTCCTAAGGTGTGTGTAAGATGGTTTACAACCATAAAGAAGCTCATATGGAGATTTGTGATTAAGAGAGGGTAGGGGAATCTATTAATAAGATAAGTTAGGGTACATTTGTTAAACTAGGGGAATTAAAATGAGGGAAAATGTTATTTATTACAGATTGTGGCTGGACAAGATAGAGGAATCCCTTCTGTTTTACCAATGACTAGGGATTGCTTCATTTAAGGGTCCTAAATCAATAAATAAATATATGTGAAAAGTAGGTTATTAGATAGCTATGAGGTAAGTTTGTGGTGGATAAAAGATTGAATTGAAAAGTAGGGACATAAAAGACATTTTGTAACATAATACTATGTAATAGCTGAACGGATCCTATATGGGATATGGGAGCTCTATTTCCATCAAGTATAATGATAATAGATGCACTATATGAAGTGACAAATGGTAATAGATACACTATATGAAGTGAAAAGGGATAAATCAGGTTTAATGTGGTAAGTGGCACCAATATCAATAATAGAACAAGAACCATTGCTAGAAGAAAGAGAACAAGCATTGTCTGCAAAGAGAGCAGGCATACCAAGGTTGACATTATTTGCGAAACATACTTGATTTTGACTTAGCATGCTCAGAAGATGTTGACATTGCTCTTAAGTAAAAGAAGCTGATACTATAGAGTTTTTTTCACCTTCAAACTCACACTCAAAATTGATCATTGCAACTACCTTCTTGTTTTCCTTATTAAATTTAAACTATGGTGGGTATCCACAGAGCTTGTAACATCTATCTATAGTCTGCCTTGGAATATTACAATGCTCACAATAATAGGGGATAGGATCCCTGATCTTCTATACATTGTTCCCTTAAGAAGAAAACTTGTTTTGCTTATAGTAAAATAAAGTTGTAGTATCAAACTGAATACTAGAATTTTCTTATTGTAGAATAAGATGATAGATTTTACTCATCGTAGGCAATGGGATGTTCATGATTCCCCTAATATTATTATAAGAATCATTTAATCCCATTAATATCTTAATGAATTGTTAACTTTCAATTAAACTTCATCCAATAAGGGCTTCATTTTAGTGAAATATTTATACACATATAATTTCTCATGAAATGTAAGATTGAACTCCCTTTTAACTTGATAAATGTGAGTGCTATTGACATGATAAAAACACAGCTCCAAATCTGTCCATATGATTGTTGAGATTTTGCAATACAAGATACTCTTAGCAATTGGAGCACTTATAGAATGCAACAACCATCAAATTACCATGTTATCACACTTGTCCCATTGAGAAGTTAATTGTACATTTTTTTTTTGTTTCTTACAAGTACCATTAACAAAACCTAGTTTACTTTTTGTTCATAGGGAAGTTTCACGAGAACAATGCCATTAATGATAGTTATTAATCGTCAATGGTTGTGCTGATAGATTATAACTTGTGTGGATAGAATTTTAAAGAATTATTTTGGGTGATGGATAAAGATTTCCAGGGAAATAAGAATTAGATTATTCCTATATTTGCTTCATAACTTGAATTATGAAAGATTGGGTCAGCCATGATTTAATTTGCACTATGGAACAAGATAATGTAAGGAGGGGAAAGCAAATTATGGTATCACTGCTATGGATAGAATAATTAGCTTTGATACCATATTGCAATGAAAGGCAAGAGAGATAGAGAATAGGGAAGAGGATTAATAATATTATTATTAATATGAGATATATAATAAGTTACAGAGAAGATTTGGGTATATGTGGAGAGATTAGTTAACAAATGATTTGATATAATAAAAACCATAGACTTAACTAATTAATATTAGATAACAATTACTCTATTGGTGAGGTATTGACATGGTAATAACAATATCCAAGTTGTTGATGTAGCAGTAACAGTATCCAATAGAAATTATTATAAATATAAAAAAAGTGATTCCTATTTTGCACTTCATTGAACTTCAGGAATACAAAATAATTGACTAGAAACCCTAAATATAGTTCATTCCATCAAGAAGAAAGAAGATGGAAGGAGAAGTTTTAGAAATAGTAAAATCTTATGAGAAAAAAAGGATATTTATTAAACTATAGACAATGATTCTATAATAATAAAACATTTTAATAGATAGCTTCATTTGACCACTAAATTACTCTGAGACTAGTACTTCATCTAAAAAAAATTGATCCATTACATTTTGAAATTCAATACTATATTTGTCACTTAGACACTACTCTAAGTTTTTTTTTTAAAAAAAATATGAAAATGTGGTGTAGGACAAATATAATTCATCTTATTTTTCTTATTGAAACTAGAATAAAACAAGACAATGCTAGGAACATATGCAAAAAGCTTATGCCAAACTAGCATTGGATCCATAATTACCCTTCTCACTACAATGGTAGAGTATGGGTTGGCTAGGATCCTAATTCCTATCTTATCGAGGAATTATCCTCTATTGATCAATGTATTCTTATTAAAGTGCAAAACCTAGATGGTATTTTCCAATTCTATGTAACCTTTATCTATGTCTATAATCATGGCATTGATAGGAAAAATTTAAGGCATTGGAAGATAGAAACAACTGCATTATTTTCCTCACCATGGCTCATTTTAGGGGATTTTATTGTGGTCTTGAATATTCAAGAGGAACTTCAAGGAGGCAACCTTAATGATCAAGATGTTAGAGACTTCAATGCATGTATCTCACAACTTTAGCTCACAGACTTGAGATTCACAGGCCAATTCTATACTTGGTGTAATAAGCAGTTAGGTGTTGATAAAATTTTATGCAAATTAGATAGATCCCTTGGCAATTCTAGTTGGTTTGATAATTTTTGGTGGATCTACAACACATTTTTAAGTCCCATGTATTTCAGATCATTTGTCTATCATTGTGACCATTGCTCCACTCTCTTCTAGAGGTAATAAACCCTTTAGATTTTATAATATGTGGGCTGAGGATACTATATTTGATTAAATTATGAAGCAAAGTTGGTCATCCTATGTCTTTAGAACTCCCTTCTGTTGTATTATGTATAAGTTAAGACTCCTCAAGAGTCCCATGAAGGCTATGAATAAAACTAAATTTGGTGGAATTAGTGATAATGTTACTAATGTAAGACAAGATCTGTTCCATATTCAATAGCTTTTAACTCATCACCCTACAAATGAGAATCAATAACAGTAAGAAATTATCCTATCTCGAAAACTTTCACATTTGTCTAAATGTGAAGAGATTTTATTTCAACAGAAATCTAGGGTTACCTGGATTAAACATGGGGATGCAAATACTAGATATTTTTATGTTGTGGCTAAAGGAAGAAAGCATGCAAATCAAATCCACTCAATCACTAACGATTAGGGAATTGTCCACACAGATCAAGATGGTATTTTTGGGGTCTTCTCTGAGTTCTATATTACACTCCTAAGTGAAAATACTCACCACCTTGCTCATCTAGAAAGAGATACAATAAATAGAATCATTATCAATGGCTAGATTGTTAACGAGGCTTAACAACACACACTTCTTGCTCCTATCTCTAAAGAGGAAGTGAACATTGCAGTATTCTCCATAGGAAATGATAAGGCTCAAGGACTAGATGGTTTCAACGCATATTTCTTAAAGAGATGTTGGGATCTTATAGGTGATGATATTTGGAAAAGAGTTTTGAGAGTTAGAAAATTCCCTCATAGCCTTAGTATCACCTATCTCAACTTAATCCCAAATGTCCCAAATGCTACGAAAACAAGTGAATATAGGCTTATTCCTTGTTGCAACACCCTCTATAAAATTATCTCAAATATCATAACCACTAGAATCCAACCTATTATTCCACGTCTGGTCAGTAACACCTAATCAACATTTGTTAAAGGCAGAAGTATTGGAGACAACATCATTTTGGCAACTAATCTTGTCAAAGGCTACTCCTAACAAAATTTATCTCCTAAACGCATGATCAAAGTTGATATGAGGAAAGCCTTTGATGTTGTGAGATGGGATTTTCTTGAACATATTATGTGTGCTCTTCATTTTCCTATTCATTTTGTGAAGATCATTATGCAGTGCCTCACCGTTGTTAGTTTTTCCATCATGTTTAATGGATTTCTTCACCATCCCTTCCCAGCAAAAAAAAAGGATTGAGGCAGGGGATCCCCTCTCCCCTACTCTCTTTATCTTAGTCATGGAATTTGTTAATAGAGAAATATTATCTCTCTGGACAAATCCCAACTTTACTCCTCATCCTAAATGTAAAAGAATTTAATTCCTAAACTTAATGTTTGCAGATGACCTCTTGTTCTTTTGAAAAGGAGACCAATGCTCCATTACAGCTGTTTTCAATATCTTCCAGACCTTCTCCTCCTTGTCTGGTCTGTGTATTAACACAGATAAGAGCTCCATCTACTATAGAGGATCTATCAACAATCAAATTAAAGAAGGGGTGTTTGCTACTTTCCAAATCCCTGAAGGCCATCTCCCTTTCACTTACCTTAGAGTCCCTCTTGATGTAAAGTATATGGGTATTCATTTCTCTAGACCCCTCATTGAGAAATATATGGCAAAAAATTAGGACTTGGCAAGCTTCTCTCCTTAGTAATGCAGGAAGAATGCAACTCGTCAAGTTAGTGTTGATGAGTCTCCAAACCTACTTGTGCTTAGTCTTTCCACTCCCTCAACATATCATTGATGAGATTAATGCCATCTGTAGAAGCTACTTATGTTCAGGGGCTTATGAGATAACCAAGAAAGCTCCAATCTCCTGAAATAAAGTGTGTAAAATCAAGACAAAACAAGGTTTAGGATTCCATAATATAAAGAGATAGAATATTGCTGCTATTGGGCGTCTACTCTGGTCTTTGGCTATGAAGAAATACCTTTTATAGGTAATATGAGTGCATGCTTACTACATTAAAGATCAAGACATATGGCAAATGAATATATCAAGCACTTGCTCTTGGATCCTTAGGAAAATTATACAGCTAAGGCCCTTATTCCAAGACTTATTCACCACTGCCACTAGCCTTCAAAAAATTTCCATGGAGAATAGATTCACTATATCTAAGGCATATGACACTATTCGCCCAAGGGAGCAAAGGTTCCCTAGTGTGCAGCTATTTGGAACCCACTCTCCCTGCATAAACATTAGTTCATCTTTTGGCTTGTAATTATGGATTGTCTCCAAACTAAAGACAAGCTAGTTGACTATGGAATTATCCAATCTAATACTTATTTCCTTTGTACAGAAGAGGCGGAAACTATAACCTATCTTATCTTTGCCTTCCCATACATAAATGAGACTTGGATTCCAATGCTTAAAAATCTGGGATGCAGACAGAAGATCACTGACTTGTATGAATTGCAGAGGTAGAAAATACACGATAGTTGGGGTCCTAAGATAAGAAATATTGAAAAATAACTATAAAAAAATGTTGGAAGACATTTAGAGAAAAAATATTAAAATTCGACATCAAAATTTGATTTTGACATTAATGTAGTACTCAGATCTTTCCAAAGCCAATGACTTTATGATTGTTCAAAGAATCTTGCAAACAACAATAAACTTTTTACATAGGAAACAAAAATATCTAAATATAAATGATAGCTTGTTTAATGTCCTTTACTTGTCCATTTTGGTGTCATATGAATTTACCCCTATATTCTACATAGTAGACACTACCACCTTGATCTTTGAGAATTGGAGAAAAATATCATTGTATTGACATTGTATATCTATTAAACCAAGATTTCTCCTCACCAACATTTTATAGTACCCTTTTGCAACAATGATATGGATACTTATTTACCAATGTCATTGATTGATCAATAATAATAAAAGTTCTTGAAATACATTCATTATTAGCAATACAACATGGTAATAATGTGTAACTAAAGACATTCATGCTCACATCAAATGAAACAATATGTTATGCTCATCATTAATGAAGGGGCACATGTAATCCATCACTCCTATATCTAGTTCCATGACCCTAGATCATGGATTCCAAAGGATAGTGAAAGGGATTGGAAATTAGGATATTATTCCAATAGTTGGCACGAAGTGTGTAAACATCCACATAAGTAGATTTTTTTTTTCCAAATCATCAAACAAGATTACGACTACCTTATAGTCATTATTGAAAGGATCAAAGCCAAAGACAAAACTAAAACTATGAGAGGGTACCATAATAGGGTTTGGATTACTAATTCAATAGTACAAGCAAGATTTAAGGTTTCTCTAATTGATAGATTTCACTTCCATGGTATAAATCATATTCCACCTCAGAAAATAATTTTACAAAGAGTCTTCAAGATATTTTTCTCTTAGTTTTGCATTTATTTCTGACCACTAAATTCACAACAACTATCATACACAGACATTTTTTATAAACAACTTGTTTGCTTTTAGATATCGTTATGAAATGCAAATGAAATTGAAAATACATGAAGGCTTCTTGACCATATTGATCAAATAAATATTTGTTATTAACAACCATGGATAAAGAGTATAAATCTGTGGAACAAAAATTGGAAGGTAATTAGAAAAATATGGAAAGATGATTAGAGAAAATATTAAAAGGCAATGCCAAATTCTAATTTTGGCATTAGTGTAGCACTCGCATTCTACTAAAATGTATTGTAGATTCCATGTATTAGATTCCTTCATATAGTAAAGGATACACCAAGTGTAATGTAAAAAAATTATACACATGGATATTATGAGATCTTTCTAAAAATAGTGACTTTATGACTTCTCAAATCTGCTTCCAAACAACAATAAAAGAACACAATTCATTCAGATTATCTTTCAAATTCGACGTTATTTGATTATTATGCTTCATATGGATTCAGGCACACTTTTTCATATTTATTCCGATTATTATTCTTAATGAATCAATATATGATTCTATTGGACACATTCCATAAAAAATAAAATACAAATTCTAAAGTAAGCCACAAGAGACACAAGATAACCTTTAACTTTCTAACCTAACCCTATCTGCCTCAATTTAGGGTTGTTAAAGTACTCTCACAAGGTTATAACTACCCATTAAATAGGCATGGACTATGAAATGAAACTTGTCAATACAATGGTACTGAGTAAACCACATACAATGATAAATATCTAAAGGCCACATGGAACACAAAAGGTAAAACACAAGGTAATTATGATATAAACACAGCAATCAGTACATGTAGCATCCGAACATGGTAAACATGCCATAAACACCTACCCCATCAAATGTCACATACTCATCGCATCATAACACTTAACCATTTATGATTGATGCTTTAATAAAAAAAACATACTAATAATATCCCACAAGGGAACTACCACAACCCTACATAACTATATCTAATTACCACCACAATATCACTCATAACATAAGGGATAATGCACTAAGGCAACTATCAGCCACAAACACCAAAACCAATTTCAAAACCACCAAAGGGTAGTGGACAAACGAAATTGCCAAACTACATACCAAATACATTTATAACAAACCAAAGGGTATTGCACGAAGGTAACTACCAAACCACCATACCAAAACCATTTCCATATAAAACAAAGGGTAGAGCACAAAGGTAACTACAAAACTAACATATCAAAACCATACCAAAACCACTATACAAGAGTTATTTCATTTACATTAATTGAAGGGATACAAGATAACCCAAGGACACTCACATGCTTCAATCATACCAACACATAGTGCATCACAATACCCTTAACCTTTACAACCTGAAGACATATAAAGTACTTCAATTATACTAGCACACTATGGTAACACAATACCATCCTAGGTCACATAATCCTAAAGTATGCATACCATCTAAGAATTCCCCAAAACTAATTAGATTAGATATAGGGCCTTAGTCGAAATGTTGAGGTATCCGAAAACCACCAAACCAATTGAGATTTCTCACCTCATATCTAATGTAGTTAACCTTAAAGATTAAATCATTCTCAATCTCGAAGTCTTCTAGTTTAAATATTAATATCTTATTTAGGTGATCACAAAAAATCACATGATACATATGCAATTAGAAAACCGCAACTCACCCTTTTTCTTTAATTTTGATTATTCAAGTTAATCCTAAGGTCAACAACCAAACCAAAAGTCAAGGGTCAACACAACATATACTAAGGCCATCATTTGTTTGATTATTTCATACTTAAGCATAATAAGTCATAAATGATCAAAATACTCTTATAGGTTAAATTACTCTTTTTTTATCCATATACTTCTAAACATCAATAGAACAAAATGAAACTCATGTCAGAGCTAATTAAATCTTAAATAAACATTTTAGACTTAATTATGGAAAAATACTAAAGTGGAAAATTTGCTATCTTGCTTCAAATTCATACTTAAGCATGTAGAACCCTAATATGCATAACTAAGACACCATAATTCACACGATTGACCTATACCACATAAAGTAGCTCATAAATGGCATACAAGAAAGAAATATATGGATTTCATGTAAAAAAAAGACATGAATACCCCTAGGGTACACAAATCTTAATTCTAGCATTTCTATACCTAAACATGCTCAAATATCAACCTATAATATATCAAATTCTAAGTAAAATATATGGGGAATCTAATGGTAAGATCAAAAATTATAAAGGATGTCTCAAAAAGGATAATAATTCCCTTGGTTGAACCATCCCTTCAAGGGATGCATATATACTTAATAATATTCAACCCTATTATAGCATGCTATTATGCATTTGTTAAAATACTTAAATTACCATGCTCATACATATTATTTCATGCTTACAAACTTAAAGATAATTACATTTTTACATTGTACATGCATATGCTTGATAAAATCACAAGAAAGCATAAATCACACTTAAGCATAACAATAAAAAAAACCCTAACATACTACCGGACTATTTTCACGTAATTAGTAGTAGTATACGTTTACCTCATTTCCAAGCAAAATCAAGAAGAAAGAGACTCACAATTCTAGCCTCCAACACAACCTTCATGTGCTCCTTAAAACATAAAACCCATATATTAGTTAACACTAACCATAATCAATCATAAAATAACAAAATAACACTAAGAAATTCCAAGGGGGAAGCAAAATACCCTTCAATAATATGGTGGCACAAGAGGTAAAGAAAAGCAAAAATCTTCATAATTTAACCACAAAAAAAAAAATTCTAACCTCCTTTACTTATCTAAAAATAAATAGAAGTTAGATAGAAAGAAATATAGAAGAGAAGAAGAAGAACAATGGAGCACAAGAGGGGAGGGAGGCTCGATCAAGGCTTTAAATCTCACACTTAGCAAAACTCAAACAAAGTGAGGAGAGAGCTCAAAGGGAAGAGTTAAGTGTATATGATCAACAAATGAAAACAAGACAAATAAAAGGGGGAGATAGGAGCAAAAATCTAGAAAAAGGAGAGAGAAGAGGTGGATTACTAAACACTTCTCAAAAGCATGGTGGTGGAGTGTAAACAAAGAGATAAGTTAGTGAATGTACTTATGGAAGGTTTAGTAGTTGAATGAAAGAGACTAAGCTAAGATGACATCAAATAAGATTTTGGGGGTAGGGTGCACAAAAATCAAAGTCACAAATGGCCAAGGATGATCAAGAAAGGTTTTTAAATATCCAACAAAGGTAAAAAGAACAAATAAATAGGAAATAATTAAGAAAAATATAAAAAAAAAACTCAAAAATTACCAAGATTCATGGAAAAGTGCAAACTGAATTAAGGAACTCAAATATATAAAAATATTGAGTAAATGAATCAAATTGAAGCAACAACAAAATCATAAAGTACATTAAAAAACACTCGTTGACGGTCGGTCAACCGTCCAAGTCCCTAAACAAACCCACTCCCTACCACCAAGCCTGGTCATTTGGCCTCCACTTTCAATTGATTGTTGAACACTAAAACCATAATTCTATGAGCTAAACCCTTGTTTATAGCCAATCAACTATCCAAGTCATTAAACAAATTCACTCCCTACCACTTACCATTAGACCACCACTTTAGATCAACCTTTGACCATTAAAACCATAATTCTACCACTTAAACCCTAATTAATCTAATGAACTTTCACCCCACATATTGATACACATAAAATCACACAAAAACATACAATATCCTCCAATAAATATATGATTAAGATCACATAAAATAGCAAGTTGCACTTAAGGTATACAATTAGGGTTAAATAGAAATGGGATATTCCAATATTTTATTAATTTATTGCTAAAATTAATAAAGTGAAATAAAAAGTATGATTTATTGCTCACTACTAATCTTTGTACAAAAAATATACATTTAAAGATAAAGAAAATAAGAATAAAATTGAGTGTAACATAAGGTAAAATTACTTATTTGCCAATATAATAAATCATAGTAATAAATTAATTAGGCATTCATTTTTATTAATTAAGTACAATAGTTATTAATGACATTATTACAAGTTTTTCATTAGTAGTCATAATATCATTAGGATGCATAATTAATATGCATATTAATGATGATAATATAATTTTTTTCCAATTATTAATAACTAAAAAAAAGAACTAGCAAATATTATATTGATAAAAGTATTTATGGTTTTGCTAACAACCCTTAGTGCTATGATTAACATTTTCCAAATACCCAATAATTAGAATGTACTAAATTTTTTTAGGGTAAAAGTAATATATATTTCATACTCTCTTCAACATTTTTTTGTTTCTTTTTCTATTTATTTATTGTTGTTTTAATGAAATTTATAAGTGAAAAATGAAGGATAAATTGTATTTAGGTACCTTGACATGACATTTCATCAAATATTTTTTAGGCACCCTATGCTTTTGATAGGCTTTGGTATTCTCACATTTTAATTTAGTTTATTTGGGTACCTAAATGGTGAAAATAAATTACATTTTTAGTTCCATTTAAATACCCTAGTAAACTATTGCGGAAGGTAAATGTACATGAATGAAAATATTATAAGTACAAGGTACTCAAAAAATATTAGGCTAAATATCAAATTAACTAAATAAAATTTATCCTAAATTTATTAGCTTTTTAAAAAATGCGTAAATTGTTTTTTAAAAAATGATCATAGAAATGGAGGGAATATTATTAAATAAGTTGGACTTTAACTATCTTCAAGTAATATTTAAGTTTATATAAAAAAATAACTCGGCATTCATAAATGCATTTAATGTTTGAATTATTAATGCTTCAAAAAAATTAGAAAATATATTTATCAAAATGCAACTTTCAAAACAAAATAATATTATATGATTCCATTATGTGTGCCCAAGTGTGTGTAAATAACAATTATAACATATAGTTATTTAAAATCTATTTCATTCAAATGTCGAAAAAATTCTATATCAAATATTATTAAAATGTTGAACTGTAATTATATGCAATTGATATTTAGGCTGATAAAAATATAAAAACTTTAACGTGTTTTTATATATATTTGAAGTTTGATTTATTTATTAATGATTCCAAAAACTAAAAGTAATATATATATATATATATATCTACTCCTCAAAATGTAATTTTTGAAGGAAAAATTATTATATTTAAGGAAAATATAAATACATCAATTAACTACTTGGATTCTCTTTACTCCACCTACGGCTTTCATTAGTTTGTCTTCCCTTTTTTCAAATGTTTCTAATATCCAAAACCAAGTCTTTATAAGATTTAATATACACTATTTATTGCTCTTAAAAAATTCAGCTATTATTTTTGATTCATATAAATTTTAATTAAAATAATTTTTTTATCTAAAAATAATGTTGTTTAGGGATTTTAAATTATAAAATAAAATAAAATCAAGTAAAAACACACACGGCTTTCCCCCCGCAAGTTGTCCATATTAGTTAAGGCTTTTCACCATAAGCACTATAAAAATGGGGTATATTTAATAAGATTATGTTTGCCAATATACACTCTTTTTAATATGTAAGTAAAGTCTAAACTAACACTTAAAAAAAAAATTTGGATGCATCATCTATTTGTTTTGGTCCGAAAATTTTTGAAATATGCAAATACTAAGTGGTTGGAACAGACTTGTGCTAAATTATGTAAACATTTGACTTCCTTTCAATTCATCATCAATATAATAATAGACTATTGTATGTGTGTTTCGCAATCCACCATCATCGATATTATTACTTCAGATAGCCTACATGGCGATTGTTTTACATATTAAGTTTCAGTCCTTATTATCTATATTATTATTTAATAAATAGATCTCACTTAAGTGTACTTAATTTCAAAATTATCTTACACTATTACCAGTTAACCTTATTAATCGACCCACCGATACCTATAAATAATAATGTTGGTTATAAACATTAAAAAAAAAGAATAATATTTTAAATCATTATTGACTGTGATTATAACTAATTATGACTAATAATAATAATAATACTTTTAATTTTAAAGATAAATTAATAAATATTAACATTAATATTAATCATAAATATAATTACTTAATTGATAAAAAAAATATTAAATAGGGTATTAAATAGAAAATTCAAAACAATAGTATTTATTATAGCAATAAATTATTGATTAATAAAAAATATTATTAACTGAAATTATAATATAATAATTAATCAAGAAAAATATTATTAATTTTAATGTTATATAAACTGTCTGTAAGATTAAAATGAGTCATAATTATTAAATAATAATGTCTATTGTAATGATAAAAAATAATTAACAAGAATATTATTTTTTTAAAATTAACAATTATAATTAATAAAAAAATATTATTAGTCTTAATTTTATTTTAATAATCAAATTAATAATATTAATCAAAATTGTAAATAATTAATTGATGCAAAAAAATAAGTATAATCTTAAATAACAAATTAATAAGTATAGTATTTATTATAAATATAGATTAATAATTAATAAAAATAATAATATTATTAATCATACATATAAATCATGAATAAATATAAATAAAACTATAATTAATTAATTATTATACATAAGTTTAGTTATAATTGTAAGTAAATAACTAATAAACAAGACTAACGTTATTCATAATTATACTAATAAATAATTAATAAGAAAAATATCTATATGATTCAATATACAGACAAATAAAAAATAATTATAAGAATATATCTTATTAAAATATCACATATCCAAAGATGTCAGTACACATTCATTTATTTCGGATCAAATGAGATGTCAAACGCCATTATTACTATAACAATTTTTATATAAAAATAAGATATGTCTAACAAATATGATTATTACTTTAGTCGTATCATTAATTCGGATCAAATAAGATAAGATATAAATTACCAAATAGATTCTATATAAACCACATTTGATTACACATAGTGGCAATTTTAGTTTTATAGTGTCATCATATAATATAATACTCTTAAATAATATTAAAAATAACAATACATTACGCTTAAATTAGGATTTTGTAATCAAAGCAAAATTAGGGTTTCATAATCCTAGATTAAAAAATTATACAATTTAATAAATTAACTAAGAGATTTGACAAAATTTAATAGGTAATATCATTTTACAAAAACTAATCCAACAACAATTCATTCAATTAACAAACTAATTGGTGAATTAATTTAATCAATTAACTAAGATATTTTTTTTTTTTAAAAAAATAGGTGATATAACTTCACAACAAACTAATCCAACAATTAACTAAATAACTAAAAAATTACTTAATCAACAAACTAATTGGTGAATTAAGGTTTCATAATAATTGAGAAAGTTAACCAATTAATAAAAAGCTATTAATGTTTAATCAATTATGATTTCGTAATCACTTAGGGTTTTGTAATCAAAGCAAAATTATCAATATTTAACAATTCAGTTAACATAAACTATAAATTAATCTGTCACTACTAAATTAAGGAAAGGAATATATATCAAATTTTATCTGATAAATTGGGGAGTTGAAGTGATGATTCATAGTAGGCAGCAGCGACGTCGATGGGTGATGCAACAATAGTCCAGTTAGTGAAGCAACAATAGTGGAGCAGGTGTTGGACGACGGCTAATAGGCAACGCAACGAGCCAACAACACAGAAGAATGCCTGAAGTTGAAGCAGAGAGCAAAAAAGAGGCAGGGACATGAGAAGTGAGGGGAGGGAAACTAATGTGTTATATCTGTAAGCATCAACCGTACAAAAGACATCACTAATAATAAAGACTTGAATCCCTAACCTTCACTAAATGACATAAGACATTTTAAACATCAACCGTTAAGTCATATATAATTTTTTTATACAATATCCTCCATATATAATATATATCAAATATTTAATATATTTATAATATCCAATGCATCTCTGTCAAAGCTACATGGTATCCTGACACACCAGGAGAAAGCCTTTTTTGCTCTGTCAATGATTAGATACATTACTAATAAGGTTCACTAAGATATTAGTTACCTAATAATTTTTCATATGATCACTACGCGAATTCTTATCCACTACTTGAACCCAATTTCGAAAACAATTCCCAATATTTATTTTTTTTAATTGGACTAGACACTCTAATTTCCTAAATGAGTATTTTAGATCAGACGAGAGAAGAAATAAGATTAAAGATAAACTTTATTTGGGTATATTGATATTTAGTGTAATATTTTTTAGGTGTATTATATTTTTAATAATTTTACTTAGCTATTTGTATATTTTAACTTTATTTCACTTAGCTTTCTTTTAGTATTTAAGTAGAAAGTAAATTAAAATATAAAGGTGTTTAAGTAAAATTATTTAAAATATAAAATTCATAAAAAAAAATATCAAGTTTAATATTAAGGTACTTATTCTAAGGTTTATCTTGAGGAATAAGATGCAAGTGGGTTAAAAAGGGATTTATGAGTAGACATTGTTGATATATACAGTTAGATTAATTACAAGTAGGAGGAAGAGAACCAGAAAAGGGAATGGATCTCCTGTCGGAAAAATAAAAAATGTTACGTATAACGAGTGGTTAGATTATGCCTGAAGATTTTACTTCCACGTCAGCCAGACAGCCACAGGCTAATCCCGAATCCTTAATCAGATAAACGTTCTGGCGTAGGATTATCTTTACTGGCTTAGGCTTATCTTTACTTTAGGCGAAGGATTTAGATACGCTCTTTCTCTTATTAAAATCGAGGATTTATTATTTGAGCCATGATGCGCTGCTCTGGCCAATGGGCAGATTCATTATTACTAGTTATCGGACCGTGCAGTGTGTGGGTGATATCTGAATCCTGATCATTTACATCTACTATTTGTTGATCGTATAAGTTTTTTATTCTCCGATTACTTGCTTTATGATCATTGTTATGCCATTATTTTTTGGGTTCTTTTTTTTTTCCCGCCAATTGCATATGAAAAAATAGGTAAAGATTTTACAAACTACTATCTCTAATACTTTTCGTTTAATTAGAGAAATAATCTCCTTAGAAATTTGTTTTAGGATTATTGATATGGATTGATTTAATTTATACTTAATTTGTATTAATTGTGAATAAAGAAAATGAAACGAAAGTCAACCTTAAAGCCAACAATAACTTCTATATTATGGGATATCCGATTAATGAAAAGGTGAATTATACAATATGTTAATTTAAATGAATAAAATTGAAGGGCATTAAAATGACATGTAGAGCATAAAATACTTGTGTTAGCTATGTCTATACTTGATTACTTATAAAAAGTTTAGATGAAGTCAAATCTCAATTCCAATTCAATTATTAAGCTTTATTAAGGTGATCAAACTAGTGTATTCACCTCAACTTCAAAAAAAAATTACAATCTCATACGATCGTTAAGGCTAAAACAACAATCAAATTACTAACTTCGAAAATAAACTAGTCAAGGAAGTCATACAACATATAGTCATGTAGATAATAAACTCCAACACCCAAGTTCTTAAGTATGTATATTATTTGTAGGGTTTGTGAATCCTTAAAGAGAAAACATAGATCCTTTGACTTATGTGCTCGAAAGCGTAAGTCAGAGGTACAAGATTCATTTTCCAATTTAGGTTGTCTTTCACATAAAATGATTAGTGTTTTATTCCATGTCATCTTATTATTCAACAAATGATACAAGATCTGCATAGCAATCAAACCTCCTTGACCATTAAAGGTCATCAACAATGTTTAACCATTGAGGCTTAGGTTAGACACAAAGCCATAACTCACCACATCCAACTCATATCAATTCAATCGTTTCCAAATTAATTAAATTCAATCCCCTACATTTAGTTACTCAAAAAGTCAATATATAATCAATGTCTAGGGTGAGGTCAACAATCAACTAAAAGTCAACTAAAGAAAACCTGTATCTAATTATTCAATATTTAGGCACATTTTAGCTGCATATGACCCAAATGCCCTTATCTACTAATTATTCAAATTTTAACCATTATAACACCAAACACTTACATAAATCAATGAAATTCATAACAAAGCAATGTAACATCAAAATAGGTACTTTAAAATTAAATACCAATTTTGAAAAAAAAAATCTAGAAGCGGAAAAAGACAATTATACCCCTAGTTACTTTTGAAGCATACATGACACATAAAATTCTGAACACGTATATCTTCTTTTTTTGAAGGGTCATATGTGCTTTTGTAGGGGATTGGACCTTGATTGCCCACATATGCCACAAACGTCAATACCATACGAGATAACTTCTCTTGGTCTCACCATACATATCTAGCATACCATATTTTTACATGATTAATATATATTTAATGACATGATACATACTTAACATGCTTTCTATAAACATATAGAAAATATGTAAAGTGAAATAAATTCTCATTGGCCGGACAAAACTTCAATCATGCATATCTAAGGCTAAACATACTCAAAACCTAACATATTACGTATCAAATTTTAAGTAAAACACCTAATGAACATAATGGAAATATCAAAATCACACAAAAGTGTCTTAGTCTGAACAAAATTCCCCTATCCAAGATCTAGGTAATTTGCCACATAAAATAACATGATGTTTGACACATCATACATGATAAAAACACACTAAAAATTCTCATATATAATTTATACGAAAATAAAACACATATAATATACATACTATAATATAAAATAACCCTGGCATGCTTCACACAAAATCATATGAAATACCTAACACTTAGACATAAAACCATACATACAACCACACACAAAGAAAAGAAAGATTTACCAAGCTTCCAAGACAAAGCAAAAGAGAAATAAGATCCTTTAGATTCAAAAACCACTTGAATACTCATCAAACCACAAGAAAAATAATAATAACCAAATAAATCTAAGAAATTTGAATGGAAGGATGCATTATACCCATTAACAAGTAGGATAACCAAGAGGAGAGCAGAGGTGATGAGCCTCACAATTAACCAAGACCCTAACCCTCTCTAATTATTTAAAAATAAATAAGGGCTAGATAAAAGGAATCATAGAAGAAGAAATGAAGAACGAGAGGAACAAGAGGAATGGGAGATACTTGAGTAGCTAAAGAATAAAATAACACTCAAGGAAAAAATCAAATAAAAGAGGAGACTAATGTTATAAAAAAAAACACCACAACGAGGTTAATAGGGGTTTCAAACCAAAATCTACCTTAGGAGGGAGAAGACGCTGACTTAGCTCAACCAATCAAATGCTAGACGATAAGGTGTAAGAAGTTGATAAGGTATGTAAGAAACTATAACACACTAAAAATAAAGATATAGAGGGGATGATGGAGTGCATGCCGAACCTAGCTAGGGAAAGGGAGGGTATGTTTAGTATGCTTAAGGCATGGGGAAAGGGAAAAAAATAGGTTAGAGTGTTAGAAGTGCAAAAAGGAGATAAAGTAGTAGACTTAGAGTTAGAATAACGTCAAGAAAAGGCTAAAAATGCAAATAAATTTGAAACAAGTCATTATCTAAGTAAATAAAAGTAGGAAATAATTTTTGTGGTACATTTGCATGCTTAGAAATATTAGCTTATTTTTAATGAAGGGGAGTTCAATAAATAGGATTTAATCAGGAAAAATATCAAATAAATTCCAAAAAATACCAAAATTTATGGAAAGGTGTACCATAAATTTAGAAACACATATAAAATTTATATTCATATGAATCAAATTAGAGTAAAAACAAATCAAAAACAACAAAATACAAAAAAAATTCACAAGTCGATGGATTGCTGTCTTGGGTAAAAGACGTTATTACTATTGGATATTGGAAATCAACTGTTGGATTGGCCCAATCAATCATCGGACTAAAATTAATTTTGAATAAATTTTATTTCTATTAATCCATTACCTTATTACGCAATATTATTTCTAATAATAATAATAATAATAATAATAATAATAATACATTTAGCATAGAATATCCTATAATAATTTTTATAATTAATTACACATAAAAATTATATTTATTCTTAACTTATTCAATTAGAATTAATTAAGAATGGGGTGTTATATGACATTTTTCACCAAGAATTAACTCTCATTCTTTAGAAAAGAACAAAAACTATTCTAACTTGTCGTGCGACTTTCCTTCATGAGAAGGCGATGCCAAAATGCGATCAACATCAAATAGAAGAAGCAGGCTACACAAAAGTCTTTCATTCCATCCTGCCCCGTCCCATGACCCTCATCGTCAAATCACGCATTTTTATGTCAAAAGCATCGAGCTGAGGTAACACAATCTTAAAAGAATAATGTGTGGAAATCTATTTATCCCTCCAGACATTTAAACTTTGTTCGTCACCAACAACCACCCAATAAAGACCAACATTCACTCTCCACCGATCTTCCTTTACACTCCTCTGAACATTTCTACGTCGAACCCCATATCTGGCTCTTTGACTCTAATAATCTTTATAAGATACCGAGCCTTCCAAATTAAAGCGATGAAGGACCATCATTAGTGAGCTTGGAGGCCGAGGCGCCACACCTGGTTTCCAAGAATGATATAATAGAACCAATTTAAGTTATGAATATCCATTCCCATGTTGCTTTGGTTGACCTAACTTGTTCTTACTCAACCATCTAAATGCACTCTCATTGATGTGCCTGTTTCCTAATCCTTTGTGTTTCAAATATACAGTAGTCATCTACTCAAACTCAGTTCACAAGCAGTGGGTGTTTCACCTACCGGTTCCTTTAGACATCCCCTTGTAAATTGTAATGTGCTGCCTTACCTATAGCTTCAGGTTATGCCATATCCTCGCTCTTATTATGCTTGTCAAGCTCATCCGCGTGTCGTCTATGTCATCCATAGTCTTTTTTAAACTTCTCTCTTCCATTTTCCCTAGCACGCCTTATTGTTACCAAATCAATCATAAAGTGTGCAGGATACCCTTTAAAGGTGGAGTAGACTGTGTAATAATCGACTTTCTTTTAGATAAATTACTTCCAATCTCCATCATAGTTTATCTGCACTTATGAGAGGCCAAATTCACCTTGTTTTGACATTATTCCACTACCTTGTGGTACTTTTCTTTCCCTTGATTTACCCTTACAAGTGAATCCTTTTATGACATCATTGTACAGTTGTTGTTTAACCATAGTCCATGTCAGCAATTTTGCAGATATTACTACCCATGTTGATACTCCCACACGAAAGGCCAACTCATGTGTTTTATTGATACCTAGAGCATCTCAAACTAGATTACCCTCCTTCCATCTCAAATTATATCCAACCTTTGCACCTATTCCATTCCTTTTCTCATCAGCGACGCTCTTAGCCAAGAACCAAAAGCATGTCATTTCATATCCATGTGCTCCTCAAATTCATCACAATTACGGTCACACTCAATTATTCCTCAAAGGTAACAAATATTCGACGTCTTTTCATTTTTAATTTTGATTGCCATTATCAAACTTGAGTATCATGTAACACATCGACCTCACACCAATCATAAATAGTTACCTGAAGTGCTTTCATAATTTATGACTAACAACAAAGATTTTTTTTATTTTTTTTTTACATTTTTCGAATAACTTTATCAAAATCTCATTCATCTCTAGATTACTATTAAGTAAAACAAACTTAATTGTGTGGTTATTTAATGATAGTTTCTCACAAAAAAAAGAGGTAATTTGTAAGCATAGTTAATTATATCAATTGTTTTAAGTCTCCATCATATAACATATAACGTAGGATATTACAAACAGTTGATGGGTAGCCAAATTCTCATGGCTCTCCTCTAGTTCAATGTCATCTACACTACTCAGAATCTATGAACTGCCCCAATCTGATCTCCGATGAAGACGCCCCTTGCTTCTTTGATCTTTGGTGGAATGGCATAAGTCAATTGTCATGGACCCTAATCTACGATGGTGCGAATGTGAACTCGACCTTTTTTGCATAGTTCTTCTAGTAGTAGTAGGAGATGATTGCCAGTGTGGGACCAATGTCCGGAACCCACGATGCCTACCTATCTAAAGATGAATGAATTTGGCTATAAGTCCCTTTGATAATGCAGAGTGGCATGATAGGTCATTTGGAATTTTGTTCTATCAGTAACGCTCCAAAAAAAGAGGCAGATATTGATTCTAGACGGTGAACAAAACTAAGACACCTAAAATTGCCACAAACTAGTACCGAACGAAAGTTCGCGATTTCCAAGTCACGCTTGAATACATACATAAATGAATCAAAGGCGAAGATGATGAAACTGTCAATTAGTTTGCCATTTAGGTAGAGCCATACAATCCCGCGCTGCACACACATCATTTATGAGAACGAGTAGGCGAATGCCGTATGCATGCCTGACTGCCTGCTGTATTCATTATCACCACCTGCCACCACCTAGGAGTCACTAGAATCTTCGCAATTCCTTTAATGTAGGGAGAAACAAAACAACCTGGCCCTCCCCTTACCTTCCCATTTTAATTTGATATATTATGTCCTCATCCTCCAGACGCCATTACCAGATAGAGCTTTTGGACCATCAACGATGGCAGCCAGGTGAGGTGAAAGCAACTCTCGCAGTACTTCTCATGATAAAAAAGAAAAGGTATATAAGGGAGAGGAAACTAAACAGCAAACACAATTTGCAGATTGAACAATGGACTGCACAGAAACAAACCCTACATTAATAATTAGAAAATAAATTCAAGAAGACATTTTTTTTTAACACATGAACTACATCAAGTAGCCGGTAAAAATAGATCAGCAGAAGAATGGACCGAACAGAAGAAGATAACAAAATGAACAAAAAAATCATAACACTTCATACAAATTGGAAACACATGATCGTAGAACACTAGAAAAGATAATTTCCCCTTCAAAACAATTTCCACCGGAGGAAAGCACCACAGCAGCAGCAGGAGGAGCGGCCATCAAAAGAAACCACTATCATCATCGGATCTTTAAAGCCTGTACAACCGACCGAACGGCCCCTTCCGCCACCGAGAACTACTAGTATTTACACAACAAAAGAGGAAATGAAAATAAAGTCTTGATCTTTAAAATACCCGGCATCCAGACCATCATCATATTGAAACCGTCAGAGACCCACTAACCCGACATTCACCAAAATAGGTTTAGGGCACTCAGACGATAAAACCACCCTTCAGCCGGACCCACAATACCCCACACGTTTACTTTCAACGGTTACAGTCTTTAAAGTAGCAGTACTATTCACTTAATTGACCAACTCGGATACCCAACTCTCCGTTTCAACTCAATTCAGCGAGTTCTCCTTACTCAGCCTTTCATATATCTTGGCCCTCAGATTCCTTCCCGATTCCACACGTTCCATCGCCGGCTCCTCCTCGAACGCCGATTCCCACGACTCAAACAGCCCAAGTCCTGATCGGTTCAATCCCCGATTCGGCGTCGACGGCGCGCTACACAATCCCAGACTATGCCTCATACTCAGCGCAGGAGAAAGGCTGCTACTGCGAGGAGATCCATAACCCGAACCCCCCATCTGGACACCCCAGCACCCACCACGGGGACTCAAGCAACTCCCCTTCCCGTTCCCAACCTGCAGACCCCTCATACCCGCCACGAGCTCACTCACTGAGTTACCACAGCCGTACCCATAACAGCCACCGTCACTCGGCGACATGGGTGGGGATTCCGACGGCGGGGACATCTCGTTATCCATCAGGATCGAGGTCGGAGACGAAAAAAACGACGACATACCCATCCCTTTTCCCACAAGCGATTCCATCCCGGCACGGCTCGTCGGAGAGTCATATCCGTCCGTGCATCCAGAATCCGACAAAACCCTAAGCTGTTCAGGGGAGTGAGCAAAGAAACAGACCCTACGTTTACAGTTGAGACCGTCTTTACAAGGTTGGGTCCTGTACCTTGCCGGGTGAAGCCAACACTCGAATACACCGTGAGCGAACTCACATGCGTCGCCTTTCCTGCATTGACCCTTACGAAACTCCGGGCAAGAAGTGCCGGAATAGTGGAACTTCCTTGGGTCACGACGGCGTGCTTTTTCGCCAGGATGAGCGAACGGGCACTCGGTCCAGTCGTGTGATCTACCACGTGCGCATTTTCGTACCTTAAATTCGAACATCCGGAAGTTATCGCAGGAGAAAGAGTCGAATGGTGGGAGGTCGAATTCATCGGAGTCGGACTCCGCGGTGTTAGTCCCCGTGTTGTTGCTGGGGTTGTTTGAGGGGAGGTAACGCTGAAGTGCGGCGAAGTAGTCAGGTGGAGATGATGGACCTATATTGCCCGGAATGGTGTTAAAGTTGGGTGTCGTGGGAGAGAAGGCGGTGGGGGAATACATGGTGGTAGTGGAGGAAGACGCGGCGGAGGGAGAATCGTCGTAATGGTCCCATTGTGGGATCTGAACGGTTGGATGTTGACGAGAAAACTCTCCTATCATCATCATCATTTCTTTACCTATTTTTCTTTAACGTATGTGAATTTGAGATTGCGATCACTCTGTACTTACTCTTTATCGTTCGCTAGAACTTGAGATAATGGGGAATTTTCAGCCATGGTTTTTGCTGTGAGAGAAATGAGAGAATCAGGGTAGGGCCTTAAGTAGGGAGTACTAACCATGGTTCATTTAAGTATTTAACCCTAGTTTAGAAAAATCAAAAATTCTTCTGCCTGATCACATTTTTTCTTCCCCCGTCAGTATCACCTTGTAATGTATTATTGTAGGCTCGTAGTCTTTAATTGGTGGCGGTTAAAATAAAGAAAATTGGTTTGATGGAAAACTATTTAAAAATTAACGCATCCAAAGAAAAAAAAAGATGAATTGGAATAAATATTGTAAAAACATATTCAAATAATATTAATTTAAATTAGTTAAATTATGGTAAGTGTTATTTTAGTTTTGTTTGAATTCAAATGAATAAATATTTTTTTTAAAATGATGGCTATATTCTTTTATTTAATTGGATAAATAAATGTGATATTAAGATTCAGAGTATTTTTTTGAAATCATATAAATTTTTTATTTATTTTCCTCCTTCGTCTCTATTGTCTCCTAAATTAAAGATTAATAAAAATAAGAGAAATTAATATAAATAAAGAAATAAATTTAACCTTAATTAATCTAAATGAAACTTTTATAAATATTCCTAAATGGGACAAATGGGGTTAAATAAGTTCATTTACCCCATTCACTCTATACCAAACAACACATAATGACTTGTTTGGATGGTGGTTAACTTATGTTGATGGATGTTAATTTTTTAGTTCACTTTGTTTGGTAATTTATTTCAGAACTTAACCTAGATTATGTTAGGTTGGGTTACAAATTAACCTCATTCAACCTCTATTTACCTTTAAAATATTAACTATTAGAACAGTGGCTAAATGAGGTTAATGTTAACATGTTCATGAATTTTGGATATTCAGCTCAACATAAATGAGGTTATCATCTATTCACATAGACTAATCTAATAAATACTTAAACAACTTTTTAAAACATTCAACTTTATCCACTTAACCTAGGTTCAACTATCTCATGTAATATTCAATCCAAATGGACTCTAAAGGCGGTCGACAATTTTGATATTTAGTTTATTTTTTGTAGTATTTAATTTATATGTATATATAGGTAATATTATTTGTACATTTTATACAATTAGCTATACATATTAGTATAGTTATATTTACATAGATTCTCTACTTAGAATCAATTACTTTCGGACCATATTGATTTTTATCCTTTTAATTTCTTCCAAGTGGACGTCAAACCAATTTTCTCTTAAAAATATGAGGATAAATCCTATAAATTTATCTTTATATTTTAATCTATGTTTACTTTAATTTTTTTTAACTAGTGTGCATTTGTTAACATTAATAAAAGAAAAAAATATATTTTTTAAAAGAATTTGATGTGATTTTTTATAGCAAATTTTGACTATTATTTTTTTTCAAATTATAATATAATATCAATTAAAAATATAATTGATATATTTTTATTGAAAATTACTTTCATAATACTATTTTAAAAAATTTTATGTATTTATGTATGTGTGTGTGTGTATCTTAAAATATATTAATATTCAAGTTTTATCATCATTAACTTTCAATAAATGTTTGGAGTAGTATTTCATGACATCAATTCACTTGTAATTTTGCAATATATACACCAATTATACCATTATAGGTATAGTTGAAAATCATCATTTTATTATCTAAACTGAATTAGAAAGTTAATTTATTTTTGGACATTGAGGTACAATAAATTAAAATATAAAGATATTAAATATAAAATTTAAAAATATTAAATGAAATATCTGGATACATAAATTATTCTTTTATTTCTGTTAATAGTTGATATTTGCCTTTGTTTATATAAAATTCCATTTAAATATTGAAATATTCTCTCCGTCAAAGTGAGAAAGACAACGGGCTGTCATTTTTAGGTTTTAGCTTGTTTACTGTATCTTTTTCGCATCGCAACCCTGTTATTTTCATTTTCAGTGGTGTGTACTATTACCGCCCCAATAAACATCCTCCCACGGATATTCAATTTCAACGTATCCTATTCCTTGTACTCTAGCAGTTGGATTTCCTCTTCTTTAAACGGGCCCCATTCTATCATTCATTATTTATTTATACAGGGCAGTACGCAGTTAACTTTAGATACCGCCCCTATTGTCGACACATAGGTTTTGAGGGCGAATAAGGATACCAATGGGACGGGGTCCTAGACAAAAATTTCATTTTCATTTTTAAATTTGATGGGACAAATATTTTTTAAATTTGTTTTAATTTCTGATTTTTTATTAAAAAATTTCTGACTCAATTTTTAAGGAGATTAAATATTTATATCTATTTCAATCTTTGATTTATTTTTAATTTTTAATTTATTTTTCAATTTGAAAATTCGATTCAATTTTCAATACCCAAATTTATTATCATTTTTAATTCTTTATTTTGATAATATATTTATAATTTATACTATATACAAAAATTATATTATATGTATGCATATATAAATTATTTAGAGTGATTTGAGAACAAGAATTCTGAACTAATTTTCCTTCCGTCTCCAATAAAAATTTACAAAAAAAAAAAATTGGCACCCTACTGACCATAAAATTTGGCAAGAAGCTATAACTTTTATAATTAATTTTTTAACATCAGCCTTAATTTTTGTAAATATATTTTCAAAGAAATAATCTAACAATCAACAATAATAATTATTCCAATCCATACCATAGTCTTCCAAGTTTAGGCAATTGAAACTCTTATGCATCTCCCCACAAAAGTTCTTACACAACGTCATTTTGTGTTGAGTGCTATTCTCATATAAATATAAATTTTGATACATAGTTACCCATTTATATAAGAGTGATTAAGAAATCATATTTTGCATCATAACTTACCTAACATACATAATATCAATACGAGAGCATCATATAGACGGTTGAAATTTAATTCCCAATAAAAATATGGGCTGATCTTTAAAGATATATATTTTACTATAAAAATATATATGTCATTTAAACATTTCTTAAATGTTATCAACACTTTTCTTATATAACTTATGCAAATAGTTAATAAAAGGAATTTGATGCATTATGTAATTTATGACATGTTCACTTCGTCTTTTTTATATTAGATAGCTAAGGGAAATACCATACCATGTCATATCACAAATGACAACATTAATAATAGTGATTATAAAATACATTAAAAAAATTATAGATGAGTCTTTTCAAATCAAATGAAAAGAACGAGTTATAATACCTTATTATTCATGTTTAATTTTCACAAAGTATTTTAATAAAATGTTGAAATTAGACTCATCAATATAATATACCAACCAATCAAAATTTATATCATCTGTCAAAGAAATAATCACGTATAACATATATATATAACACCCCAAAATTCACTATTTTTTTTAAACATAAAAACTTAAATTAAAAACTCGTGAATTCTGGGGATGTTACCGCCACACTTAGTACTAGACTGGTTCACTCCTACCGTTCCAGTACCAAGTGTTAAGGCTAAAATAATTTATGTTAAACTTGAGTTAATACTTGAACCAAAAGTTCATAATACGGGAATCAGAGTACGCATAACAGTTTACATAAATCCAACGTGCGAAAACAAGCTCCATGAAAGGGAAGAGTGTCTACAAGCATTTAAGTCGTTCTAAAAAGTTCAATACAAGGAAATAATGATAGAAATAAATAAAGATATCATAGGAAGGGAAAAACAGGCCACGCCACTCTGAAATTCAATCCAGCCCAAGATCATCACTCGGCCCTGCCAGATGCCCCCTAGACATCAATGACATCGAAGAAAACATCTCCTACCTGCAACACGTCAGATGAGTCTCCTACTCGTGGGAATGAGCAACACCCATAATAAGGGTGATCAGTACGTTATGTACTGAGTAAGGTAACTGTGCACTAAGGCTGACACACAAAGTCACATAAACCATGCAAAATAATAAAAAGAGTATAAAGTCCAACATAATAACATAAAGGCATATGAACATTTAGGTGAATATACAAATGTCCAATTATATTCCGAATTAATTACTTAATTAATCTCTTATTGGAATTCTTTTCACACCATGCACTTTATCAAGTCCACACGAGTACGGGAACCCCACTATTTTAGCTGGTGGATCGGTCTCCAGGGCACTCCAACGCCTGACCACTATTCTAGCCGGTGGATCGGTCTAGTCCCTACTCGCATGGTGTTCCACTGTAAGTATTAGTGTCTTTTACGTGTCTTAGCAAACTGTAGGGTTTAATTTATTGAGCTCGGGATCCCCCATTATTGTAACCAGTGGATTGGATAACATAGGGCAACATGCCCTAACCACTATTATATGTCGGTGGATCGGTCTCTAGGATACCTCGGTGCCTGGCCACTATTATGCCGGTGGATCGGTCTGGGCTCGGCTCAATACTCTTCCACTTTACATGATTAATGTCTTAAGTGTCTTATTTAGAATTTTAACCCTAGACATGCATGACTAACTTCTTCTACACTTATCCCCCAAAAGGATCCGTTTCACATCATAAGTCTCTTGCACCTCCTAACTTGACCTTACATCCTTCCCTCCTTACTTTAACTCACATTAGAACCCATCTCCCATATATGTGGGTTAATACCCACTTTTATACACCTTCAAGTCCATTCATTACCTTACTCTAAGGTTTTCCCTAGAAAACCCTAATTTAGGCCTACATGGCCTATCCTACTCCACCTTACACAACCCAAAAATATATTTACAATCCACACTTCACAACCCCACAGATTCCACATTCACCATCCCACTTGATCACCAAGTGTACACGTGCTACCACAGAACCCTAGTTAGCCACAACAAACCCTAGCTGACCAAACCAAACCCTACCTTAGTCTCCTACATATCCTTATATTGTTCCACCTACTATATTTTACATAGAGTGCTCAAACCCCCAAACAATACTTTCATTACCTTCCTCACACCCCATATCAACTTTCCATACTTAAAATTTACCCCCATGCAAAACTCTAGATTCCTCCATGCAAACTCCATGCATGGTCATATAACACTTAGGTCAACCCCACATCATTTCACTCCATATCATCATATTACATAACCTAGCATGCATGTCTTATGGGCCACACCATGTCACAATAAAAACATAACTTATACATATTATACACATACCATAAAATATCAGATGAACATACCTCAACTCCATGTCATATTGCATATATAATAGTTATAACAATACCCATAAAAGGCGTCATATTTCATGTCACATGGCATGCAAGGCATATAAAACACATTAAACACAAACGACCTTAGCTACACCCTTACCTAAAACGACACCGGTCTTAGAGCACGCTCTTACCACCTCCTTAAGGTTTTGACTAGTCTCACCTATATGAGGGAAAAGCTAAAAATTAGATTCTCTCCTACCAAAAATACTATTACTTATTAATTTATTCTATGACTAGGTTTTTGGTAAAATAATACATATTAATAATAATGACATTAACTAATTCCAAATTTTACTAGAGATATAAAAACTAATAGTAATATTATAAAAATTGATAATATAAGGTTGAAGACTTTACCCTAATAATAATAATAATAATGATACTAAAATAATAATAGTGATAATAAGGATAATAGTAATAATAATAATACTAACAATAATAATAATACTAAAAATACTACTACTAATAATAAATATGATTCAAAATAAATGATGGAATAAGGGCTTCGACCCTTCATTAAAATAATACTAATAATAATATTAGTAACATTAATAATAAAATAGTTATAATAATAATGATGATATAATAATAATAATTACGAAGTAGAAGTAGTAGTAGTAGTAGTAGTAGTAATCATATCATAAACCGAGAGTAAAATAAAGTAAAGATTCGACTCTACTTTAAAATACTACTACTACTACTACTACTACTACTACTACTACTACTACTACTACTACTACTACTTCTAATAATAATAATAATAATAATAATATTTAAAATAAAATAAAATAGGACTTTTGCCCTCACTATAAATAATAATACTATCATTAGTAATATTAATAATACTACTACTACTACTACTAATAATAATAAAATAATAATAATAATATTATTATTATTATTATATAAACAAAATAATTGAAATAAATAAAAATAAAATAAATAAGGATTGAATAAATAGTGGAAAAGGGTTGAGAGGGTTTAGGGTTCCACCTTAGGCTGGTGGTGACAGGCGGCACCTGCGGTGGTGGCGATGGCCGGAAAAAAAAGAAGAAAAAAGGAAAAGTTGAGGGCTGAGAAAAAGAGATGGAGGATGAGGGTGGAAGTAGGAGTGTTTGTGATTGCTTAGAGGGAGAGGAGTAGAATGAGGGTGGCGGCGCAACCAATGGTGGCGGTGCACGGCGGCGGCGGTGGTGGCCGAATGGGAAAGAAGAAAAGAGAGAGAGAGGAGGAGAGGGAGGAAAAGGAAAAGAAGAGTAGGGGAGATAGGGTAGATTTTGTAGGTGGTTTTGTGAGGTGTAGGAGGCAGTGGTAGCAGCGAGATTGGTGGTTAAAGGCGGTGCAAAGGGCGGGTTGGTCGAGGGGGTTACTTTGCACATCCGAGGTGGCTTGTGTAGGGAGAATCGAGGGAGAAGGGCGGCGTAGTTAGTTAGAGGGTTGTGCAAGGAGGACTTAGGTAGGTAGAGCAGGCGACGAAGTTGGCCGACGGCGGCGGATGAAGTGTCTAAAGTGGCGGTGGCGCACAAGAGTGAAATTCAGGGTTTCGGGAAAAAGCTTTGAGTTCAAACAAGTGAGGGGTATTTATAGAGCTTAGAGGAGAGGATAAGGTCGGTGGGACGACGAGGGAGTAGGGCAGGTAGGGTTAGGGTTCGCCAACGGCACCATTTGGCTGGCAAAATTCAAATCGTGGTAGGACATTTGCAGAGGAAAAGGAGGATCGTGCGCGAGAAGGAAGGGAGGTGGGTTGGGTCACGCTGACTGGCGAGTTAGGGGAAGAGAAAGGAAGGAAAACGACCGGTCAAAACAGGCGTAACAGGTGGCGTTATTCTCGAAGGCGGTGGAGTTTCAAGTCGACTGAGGGAAAGGAGGAAGGAAGAAGAAGAAGAAAGGGGCGGCGTGGATTGGGTGGCTAGGGAAAAGAAAGAAAAGAAAAGAAAATGGAAGAACCGGGCCGGTCGGTGCGATGATGAGGGAAAAATAATTGAAACGCAGAGTTCCATCCCTAGGCCTCACCAAAGGAAGAAAAAGAAAGTGACGGGTTGCGGAAACCAGGCCCAAGTCAGAGAATGAAGAGGAAAAGAAAAGGAAAAAAGAAGGAAAGAAAGAAAAGAAAGAAAAAGGAAGAAAGAAAAGGAAAAAGGAAAAAGGGAAAAAAAGAAAAATAGTGGGTTGGGTTAATTAAATTAATTAGGATATTTGAGATATTTAAAAAATAATAATATTTAAATAAAATAATATTTAATTTTTTAAGGCTAATTTAGGATTTTTGAAAGATTTTTCCTAAATTCCATTTAAATTAGAAAAACACCCTAATTTTTCCTCATTAAAATATTTATAAATTTTTTCTCAATTTTCCCTAATTAATTCCCTTTTATTTTAATAAAAATAATTTATTTAACTAATTTTCCTAATAAATCCTTATTTAACTAAAATTCTTAAGAATTAGACTTTGGGGCATGTCATATATATATATATAAATGTTTGTTTTTAATTTAATTTTTCATTATAATTTCTAACCCTTTTTTGTTTATTTTAGGTCATTTTATAAATAAAATTTTTTGATTACACATTCTAATTAACTTTCCATTTATTTCTTTAATTTTTTTTTTATTTTACCGGATAATATGCCTAATGTATTAATTTTATACTTAGTGATTCTGTTGATAATATTATTGATGAAATATATTCATAACTTGGAAAATTAAGAAAGATAAATATATGATCATAACTTTTTTGAACACTAATATAACATTATTTTGATTTATATTTTTATAAATAAAAGTATATATTTAGGATAACTAATAGTCAATCAGCATTAAATAGTAATATTATTGCAGTCTATTATAGATACATACCCCATATATATAATCGAATTGGAATCACCTTTTTTATGAGAATTTTCAATCTAAACCAATAAATCAAATATGAAGGATTTAGATTAAAAACACAGATACAATTAAGGAAATTACTCTCCGTATATGGTGGAAACCAATCTCAATTGGTGGAAAAAACTATTATAAATAATTCAGAAAACTAAAGTATTTGAGTATTAGAAAAAAAGGCAATTGAGTTTTTATAAATATTATAAATTTATATTTTTTATTAGGAAACTACCCTCAATAAGTATTAGAAACTATCCTTAGTGAGTGAAGAAAACTATCATTAGTTGTTCAGAAAACTATAATGTTTGAGTATCAAATGGAAGGAAAAGGTGTTGGCATTTTTGTAAATATTCTATATTAATGTTTTAGTTTAGAAAACTACCTATAGTAAATGATGGAAACTACATTAAATAGCATATAAAATTAGGATACTTTTCATTTCTCACTAAAAGGCAACATTCTCACTATTTGTCCCCATTATATATATATATATATATATATATATATATATATATATAAGTAGAGAGAGAGAGAGAGAGAAAGAGTACAAATTTAAAATGACTAGTATACTACATATGTACCAATAACACTTTTGTAAAATGGTATCAACTATGAAGGTACATGTGGATTATTGGGATTCAATTCCTACTTAGAACATAGATGACACTTTCTATGTATATCAAATAATGATACTATTATATCTTACCAAATAAAGCAACATCATATAATCATTTTTGATAATAACTAATGATGATATACAGTTAAATGTATAAAGTTAAGATAACTAATATATTATTAATTTTAAATAGTGATACTTTTGTAGCTTATCAAATATACTAATGTTATAAATTTATGTTATCAATGTTTAATAATGATACTTATCAAATATCTTTGTGACCTACTCAACATAATCTAGGTAATCTACTAATGGAAATGAGTAGCATTTATGAAAAGGATAATCAATACTTGTATATTAAGTAAGGGAGCAATGCAATCATAGAAAATGAGCAAATAACACACTTAAGATCACCTAAAAAGATTTACTATGCATATTAATTATACCATGAGATGACTTTAAGAGAGGAGACAAAAATAGAGTTACATGTTAGGTATACTTATAATCCATTGAATTTATTACGTTGAGTTCAATGACCCCACTATTAATAAATGGTGGAACGATATCAATAATGAAAAACTTAAGGGTGTAACACTAATGACCAATATTTTCATTTGATGGAATGGACTAGTACAATCCCAAGATATAATGGTCATGACCACTATTCTCGTCAAGTGGAACCGACTGATACAACCTCAGAGCATAACCCTCCCGACCACTACTCTTATCTAGTGGAACAGACAGGTATAATCGGTCTTCACTCGTGTGATCCTTTACTTTAAATAGTAGTTTCTTAATAGAATATTAGTTATCTTGATATTTTCATACAAGCTTATCACATATATGAAAGGCACATGCAACATAATCATAAGTGGTTTGGGTGATTCCTTAAAAGGAATTACCACAACGTCCCTACGAAACCTTAATTTTATAAGGTAATCATAACTTCTATCATAAGAATCACTTAAAAACGAAGTTATTGCACTTGATTAGCATATCATTATTGACAATATATCTAAAAATCAAGTTCTAACTCAAATTTCTCACACATGCGATAACGAGTCCGCCTCTAGGGTTATTATTCCCAATTTAAGGGTTATTATTCCCAATTTAAGTTATTTTCTCATTTTATTATACTTATGTTACTTATAATTACTCTGAGTATTTCACGTAACATATTTAGCATATTTTAAAACATCATTATTTCATAAATACCAAAATTTCATACTTAACCCATATTGACAAAAATGCTCTCATCTTACTTAAATGCCTTAAAGTTTCTCTTTAGATAATGTGCGCCCTACTCAACCTACTCTTGATCATATTACTCTTGAATTTAGTTATTAAAACCTTCAATTATTATCATTCCATATTTATTTCCCATAATATCATAAAATGTCCCAAAATCTTAAGATAACCACAACACCCAAGCATTCATAAAATAAAATAAAAAACTACGAGTCTAACACCATAAAATCACAACACAAATTGATCATATTCATTGCCTACTCTTCATACTTTCTCAAACCCATATATTGTACCACCATGTTCAAGTTTGCAAAGTAGGACTTATAACAAGAATGTCACATAAGCTCATGTTTTCATAAAGTAGTCACTTTTCCATAACACAATACAATAATATCATAAAATTGCATCCACAAAATGAGTTAAAAAAACATAACAATACTAGCAGAAGATTACATACAAATTTAAACATATCATTCAAAGTCCTATATTAAGACATGTATCCTTACCTAACTATCACCTAACCCTAAACAAGATTAAACCCTATGTTTCTTCCTCTTATACCACTAGAAAAATCACCTAAAAGATAAGAACAACCCATAGTTAAAATGTAGGAAAACAAAAGAAAGGGGGGAGGTACAACAAATGAGGACGTAAAGGAGCAAGAATTGAATCAAATGAAGAAGGTCAAATGATGCATGAAGGTGTGGTGCAAATGTAGGTTAGTGGTTTGAGGGAGTGGCGTTGAGGGACACTAACTTGAGTGAGTTTCTCGTGCAAGTATTGTAATAACTCATTTGTAGAAACCTTAATTATAAACTGGTAATCATGTGTAATTAGTTATAATAACTATTTTAGAAAAATTTATATTAAATGTATTATTTTTATGTATATTATTATATCATACTATATATATAAATCTAATTAGGTTAAAATATGGATACAATTTAGGTAATTAGTTTTAACCATAGCTGGGACCCCAATCCATATTCGTTTTACTAAGGAGCCCTAATTATGCTAACCAAATATTTTTTTATTCAACTTTCTCTATCTAGAATCCCTACCCTATTGTTATTTTTGTTTGTTTTTCTTTGTGTATCCCACCTCCACCCCTCGGCACATTTTCCTCCATCACGCCATTATCCTCTTCACTTCTCCTTTCCCCCTTGTTCTCCTTGTGCATGTTTCTTTTCTACATTATCACGCCATCGTCCATTTAAGTCTCCTCCTTCTCTTATTTTGATGCTTTGATTCAACCCAACCAACCAGCTTCTTTCCTTTTATTCTTATCTCTTATCCATGTCTCTTGTTCTCGTTATAACCCATACCACCCCCACTATTAACCATCACTACAACACCTCTCCACCAACAACCATCAAGCGCCATTATTTTCCCCTACAAACCACTAACACCACTCCCTATCAGCTCCCTTCATTGTCACCCAACCATCACCACTTTAAACCATCTCTTTTCTTTCCCTTATCATACTTTATTTCAAATTTTGTTAAGACACACAATTGTGCACCTCTCGTACGCTTTGATTGTGCCTCTCTCGCACGGAACACACACAACCCTCACACAACCCATGCTCTTTTCTTCTCATTTTCTCCTTACACGTCTATGTGTCCCACACGCGGCCATTTCACTTATCTCCTAATTTTCTCCTCGCATTTCCATTCTCCTTGTGCACAACCCGTGTGTGTTTGTCCTCCTCAAACTATGCATGTGTTGCATGTAAGATCGCGCCTTCTATTTTTCCCTTGCATGACTATGCTCGTCTCATCAGATCTTCACCTATCATGCCTTGTGTGAACTCCTATCGTTATCCTCCCTTCCTGGCATGATTTCCTACCTTCTTCCTTGGTGAAGTGGTAACCTAACACAACTTAGTATGCTTGATTGTTCTAAGTTAGTTGATAGTTTTAGATTAAGTTGCTATTGTATTTGGTTCTATTGATGTAAGTAGTTCAAAGAGGTTGAGTGGAGACTAGTTAGGTGGATCTTGCTCATTAATTTTGCTTAGATAAAAGGTAATTGTACCCTTCTACTAAAATATTAAATCATGTGGTGACACAAAAATATTATCATGTAACTTAGGGTAAGACTTATGCATGGTCTTTTAAAGGGATAGTTGTATGCGTTATACCCCACATTTTTACAATATGTATGCAAGTATTATGAAAAGGTGTAAATTGAAAGTATGAAATTAAATATTTAGCATGTGCCTGACTTATTATGTCATATGAGATGCATGCATGTGATATATATAAAAGGTTAATGTATGCTCGCCTAGGATTTTGTTAGGGTATGTAACCTTGTCAAATTATATGTCAATACCATGTTACGTGTTTCATGATTATTATTGCATGTTGTAATTAGGGTGAAAAAGTTGTATGGATATATGCAAGCCTAATTAGGGTTAATCTCTTATGATTGTTACCTTAAATGTGAAATTGTGTTTTGAACCTGTATGTATATGCTACAAGGAATATATGGCACGTTAGAAACACATGATTATGGTTTGTACACGTAAGTTGTTAAATGTCTGCATGATGAAAAATATAGTCAATTAATAAATCTTAGAAATTACTTATGTACTAAAATATGGTAAATCATCATCTTTTAACCTTTTTATGATAAATTCTCATAACAATACTATTTGGTACAAAATTAGATAATAATGGTAAAATTAGGGTTTGAAGGGTATTTTGTTCATTTTCAACCTAGTGTGCCTAATGTGAATAATTGGGCATAGGATGACCTACTTTTTATGGTTTACCATAGTGTTGATTATGACTTTAGCATAGACAATCTAATAATTGGAAATAAAGAAAAATTGGTTAAATGGTTAAATGTGGAAATGGGAAATATTATGTAATATGTGATATATATGACCACCTTACAAAATATTAATACGCAAAGTGGAAGACCTTGAGTTTGAAAATGATTTATTTCTAGGGTTAGCTACCCTAGGTTTTAAATAGGTTCCCTAGGTTTGTTTTGGTTTGCTGAGGCACCGTCGTGCCCCAGCAAGGCCCTAGTATACTCTATATGTGACCTACAAGCTCTATAGGAGGTATCGACACTTAAAGATTAGGTGTACTAGGTTTGGAGTCTACTATATTGCCTTATTCTCTAGTATAAACAGAGTGTTGTTATACTTCTGGATTTGATGGTTGGGAGGATACTGTGATGCCTTATGTGCTGGTATGATCGGTGTACTTTTATGTCTCCGAATCATTATTGTATTCTCCTTGAGTAATTAAAAATGGAAGTAACTATTGTGTAAGAGTATAAATGGATTGACTTGGGTTATTGATCCGGTAGCTACCGTTGTGCACTACCTAGTTTGGTATGTGGTTTGGTACTTTCCTTAACACCCTACTTTGGCATTTGGAATTTATTTGGATTTGTTGATTTAGTATTTGCCTCAGTGCCTTGTCTTTGGTATATGGAATTGAATTGATTTTTTTTTTTGGTTTTGGCCATTTCATTATTGCATGATTTTCTTGATGTATCTATGTCATGTTGCTACCTATGTGCCTTATGTGGCCTTCCATATTAGTGTTGTGAAATGGTTCACCCAGTATCTTAGTACTGATGGGTTTTGTTTGATAGTCCCCTCCTTATTCAAAGTGAAGTGTTTACCTTTTAGAAATACTTTGAGGCTTCAGCTTGATGGCTTCTAGTAGGGGTTGAGAGTTAGGACAAGCCAGTATTTGTCTCATCATCTTTTGATCTGGATACTTCTTAGACTCTTATATCCATTGTTATTTCTCTTTTTGCTATATTGTAACACATTTACCTGATCCTTTTATATTTATCAAGATAAGGTTAATATATAATGAAATTGCTTTTTTGTTCTTAAATTGTAAATTATAACTTAAGTAAAGTGATGTTTTAGCCTTAGCACTTGGTATGAGAATGGTAGAGGAAACTAGACATGTACCAAGTATAGTGGTAACATTAATTATTTTTGTAATTAACGTTTCCACAAAAAAAAATTTATAAGTAGCAAAATTGGGGGTGCTATAGGTATGAGGTGAGAAATGTGAGTGACTCACGCTCGTTGGGGATTAGATGCATGAGGTGTGGATGCACATAGAGGTAGATAATGTGAGCACCTCACATTGGGGGAGGCTTGTTACATGAGGATTTTATGGTTTTAGGGATGTTGATGCTTGAAGAGACTGAAGATGGGGGATAGAATAGGGTGGATGTGTGACGTTCTCATACTTCTAAGGAGGAGCGAAGTGAGGTTCTAATGCAACGAGGGTGGTGTAACACGAGTTTTGTTGAGCTACACTGATCTTTTTACACAAATATGGCCGAACTTAGTGGCGATCGATGTATAAAAGAGTTGGTAACAGAGATAGGGAGTTAGGTACGAGTTTGGTGGAGCATTAAATGAAGTAAGGATAGAGGGAGAAGGGGTAGTTATGCTTGGGAGATGGTGTGAAAAGCCTAAGATGTGAGGAGGCCAGAAGGTTAGGGTATGTGTAGATCAGGTACGGTACAACCAAAGAATAGAGGATTTACGGGGAATGGTGTGAAACAAATTATTGGAGTGAAGGGATAGAGTGATGATGAAGAAGTTGGACTTGGGTAGGCTTGTTGGGTTGCAGCTAAACTAAAGCAATTTGGTCGAGGAAGGGGTGAACTAGGGAAACAATAATAATAATAATAATAATAATAATAATAATAATAATAATAATAACTATTATTATTATGATTATTATTATGGTGAGATTAAAATAATTACCTAATATTAGGGTTAAGTTAAATTCGAGGTATTACAAAATCCATATGACTAGTATGCATAAAGTTTCAGTGGATTACTAAAGTTGAATGAAATGATGCGTTGGGAATAGAAACATTTGTTAGGGCAATAGTAGTGATGGATGTAACTAAACCCCTCCCTAAATGAACTCTAATACACCATAGCCACGAGGCTTGTTGGGTTAATTTTAAATATGAGAGGCTTCCTTTGTCTAGTTTTGGTTATGGACACTAAGGACATGGAATGAAGGAATGAAAACAAGTAAAAAGGTTTGAAAAGGATAATACACTCCATTGTAGACCTTCTATTAGAATATCCCCTTTCCACAACAAAGCTCAAATATAAAGAATGGGATAGGGGTCAACAAAAAATGTACCCTCATTGAAACTATGGTTATACTAATTGATAGGTGGGCACAAGATTGTTAACTAGCAGGACGAGCATGCTAAAGATACTAGTCAAAAAGCATCATGACAATAGCTCATTATAAGAGGTAATACAATATAAGAAGGAGGAGAAGGTACTACAGGAAATAAAACCAACATTAGAGATGTTATAAAGTAGGTTTAAAGAGTATCCATATATGAGGGCCAAGATAGCTCTCCAGCACAAGGAGAAGTAATGTAGGGAAGGAAATTAATAAACACAAAACTATAAGGACCATGCCTAATTGAACAAAAAATGGATCTCTCCCACCAATATGGTGAATATAGGCATCTTGGGAAAGGACACTTTAAAATAGCAAAACAACGATCAGTTGTGGGAAAAGGATCTTATGGTTTTCCACACATGGTCTACAAAGGGGCCTAACTTAAGGAGAGTTACGAAATATTTAAAGATAAGTCATCTTGATAAGGAGGATTTGACAAGTTTTGTGAGGAAGAAAAGTTAGAGAAATGAAGACGTTTTCATCTTTGTAGAGGGAAATAAAAAAAAAAGGAACAAGACAGAAGGCATCAACCCTTGATGAACATCTTTTTATGTGAAATAAAACTTAACTATAAAAATATACTGAATCTGAGGTGCGGCTTGGGGCAACACAATGGTTTTGAAGTTGATAGTCAAGATATTTTTGGGGCACTAGCTTTTATTTGGGAAGATTTTATTGAAGCTTATTTGCTACCATATTCAACACATCACATTGAAATTAAATTAAGGTTTGAAGGAGAACAAGTATGGTGGAGGGCTACATTCATATATGCCCAGGCACACAAAGACCAAAAAAGCAATATCTGAGAATTAATTAGAATTTTAAGTTAGCAGCATGACCTTCCAAGTTTGCTTTTTAAAGAGATTTTTAATGAAACTCTTTGGTGTACCGAGAATCAAAATAGCAAACCAAGAATTTTTGAAGAGATGTAAGATTTTCGAGGTAATTTGAAGCATGGTGGAAAGAGTAATTTAGGATTTCAAGGGGACTACTTCTCATAGACCAACAAACAAAAAGATGAAGATTGTATCTATGAATGACTATACAGATTCACGACTACAATGAACTGGATAGACTAACACTAGGGTGGCAAGTGATTCACTTTCCTCATAGATCTTCATATTACAACCATATCCTCATTCTCCCTAAACTGCCCCTCACCAATATAATCATTATAGGAAGAAAATACTAAAACCCTTTAGATTTAAGAGGTTTTGGGTGCGGCATGAGGAATTTGAACATATTGTTAATGATGCATAGAATAGAGCCTATGGAGCCAACAATAGGGGTAAACTAGTGGGTAAAATCTGTGCCAGTGAGGTGGGGATATAGAACACACATACATGGAAATGTAAAAGAAAGACTTAAAGAGGTAAAAACATAAATTTAGAAAATTGATGCAAAGAGGATGCAAGAACAAAATTGAAACCGTGAGGTTGTGTATAATGTAACACCACCATTATTAGTGGTTAAAATTTTTATTTCAATGACTTAATTGTGTGGAAACTAAAATATTAAAAATGTATGGTGTTGCAACCACACTTAGCATAAGTCTGATTTCTTCCACTATTCTTATACCAAGTGTTAAGGCTAAAATGTTACTCTTTTTAAATTATGAACCACGATTGTAAGAAGCAGATAAGGGATTATATTACAAGATAATTTTTTTTCCTGATATACACAAATTTATTCTACCAAAAGAGTTGCAACCCACAATAGAAAAGGAATATAAAAGGGACATAGGAGTCCAAGGATATCTCGGCCAAAAGATTCTGGGACACACACCAAATAGTCTTAACTCACAAACTCTAAAAATACTAGCCAACAAGCTGAATTCACAGGCAATCCTACAAATTCACAATTATCCATTGAATAGGTATGGGACCATGAAATAGAACTTATTAGTACAATAGTAATAAATCTACTTTACAACACTAAACATGCAAAGCTCATATGGTGCATACAGAAGGTATCATACGAGAAACATGGCATAGATATATTGAATCATATATGTGATAACAAAATATGATATACATGCCAAAACATGCACATTACCAAGCCACATTATCATCATAGCATTATACTTAATCATATCATAACTCAGCAAGCTAAATCATACTATGGGTATTCCATAAAGGGATACACCAAACCCTACATAAATATTTTCTTGAACACTCACCTCATAACTCCTAAACCTCGAACAACCATATAAATACATTCCACAATCATATAGGTAGATAAAATAACTCAAAAATATATAAAGTACTTTGATCATATTGACACATTAATGGAAGCTCAATACCCTCCAATCATTTTATCAAATCACTCTATATAAACCATGTATAGGCACAACTACAAATTTCAAACCATTAATCGAATACATTATCGATAACCATACATATTAGTTACTTATATTTTCATTACTCAATGGGGTACAAGAGACAATCCAAACATATATAAAGTACACTGATAAAACTAGCACACAAAGACAACATAATACCCTCCTGACCTTATAATCTGGAGACGTATAAAGTACATTGATCATATTGATACACTATATACAGTAAATCGCCCTCCAACCTAGGACATCTAATCCTTAAGTATCTATACCTCCTAAGTCACCTATAGAGTAGGCTAGGACCTTACTAGGGCACTAAGGCACACCCATGAAACTAAATCAAACGAGGACTCATACTTCATCTCTAAGGTAGTCAACCCTAGATAATAAACTATTTCTAAATCTTGAGGTCATCTATTTTACTTATTAGCATCTTGTTTGGTGATCACATATATCATAAAATGCACAAAAAAAAATTCTAATTTTCTTACTTAACTACTTTTCTTTAGTTCTAATTATTCAAGTCAACTCTAAGATCAAAAATAAATCCCAAGTTAAAGTCAACACTAGGGTCAACCTAACAATCTGCTAGGGTCATCCTATATCCAATTATTCACCTTTATGCGCATTAGTTTGAAATGATAAATATACCTTTAAACCTAAATTACCACAATATTATACATTTTTAATGTTAATTTTATTTTTATTAATCATTTGCCATAAAAAATGCTAAAATCTGATAATTTAAAACACTTTAGCATGTAAGTAACTTATAAGACATAGGAAAAAATTATTTTACCCCTCACACATGATTAAGCATGTAAAGCCCTAACAGCATATTCAATTAATCATAAATCACATACTAGGCATACATATTGGAATAATATAAGCATGATATACTTAAAAGAAAATTTTACCCTTAGGGCGTGCGAATATTAATCTTACAGAATAATTCTAAGATGCTCAACATGTCATGTTATACATCAACCTCCTCATTCATCATGCTTAAACAATTTACGACATTAAACTATTGTAGCATACTTTTGTACACTTAAATTTATAAATAATTTAATGCTAACATATTTAAGTAAATAAATAAAATATCAATACAACATAACATAATAAAACCCTAATATGCTATCATGCGATTTTTATATGTTAGTAAAGCACATGGATTACCTTAATTCCAAAAAAAATATAAACATACATGAAATAAAACACTACACAAGCCTCTACTAAAAACCTCCCCCCTTTTTTTACCAAAATAAAACCTAAAAAAACACATACACTAGCAACCAAAGAATACTTAACCAAAGGCATTGAAAATGAACTCAACATACCACAAAAATAACCATCCAAGGTTGAAATTTCCAAGGGAAAAGTTTGGAGAACCCATTATGAGAGAAAAGATCAACATGAGCTTTTCATGTAAGAAGGGACAACCAAACACAAGGCAATGTTAGTGCCACAAACTTAGCAACATAAGGCTCAGGCTTAGAAACGCAAGGCACAAGCTTGGTAATACACAACACCAGATTGACACACATAACACAAAGCTTAATAACATGAACACACACTCCACACACACAACACAAGCTTGAAAACACACACACATACAAACTATATAAAACTCAAGGAATCTTGACACACAAGGCAATCATGCTTCACACACACAAACACAAGCTTGACAACACATAACACAAGCTCAAGTGCATGTAGAAGGGACTCAAATAGGAGTCGGGTGTGTGAAGAATTCACACTAGAGGCCAAGGTGATCATGGAAGATGGACACAAGAGGGGTTAGATAGTATAATGTACTAAGGGGAATAGTGGCAGTGCTGTGAATAGTGTTCTAGGAGGTGGTAGCCGGTGACGAAGCTCAAGTAGCAAAGTTTTGTATGCAAAAGGAAAAGACCAGGGGGAAGCTATGAGATATTGGATTGGTTGGGGGTTTTAAAGCTAAGAAAATAATAAAAGGGGGAGGAAGTTTGGGGTGAAGGTTCTCTACGAAGATGGTGGCACAAACAAGGTATAATCTACAAAGGAAAACAATAAGGTGTGAGGAAGGAAAACGAAAGGAGAAGACGCTGGTTTTGGTTGGTTACAAGAATGACCAAAAAATTGAAAAGGAAAGGGAGTAGTTGTAGGATATGGTTGTGTGCACCAAAGGGGAGATGTGAGGGAGTTGGTGCATAGACAAAGATAATGGCAGACGGAGTTGGGGAGGAAAATAAACACACACATCTGACACATAAAACCAAGCAAGGTAGGGGTTACGTGAAAAGGAAGTGGAAAAGGGGATTGTGTGCTAGGATTAGTTGGGTGATTTGGTTTGCATAACCAAGCAGGAAATACAAGCGGTTAGGAAAAAAGGTAAACAAAAAGGGGTGAAATAAAAGGTTTAGGGTGGAATATATAATTAATGGTTAGGATTATGATTTAAAGGTTAAAATGGATAATTAAGCTAAGGTTCATGTTTAAGTTTTAAATAAAGTGCTAAATACTCAAAAATAAAGGTTACAAAATTTTAGGGTAATACATATAAGAAAGTGGAACAACCGAATAATATGAGATTAATATACGAAGATAATGCTCAGGAGTCAATTATTTGAATTTTGGAAATAAGAATTCTCCTTACTTCCATCACAAAGAAAATTATAGAATATGTACTAATTAAATATACAGATTGCAGAATAAAGATGGGGTGATTAGAGAGGATGAAGAGGAGTTTGGTTTAGTTTGTTCAGACTTTTTCAATGATATAAACTCTTCTTATAAGGTCATAGTGGAGGAGGAGGATATATCAATAGTATATAGCTAGATATCACTAGGACTAAGTAATTACCTTATCCAATACTTCATGAGGGAAAAGACATGTATAACCCTATTTCATAAGCATTCCTTCAAAGCACCAAAACCTGATGGTATACCTACTTTATTTTACCAACATTTTTGGCATATTGTTAGTGATGATGTTACATCCTATGTTCTCTCTTTCTTTCAACCTTGTAGGATGTCCTACAACTTAAAATACATAAATATCACCTTTACCCCCCCCCCAAATCTACTCCCATCATGATTCTAGGCTACAAACCAATTAGCCACTCTAACATGGTCTATAAATCATCTCTAAATGTTTTACTATTAGATTTAGACTTGTTCACCCAACCATCATCCACCATTCCCAATATGATGTTATCAAAAACCATTCTATGACTGATAATGCACTGGTTGCTTTTGAGATTTTTCACTCTATGAAAAAAATAAGTTGAAAGGCTACATGGAATTGAAGATACACCACAAAAGTGTATGATCGAATGGAATGAGATTATCTCAAACGGCTAGTGTAAAGATTGCTTTTTTCCTAAGAAAAGGATTTCTTGGATTACGTGTTCTATAGAATATGTTTATTTTTCTCTTAATATGTTTCATTTTCTGTTACCATTAATGGTGCAGATGATGGATAAGTGGCCTCAATAGGGTCTCTGATAAAGGTACCCTTCTTACCTTACATTTTTTTTTGTTATGTGTGAGAGGGTCTATTAACTAAGATCATGCAAAATGAGTCAAATGGTGTAATGTATGGTGCCAAGATTAGCATAAGCACATTTGTGATGTCACACTTTTTCTTTGGAGATGAATCCATCATATTTTACTAAACAACAAAAATTGAAGTTATAGAGATTAAAAAAATCATGGATTGTTATGAAATAATTCTTGGGTAGAAAGTTAATTTCAACAAATCAAAGGTTATGTTTGCAACTAGAGTTGACAAATAGGATAAATAGGCAATCATAGTTATTTTTGGGGTCGATTACGTGCCACTTTACAACAAGTACCATAAATTTCTAGCGATGATTGGGAATTCAAAAAATTAATTTTCATTTATGTTAAGGAAAGAATATACAAGAAGCTTTTTACCTGGAAACATAAATTAATTTCTAAGGCATAGAAAATGATTCTCATAAAAATTGTAGTGAAAGTTATCCCAACATACATAATGAGTTGTTTCTTACTTTTGGCTACACTATATGACAAAGTTGAAAGGTATCTATCATACATATAGTGGAGAGGTCACAAGGAAGAAAAAAGAATACATTAGGTAAAATAGAATCAACTTTGCAAGAAAAAAAGTGAGGGAGGATTAGGTTTAAGGAATCTTAATTCCTCTAAACTAGAAATGGTGGCTAAACAAAGCTAGAGGATTGCAAACAAAAGAAAAATCACTCATTGAATAAATAACTCAAGTGAAGTACTTTCCCAAACATGCCTTTATGGAGGCTTCCGGAGGCTATCAATCAAGCTTTTCATGGATAAGCATACTAGGGGAAAATTAGATCATAGCTAAATGAATGAAATGGAGGGGTGGTAATGGGTGAAGTATTTGGGTGTGGTAGGATTTGTGGCTACCTGAGGTTCCTAGTCTAAAGTTGTCAATCCCCAATAAACTTTTTTTGATGAAAACCTCATGGTAAGCCATCTCTTCAAGGATCTAAACAAGAGTTAGGATGGAAAATTTTGACCAACATTTAGATAGTAAGAAGCATGTTAAAATTTGAAAATTCCAGTAAAGGACAGGGGTAACTTGGAGAATATTAAATGGAACCACACTAGTATTGGAATTTGTTTAATCTGGTAAGGTTATTAGCTTGATTACCATATGATAGGGAATAAAGACCAACAAATAGTGTGTCTCTCTAGAGGGGCAAAAAGAATATTATGTCTATAGTGGCACATCAAATTGACCCCAAAAGTGACACTCTTTAGCTGGCAAATAGTTAAGAGATATATACCTGCCAAATTGTGATTGTTTAAAAAAGGAATCAAGCTTGTTATTTTGTGTCTAAGATGTGGCACTTGTATAGAATCTAATCTTAATACATTTAAAGAGTTCTAGTGTACAAGACATATATGATGAAGTCGTAGGTTCTTGATTAGAAATAGGACTATACAAGATTCCTCAATAGATGATTGGGTTGGTTGAGGAATTAAGGTCCTTAAAAATCATGATAAAGCATTATTCTTGACTAATTGTTGGAATATATGGGCTGACAAAATTAAGTTATTACATGGTAAAATATGAGGTGAAGCACATGAAGTGGCTCAATGGGTTGAATGGTACCTATTGGATTATCTTACTCAATTAGACAACACAATGCAAGGGTAATAGAAAACCTATTTAGGCCACGTTTGAAACCAAAAGTTATCCAAGTAAGAGTTGGTTCTACTCTTGACCATAAAAGGTGTAGAACCAACATTTGGGTATTGGGATGGAATCATAATATAAAGTTTTTTTTATGCCAAAAAACTATTTGTGGATGCTTGAATAGTGCAAAAGCAAAGGATTTAGTTGTTAAATGGAGCTTTAGAGTAGTAAACTCCCTCAGACGCAAGGAAGTGGAGGTAGGTTTAGATGCACCAACTATCATATAATAACTCAACTCACCCTCATAATGTTGGCTAGAAATATTCATGTTAATATAAGATGCTAGATGACTCCAATGTTTTTTATGCATATTCTTTCAAGTATAAGGTTTAATAGAATCATAGATAAGTTAACTAAATAAGGCATAGAGATTAATGGGGATATGATTACTTTTGATTTGCTTAATGAAGTGCAAATATGTCTTGAAGGTGACTTTTTATATGGTATTTGATTCTATAATACAATATATCTTCTCTTATATATAAAAAATCTACTTAATAAATATTTTTTTTTATAAAAAAACTATTTTATTGGTGTGTATATATAATTTATTAAAACTATTCAAAAATATAAAAAAAAATTAATAATCTTTAACAAATTAAAATATCTAAAATTTTATAATTTGAGTTGTTTTTGTATCCAAAATTTTTTATTAAAAAAATTGCCTTAAAATACTACAATTTATAGAAATAAATTATTTATTTTACAAAAAAATAGATGTAACATAAGTTTTTTTTAAAATAAATTATATTTAAATAAATATTCATCTATATTTATTAAAATTTTAAGAGCTTTATAAAGCTTTTAGATTTATAAAAATCAATTTTAATATTTTTAGAATCTTTAATTATGTTAGTTTTAGATTTTTTAAATTTTTTTTTTAAATTTTGCTATTTATTATAAAATAATTACCTTAATTATACCAAACTTAACATAATATAATATTGTCAGTATAAATGGTACCTAAATGATAATGATTTACAATTTGAAAGCACCTAAGTTAGATTATTAAAACATGGGGTACCTGTAAATGTAAGGCCAAATTTGAGATTGCTATTATAATATTTTTCTCAAAAATTATCTTAACAATATAATAACAAATGAAAATATAATTTTTGAGAAATTTCCATCTCCATTAATTTGTAAGTATATACTTAAATACTACTACATACAAAATTTTCACTTTCATAATTAACTAATACCAATATTAGTTATCATATTTCACTCTTAGCAAAAATTTAAATTTAAAATATTTATAAAATATATTAGCAAAATAATTAAATTGATTGACATGTTTATGATTTACATATACTTTCATTTGTATTAGTACACAAATGATGAAAGAATAAAAAATTTAAATTATGTGATAAATTTACTTAAGATGTTGTTGTATGATGTTGATTATTGCAATTTTATTTTTTGAAATCTAAACTTGCTAAAAAAATTATAAATTTGTAAACACTATGATTGAAAAATAGTTATTAGAAGCTAAAACATGCCCTTAAAGTAGTTACTTATATAAATAGATTATATAATATATTAAATCCAATTATTGATGAGTTGAATACTTGTTATTCCATTAAAAAAATTTGTGTGTAAAATTAATTGTTGCCAAAATAAGAATTGTGTAGTTTGTTTATTATTATTTTGAAAAATGGGTGTTTAAATCAGACTACATACGAAAAATCAAATATTGAATATTAGAATGTTATTGAAATAGACATCTAATCCAAATTTGTACTAGATTTTTCAAATTGATAAAATATTCAATTTTTAATGTATTATATTGTAATTTTAATATATTATGTTTTGAACATATTGTATTACATAGTTGGTAAATGATTGTGCATTAGATTGTTGGTATAACGTAGTGCAACATAATATGCTTTATTTTATATTTATTATACTATATTATATTTTGTAGTTTTTTAATTTTTTTCAATTGTATTATTTTTATTTTGCATAAAAGTAAAATCAGATATGAAATGGATATCAATATATATAAATGAATACACATAATTAATTTTGCTCACATCCACCCACAATATAAAATAATAATCTCTATATGATGATAACGATTCTCATTTTGCAAACTATTATCTAAAATCATCCATAATTTCTTGAGCTACAATAGTTTTATCTACCCATTGAGAATAGTTGTTTACCCCTTACTAAAAATAATTTTCTAGCCTAAACTATTAATACAAAATGTTTATAAAAATATCACCACATTTTTTTCTAACATTCAGATACTAAAGTTTCTTGAGGTTTTTAAGTAATGATTCCACCCACTAAAATAGTTTCCACCATTTGTTAGGATAGTTTCCTAACCTAAAATATAAATACACATTATGTCAAAAATGTCATCATTTGATTTCTGTCACTCAAATATTATTGGTGTGTTTACTTGTGGAAAAAAATGATCCTTTATAGAAAATGTTTTTCATATTTTTAGAATTTTAGAAGGCATGTTCATCACTTTTATTTTCTATTTTCCCCATTAGAGAAACTAAAAAAATATAGTTTGGTGGTTACCTTTGAGCACTACATATGGTGTTATGGAATGTATTGGTATTGATGTTAAGATATAAGTTATATTGTGAATATTATGGTTATTGGGTTGAGATTGGCTCTAGTCATTGCTTCAGAAAACAGTCTTTAGGTATTTGGTTAGTAAGTTTCATTATGTTCTAGAATAAACGGTGTGAGTGATATGTGGCTTTGGAAATATTTGCTTATATATAAGTTATCATCTTCTAGTCCTCACATGCATTTTTTAATATTTTATACCATGTCGTATTGTGATGACTTCTATGTGTTCTATGCTAGCTTTTCATGTTGGTTTTGTGTAATAGGTTACTCAATACCGTTGTACTATTGGGTTTTATTTCATTAATCCCTACTTATTCAATGGGTAGTAGTCTTTGCAGATCAACTTATTAGATCAATTTAAAGGCTAGTATTGCGGGTTTAGAATTACGACTAATTGGTTTCCTACTCAATATATTTTATCTAGATTTTCTTAGACTCTTTTTTCCTTCTGTATTTTCTTTCTTTTAAATTTATAACCATTAATCATTTTATTATCATAATGACAGTAATGTGCTTTCGTTCTCTTAATTTCGGTTCTTATAATTGTGTTATTGATTTAAGTGGAGTAATTTTTTAGCTTTAGCATTTGATAGGAGAATGGTAGAGGAAACAGGACTTGTACCAAGTATAGCGGTAACGCCCTATATTTTTACTATTTTAAACTCTACAATTAACTCTTTAAATAAAACTTCTAAGTCCTAAAAATAGGGGTGTTACAAGTTGGTATCAAAGTTTTTGGTCGTTGAGAATCATGTTTTGGTTAGGGACTCAGTTTTCATGATCCTAAATGTTTTAATTAAAAAATGTATTTTCTTCCTCTCAGTGTTTGAAACCTAAATTAGTCTTGTGAATACTCGAGTGTGGATATACTAACTAGACTCTAATATTTTCTTATGTGTTATGTTCTATTAAGATAGGACCTTTTCTAATACATTTCTTTTTCGAAGCTAAGTCAACATGGCCTTGGATGGATGTGTCGGCCATTTGGAAAGAGCATTCAAGTCTTTCATGGAGTTTGTCCAACTTCTTATGCTCTCTCAGCGTCAAGCCCCACCACCTTTTTATCACCCACAAGAGGTTAATAGAGAGGATTGGATCTAGAGAGTTTTGGGTTATCATTCGTCGACCTACGTTGGAGAAGAAGACCCCATTATCCTAGAAGGATGGATGTGGGACTTCGATAGGAATTTCAAGGAAGTTGATTGCCCAGAGATGAGGAATGTGAGCATAGCTAAGTAGTTTCTTTGGGGATTTACAAACACATGATGGGTAAGTTGTAGTACCTATGGAGGACTACGATTGTCCAGAGAAGATTTCAAGACAACACTTCATACATAATTCTATTACAAGAGCATTAAGAAGGCAAAACTCAAGGAGTTCATGTAGTTGACTCAAGTATCTATGATAGTATGGGAGTATCACACATGGTTTATAGAATTGTTGGTGTTTACTCCAGGTATAGAAGCTAGAAAGGCTACATTTGTATACCAGTTTGAGCAAGGGATTCACTTTAGTAACCGAAAGATGATGGGTTGTGAGCTTTGATAGGGTATTTGATGTATAACATAACATTGTGTTGGTTCGTTGAGGTAGTGGGGAAGTTTTGGCTTAATATTTAGGATTTGTGAGAAACACAAGGGTCTCATGTTTATTAAGACGGATCATGTTTTCTCATAGATTATTTTGATATGTTTTGAGGAAAAAATCCGAGAGTAAAAAAATTATCATGGGGATTCAATATTTCCTAAATACAGATCGTGTTTTTCCTTTATTTTTGAAACACATTGTTTTGATCCATATGCTTTTTTTTCTAGTATAAAAAGAGATATGAGATAATCCTAGCTGAAAAGTCGTGCGACCCAACTTTTTCTTCTTCTCCATAAAATTCTCCATTAAAAGAGAATTATAGATTTGTGTAATTGATTCATTGATTTGTTTAATCATCCTTTAATTATACAAGAGCACAAATAAATATCTCTATTTTTCCTCAATTGTTCTATTTGTGATTGAATCTTCAATAGTTCATCATCTTGTTTGATTCTCATTTTAGTTTGGATTCATTCAATCCATGCTATTCCACAACAATTTGATATCAAAGCTATGGTTGTTGAAGATCTGGTAATCGAGATGGGTACAAGATTTGATATTAAGAAGTTCAATAGGTATGTCAAAATTGGATTATGTAAATCGAACATGCGGGCTATTCTAATTCATAATGGATTGAAAAATGCTTTATCTGGTCATTCAAGTTAATTTAGAATCAATGACGAATGATAAATTTGAAGAAATATATCTAAAAGCCCTCTCTACCATACAATTATGCTTGTCATCAATAATCGAGATGACTAATTTATGGTTGAAGCTTGAGTCATTATACATGATAATATTAGTAGAAAATCGGCTGTTGTTGAAGAGTTGGCTTCATGACCTGAAATTAGGTGAGAGTTAATTTTTTAAAAATCATTTGGATGAATTTGACTCAATAGTTATGAATTTTCATAAAACAGATATTAAATTAGATAATGAAGATTTGGCCATTATATTGTTAAGTTCTTTGCCTGCAAGCTTTAAGCATTTTTGTGAGACTGCTTTGTATGGAAATGATGAGTTAATCCTAGAAAGTGAAATCCATCCTGCTACATCAGGGGTTGATTAATAGTTAGTTGACTAGCAGCGGTACTTTCAGGGACTCACATAGTGACTGTTTGGTAGCTAGGGGAAGGACACATGGGCGGAGATTTGATTACCGTAGGAATTGCATATCTAAGTCGAAGAGTTGGTAGAAGAATGCGACATGCTATGGGTGTCACAAGAAGGGGCATATTAGAAAGTTTTCTCCTAATAGGAAGCCCAGGACTATATTTGGTGAGTCATCCAATACAAAAGATGATGTTGTAGTTGCCCATATGATAGTGATGGAGAAGTTTTGACAGTCACTAATAGACAAAACAAGATTAGTGATAGATGGATCTTGGATTCTGAGTGTTTTTACCATATATGTCCCAATCGGAGTTGGTTTCAGATATTTAAGGTTAATCGAGTGGAGTTATCTTGATGGGTAACGATGCTGCTTACAAAGTTGTTGGGATTGGGATGATGAAGATGAGGATGCATGGCAGTGTGGTCAGGATACTATCCAATGTGATACAATTCCCTAAAATGAACAAGAACATCATCTCTTTGAGTTCCTTAGCTTGTAATGGATACCGATGTGTTGTTGAGGATGGTACCCTGAGATTTACAAAAGGGGCTCTGGTGGTGATGAAGGGGAGGCAGGTTGGGACACTATATGTGTTCATAGGTTTCACTATTGTGGGGACAACGGCTATGACATCACCAATTTTGTTAAACTTGGATGTTACAAGACTTTTGCATATGAGATTGGGATATATGAGCGCCAAGGATCTGACTAATCTCTCCCAAAGTGGTTTGCTGGATGGACAGAGTACAAGTACTATGGGCTTCTATGAGCACAATGTATTTGGGAAGCAAAATAGGGTTAGCTTTTCAATAGCTAAGCATAGTATGAAAGGGCCTCTTAATTATATCCATTCATATTTGTAGGGTCTAGCGAGAGTGGTCTTCAAAGGTGGTTTGCGGTACTTACATTTATTGATAACTTTTCTAGAAAGGTATGGGTTTATTTCTCAAAGCATAAGAATGATGTGTTCAGTGTTTCAAACACTGGAAGACATTGCTAGAAAATCAAACTGGGAAGCAAGTTAAGTGTCTTAGGACAGATAATCATCTTGAATTTGTTAAGCAAAGTTTCATTGATTTCTTCCAAGCTTATGGGATAGTGAGATACCCCACCTATGTTGGGAGACCACAACAGAATGGGGTTACTAAGTGGATGAATATAATCCTATTGGAGAAGACTCATTGTAAGTTATCATAGTGGAGGCTAGGTAAAAAGTTTTGGGCTGAGCTAATTCACATGGCAGCATACATGGTGAACTAATCACCAAATCGGTCCATTGAGTTTAAGACACCTAAGAATTTGTGGTATAGTAAGCTAGCTAAATATTTTTAGTTGCATGTCTTTGGTTTTCCTTATTATACTTATGTGAATGATGACAAATTTGAGCCTATAGACAAGAAGTGTATCTTTCATGGCTTTACATCCGGAGTGAAGGGTTATAGGTTATGCGATCTAGAAACATCCAATTTATTGATCAACAGAGATGTTACCTTCAATGAGTCTATGCTTCTCCAGAAGATTGAGTATTATGATGGTGTGTTTAGAGAGGTGGATCAAGGTAGTGCTTTGAGCCAGGTGGAGATTGAGATTTAGTTAGATGGCAGAGACCCTTCTAATAGACCCACTATTCCTGAAGTGGGTAGATCCAGGCAGCAAGTGGAGCAAAGGGGTGTTGCTCTAGGCAGAGCACGATGGATTGTCAAGCCTTTGATTAGGTATGGATATAAAGAAGTGGCTAGATATACCTTCTCTAATGTAGAGACTATCATGATGTGCATGAGCCAGCATCATTCTCAGAGGCTCTTAAGAGTACATATTTTATTGAGTAGTGTGCTACTATAGAGGAGGAGATGGAGTCCTTATTAAAGAATTAGACATGGGAACTTGTGAAAACACACGAGAAGTGGAAGATAGTTAATTGTAAGTAGGTATACAAGTTCAAATAAAGAGCTCCATGGGTCGAGAGACCAAGGTACAACACTCATTTAGTTGCATATGGATTCAGTCAGATACCAAGCATGGACTATAACGAGGTATTTTCTGCTATTTTTATACATAATTCTATTAGTATTTTCCTTACGCTTGTGGCTATGTAAAAATTTGAGTTGGAGTAGTTGGATATTCAGACTCTATTTTTTGCATGGTGAGCTCGAGGATGAGATTTACACGCAACAACTTGATAGGTTTGTGGTTGAGGGGATGTATGATCATGTGTGCTTATTGAAGAGGTCATTGTATGGTCTAAAGCAGTCTCCTAGATAGTGGTATAAATGATTTGATCAGTTTATGCTTGAGCATGGTTTCTCCATGATTGAGTATGATGGATGTGTGTACTTGAAGGAGATGGAGGGTGGCTCTTTTATGTATCTTTTTTTATATGTTGATGACATGCTTGTTGTGGCAAAAGATAATTTTGACAATAATAAGCTTTGGTAATTGTCATAAGAGTCCTATGTGAACAAGGTGCTGGAGACGTTTCATATGATGGATGCCAAGGCGATGATAACTCCATTGGCTACTCGCTTCAAATTTTTTTCTTTGTATTATCCCAAATCCAAAGAGGAAGAGGAATTCATGGTGACTGTTTCATATTTGAATGGTGTTTATTATATCATGTACGTTATAGTGTGTACCCGACCTAATATTGCTTAAGTTGTTAGTGTTATGAGTCGATATAAGGTGAATCCCAATAAGGATCATTGGCAAGAAGTGAATTGGATCCTCTTTTACTTGAAGAGAATGAAATCATCTTGTATTGAGTATGAGAGATTAGCTTATTCGCTGGTTAGATTCGTGGACTCTAATTATGATGGAGACCTTGATAAAAAGAGATTCGCTAATAGATATGTTTTCTGTCTTAGTAGTTTAGCAACTCGTTGGAGGTCTTCCTTGTAGTAGGTGACTACCTTATCTACTATGGAGGCAGAGTATATGGCTATGACAGTGGCTTTTCAAGAAGTCATGTGAATTAGTGGTTTAGTACGAGAGTTAGGGTTTGGTCATGGTGTACCAGTCATTCGAGGTGATAGCCAGAGTGTTATCTATTTAGTGAAGAATTAGAATTCTTTTCATCATTGAACGAAGCACATTGACTTCAGGTATCACTTTATCTAAGGTATTGTTGTAGCAGACAAAGCTATATTGGAGAAAGTGGATACTTTGCATAATCTAGTTGATATGCTAACGAAGCCACTTACCATGGAAATGTTCAAGCATTTCTCAGACTTGATTGGTGTTCATAGGCCATGAAGCCTTTTGTTGGACCAAGGTTTTTTTTTTGTAGATGTCTTTACATGTCATGCATCACAAATACTACATTAAGTTTAAAAATTGTAAAATTCGACTAGGTATTTCCGTCATCACATAATATGATGTTAGTTCCTATAGGTAGTGGAGAAATTTCGGGTTAATTTTTGTGATCTATGAGGAACATGGGGGTCCCATATTCATTAACAAGGATCGTGTTTTTTCACAGATTATTTTGATGTATTTTGGGAGGAAAGTAAACACACACTATATTTGTCTTTTATTTTTGAAAAATATTTTGCCTCGTAGAGTTTTTCCCAGCATAAAAGAGATATCTCCATAGAATTCTCCATTAAAAGAGAGTTGTATATTTATGTAATTGATTGATTGATATCTTCAATCATTCTATATTTACACAAGAGTACGATTAAAGATCTCTATTTTTTAGTCAATTGTCTTATTTTGTGATTAAATCATCAATTGTTCACATTATTTGATTCTGATTTTGTTTTGGATCCATTTAATCCACATTATTCTACAACATGGGTGTAGTTGTTTTCCACAACTTGGTTATATTGTATGAGAAGGCGTGTGTCAGTGCCACTTTGGTCAAGAAGCAAACTTCAATTTTGGGTAAGAAGAAACCTCGTGTGCAAGATTCTAGGGGAACATGTCAGCATCATGGTAACGGAGCTTTGAGTGCTTAGTATTGGACTAGTGGTTAATACTAGGGTCGTCATAATGGTTTATGTAACAGATGTAGTTAGAGAGCAACCCAACACTACCATTGTTATCATTATAGAAGGGAACATCCTATAAGGATTGTATAGGGAATTTGATTTAGTGTCACAATTGTGGTCATCTCAAGCACATGAACTTTGAGTACTACAAAGCACCCTTGTGAAAAAGTTAGAGGTCTCAAGTGTAACCTCCAAGCTTAGTCAACCAACAACAACTAGTTCAACAAGACATAACGTTTGAAGTGATCTTGTTGGCCAATCTAATAGAAGCAAATGATCAAGTGTTAGGTCTTGCTCTTTGTCCTTTCGGTATACAACCTCCTTCTTTTTGGTTGACTTGAATTTGTGGTTTTTATGTTTTGCATTTTTTTTGTGGCATTCTCCTGTTAGTAGGGTTTTCCTTTTTTAAGGGGTCATTTGCTCTCTTGGGTGCCTTTTGGTTCCACATGCACATTTCTCATAATGTAGTGTGAACTTTGAGGACGAAGTCTTTTTTTTTTAACTGGGTGCTTGTAATACCCCAAAATTTTCATAACCATATTTTAGAATGTTTAACCTTTTATCAAAAAAATAACCTTGATAGATTAATTCAGTTACTTTTGTTAACCTATGACATGCAAATCTAGGTAAATTATTTATCTTATTATTTTTATTTAAACCAACCCTAAACCAATAATTTTACCCAATTTATTTTTTTCTTAATTATATACCCTAAATTCGGATAAATTAATATTATCCTGAAAACCTAAAATTAACATAATTTTAATTCTAACTCTAAATCTATTTTCACTTTCCTATTTATTCTTTTCCCTTTTCCTTTTTCTTTCTTTTATCTTTCCTTTTTCTTCTCCTTTCTTTTTTTCTTCCCAAAGCCAGCCCACTTTCAATCCTTTATTTTCTTTCTTCCTACGTTGGCCCAACATTCCTTTGTTTTTTTCTTCTTCATCTTCCCCAAGTCAACCCCCTCTCCTCCCTTTATTTCCTTTCTTCCCGCGCTGGCCCAATTCTCTTCTTCCTTTCTTTTTTTTCCTATGCCCCGACATCCCATCCCTCCTTCCCTTTCTTTCTCTCCCTCACCCATCTTGCCTCCCAAACATGCCCTATTTCTACACGTAGCCTGCCTTTACTATGCACGCCTACACCCCAACATGTCTCCCTTTGCTTTCATTTCCTATTCAACCAGTCCTACCATTGTCTCCCTCTCATACCCATTTCCTCTTCCATTTCTATCTCCAACAACCCACCCTCCAACCTGCATCAACTACCCTATCACTTTCCATCCTCTTTGACCCTATAACCTGCCTCCTTACATTTACGCAACTACCTACTCCCTTCCCCCTCTGCAATTTCCTCCTACCCCATTGCACACCTAAGCCCATCCTTCACCTCTTCTTCTCCTTCTTCTTGTTCTCCTTCTTGTTCTTCTTCTTCTTCTTCTTCTTCTTCTAGCTTTCTTTTTCCTCCCCAACAAGAAGCCAACACTACCACCACCATCCCAACATCCATCGTCAGCCACCTTATCCTTCTTTGTTTCCCTCCTCCCTTCTTACTGTCATATTTTTTCTTCCTCCCTTCCCTGTGGCAATTTCTACCAATCTCTACCCAAGCACCAACTACATCTCCCGCACCCATACCTTGGGCAACAATAGTTTTTGTCATTGCCATCCCCTCCACTCGACACCATTATTTCCTCCACCCCTAAGCCCTCCCTACACAACCGGTCTCCAGCCATAACCACACCATTGCCCAACCACCTCTACCCCTACATTCTGCCCTACATTACGCCACCCTACCGCCACCTCTAACATCCTCCATTCAACCACAACTACTCCTAGCTGAGCCTGCTTGTGGCCACCACAACCACCAGCTCCTCCACCGCACCCCACAGCTACCCCCATCTCCAATTCCTCCCTCTTCTTCCTCTCATTTTCTTCTTCTCCTTTTCCCCTCCTCTACACTTCCATCTTTCCTATAGCCCTGCACCACCGACGTCATAGCCCCTCATCTCTCCTACACCACCAACCCACCCACCCAGCCACTGCCACCTTCACCCCCACTACAATCTCTGCATCGACCGGCCAAAAAAACACCACCCAATCACCATCTCCAACCATCAATCACCCAACCCCCGAACCTCCTATGAGCATGGCTCACATTTCTTATGCAGCGTGAGTTGTGTTTTTGGATTTTAAAATTATTTGGTAATTCTTGATATGTAAGGGTGATTTAGTAATTTTATATTTAATAAATATTTTTAATAAAAATTATTATTTTGTTGATCAAATAGTAATATGGTATTTGTGATATAATTTTTAGGTACAAAAGTTTTATTAGCAGAAATTGATAATTTTTAGAAGGTTACCGATAAACTATGCTTTTGCTGGAAATTAGGTTGTATATATACTCCACTAAAATATTTGGATATCGTACGATAGTACATTAGGGTTTTGACATTTAAATTTTAATAAGCATGATTTGTCACGTATAATTATGTGTTTATTATTGTCATCATGAAAATCGAAAAGGGAAGCATGTTACCCTATGTAAAATATCACGTGTACAAAAGTGTTATTCAAATGGATCTAATGTTGGGAAGAGATTTTGTATGATATGTACATGTGAAAATTTTAGTTTAAGCATGTGTTAGATATAATTGTAGCATGATTGTTAATATTCATGTGCCCTATGGTAATTTGGTTATTTAAGCACGTCATGATATTTAACCTAAATCATAATGTCTAAAATATTCTAATTATTTTAAATATGGGGGTATGTGATTTTATGTTTTAGAAACACATATTTCAGCATGATTGTTACTATTATATGACCAAAGGGTATTTTAGTAATTTTAAGTGTACTATGATGATTATTTAATAAACATGCCTGAGATGTATTATTTATTATTAAGCATGAGCATAGGTATTTTACCATTTTAGAAACACATGTTTCAGCATGATTGCTATTATTATATGGCCTAAGAGTATTTTGGTAATTCCGAGTTTATCATGATGATTATTCTAATAAATATATTTGATATGTACTATTGGTTGTTAAACATAAGAATACGTGTTTTGATATTTTAGAAACACATGTTAGGATTTTACGTGTAAAATTGTGTATAAGGGCAAAATGGTCATTAGCGTATTTGATGATTTAATTGCATGATAAATACTTTAATTATGGTATGTTATCCTTTTTATGACAAGTTGATAAATAAAATGGGATTTTTAATGGAAATGGATGATATTGTGGTAATTTTAGCCTCAGGGGTGTTTTGGTCATTTTTGACCTAATGTGCCTAAGTGTGAATAATTGAGCCTAAGAGGGCCTTAGTAGGTTTCTAATGTTGACATTGGTAACAAACTTAATTATGGTTGCCTCAAAATGTTTGGAAATGAGTAAAAATGGTTAAGTACGATGAATTACATCTATGTGATTAATATGTGGTTCATGATCACCGTAATAAAATACTAATACTTAAAGTGAAAGATATTGAGATTAGGATTGGTGTCTCTTTAAGGGTCTCTATCTTAAAGACGTGGTTTATCCCAAAATTGTTTATGGATTTTGTAGTAGATTTTATGCCTACTTGTGGTTTGGTAGTAGTCTTTGTGCCTAGCTATAGTTTAGTAGTAGACTTTGTAGCTACCTATTTTTTGGTAGTGGCCTTTGTGCCTACTTGTGTTTCGGTAGTGATCTTTGTGCCTACCTATGATGATATGTATTATTGTTGGTTTGTGTTGATGAACCTACCTGTGTTATGAAAGTTCATGGTTTTGATAATGAGAATTGTGACTATGGTTATGAATTGAGAATGATGTTGTTTTCTAGTTATATTGCAAAGAGCATATCTTGAATGTTCCATTGGTAAGTTTCAGTTTATTCTATATGAACAAGCATTGGTAGCATATGATCTTGATGTTATGTGGTTATATGAACGATTATCATATTTCAATTAATGTATGCATAATTAAACTTTCATGTATTATTGTGACATCTCTTTATGTGTTCTATGCAGACTTTTCATATTAGTTTTGCATAATAGGTTGCTTAGTACTTTCATGGGCCCTTGCTTATTCAATGGGTAGTGACGTTTGTAGGTTAGCTTGCAAGATCACTTGGAGGCTATCAGTTGGGTTGAGAGTGTAGGGTTATCCGGTGTTTTTCCTGATATCTTTTGATCCAAAAGATCCTATAATTCTTACTGTCTTTATGTATTTTCTTTCACTGATATTTGGTAACCACTAACACTGGTTTCCATTTGAAATAATGTTAAATTGCTTTAACTCTATCACTACTCTGATTTATAATTGTGTGACAAATTTAAGTGGAACAACATTTTTATCTTTAGCACTTGGTAACAAAGCTGTAGAGGAAACCAGACATGTACCAAGTGTGGCAATAACACCCTACAATTTACTATTTTAGCTTCCACAATGAACTTCTAAAAACTAAAATTTTTAATTCAGAAATCTGGGGTGCTACAAGATGGTATCAGAGATTTTTGTTGTTGAAAATCGTGTTTCGGTTAGAGATTCGGTTCTCACAATCCTAAATATTTTAATTGAAAATCGTTTTACACATGTGATAATGGCCTTCTAGTTTTAGGGTTACTATTCTCAAATCAAATTATTATCATATTTTATCAAACTTAGGTAATTCACAACAACTCCAAATACTTCATATAAATTCCTTAGCATGCTTTAGATGATATAACACCTTATAATTTTATGATTATCATATTTAACCCACATTAACCAAAATGCCCTTATTGATAACAAAACCCTTATTTCATGCAAATCTTATATGTTTGGTAACATTATACCCAAATCCACATTTTTCTCCATAAACCTTATTATACTCATTTCACACTCATCGTTCCACTAATAAACCCATAATACAACCATATTTCACACCGAGGATTTTTCCACATAAAATAACAATGTTGTATAATCTTTACTTACTCAAATTCTATCATATAATATCAAGCGCATTCCATATCATTAATAAACATATATTAGTTCACATAATAACAATGAGATGGCATAACACAAAAGTATTCATAACACTTAGCAATCAAAACCCCCATACTATGACAAGTATCCTTATGAAAATGACTTGGGTCTCTACACACACTACTCTTATTCTACCTCTTTTGGATTATCAGAAAAATCACCAAATAAATCATAATAAAAAACCATTAGGATTAAACCACATAATTAAGGAAATGAAATGGTGCAATAACGGAGGATTAAACTGAGACAAACAACTTTAGGAAAGCTTGCACAAACAAGAGAGGACTAGCAAGGTGGCAACCAAGAGTGGTGGTAGCAATGGCGCAAGTTGTCATTACTATAGGGATGTAATGGTGATGGGGGATGAAACAAGAAAGGGGTGGATGCGGTGAATGTGATTGCAATAAAGGAAAGGAAAAGGAAGGAAGGTGGTTGTGGTGTGCTTGGCCAGATGAAGGAGGGGTGCACCAACTATTTTAACCAATTATTGGGGGTAATTTTCGACAAGAATGGCCAAAGGGGGGCTAGGTTTCTTTGGTGAAAATGGCCAGAGGTAGGGGATAAGAAATGGTGATAACGACATAAGGTAGTGGGGTTGATGTAGTGGTGATAAATGCCAAATGGGGGTTGGGTGTCTTCGGTGTAAATGGACAAAGGTAGGGGATAGGAAATGGTGAGGTTAGCTGGTGGTAGTGGGGGAGAAATGGCAAAGGTTGTCGGTGGTGGTGTTGGTGTCGTGGATGGGCTCTTCGGTGGTGGGTTTTTGGGGCCCTATTTGCGACGATAAGGAGGAAGAAGGTAGTGCTATTTCTACAAAAAAACAAAGGGAGATAAGAGAAGTGGTCAAGGGCATTTACTGCTGGACATTTATATATATATACATGAACATGTATATATGAGAGAGGAGGGGTGTAGTGACCGAAAGAAAATCAATCCTAACCCATGGTTGAAGGGGTTGGGAATTGATAGGCTACTAGGGGTTGGGGATGGCTTAGCAAGTGATAAGGGAGTGATGAGGTGTGCCAGGCATTATATGTGGACAATATTTCACATAAGAAGAAAGGGGGAAATAAAAAGGAGAGGGAGAAAGTCAGGCGAAGGAAAAAAAGAGAGAAGGAAGAGGAAAAGAAAAAGGAGAATTAATAGGTTTGTTTTTTTAATTAGCTTAAGGTTTATATAATCTAGGTTAGGATATTCAAATAGATTGATTAAACGATCATCCAGGATTAGGTTCAGGTTAGAAAATATATTAATAACCCGAAATAAAAATTAGGGTTATGCTAAGATGTCAAATTTGGGAGTTGTAAGAGAGAAAAATAAAATTTTCAATGTCAGAATTAGATTAAGATATTAATCACTCGGAGTTAGGTTTAGTTAAATTTCAATGTATTACAACATGTCCAAGAAAAGCCACTTGTTCTAGCAAAAACTCACACTTTAAAAGTTTGGCATACAACTAGTGTGACCTTAACAATATCAAAGTATGCCTTAGATGTTGTTTGTACTTTTCTCAATCGCTGAAGTAGATGAGGATGTCATTGATGAATACCATGACAAACTTACCCACGAATGGTCAAAAAATCTAGTTCATGAGTCCGAAAGGTATTATTGTAAACTCATAATGGCTATATCTTGTCCAAAATGTAGTATTTCGGATGTCATGCTCTATTATCCTCAATTGATGGTAGCCTAACCAATGATTAATATTGGATAATATATTAGATCCCTTGAGTTGGTCGAACAAGTCATCAATCCTTGGTGATTTACCATAACCTGATTCAACCCTCAATAATCAATGTACAATCTCACGCTCCCATCCTTTTTCTTCACAAACAGGACTGGTGCTACCCACAGTGATATACCTTATCTGATATAGCCCTTCCCTAATAACTTTTCTAACCAAGACTTAAGCTCTTTCATCTCTACAAGTTTCATACGGTATGGAGCTTTAGATATTATTTTCGTCCCTGATAATACATCCATGATAAACTTGATATCTTGAATAGGTGACATTCCCGGAGTCACCTCAGGGAATAAATCGAGATACTTGCAAATCACTGTGATTTGCTATATCGGCATCTCAACTACCTCGATATCTTGAACATTGCACAAGAAGAGCAAATATCCTTTACAAATGAGGTTTCTCATCACTATTTCCAACACAATATTTATAGAGGGGTTAAGTTCAAACTTCTGATACAAGATCCTGACACCTTTTCGTCTTTATAGAACCACACCTTCTTGCGCGTAATCTATCAATGCCCGGTACTTCCCCAACATATCTATTTTGAAAATTACATCGAAGTTACTTAGTTCAAGATCCATGAGATCTAAGGGAAATTATACTCCCCCAACTATCAAGGTCATCCCTTTATAGAACCTAGAGCATGCAATCCTATCCCCCGAGGGTAACACAACAAAAATAGAAACACTACTTAAAGGAGACAAGACATATCTAACTATGAATGTGAATGACACAAAAGAATGTAATGCACCAAATTTAAATAATACACATGCTGGAAAGGTAGAGATAGTAAGCATACCAGTCACCACACCGGCTTAGGACTTTGCCTCTGACTAGTTGATCATGTTCAAGCATCCTCTTGAAGGAATTCCTACAGCACTAGTTGATCCTTGACCTTATTGAAAGGTACTGGGCTTTTGACTTCTAGCTTAACTACCTGGACTGGCAACACTAGATAGTGATGGGGGAACCCTCAAAATATATGGTTATGGTTGGCAAATAGATACGGTACTCTAAGCTCGAGTTTGACCTCTCTGAACACTATGACCTTCCATATGACACTTATAGGCTCTGTGTTTGACAATACCACGCCTATGGCAAGTCACCTTGTTTCCTTCACAATCTACTCCTCGGTGATATGCTTTGCAATACTTATAGTGGTAGTACCTATCCTCGACATGTCCCCCAAAATGACCTCTAACTTGGTGTGCTGACCCCATACTCTCATCATACTTAGATGGCATGCTTTCGATAGAATAGGTCTTATTCCTATCACCAGGATGCTGATGACTCTCAAACTTCCTCTTGCCTCCAACTAGGCACTCCAGACTTGGATGACTAGATAAGCCTCCAAAGCCTTCTTATACATTCCCACCCTGTCTGGTGGAGTAACTCTCTCTAATAGCTCTTGGTATCTAATTCCCAGTCCAATCTCGAAACGGTGTTCCTATATCACCTCATTAATCTCTAGCTCTAGAGAAAACGGGACCAAGTCCATGACTCTTATGTAGTACTCCTTTGTCATCATGCCTCCCTACCGAAAGCCATGAACTTGTCATACTTCTTCATATGGAGGTGAGTGGGGTAGAAATGTGCACAGAGCACCTTAAGGAAAGGTCCCTATTCCATAGGCTCTCCACCTCTATGCTGAATGCTCCTCCACCTAGCATCTGCTCTTTCCCTCAAATAGTATACCACCACGTCAACCCTTTTGTCCAAAGGGTAACCACTTGTGGTGAAGTTCCTCACCATATCCCTAACCCATATTTCCATAATGTCAAGGTCCTCATGACCCTCAAATATTGGTGGGTGAACATCTCCAAACCCAAGCCCAACACCAGACCGACCTACTACTAACCATCCCTGAAAACCTGCACATAGCCCACTACTCGTGGGCTTGTGTAAGTAATTGAGCAAATGGGCACATCAGTATGCTTTATACTAAATAAGCCAAGTTACTTCTTCAATGGAAGTCACAAGCACACAAGATTCTTGCATATAATCATAATCATACTAACATATTTCATGTCTATATAAATAGAATACATGCTCTATGATGGTGATTTCATACATAAGAAACTTATACCATACGCGGCTCATCATGTTTAGCAGCATAACACAATATCGTAGATTATTACACGCAGTCTACTAAGAAGATTGTCCTTATATCATTAAGACTTCATTCATCCATTCACATAATTCCACCTTATTCCAATTTTCCACTTTCCTAATCCATTAGGTCATTTATATACACACACACACACACACACACACACACACACACACACACACATATATATATATAAAAGATATTATTTCTATTACCATTAATTTTTTCTTTTTTTTTTCTCTTTAACAACATTATTATTTCTAATTTATTATTAAAATAGTTATTCAAATTCTTATTGAAATACTTATTCAAATTATTATCCAAATACTCATTCCAATTATTATCCAAATACTTGTTCCAATTATTATCAAGCGATGGATTGTGTACCACCACATGTTCTCACATACCATGGAAGTTTATCCAAACCAAAGAAAATAAATTCTAAACAAAAGCCAAGTAACCATCCATGAACATAAGTATAGGCTAAATCCAAAAGCCACCTAGGTAATCAGACCCTTTAGTTTGATCCCCCTAGTACATCATCAATGTCTAGAGTAGATAAGGAACTAGGATCTATTAGGATTATGCCTGAAGGCAAAGTCTGAAGGCACCCATAAATGCTCAAAGTCAGACTAACCCCCGGTGGCTTATAGAGGATTGTGTAACCCATACCCATACACAACTCTTTCATCTTTCGCTTTAAGCGATTAGTACGTTATTCTCGATGCTACGTGATTGTACAAGGCCAATACAGTATGCAAGCAAAACATTCACATATTCCATCTTAATCATTACCATCCCCCAACCATGTGTAGGATTTCTATTAATGATTACTCAATATTAACAAAATCCCTTAGATTAATATATTTCAGACCAAAGTTCATATTATATTACCCCTTTAAAGCCACCGAATACTGATTTGAGTTTACCCATTAAGGATTTTACAATACCCATTGAATATGCCATGAATCATAATCCATTTAATCCATCCATTAGGTTGTTAATCCATGTCAACATATGTATTTCACTTATTAAATAGTTATATAACAGTGTTAGGCATAGTCTCAAAGCATATCCAAGATAAAAAGATCAAAATAACACAATCTAGAAAAACCAGTTGGTTGGTTTGGACTAACTAATTAATTGGTTTTACTAACCAATCGATCGATTTGACTCGGTTAGACCTAGGGTTCCCCCAAACTAATTGATCGATTTACTCAAACCAATCAATTATTCAGAGACCAGTCAATCGGTTATGCTAAACTAGTCGGTGGGTTTAAGTAGAGAGCAAATCAAAGTCATTGTAGACCTTTTGGTAAATTGGTTTGGGCCTACCAAACTACTTTTCTAAGGATTAGTCGATCAATTTAGCCAAAAAAAGTCGACCGGTTTGCCCCAGACAACACAAAATTAACATTTTTCATGTAAATTATGCTAAAAAAAATCCTATCACATCCAAATCAAAGCATATCATAGCATCATACCTAATACTTCATTAGTTCATAAACTAAAACATACTTCACAATTAATCAAATCAACCTAAAATCCCTAAAATTGTGCCTTTTTATCAGGATTCATAAATTAATCAACATGCATCAATCTAAAACCAAATTCTCATGTAACCTTATATAATTAGGACTTTAAGGAATACATCACATCACATGATTAACTAGGTTATATTTTAGAAGTAATAATAACTTAATGCAAGGAAAACTCTTCCATAGATATAAAAACTCAACCTGGAAGATTTTCAATTTCCAAACCAAACCTAAGAGGAAAACAAATAGAATATGTGTGGAAAGAGAGACTCAACTTCTTCCTAAATCTAACCCTCCCTTGCTTAAAGATAAATAATAATAAAAAGGAGCTAGAGAAAGGATTAGAAGAGTGGAAAGGAATCGAAACTAAGCTCAAATTGGAGAGAAGAGAACATAAGGTTAGAGAGCTAGAATATTTTGGTGGTTGAAAGAAAAATAAATGGAAGGATGATTAGGGCTATGTATAGCCAACAAATCAATACAAAAATGAGTATGGTTAGGCACATATTGAAAGACCCTAATTTCTACCATTTAAATTTGAGTTGAATGGGTGTATTTTGTCAAAGATAGGTTGACCTCCCATATAGATTTGAAATGGTGATTTATGGAAAGATGCTGGTCGAATTTGCCCGAAAATGACAAACACAAGAGAGGAAATGAATGATGAATGTGGAATGAATCTCCTAGCTAAGCAGAGATAGGTCTGGGAATCAAAATAATGATTTTAGAAGTGTGTAGAGGAGAGAGGGGGAAGAAGACAATCCTAAGGTCATCCTCTCCCTCAATTTTCCAAATCGAACCCGTGAATCAGTTGAGGCAAAAGCTCGAGCCAAATGCATGATATGAAAGGTTAAGAATATGTAAGGAATAGCTTGGAACGGGATTATCAAGGTTCCATTATGGTATAAAAAAATTTTCCAGAAAAATAGAGTTCCAAAAATGTACTCAACTCGACAAATCAGTCGATCAATTTAACCTACCAGTCAACTGATCTACTGACTATTTGATTGGTTCCCCAAACTAGTCGATCGATTCAGTCAAGCAAAACCCTTTAGTTGAAATGTTGAACCAATCAATCAATTTATGAAACTAGTCGATCAGTTTACCTAAAAACTCATTTTATTCTATTTTTAAAACTTATTCAAATTCAATTTTTTTTCTCAAACTCAATTATAGTTCCAAATCAAAATCAAACATTATAAAATCTTAATAAATACTATAACTTCTCATTCAACCAACTTCACATAAAGATGGGGTATTACAATAATCCTTCATAAAACATCCCCTCGATGCTTGGTTAATAAGCTTCATTATGTTATAAAGGAATGGGTGTGAGCATTATGTGGTCTTAGTGATATTTATTTATCATCTTTTGGTCCTCGCATGCATATTTTAATATCTTATACAGTGTCCTATTGTGATTTTCTGTATGTGTTCCATGTGAGGTTTTTTATGTTGGTTTTGTATAATGAGTTACTCAATACCATTGTATTCAAATGGACAGTAGTTTATGCAGGTTAGTTTATGAGATTAATTTAAATGCTAGTATCGTAGGTTTAGAGTTAGGACTATCAAATGTTCTACTTGATACCTTTTATTCGGATTTTCTTGGACTCTTATCTCCTTCGATATTTCTTTTCTTTTAAATTTGTAAATGGTGAACGTTGTATTATCATAATAATATTAATTTGTTTTTTATTTTCTTTGTTTCGGTTTTTATAGTTGTGTTATTAATTTAAGCGTAATAATGTTTTAAACTTAAAACTAGGGAGGATAATGGTAGAGGAAACGAGACTTGTACCAAATTTGCCTGTACCATCCAACGTTTTTAATATTTTAACTTTTGTATTTAGACAAAAAATTAGGTCCTAAAAATGAAGACGTTATAAAAATAATTAATTTAACTCATCTTTTTTTATTTTTGGTTTTATAAAAGAAGTCATTCACTTACGAACTTGAATTTTATTCTTCTCTCACACACAAAAGAAGAAGAAGAAGATAAAAATGACGTTTCCTCCTACTTTCTTATTTTGTAGCAAATAAGTCTGCAGGAAGGTGTGTAGTCCCACGGCTAGCGGCATTATGGTGAGTATGAATAAATGAAGACGAAGTAGTGAGCCTATTGACCATTCCCTCAATCGCGTTTTGGTCGATAATCGAGGGAAAATCGGTGTTAAAAGTCTCTGCGAGAAATAAGGGAAACTGGAGGGGGGGGGTAGTTGGTAGGGACAGATGGAGGAAAGAGCAGATTTGTAAGAGAATGGTAATATGATCCGTACATTTTTTATATTCAGAGCATCTTATTCCGCGTGGTTGGAAAATATCTGATCGGTTGAATGTGGTCCGTCAAATTTAATTTTAATTTTTAATTTTTAATTTTTAAATCGATAATTCATGTTATCCAGAAGAAAATAGATGACGTACACTTGGCGGCTTGGTTTCGCGGTCTGCGGACGGCGGTGCACGTATTTCTCCCCGTCTTTACTTTTCCTTTTGCCTGCATGCACAGTTCCTTTGCATCGATCTCGAGCCTTCACGGGTCCTTCCTCGTGCGTGTCAGAGTGTGGGTGTGGGTGGGTGGGCGGAGCCAGCACCGAGGTAATTCACGATGGCACACAGTGGCACACCGGTGTACTAGGGGTGGTGCATGTTACTCCTTTGGAGTGAGTTCATGTTAACCTACACCTGATAGTTACTCAACTATTATTATTATTATTATCTGTTTGTCTAACGAAAATATCTTATCATTAGATATTTATCAAGACTTAAATATATTATTTAAAATAATATATATTAATTATATAAAAACATATAATTAAATAAGTATCAAGTGTCCACAGACACTAGTCATAGACTTTGAATTGTATTCTTATTTATTTATGTTGGGCTGGGTAAAAATAATACTCATGCAAAGGCTTATCTTCTACACAGGACAGGACGAAGACTAACAGGTGGAGTAGCCAGTAGTATAATAGTAGTTATTTTCTTTCTTACAATATTTTTATCGACATGACCGAAGACTAATTGAATAATAATAGCATTGGAGTCTACTCGACACCTTGTCCTATTAGGTTATGGATTAGTGACTGATTTGGTGGAGTCATATCTTTTTAGCAAGTTGCCCCACCCTCTTCCCCTCCTCCCCGGGTTTTACTGCTTCTCCTTTTTTTTTTCCCCCCACCGCACTGAGCCACTGACCAACAAAATCGGGTGAAAGTGAATGCAGTGCACCATATAATAACTTTGCTACGCAACCCCGTCAATTCCAAAGTTACTTTCTACCTGGAGTAAGGCCTGTTTTTTCGCCTTATTTTTTGATCAGATAGGATCATATCCGCACCAAATATATTATATTATATTATATTATATTATGGTAGTAGTAGCAACAATTATTATTATATAATCATACACAATAACATTTATAGTAATAGTTACATACATTGATATTTATAATGATATTTTATTATAAAAAAATTGTTATAATACTTTTCATAATAATTATAATCATTACTATGTTTATTAAATTAAAATTATATATTATAATTATATTACAAAAAGAAAGTCACGAAATCCTAAGACTTCTTTATAGAGTACTCGAAGACACGCTAATTTTATTTTTCTCCTTTTTCCATTGCATGCCATGTATTTGTAAAAAATTTAAGGGACATGTGAATATTTAAGGGAACTATCCTTCAAGATTCGTAACTAACTCTTTAATAGCTCAATGAAAATATTCTTCAACAAGGATATCTATATTTTTTTGGTAAAAACAAGAAGCCTTAAATAGTTTCAAAATAGAGGATGTTCAATGCACACTATAAAAGATTGGACAATGCTCCCAAAGCTAAACACCCTACGATGGAAGTAATATCACTTTTGGAGACACCCGAAGGCAAAATCATTAGAGTTGGTAGCACATCTATCGATAACTTTAAATATATTATATATGATGTTTATTTGGCTAGTGTCCTTAAGCATAACTTCATTAATGGGCACTAGACAACTATGTGGTAAAGGGTTTCTAGTTAAGTTTTGTTATTCACATTACATGATTTCAAATGGGATAGATAAATTCATATTATTGATGTGTCCACACATTAACAATATTTATATGCTTGATGTGGAATTAAATGAATTGTGTAATATGTGCCTAAGTGCCATCTATAATGATATATGGTTATGACATAAATGCAACACACACGGTAGTATGAACTTATTAAATGAACTTGTGAGGAAAGAACCAGTATGTGGTTTTTCTAAAAGATCGATTATGTGATGCATGCCAATAATGAAAACAAAATAAGGTCACTTTCAAACCCAAAAATATTATAACCACATCTAAACCACTTAAGTTTTTGCATATGGACTTATTCGAGTCTACTATAACCTGTAGTATGGGTGGTCATAGATATACATTAGTTATTGTAGATGATTACTCCTAGTGCACATGAAAAGTATTCCTTCCCACCATACAATGAAATATTAATACCATAATTGAATATTAACCAAAATTTTATGATTTCTAGGTCAACCGAGACCCAAAATTCCTAAAATACAGCCATTTTAAAACATCACATATTTATCGTCACGATATCAGTAAAATGTTGGGTATCAACTGATATTTTACTGATATTTTTCAATACTTGTTGTGAAAAAAGAATTACAAAATTATGTCATGATAACCGCGAAATATAAAATATCGTTCGCAATATTCCGATACTACAACACCATGATCACAATCGCGACCGTGACTACGGTTTTATTGATTGCTTTCCACTAAAGATGGTGATTTTTATGTTTTTCTTGTGCTTTCCGTGAGGGTACAAGCAGATAAAAGGATAATGATCAATGTTATTAAGAGTGATCACTATAGGGATTTTGAGAGTGCCGCCTTCATGGACTTTTATGAGTAAAATGACATCTCTCACAACTTCTCGACTCAAATAACACTATACCAAAATGGTGTAGTAGAGTGGAAGAATATAACATTAGACAAAGTTGCAAGCACAATGACATGTGACTCTTAGCTTTCTAAGTATTTAAAGGGGTGCTTAAATGGGTTACCACATTTTAACCCAACTCATAATAGCTTAACCCATGCAACCCATGGTCCAATCCATAGTGGGTTAAAGTAAATGATTAACTATTCTTTACTCAACCCATTATAATCCATAGATTACACGGGTTGATCGTGGATTACTATAGATTAATATGTACACAAACAACTTATCACCACCTCTACCACCACCATTAATACCACTCTTTCCATCACTGTCACCACCGCCGCCACCACCACTACCACCGTCGACCCCATTTTTTTTTTTCATTTTCACCTTTTCTTTTATTGATTCATCACCTCCTCTGCCATTTTTTTTCAAATGCACGTTTTGTATCCATATATGTTTAATGCAACCTAATATTTATAGCAAGCTAGCCATTATATGTTACAAAGGCTTTCATTATACGTCAACAAATCCCCAATTTACGTTTTGTTGCCACAAAAAAGGTAACAAACATAAGGGAGGGAGGGAGGGAGGGATAGAGATTGTATTTCTATGCATACTATCCTTTGAGAAAGTTGTAAATCAGATAATTTCACTAACTTCGTATAAATGTCAATATAGAGAGAATCATCAAATACCAAGAAAAATGAAGGAAAAAAGTAGATAGTTCTCAATCTAGGTTGTTGAATCAATTATATCCCATTTTACACATTCCTTTTACGAATCATCCCCTTTGTTATCATTCTTTTTATTGATAGCTACATTTATAAGGACAAAAAATAAGGGATAACTGACTATGATTAGAACTTATTTTACAATAAGCTAGTTTAGATAAGACACACCATGGACATCAAGATGTCAGGCAACAACCACCCAATAACTTTGTACTCTCTTATAGAACCCACCATACCTGAAACATTTAAAGGATAAAAAATATATATTCATGAAACAAATAAGCTAAATAATTATCATTCATTAAATGTAACACCTAAGAAGTGATAATTGAAATGATAAGCACGTGCACTCGGTACTTTTACCTAATAAGTATTTGAGAATCATCAACCATTATGCCAATAACCTAGTAAATCATGTTGTGGAACATGGCATCTAACAAACCACAACTAAAATACAAGAATAATATACCAACATATGCAACACCAAAGAGGAAATGGCTATGTAGCTCTATAGAAACGTACTTTTTATACTCACATATAGTATAAACTCAAAATTAATTTCGTTGACTTTGTATTAAAAAAATACCTAGTATTCATATTATGAATTTTTTTTTAAATTAACTCAAGTAGGACTTGAAGAGAAACCGAGGCAAAACCAGAGAGGAATTAAGCTTGTCTCCGTTACTACTCATTGCAAGATGAGCTCCTACAATCTCAGCCACTTCACCTCCTAAATAATCAATATTAATCACGCTCTATTGTAACTTCAACAAAAAATATCAATAGTGGATCTTAATTCTTATTCACTAAGAGTTGTAGTATGGAACAAACTACTTCAATGTTTTAATCAGACATGAACATCACAATAAGTGGCCACTCTCTAAAAACAATAGTGAAGTTATGAGAGGAGTACTTTCTCATCAATTAGCTTACACAAATTCATAGCAACATATCCCTAGTTTTTTGGATATGTAGTTAAACACTTCAATGCATAGAGAAAGATCCATTCCATCTAAGACTTTACAATTGATTTTAGACCATAAATCAAAATAATAATAAAAAACTAGAAAAGTTGATATAATTCTCTAGACCAAGTTGATGATAGTACGATGAGATATTTACCTTCTTGGTTAGCTTTTCATGAACTTAAAGATCCAAAATGCAAGTCATAAGCTAATCCTAAAATAGAAAAACTAACACAAAAGTAATAAAAGGAAAAACATAAAACATTATTTTTTTAAATTATTTATTAGAAAAAATTAGTTGTTTAAATATTACTATAAACACATACCCATTTCTAAAACCTAAAGTGCCTCTAAAAGTTTTTCAATTTCAGTTGCAATTGAGGATGATCTAAGACATTCTTGACCAAAAAAAAAGAGCTTTCACAATATTTGGAGTTAAGTAACTCCTAAAAGGGTTGAGTACTCGACCACTGATGGAAAATACACTCTCTAAACCAACGGTAGATATATTAATAGGCGATATTTTGTTAGACATAATAGATAGCATATGATAGTAATATTCAAATAAAGATTGATCTTCTTTAATACTATCATCCAAATACCACTATAACTCTTTTTTTTTTGCTTCTCCAAATCTTGCAAATAAAGTTTCCTATCTTATTTACTTTTGAATATTACTTACTCCATATAAGGAATGCCACGTATATCCACACTTTGTAGGACTTGAGGCATAGAACTAGGAGAAGCACTAAACAAACCCAATGATAATGTAGAAGAAGAAGAATAATAATCAAACAAATATTATAAAGTATTCTCCACTTTCTTCATCAACCTTACAACCTTTACCTTATTTTCATCCTTATAAAACCTATTGAAATGAAATTGCAAATATATTAATTTATAGTAAGGATTTAAGACTATTGCAACAAAAAACATAACACTCACCTTCTCCAAGTTACAATATTTCTCAAAATTTTGTTTCATAGTCAATGTCATTCTTGAAATGTTGGATTTTGAATAGAATGTCACTTTATTAATATGGACATAATAGTTTCCACCTCTTTAAAAAGAATGTTAGAGGTGATATACTTAGACCTTGAAATGTGCTTTGTTACAAGATAAAAATTTTCAAATATTTATGTAATAACTTGAAAACATTCCAACCCAAGTCCCTTAGAAAACCTTAATTTATATCTTCATAAGACATTGAATCAATAACCTTTTGGTTTTCAATGGCACCTTCTATCATCTAGACACAAATCCTTCTTTAACAGAAAATTTTCTCTTATAACACTTTTTGAACCGTCATAAATGAGAAGGAAAACTCCTAACATACTTCACACATTCATGAATATTGGAAACTAATTCCCATATCATGTGAACTCCATTCTTTACCATGACATTCAAAACATTTACATTTCACTTCACATGCAAAAAAAACACACACACACACACATCAAAATGCAATGAATTTATTCCATGAAGTCTTTATTTCAAATGGTGAATAATAGTATCATTAGAACTAACAGTATCCATGGTTAATGTATATATTCTATCTAAACCCCAAGATAACAAACAATCATCAAATACTTTGGAAATATTTCCCCCACAATGTTGGGTAGGAAACACAAAAATGAATGACCTTATTATGTAATCTCCACCTCGTATCAATCAAATGCACCTTTAAACACACATACCAAAGGCTTTGAATAGGCATACAAATCTATACTCCTACACACTTGATATGACACTTGTTGAAGAGCTAACTTTAAATTCTCTTTCTCATCGTTATAAATTTGGATGCAATCCTTAGTTACTGTTGCTCTTGAAACCATATAAAATCTAGGTTTCAAACATTTATAAAACCTCCTAAAACCCTACTTTAAAAAAAACAAAAAGGAAACTCATCAACTATTGTTAGCTCTTTATTACATAATTATTGATCAAATTTCCAAATTTTCATATCAATTATCAAATTATGCCTCACATGATTAATATTCCCCAATTTAGTTTATTATATGGATACAATTCACATTTATCCCGAAATCTAGTCAATGTGATTTTTACATGTTTTTTTATTTATAATCTTGTTTACAACACGTTTATTGCATCGATGTGCTCATATTATACCCGCCTTGCGTGAGTATGTAAAATGCTCCAAAACAACCAAGGTAGACTTATAAGACCAATTAACTAAGATTAATTTTTTAGACATTGTAAATATCCTCTTAAATATACATAATAATAATAATAATAATAATAATAATAATAATAATAATAAATAAATAATATAACTATTCAATTTGTAGGACACAAACATAAAAACCTACCATATAAAACTAGTACACTCTTTTTTCATTTTTCTTTGACATCTTCCTCAACATATTGTAGTATTTCACATGAAGTTCTCTTTGCTTTTTCTTGTAGATTTTGAATCTACTCAAAGCTTATGTTGTCATTCAACACACACCACTAATATATGTCTTCCTTAGGATAGATCATGAAACCTTAATACTTAAATGTGAACCTATTACACCAGTACCATCATCTTTCCCAATCATGAGCATAACAACAAAAAAAATTCTCTAAATCTCCCCTTAAACTTCTTATAATAAAGTTGGCAAACAAAATCCGATTTGCTCAAGTTAATGAAAATTAAATCAACCAAAAATTCAATTTCCTCATTATCCAATTAGAACTTAAATTCTAAATTTCATCATTAAGATAATATCTTATGCATGGCTCATATATAACCTTTAATTTTTTATACTGTGAGAAAATTAAAAAAAATTAATACTTATACTTATGTCACTTATTAGCGCACGAAAGAATCAATGAATTAGGCAACTAGTTCTATGAAGTGCTTAAATAATGTAGTGGACTAGCAGTATTAATTAACATATTTCACATGAAAATGGTGAAAGTGTTTAAGCCATAAGGTAATGGTAGTCATAATAGGTGGAGCAATGTCGAGTGTCGAACACAAAGGCATAAACTATAAATGTTGAAAAGTAAATAGTATAATAAAAAATTATCAAGTTTTGACTCTTCATGATGAGGGTAATGGTAGATAAGAAATCAAGATAATAAGATAAAGAATGATGAGAGAGAGAGAGAGAGTATTGGGAAACATTGAAGTTCGAAAATAATGAAAGAGTATTAAAAGTTTAAGAGAAAGATACTTTAGTAATAAAAATTTGGGAGAGCCCATGGAAACTCAGACTTGAATGACAAAATTTGTCCAAAATGATAATTAACTAAATCCAAGGTAACCCATGGTTCAACCCTTATTAACCCACTATGAATTATTTTTCTCATGGATCAAACCTATGCTAAGCCAAATAGCTTCCTGACCCAACCCACCTAAGTTACTAAGTTAATGGCATGGGTTGGGCTCTTTATGCCATGAAAATCCCAACCCATTGTACACTCCTAAATATTTCTGAGTTGAAGTCACCCCAATTGCAAATTACATGATAAAATGGGTGCTCATCATGGGTCGGGTTCTTTATGCCATGGAAAGACAACCAATTGTACACTCCTAAGTATTTCCAAGCCGAAGCCATCCCCATTGCAAATTACATGATGAAATTGGTGCTCATCCATGCAATACTCGATAAGATCCTATGTAAACTTTATAAGGGTAAAAAAAATGCAAGATACTTCCACATATTAGGCTACAAATACTTTGTCCTAAACAATGAAAAAAATAATTTAGGTATTTTTAACTATAAAAAGAATGAAGGCATCTTCAGTGGCTATTATTTACATAGTAAGTATTAGTGAATGTTCAAGAAATAAACAATGTTAGTTGAAGAATCCATTCCTACTGCTTTTGATGAGTCTTGTTCAAGTGTGAAAGGTAGTCGAGAATGAGACATAAGTCCTCCCATATAAATAGATAGCTTGTTAGAGGAAAATGAGTCAAATATAAAGGAGCACTAAGAAGAAGAATAAAATGGTCCTCAAATTTCTCAACAAAAGGATGATCAAATAGAAGTTCTTCTAAGAGCTTGGAAATATGTGTATGGACATCCTGTGGTTAGAAACAAATCCCTGATTTATTGCTAAAGGTTATAACAAAGATGAAGGCATCAATTTCAAAGAAACATTTTCACCCATAGCTATACTTGAAGCTATACACATATTAATTGAATTTTTATCCTCCATATTATATATATATATATATATATATATATATATATATATATATATATATATATATATATATATATATATCAAATGGATGTTAGGAATGCATTTTAAAATGGTTTTTTTGAAGGATGAAGTTAATGTTAAACAACCTCCATACTTTAAGGATGAATCTAAGATAAACCACATCTTTAAGTTGAAAAATGCACACTGTGGCCTAAAACAAGCTCCTAGAGTTTGGTATGAGTGTCTTAGTAAGTTTTTAATTAACAATGTATTTGAAAGAGGAAAAATTGATATAACCTTTCTTATTTAGAAAATAAGATATATTTATGATTTGTTCAAATTTATGTTGATGACATCATTTTTGGGTCTATTAACAAGTCCTTGTGTAAGGATTTCTCTAACATGATGTATAGTGAATTTAAAATGAGCATGATAGGGGGATTTTACTTACTTCCTTGGAATTCAAGTCAAATGATCAAAGGAGATAATATTTTTCTTCCAAAAAATTTACACCAAGGAGTTTCTTAAGAGTTATGGATGAATGAGAGCAAGCCATATAGTACCCCTATGGCCGAACCAACAAAGCTTGACATGGATGAAATAGGTAAGTAAGTTGATCAAAAATGATATTGAGATATGATTAAATCACTTTTTCAACTTGCCACATCTAGAATCAATATCATTTTTAACATATATTGATGTTCTTGTTTTCAATTTAATCCCAATATATCCTATTTAACTACAACTAAGATGATCTTTAGGTATCTATAGGGAATGTATAACCTAGAGTTGAATTACCCTAGATACTCCACTCTAGACCTTATAATATATTTAAATAAAATTTTTTGGGATATTCAGAATGAGTACTTTGAGGACTTGAGAATCTATATGTGATGCGCTAGTTAACATAGTAAGAAATAGTATAGTGAAACATTATATATGATGAAATCAAAACACATAGCCACTAGAGCATGTTAAGCTTAATTATTTTGGTTGGAATATTAATTAAGCGATTATGTCTTAAAATTGATTACAAAATGCCCATAATATGTGATAACTAGTGTAATGTGCCTCACTCATAATCCCATTCAATACTCTAAGTCTAAGCATAGTGAGATAAAACATCACTTTATTGGAAACTATGTTGAGAAATGGGATGTGATTGTGGAATTTGTTGATACATTGCATCAATGGGGGGCATATTTGAAAAACCACTTAATAAGGAAATATTCAAAATTATTAGGTAAAAACATGGGATAACATTTATTTAAGTTATTCTTACTCTCTAATATATGAATTCATGTGGTTTTGATACTCATTGATATGTTGAATGAATGCTAATATGGCCATAATATTATAAATCCATGTTTATATGGCAATTATATGTGCTTAATTGAATTATTATTAGTATTTAATGAGTTAAACATGATTTGATAAATTTACATGCACTAGCTAATAGGTATGCACACTAACTAGTTAATTGGTAACCCTATGGGGAAGTATTTATTTTTTGATTAATGGCCATCACCAAAAAAATTGTTTTTTCAATACCATTTGACTAATTTAGACATATTTAAATGTCACTTAATTAACCTAGGCAACCATCCAACCTCTATATATTCTTTTTCTCTTGTTGATAATCTCTCTTCCCCCTTCCCTTACTCTTTTCAATTTCTCTCTCATTCCCTTACTAGGTTACACCAAATCACCTCCATACCACTCATTATAGATCACTATTTTAGTTGGAAATAAAGATTTTGGCTAAAAATCAAGTTTTGGGGAAAATTAAATATGAAAGCATTTCGAGCATCATTCATTGATTAGGTTTATATTATAGTACTATTAAGAGTTATTTGGATTTTATTTCTATTTATTAGTACATTGGCTCACATTATATTTGATTAAAAACCGTAATTCATTCTTAAAATTTTGTTTCCTCTCATCCCATCCATGTATCCTTATACTTGGTAGGGTTTTAGGGTTTGATTGATCATTCATTTCTTTGATCTATATTATGCTAGTTTTTGAACAATGATGTGTCCAAAATGTTATGATTCAAAAAATAATATGGATAAGGAATTATCCCAAAAGGGATAGACATTATCCTCCTCCTTTTCCTTCTATGCCCACTCCTTCTTGGGCCATGCTTTCCATTACTGTTATTGCTTATTTTAGCAACATTACTTTAGAGTCCCTATACAACTTTATATTATTCTATAAATCTAATAGGTAAGGAAAATGGTCTTCTACCTTTCATGGTAAATCCATTATCCCTAGGGAAGTGTATCATTATCACAAAGAGTGCTAAGAGGTACATGTTCCCTTATATTGACACTCTTGTCCATTACCAACTCATTCCCCAACTCAATTTGCAAGATGATTACTTCCTTGACCTTATGTACCTTTTCTATGCGAACGTTTCTATATCATCTTTATATAACACTTTGGACTCTAGTTCTATGGTTCCCAACAGACTCATAGAGTATACTCTATATATAGGATTTTGGGGATCAATGAGTTTGAGAATGACCACCTTTGTAGGAGCGAGAGCTATGCATAATGGATTTGAGTTCAATAGACAGTAGATAATGTATAATATTCCACGCTTAAGAGTTATATAGTAGTCGAGGGTGTTCCATATTTAACTTCTATACCATTCTTTTCATAATAGACTACTCCACTTATTCTCCTATACTATGCTCTTTCTTAGGCATGGTTATGGTGCTAACAACACCCTCAATTATCTACTTGGGAAGAACTACCTCAACTTGGTGTCGGGAAAAAGACACTCGCAAGCTAACCATAAAGGGAGGTTTAGATGCGCCAAAGTAGCTACCTTTAACTCCTTATGTTGTCTCTCCATCAAAGGATTCTTAGGGAACTCAAGGTCCTTCCACAAATCCAATATCCACATTTGCATCATTTACTTCAGCTATTCAAACCACTACTCCTAGTACTTTGGAGGGATGAACCATAATGTAGGACCTCCAAAACTTGCTAGTCAAAGGTTTGTAAATGATTGAGCATAATTTCATATTGATTAACAAAAATCTATCTAAGCATAGGGTTAATATCAAAAATATAAATTAGACTCTTAGGTCTATACATCATTTTGGTATAGATAAGACTATCATTGCTAAGACACATTCAAATTCTTTATCCCTCACTAAGATTATTGTTCCTACTAGTATTACAAGTGGTTTAGGTGATACTGGTGCTAATGATGTCAGTGATGCTCTTATGGATAAGGATAATAATGCAATATATGAGGGTGATACTGATGATGGGGATGTGAAGCTTGAGGAGACTGAGCCTCCATCCACTGATGTAGAGGATGTATATGAACTAGGATGATGTGTAGTTGAAGGTACAACTATTATTGATAGTGATGATGGTATTTTTGATTCATATGATACGCTTTTCTATAGGGATCCTTACTCCAATCCAGATGACCTTCTAATTGAGCTCACCACTATCTATCCTCTACCTCATCCCGACCAAACTCTTAAGCCTACCTAACTTACCACCATCGATTTATCTTTAGGCTCCATTAGGGAAGATCAAGACTCATGTTATAGCCCTTGGTCTTAAAAAATTGGATGGCTACATGTATTTAGAAATTTTTATTGTTAGGGTTTTATATCTTGATTGTATATGTCTTTATCTTTTTAGATGCACACTTGTTAACTTATAACATTTTTTCTAGTTTACGTATCTTTGACTATTCACTTTATATACTTCATTTGTATCCATAGCTATGAGATGTATTTATTTCTAGTATTATATACATTTTCATTAATATTTCTCCTTGTATGCGTTGATTTACCCTAATATTCATATTAAGCTTTGTATATGATAAAAGAATTTAACTTCAAATTAGTATGCATACCCATAAGGGAGCATATTTTACACTATTCTTTATGTCACTAACCTTAAAGTAGAACTATACTCTCATTGCTATTTCATTAATGCATAAATTTAGGGGGATATTCCTCTTCTTATCATATCATTTGCTAGGGTTTTTTTAGGTTAAATCCATCCTTACCTTTTATTAATGAAAGGGGAAATCTAGTTATCTAGACAAAAAATGCATAGCATGGTAGTTTTTTGAAATTTTCATGTTCCATATATTCTTAGTACCATAGTTACACCTTTTTGTTTTTCATCATAAGAAAAAGGAGATATTATTGACCTAATACATCACTAACCCTTATTTCAATGATAAAAATCCTTATTAAGGTTTTAACAAGATTGATTAAGTGTCCATATACTGCAATCTTTCATATGAAGTGAACACACTAAATTCAATCCTTGTAGTGCTTTCAATTCAAAAAAGCAATCAAGTATCAAGCACCAAGGATTTATTTCACATGCAAGACCTTAAAGCCTTCAAAAAATTTGGTAAATTTTAATAAGTTTCGCTAGGTTATGTCACATGCATGTTTGATCCATAAGTACGTCAAAATTCTCTTGAAAAAAAATTATTTCAAACCTTCTCAAATATTCATAAAGTTGATTTTATATGGAAATTTTTTTGCAAGTTTTAGGATAGGTATTGGATTTTTTTCTAGTACTAGTCACATGGTTTTGAGATAAACTAGTAAACAAGTTTCTGGCAAAACCTTTAGCTTATAGGCAAATGAGAACCAGAAAAATATTTAACTAGTTTTAGGTAACCAATCAATTGCTAAATGATCATTTCCAAGGTTTTTCATGACTTTAGGTTTATTTCAATTAATACCTTAACTAGTTAATTGTTTTCTTAAAACCAATCAATTAGTTTGATGCCATAAAAAGCTAAATACTTTTAACTTTGGGTATAAATTCAATTAATTTTTTAATCAGTCAATTGGTTTCTCAAAAATAATTAATTGGTTGGAATGGCTTGAAATTCACCTACCTTTACATGAAACCTTCCAACTTGAATGGTTTCTAAACTATTCCATTAGTTTAAACTAGTTAATTGGTTTTTGGATTCTAATTATTTAGTTTGTTGGTCCAAAATATGTTTTTTATCTCTTGAGTTATACTCAAAATGGTTAAGCTTTTCTTAACCAATTAGGTCTATAAAATAGCCAACTAACTTATGGACACCAAACAACTAATCTTTAGTAAAAACTAATGTTTTTACCAATAATTACATTTTTTTATTCAAGGATTTTGGGAAATAATCAATTGGTTTTGAGTCGGCTGGTTTGGCAAGCTACTTAAGTTTTTGCCCGTTAAACTATTATATTATGCATTAAATGCACCTTAATGACCATATTTGTTTGATCATGTATAAAAAGAGATTTTGATTCATTTTTACCACCAAATTATTGAACCTATTAATTACAACTCATCTACATTCTTGACTCATTAATTCTAAGGTGCTTAATTCTTCACTTAAACATTTTTGAATTCTCTTGAGAATTCTTTAGTGTGCATTGCTCTAAATATTAATTCTAGTTTATATTCACTTTCAAATCTGTATTAAACTAGCTATATTACTTCCTCACAATCATTCTCAATTTTTAATCTTTTAAATTGTGATGAATTCATTATAATCACTACAGTTCTCATTCAAAATTCATTTTGCGCATTATTTGTTACTTAACATTTTTATAGAGGTTATTGTGAGAAAAATATATAAAATATAACTAAGTAAATATTGTAAATATTCTCTAGAGATTTTTTTGAGTTCGTATGCCCATAAATTTAGAGGGAGAGAAATCATCAATAAAACACTTGCGAGGATTCAAAATCTAAAAGAGAAAACCTTAAGTAGTGGATATATATATATGGGTTTTCCCTTGAACCACTACAAATTATGTTTTCAAGGTTTTAATTTTCCAATATCCTTTCTAAAACACCTACTCACCCCTCCCTAGGGTGTTTTCAATGCTCAATATATTTCAACACGACATTTGGTTGATTTGATATCCTTCCTCTATGGGTTATATATTTTGTCCTCTTTAACCATCTCCCCCCCTTTATTTCTATGTAAAAATCTAAAATGTGTTGTATGGATGTGTGTGAGAATCCATGTAACACCTCAAATGTTATAACTAGAATTTTTGGTTTAAATATAGTAATTTGTAAAAGATTAACAATGATTTAAAAGGGTGTTACCACCATACTTAATATCAATCTAGTATCCATACCTTTCTTACACTAAATGCATGAATAAAATATTTCAACTTAAACTACAACATTATGATAAGGAAATATCATTGATGATATAAGTCAAAATCGAATGTTAAAAGGGTAAAAAAATTCTAATACTTTACTAGCTAAAAAATAATATGATGATTAATACAAATAGACATAGGATACAAGAATCCAAAAATATATGGTACAAAAAAGAGAGTCATTACTTAGTGTAATTGTTTGAAGAGACTTAACTTTCAACCTGATCCTTAAGAAACATTAACATTGATCATCATCATATTCCTACAAATAATCATCCACATAGGTGTAGTACTAGCATAGTGACGTGCTGATTAAACCACACCTCACACATAGTAATATCATACTCACATTATTCTGTTATACATGGCATAGACTGCCATGAGATAATATGATTTATAATGCATAAAATAATAAAGACTCATAACATAAAATATGATCACAAGTATTAATAGCAATAGCAAGGATGATATATTTCCACAACATTAACAAATCACACGTATGATAACAAGGATCATAAACATACTTAAGATGCAAACCATATTAATTTTTTTTCCTGTAGTCACCATGACTAAAGAAAAGGGAATAAAGAACGGTTGAAAAGGGGTTATATACGCCTGATGCATCTTCATGTCTATAATATACATCAACTCAAAAACCACCGTTTAAAGTTATGAAAATGGCTCAAAATTCTTTGACACTAGATTATAATATTGATTTTATGTACAAAAATCACCTTAAAAAGTTACCCATACATGGTAGTTAAACACCGATACCAATGCGTATACCTTTACCTAAAATAATTAGGTGTTGTAGTGCAAGAAAATACATAGTAGTTGTACCATAAAACTCCCATATATTGTTAATATATATAGTGGTTCTTTAGGATAATTGCCACCTATTCACTTTTTTTAGTTGAAGCGCAAAATGTACTATCACCATACCATACTATTTTCTATACAAAAACCTACACACAATTTCTATAATGCTTTTACAAGCATCACCATTTTATAGCCAGACTTACACATCTAAAATAAGCCATAATTCATATGGTTTGTATAAAAAAATTGCAAATATTACACTTTCATTATACCAAGCGTACAAAACCTCATACAAAATTATTTTTCATTCATAAGGACACTCTAGATATCAAAAATGTATACAATTATATATAACCAAAAATATAGGGAGTACATATGATCTTACTCAAGTTCATCATAAAAGTTTATAAAAAAGTTTAACCATTGTTCCTAACTTTGTCAATCTTGACTTGATCATATTTACCTTGCTTATTAGGGAGATAAATCTACAAAAAATGGAAATTATTATGTTAGTATTAAGCTATATATGTCCATATAACTAATAATAAATAATATAAAATAAACAAAGTAAATACATACATCTCCTTATCCAGTTTAATGTTTGCAGATAATTTCCTTCATGTATCTCATGACATAGTATCCATAAGTGACTTTATTTTTTTTTATCATGGATACTAAAAAAATGTAAAATTATCTTATTAGTTTCATACTAAGGACTTAAAATTAAATGAAAATTATTCTTAAATAACATAATCACAATAAAATTGAACTTTATGTCAAATAAGATGGGGTGGTAGTACCCTTCCCATCTTTTGTGGCCCAAAATATTTCTTGAATGATCTAATGGATGTAATAGTAATATGTTAATAATATATATATGATTTTAATATCATTGTATAGATAAATATTCACCTCTCATTGTATACCATTTCCTAGTAAAAAAACAGAGGGAGGAATTTCATAGTTTTCGTTGGAGTACATATGGCAATTAAGTAAACCGTAGTGTATACCCTTACTTAAAAAAAAAATTTGTAAGGGTATGCAGGATGGTTTATTTACTTAAATGATGTCTATACTCTTGCTAAAAATGTAAAATTTCCTCATCCATGTTTATTCTTATTAGGCAAAGGTATATACGGTAACTTAGCTATCAATCACCTTGTGCTACCTATCGTCTAATCCAACCACTCAAATTTGAATTACTCCTCTATCCAAGATAAAGCTCATCAAGAGCCCACTAATGATGCATCCATTTACATAATCCAACCCTTAAGTAGGTATATCCACTAAAAGGTTCATAGAGTCTTAAAAGAGTAGATATGGGTATCATTAGCCACCTAATTCACTTAAGCTAATATCACTAAAACACTGAAAAGGCATTATGATGCACAGTCCTATCTTGAAGCCATCCCAAGGAACTGAAATCCTATTATTGGCTCAAATGTCTTTCACTTTAATTATTAATATTTTATTCAATGGATTACACTTATCACATATATACCACACTTATCTAATTTCATTACTTAACCATTAAAAGATCAATCACTATCAATTTTTGTTACACTTAACAATTTTATTCAACAATTTATTCAAAAGTCAACTAAAAAATTTATAAAAGTAAATGGTAAATGGCCAATCTAAAAAGCTAACTAAAAGCCAACCAGGGTCAAACTTATTCATTTGAGATATACTTAATTAAAATGATTGGCTTACCCCTGATTATCAAAATCAACCCATACTAAGGCAGTTTATTACCAAAGATTATTATTATCAAATAATGTTTTTATAAAGACCATAAAACAATAAAATATTTATTTTAAGATACATTAATCAATCCATAAATTTCCTATATTTAATACCAAAACACCCTTGAATCCAATTTAAAAGCACTTTTTACTTATCCCTCCGACACTTCAAATCTTAATACATACTTTTCTCACTTTCTTGTAAAAATAAATAAATTTAGAAATCATGTAGACTGATAAAAAAAAAGAAAAAAAAATAGGCTTACAATACTTATATCATGCATTTCAACCCCTATCTACATTCTCAATTTCCAAAAATACCATACATGAAATTTTCAATAAAGCATGTAAGGAAGACATGGAATACCCAAAATTGGCTAAAAAAACTTAGAACTAAAAAATACACAAGGTGCCCAAAAGTCCCTTATTATGACACATTCATTTTCATGTTTTTCCATTCCATACATGCTCATATCACTTCATTTTAATCACCTAAAATACATTTAAAACTTAATTTCATGCTAAATGATAGGTGCTTGCTTAATTATTTAATTCTTATATTAAACATCATACATGGTCTTAATCTATTTTCACAAAAATAACAAACACACAAACTTCATATTTAACCAAACAAGTAGTAATTCATGTTATACACAATTTTTCTATCATATTGAGTGCTTTGGTGAATTTACCAAGATTCCAAAGCTTAAAGGAAAAAAATAGAAAGTAAATATGGAATCCTTTACCACCTCCCTAAAAACATGATCACCTTTTCAAAAACACAAGTTAATTTTGCTAAGAAATCCTCAAATACAATTGATACTTAAAAGGAAATAAGGAGTTAGGGGGAAAATAACTATTTTCTTTAAATAGATGAAATCAAGAAAGGGGATGATGAGGATTCCTTCACTATCACTAAAATTTAACCCACTTGTAATTAGGGGAAGTAAAAGGGAACTAACATCAAGGATTTCAAAGTAAGATTAAGAGAAGAGGAGGAAAACTTTTGATCTTAACTCAGGCAAGGGATAGAGGAGAGAGAAGATATCTCATCATGACTTATAATATATATTTTTAATGAAAGGAAACAAAAGAGTAAAGTGCTCTTACAAAATAGAACAAAGCAAATAATTTCCAACAACACACATGGTAGTAAATCAACACCAAGACATAATGGGATAGAATAACTCACTAACATTTGAGTGAATGAGAGGTTATGTTGAGTGCAAGACAACTCAAAGTAGGGCACATGAACTTTTTGACACAAAACTTGGTTTATTGAATATGAAAATGGATACGCTAATCATGGGGGATCAATTTTAGCTTAAAACCGCCAAATAGGGTTATAAATAAGTCAAACTAATTTGCAAGCTACTAGACATGGCTCATTAAAAGCTCAAGCTGGCTCATTTATTTAGTTAAATGAGTCGATTCTGATCCCAAAAAATATTGGCTCGGCACATTTATAGTTTAAACTCGTGAGCTTGACTCATTCATTTAGTTAACCAAGACGAGCCTAAGCCTCACTTTTAGGATCATTTATTAAATGAGTCGAGTTGAAAACTAAGAATGTTCATGTTTGCTTGCTCATTCACAACCCTGCCATCAAACATGACCTAAGTGGTTACCCAAAATTATTAGATCAACTTAAATGCATTTTCAAGGAAAATTTGAATTAAATAGATATTTATTAAAATAAATACCAAAATAATTCCAGAAGTTATAAAAATTTTGTGAAACCTTAAAGATAATATAACCAACTCAAGAAGATAGAAAATATTTAAATTCCAAAATAATTTGAGGTATTAATGTAATTAAAAAAGGTAAAATAAAATTTCCATAAGTGCTTGAGTCAACTATCAATCCTAAGCAAAAACCATGTCCATTGTCTATTGGCTGGTTAATTATGGTAAGCCTATTAATAGTGTGATAGCCCAAAATCTCCCTCTCTCACTCTCTTTCCCCCCTTTATGTGTGTGCCTTTATATATAAAAGACATTATTACTATTATTAAAAAAATTAAATAATTTGAGGTATTATTTAATCATTAAACCACATAAAATGACACATAAAGTAGCATATTTTCTTCAAATAAATCTTATGTTGGGTTTTGAAAAACAAAATCCCCTCAAACTACTGACGTTTAGTTTCCATTTATGGTGCTACTTTTTTTTGGGTGAAGGGCATTTGTTCAAATCTGGCAAATAACTTATTTGTGGGGATTGGATGATGTCATTATTAAGGGAATTCTCTAAAAATATATAACATTACAAAAACTAAATCAAATTAACCAAGGCCATGTATTAGCACACTAATCATATTCCTTTACATTCTCTTATTATTGATTATTTCTTCTTTAGTTTTCCTTTAGTTTATACTTTTTCATGAATCCTTTAGTTTTCCTTGTGATTTTATCTATGCACTACACTTTTTTTAGTTGAGTTTTAGATGAAACGATAAGTCAAAATGGTTGTATTTTGTTGCTAGAAAAGTTATCATGATTTATCTCTTTTTATCCAAGTGTGCTTATTTCTTTCTTCTCATTATCAACTGATCACTAATAATAGGTTGCTTAAATAAGACCTGAGTGATACTTGTGTTAGTACATGAAAATGGCTAACTAGATTCGAACTACTAATTTTGTATAAAATAATAGTAGTAGTAGTAGTAGTAGTAGTAGTAGTAGTAGTAGTAGTAATAATAATAATAATAATAATATTATTATTATTATTATTATTATTATTATTATAAGAGGAAAATGAATTATTTCAACATATTCCTAACAAATTGCATCAGATCAAGACTCATCTCACTAGCTACTAACGACTAACAAAAGTGAAAGAAAAGCAATTTGAAACAAAAATGTAACAGAAGGACTAAACGACAAAGACAATTTTAGGGGTTTCAGGTTGCAGCATCAATTTTGTTGGCATTTTACAATTGTATCCACTTTTATAAAAAAAAACCCTAATCAAATTAACAAAATCGTACATATCTTTCAAATTTAGCTTAATCCACCAGAAGTGAGTAAGGAACAATTAAGGAAAAAATGAATGAATGAAAGAATAGTGATTGTGACTTTTAGTTCAAATCATCAAATCAAAGATGATTATTTGAAGTGGTTTTATGAGAATTTAAAATAAAAAATATTAACCAAAACTTTTTAATTTGGAATTGTGAATCAATCAATAAATCAATAATAATGAGACAAAATATGAAAAAATCAATGCAAAAAAATAAGAGTATAAAGAAAGCATATTACAAATCATGAGGATCGAAACACTCTAATACCAAAAATGATGAAACCTCAAGAATTCGAAACTTTAATGTTAGGAAAATCTTTCATTTATCTTTTCTAAAACATGATATTGTGAAAACGACTATGAAAAACAAGTTAAGGTAAGAAAGTAATCAAAAGGAAAAAAAATGTTTCAAAAGAGAGAAATATATGAGGGAAAGAAAAAAGCCAATCACCTTTCTCTTATTGATAGAAAAATTAAGGTTACATTAGGGGATAGATTATACATAATGGATTTATATAGAAACATATGAAACCTCAACCCTAAAACATAATGCTCAAGATAAGGAAATACTAACATGCTACATGTTTCTTGACTTAGTTAATAGGTCTAATTCTATATTAAGGTTATAAGAACCATTTAAGCAAGACGTGAAGGATGGTCTATGTCGCACAAAATTGGAAAAAATGGCATGAAAATAGGGCCTTGAGGAAATAGAAAAGTGAGAATTTGTTATAAAAAAAAACAAAGATTTTATGTACATGCATACAAATCAAAATTCTTAAATACATTTCTCAACATTTATTTTATACACTATTTAATATTTTAATAAAATAGTTTCACACCATAAATTAAATAAATCAATCCAATAATATAAAAATATTATAGAAATTATTTGTATAAATATTATAATGTAAATTGTTTTTCTAAAATAAAAATAAGCTATTATCTAATTAGTGTAATATGCCAAGTTAAGTGCTATACAATTAATGCATAAAAGAGTTGACACGGCTACCTATGTCAACAAGGTGCATGGTTAAGAATGCTAAGATTCGAGTAATCTAAAATTAAGCTAACACCTATCAAGTTTCAAAGGATGCTTGTGAGTGGATAAAAAAATACCATTAGAAGGACTAGTGTTGATATGTGTGGAAAACCATCAATCCCAAAAATGTTATAGTAATGGCATGCAATTGATGTGAGGGTCAAAGTTTTACAAATAATATTAGAGCAAAACTACAACCATAATATGGACTTGTTCGGCCAATTAGCTACTTAACGAACATTATTCTCAGGATTGGGTTGTAATAAGACATTTAGTAATTGAGTTGCAATGAGAACATTGTAATATTTTATCAAGGGAGTATGTAACACTCCAAGTGAAGTACCATAGGGTTGAGAATTAAATTAGTTGATACAATCACCTATATAAAAAAAACATTCACTTTCCCTTTTGGAAGTTTGTTATTAGAGAACTTTACAAATAAGTGTATTTGTCTTAAAGCAATCTAAAGAAAGGTTTTCTCTTGGGAAAAAAATAATGGGTTGTGTGTGAGTAGATAAAAAGCACACACAAAAATTAATTCATGTTGATATGTGAGTCTAGTCATCAATCTCAAAAATGATTAAGTAGCAACTTACAAGTGTTGTAGGTACTGAGGTGTTACAATCAATATTACTCAAGCTCATTATAACACCCCAACTTTTAGAGCAATATTTTTAATTGCTGAAGTTAGCTCAAATGCACGAGTTTTACCACCACGTTCTATATAAGTTTAGCTCATTCAAATTTCTTATACAAAATGTAAGGCTAAAACATTCAAAGACAAACAAAAAATGTATAACATAAAGAGGGAACACACACGCACACACACAAAGGAGAAGAATATACACAAATCCAACATAGATCCAAAAAGGAGTAACACTCGAGACAATAAAGATATAGAGAAAGAGAAGTATCAAAATAAGACAGAAGAATATCTGTATCTGGATAATAATAAAAATGTAACAATGAACTCTTTGAAGTCAATTTCATCCTAACCAAGGTTGGCCTCCACCGAAGCATCTAAAAAATAGCAACAAGAATAGAATTAGTAGGAAAAGTGTACCGAGTAAACTAAATCTACTTAAAACAGACAACATGCATTTACATAAGATATACAAAACATGTTAAAGCAAAAGAATACAGGAAAATATGTTAATTCAAAAATTATTCAATACTTAAGAAAAATCCATTGTTCATTTCTATTCACTCCAAACCTTAAAATCACACAAACACTTAACATATGTATATGATAGTGAACAGTAATATCATGGAATAAACACACATAAAAAGTCCACTGATTATTATATTCCATATTATGTTATAATATAATTGACCAAGCCATATTTTATCTAAAAAGGAACAATACTAAAGTTGAAGCAGTAACAGCTAAGACATCAATTCAAAGCATTACTATTATGGAAATATCTCAAAGCCACTACAGAACACTCTATCCTTAAGTATCGATATCTCCTATTGTAATACCCCAAATTGAGCGGAGTGCTATAAGGTTGGTATGGCTACTTATATCAACATGGTATACCATCCTTTTAATGATTCCATCCTAAGAACTCCATATTTAAGTGTACTAGTCATTGAGAAATTTTTAGGATAGATGATCGTCCTGGGAAGTTTCAGAAATTTTCTAAAATTTTTTCAAAAAGCGCATGAGTGAGGAAAAAGCCTACTGAAAGGACTTGTGTTGATCTGTAGGGCCAGCTGATCAATTCGAAAGCGCTCCAAAGTAGCCCCGTGTGGTTGTATCGACTCGGGGTGTTACACCTATAGAAACTGTAGGTTACCTATAGAGTGGTTAAGAGGCATTGCCACACACTAATGGTGTAGCACAACCACATATATAAACAGTGAGTACATCCACTACAAACCTCACCTCAGAGTCTATCCTAATGCTACTTGCCTTAATCCTAAACTCAGTCTTATACTCAAATTATTAATGAATTTTAGATATATTAATTATCACCACCCCAAAAGAAGCCTACACATAAAATTTAAAAAAGAGTTACTATCTACCAAATGCTTTTCATACACTAGATATTTTGTAGAAATATGCCAATAAATTTAAACTTAAAAACTAACAATTTTTACTATTATCATGATTTACTATTCTAAGAGTCACATAAATGGTCAAGGTCAACCACCGACTCTGGAACAAAATGATTAAAATTCCCTTAAAATAAAAATTATGAATAAAATAGTAACATAATTCCTAAAATTATGAAATTAAATAATAAGGACATTTAATCAATAATAAAAAATATAGAGCACAAATTTTTAAATATCAAAACATATTTGCAAGTAAAACGACAAAAATACCCCTAAACCCTTAAAACAAAAAAAAGTAACATAAATTTTAGCATATGATGATCTAAAATCTTAAACTTTGAAAACTATTCATTAAACACATTATAAGCATATTAGAATATAAAGAACAAGCAAAATCATACTGCAGATGTGCAATGATGAAAATACCCTTTATTCTTACTTAAAACTTAATCACAACTTTAATTATACTAAACCAAATAAGACTTTAAATATTTTAAAATACCTATTAAAAACCCAAACAATCCATTGAAATCATAAAAAATTAATCAAAAAAATCAAAATACAAAAATATGCATAGAGTCTTAATTGTCCAGAATATGGAAAAAATGTCATTAACAACAATAACAACACATTTAAGCATTATAACACATCAAAACCGATTTATGCTTAGTATAATTTATCTTACCAAGTTATTATATCAAAGGTTGAGCAAAAATCAGCCCAAGATCAACCTTTTCCCCACTACTTGAAAACCTTGCACCAAAAATCAACAAAAACCATCAAAACACTTCAAACATATAAAACAAAGCAAATAAAATAAATAATCAAGGCTAGAATGGTTTAGCCTTCAACGGAATGATTTATTAAATTAATTAATAGAGTATGAAGATTTTATTTTAATTTATTTAATTTTTAACACTTAATTGTTTAGGAAAAACAATGAAGAGCTAAAAATGAAGAATAAAGAAGTAGAAATCAAAACAAATGCCAAATAATAGAGGAATAGCTTGAGTTTTAAGGAGTTTTTTATTGGGAAATGAGGGAATGATATTATGAAGAATAAAAGAGGCTTGAAGAAGTGTTGGGTAAAGTTTAGATATATAACAACATAAAGGACTTTAGTGATTATTATAATGGAAAATAATCAAAAGAGAGAAAGAGAAATCAATCATACCATGGATGTAAATACATCCTTATAGTCATAAAAATAAATTAAAAAACTTTATTTTAGGTATTTAGGAATATAGGAATCCATTTTAGACAGTTAGGATAGTTTTGTTTAGAGATAGTTGGGTTTTGGGGGCTAATTATACCTAAATTTGGTAGATTTTTTTAATTATAAAAAAATTAAGAACCCATTTTGATCCATATATAGCTTAAATATTTTAAAATATAGGTATCCCTAAAGTTTCGTAAATTTTCATTGGATAAAACACTCTTTTAAGGGTTTAAAACACGAGGAAAGGTTAAGAAAGGGAAATAAATAGTATTTTTCTTAGAAATAATCATTTAAATTTTTAAAAGGCCTAGGAGAATCATAAAAAGACAATAAATTCAAGTATTATCAAATTATAAAGTCTTAAAGGAATTTTGATAGCAAAAAGTAGCATAAAAGTCTTACGAGACTCAAAACCATAAGAACAATTAAACAATTGAAAAAAAAATATTTTTAAAATACGAAGAGAGTTAAATGAGTGTACAAGTATTTTGATTAAAAATATTTTCTATTAGTTATAATAATAATAATAATATTTTTTATAAAATTATTGTATTACACTCATTCAGTTATTTTTGGGCTTGTAGATATGTCTAAGTAATGCCCTCACAATATTATACTAAATAGATTTAGGGTTATGCATGTAGTGGCCCTCCTCGTATCCTCACTTATGCATGGAATGACACTGATACACACTTTTTATTAATTATTTTTACCATATTCATTTGCATGTATTTGATCACACACCAACAGCTACCATTCTCTCATCCAACCATACAACGACCTTTTGATCATGCCATATTCCATCTAAGAAGCATCAACAAATTTGTATAGAAGAAACGCATAATTGTTATACTCACATTGGACTCTTAAAACAAAATTTTCTATCTAGTGTAGGTTTGGAACATCTAGATGAACTCTACAAGTTGAACTAATTCTAGTGGTTTAAGCTCAAAACTGGTAGCAAGCATATTTGAAAATAGCTTTATAACATAAAAAAGTTTGTCGTCCAAATATTGGTACAAGTTTTTTTTGTCCCCATAAAATTTTCATCCAAGAAAATATTTTTTATTTATACAATCTCTTTTGGAAACAAATTTATTTAAATATCTAACATTCACTTAATAAACTCGCCAAAAAAATGCCTTTGTGACTTTTCATGCCTTCCTTTAAGAAATAATATATTGAACCAAATATGAGATAAAATAAAATATATTTCATCATGAATATGTATTTTTTTGTTTTTCTTATTATTATAAATATAATAATAGCTCAAAGTTTTTCTTTTAAAAGTCATGGGTCACAAATAAAAGAAAATGATTAGAAGTTTCATTGTCAAACGCATGTTATATCTATACTAATTTATTGTTAATGACTTTAATACATTTTTGTTGTCCAAAGTAAAGATAAAGTCTAATTACATATTAAATAGTGGAGAAGAGCATACCTAATTGAAATTGAACTTAAAACATAAGGTTGTCATATTGCAGTCTCGAATATTATGCAAATACATCATCACAATGTCTACAACACTTGTTTTTTTTTCATTATGAATTACTGATAAGGGTGTGAGTGGGATAAGTGGAATAAGGGTTTAACAAATAACAAGGCATGTTTTTACCCGCACACACCATGTTTGGAAATAAGGTGTCCTATTATTGGGGTAAATATATATTAGCTTATGAGGGGAGATAATATCCTATTTAATCCCCTAAATAACTAAGCTAGGGAAAGAAAAAAAATACACCTAATCTAACTCTCTTACCTTGACTCCCTCTCACTTCAGCCTCATTGCTCAGGTTCTTATTCCTCTATATACGTGCATATTCAAACAATTAGTTTGATCCAATTAGTTTCTCCCGTCATCATTGTTCTTTCTTCATCATCATTGGATGTCTCCCATCTACCAAATATTTGTTAGTTTATTTTCTTCAATTAGCATTATTTTGTTCTCTAGGTCTCTCACTCGAGGATGGTATTTCTCTCTTATTTCTCATTTTTATCGTTGTAATTCAAACACTAATATTTATTTCACATAATTTTATTTTGATTTTGATTTGTAATTCTAGATCCAAGTGTAACTGGTATGGTACTATATATGATTACATATACAAATTAGTAGGTGGACATGCCTTATTAGATTGATTTAAAAGAGAATGGTTAGTATGTTCACCTATATGACATGCATAAGAGAATGAATAAAGAGAACATATTGATAAAGTATTTGTTGTCAAAGACCAAATCTAGAGGTTACAAGAAGATAGAATAGCGGTTCTATGAATTAAAGGTCATCAGATTCAAAAAGTTTTTAAGGGGATTAAGAATAATTATTTGGTAGATCGTGAAAAATATTAATGTTGTGTTAAAAGGGCATTACAGAAGCTAAAACTAGAAGCAGAGGATGGTATTGCCATATCTAACACTAAAAGAGGTGTGATCGTTTACCTAACTCATGTTAAATGCAAGGATAAAACTTATATTGAAATAAAACTCAAAAATTAAAGATAACTTAAGGGAGATTATCATAGAATAAACAATTGTCAATGGTTTATATAACCAAATACCCTTACTCTCAAGACAAAATAACTATCTCAAGCAGGGATAGTTACTAGACTACATCATAAAAATCAATCATTAACTCCCTATAAATTGTCTTCTACTTGCTCGAATAAAAGTTATGGTTATCAAAATGATTAATCAATCAAATTTAGCATTAGTATGGTTAAGTATTGAGTAAAAAAAGTGTACTTTACTTCATGGAAAGGCTTATGGTGCATGAAGGATCAGGGTATAGCATTAACATAAGATATCATGCACTAGGCATACATGTGATAATAATCATGTTAGATACATGAAATAAAAATATATGGATCATATTCATGGGCCACCCTTATGAGAAATCCCATACTAAAGAGAAACAATGCCACCTAAGAAATCTTTATCATCATTCCACCTTCTATTATATTTATGAGTTTTGATATGTAAAAATGTGTTATTATCGCACCTTTTATTCTCATAATAAATACTAATTTTTAGGTCAATCAGATTATGTGCATGTTGTTTGATACAAGCTTCACCTTTTGACTCTTGTTTATCTTTTCTGACTAATTTTTAGTTAGATATAAGTTGATTTAAGTAATGGGTGTAAATGATATCACTCTTTGTAGTTATTTTGGAGATTTTTTCATACCCCTACTATATTTGGTCTTTTCTTAGATATTGCTCCTTGGAATGATTGATGTACATGCTTGTTAATTTAATCCTCATATCATTTTTTTTAAAGTTAATGATTTTCCAATCTTTTTGTGTCAATAACTTAAGATTGAGAAGGGAAATTCAGCATTTTATAAGGAATCATATGACATTTACTTATCAAATTTATTGTTTCATTTCAAGTTAAAGATACTTTGAAGCTCTGGTGATTAAATCAAAGGATAATACTTGCTTAATTTATAGTTTATGATGATGAGTTTATTAGCATATAAACTTCTTTGTTTACTCATTGTAACTTTTGCAAATGATTGTGTAGTTTTATTTGTATGTTTATCTTACTTGGATGATATGTTATGTTAGCTCAATTAAGGTCTAGTCTACATAGCAACTAAATGAACCAAACTTGAATTGGAATGATTTTGATGTAAAAATATACTCTATAGCCGGAGGGTACATAGTTTCATACAAGAGGTACAGGAGAAGCTACAATAAGGGCAATATACCCTAAAAATGATAGGATGATATACCCTAGAGAAGGAATAATATGCCATATGGAAGAATAATGCACCTTAGCGTTGGACCTTATCAAGTAAGATTTAGTTAGTTAGTTGTTATTCCCTTAGTTTTAAGTTAATTTATCACATGGTATGAATTATCTAATCATAGGTCGTTAATTAAGATATGATAAAGTTTCGTAGAAATTTATTTGGTCACTACTCATGAGTGAATATTCATATAAATAGTAATATGAATAGCACTTCATTATTAATGATTAATTAATCATTATTTACTTTGTTTACATAAGAATTAAGTAGCTTGTTAGGATATTAGTTGAGATTGATCTTTTAAAAGTATGATTCATCTTAGTTGTACTAGAAATTTTAGTTTTAGGAGATACTATATAGCTACATAAATTACGTATAATCAACGATGCTAATTATAGTTAAGTTGAATTAATGATTTGTGATTTTCTCTCGTTGAAACCCTGTATGAGTTTTATTGTTCTATGTTTACATTATATATGTAAGTTGTACACTATATATCTCTCTGAATTATCCAATATGTGTGAGTAATAGTTTAAAAATCTCTTGATTATTTTATACGTGAGTTTAATTGAGAGTAGGTTATTAGTATTTCAAACGTCCACATTCATATTCCATATCACCCCATATTTATTTTGTGCTCCCCTAATGTATATTAAAAACTTAGATTATACATTGTGTGTTTCCATAATATATCTTAAAATTCTGTAATGCATTGCGTGTTTCCGCTACGCTTCAAGTTAGATTGGACTTCGCTTTAGATCACGAGTTCTTAGCAAACTGTAGATTTTCTATTATTCTTTTAATTATAGAATTTTATCTCTAGTTGTACTAACTTAAAAATGATAAATAAAATGTAGTGGGTGAGTTGACCTACTTATATGCTAAAATTTTTATAATCCTTATTTGTCGTAGGTTAATTTAATAAATGATGATTTTTAGTATATTAAAATATGCTTCGTGAGCTTATGTATGTACATTGGTAGGTAGTAATAGCTAAATTAAAAGTTTTAAAAGTTTGATATATGTAATAAATAATTATTCATATTGAACCAATAAAATAATAAAATTAGCATTAGTTTTTTATGTAATGAGAACAAATATTGGGATAACATGCGTTGTAAATAACTTTTTCATGAGTAGAAATGAAGAAACAAAATTAAAAAGGGTATTAAACTATTCAATTTAATATTGATTAATTGTATGAAAAAAATATTCAAAGTATGCAATCTTATTATTTTGTCAAGTTTATCAATAAATATCATAAGTATACGTTGTTATACATAATTACAAAAAAAAGGTAACTAAAATAATTAACACAAGTAATAGAAGTGTATTAATCAATCTAATAAATTATTTATTTCATGCCAAACTTAAAAAAAAAGTTACTTTTGTATTTTTTTATCCTTACATATCAAACAAGAAGGAAGCCAAAATTTCCCCCCTCGTCCATTTTTCCACAACTATTCTTCCTTTTTTTTTTTTATTACCCCCTACTAATCTTCCTGATGCTTAGGATATAGCGTTGGAAGAAAATATCCCTAGCATTTGTTATAGATCGATTATTGTAGTCAACCTTCTGAAGTTAAATTTATTTAGCTAGGAAGTACAATGGTCCAGAGGATTAAATAACCTACAAGGCTACAGCCCCGAGTAATATCTTTCAACAAATTGAAGTCGAAATTATTTTGATAAAATGGAAAAGTTCATTGCTTATTCTATCGCAGTGGAAATGGGAATGAATTCTTCCGTCGAAAAATAACGTGTTTGCTTAGCTGCAGGCTACGGCCAGCCTACATACATGGGCGGGGATAGTAACGCTACGCTACCATCCGAGTACCCTACGAGCAATTTGTGTGCGCAGCCGGGGCTGCAATCTTGAGAAGTGCGACAACTTTAATTAAGTTATGTAACGTCGGCTTTGCTGAAAGAATTTATATTATTATTGGTGGGCATATTGTCACCATTTGTCGGTTGTTGTTAGCATTTATTTACGTCATTAAATGAGAATGGTCGCGCACTCAAATTATAAAACTGTGGCGGTAGACCTCGTCCTGCCCTTGGATTCTTAGATCCTCTCTCGTTTTACAAACACTTCGTCCCATGCGAGGAACCATCCTTATCAAAGCTCCGTACCCTCTTGTCACCACTTTGATATTTGCAAAGAATCATATTGTGATAATTGATGGCAACCTGGTCGTACGTGCAATACTGTTAAATTATTTTGTTTATTATAATACTAACAAAATAGTATATCATTTTCAGATTCTTAGAAAATAAAAAAAAATAGTTCGCCCATCTTTTGTTGTCTCTTATTTAAAAAATAAATGTCTGATAAGCTTTTACTTCAAAAAAGAATTTTTTTATATATAAATTATAACTCTACGAATTGTCTTTTTTTCTTCGGAACATAAGTCAGATCATCATAGTGGATACACAAATATAATATTTGTACGATAAAGTATTAGTAAAATAAACTATCTAAAATATGGTAAAGGTTCATGATCCATATTAAGGTTACATGGTAGCATACTATAACACATGCTTGCATACAAATTATAGCAAGAGGATAATAAACAACACGGATCACTCATTAAACTCATATAAGATGAACTGTATTATTATTACTCAGTTTAGTATTCACATACTTTTCAATTATTAAGATATTCGATAAAATACGTCCAATTCTCCACTATAAACAAAAGTAATGACGAGCAACATGCCACATCAATGAGATACCACACCCATCACACATAGTCCGATTACATGGAGGGGGCTTTATCAGGGAATACCACACCTATCTTATCTCGAGTACATCTGTCGTGAGGGCTAACACAAATGAGATATTACACCCGCCTAAGTTATGGATATACAAAGAGCCAAAAGGCATGTACAGGGATACAACACTCACCTGAACAAGACATTTATGGCTTGTCGTATTGCTATATTATTAATCTCACTCCTTTATAAATATGCGCATACCCCTACCGAATGCAACTCGACTATGAAAGAAAAAGGCAATGAGTGAGAAGTAATAAATACAAGAGTGACCCATCTACCGAATCTTGGTTAGCTACCCTGCGATTTGGAGAAAAAGGCTTGAACAAAATCTTAATTTTTATTATAAATAATTATTAGGTGATATCACAAATCAAAATTAAACTTCACATAAAACTAATTAGGTTTTCTAAAAGATAACACGAAACATAAAACAAGGCGTCAAAACCATCAAATTAGGTGTTTAGGAGATAACACCAAACTCAAATCAAAGAAGGCTTCCAAGCCATGCCTCATGGTTCACCATTTTAATCTTTTATTAATTTCAATTATGCATGGCCAAGATTATGATTTGCTATCATAGATTAGTGAAAAAATTATAATAGAAACCTCAATGAAGAATCAATGAACACTAAACAAGCATAGCAGAAATAGGTGGAGCCAGTCAATCAGCATGGAGGAACTAGTCGAATGGTCAGTTAAACCAATTATCGAGATCTAATAAATTATTTCTACTACATCAAGGTTCTAGATTGCGTATGCGGTAGGTTCCTCTTTTTCTTCCACTTTTTGATGGACCTAACAACACTATATAATGTGGTAAATACTCTTCTAATACCCAACCAATATCTAATTTTTCCCTCAAATCAAGTTAGTAACCTCACAATGAATACTCAAAGGTTATGTCTCTAGGTATCACAATCTGTCCTTTGAATTTAATCTCCCCCTAACTACCAACCACAACACAATTCCCTGTCTTTACACTTGGTTTCATCCCATATTAAAAGAATAGTAACTTAAGTAATATTAAAAGATGAAGATTACAAAACATGGGAAATTTAATAAAATAAAAAGGTAAAGTAGTTATAATAATTCATGTTTAATTATTTATATCATGTTATACTCTCAAATTCTATTTGAGGACTTTTATATGTTAGGTTTGTGTAATAAATATTTATTTAAACAATGATTCTTTAATTTACTCTATTCCCTATGTTGACTTGTTTTTTCTAGTTTCCACATTTTTTACTCTACATTTCTATGTGAATAGATAATTAGCTTATGTGGTAGGAGTACCAAAGTTGTTATAGACCGATTAGTTCTTTAAGTGTTCTTATTTCCAACAAATGTATGGATTTTTTTTTATTGACTATAAGGAATTTTGTTGTGGTAGAAGCAATATATGTATCCCCTGCTCTGTACCCATTCTGCTCCTCTTAGTCCTAGCCAGCCAATATTTTTTTTCTCCGAGTTTTTTTAATTGTCCTAATTTGTCTACAATTATTTATGTTGTTACCTTTATTAGTATTACTCACTACTACACTACCGATTGAGTATACAACTTGGCCTTAAAAAATTTCATCTATTATTTATGAATTTGTTATAATTATAGTTGAGAATATATATATATATATATATATATATATATATATATATATATATATATATATACATAATAACTAAGAATAGAGTGTATGATATAATCAAACATTTCATACTACTTGTATAGGTATTAACACTTGACTAGCTATAATATGTTGCATCTGTATCAAGCATTCATGCATATTATATATGATTTCACTTATGATTATATTATGTGGCTCTCTAAATTCCTTATTTCACCTTCTCTATCTCCAACTATATAAAATATATTTTTAATGTAATATATTAATTTTAGAAAGATTTAAAATATTCTCATTGTTAAGGATTTTTAGATGAATTTAGATTGATTTGATTAAGTTAAATGGGTATATATTTTTACAGAAAGCATGTTGATGATTATTATCAAATGGGGGATGACAAGAATAAAAAGGATGGCGCTCAAGATGAGAATGAAGAAGATGATGTTTGACGCATTTACAAAGATGCATTTGTTTGTTAGCCTATGAAGATGATCAATGCTTTTGTATATCAATTTATGAAGATGCTTTGTGCTTTTATATATATGTTAGTTTATGAAGATGCTCGGTGCTTTTGCTTGTAGCTTACGAAGATGCTTGATTCTTTTTTTTATGTCAGTGTATAAAGATGTTTTTATATAATAGCTTATGTTACAAGTTGTATATATAGTATTCTACTTATAGGACTGTTATGGCTTTGGGAGCTAAACAACTAACTATTGTGTACTACATAATGATAATTATATATGGTGTAATTAATTTTAAATCAGGATAATTGTTACTATAGGTGAATAAATTGTTTCTATAGGTAGATATTGTGGTAACATGTGTTATCAATAAATCATATACATTTTGATAAAGGTTTTACCAACAGATATAAATGTATATGATTATATGGTCAATTCCTCTCATCACATATATAATTTTGTGGATAATACTTTTAGCCACATATATTGTTATATAGATAATACTTTTAGTTACAGATATAGTTTTGTAAATAATACTTTTAGTCACAGATATTATTTTATGATTAATACTTTTATTTCCAGATATAAGTGTAGGAATACATTTTACTAGCAGATAAATATTTGTGAGCATTATAAAGTATTCCCAACAGATCATATATATCCATGTATAAAATTTTTAAGCACATATTTCTTATCTACAGTTCAGTCACAAAAAAAATTCCTATTAGTAAAAGCGTTTGCCAATAGAAAAAGAACTTTTACCAATAGATAAGGCCATGTTGGTACAAATCAATTATTTTGTAGGGATATCTAATCATAAAAAAAAAAAAATACTCTCTTCATATGTCTCACATGCTTACAATTTATTATAATTTTTTATTTTTATCCATCTATTATATTGCTATATATATGCCATGTTCAAATTATACTATAAGACATGTGCCATGTTAGCAAAATCAAATAAAATATTCAAAACTCATCAAACACGAGTGGAAGAGCATCTCTATCGTCATCGTGATGCTTGTTTCTTCATCTCTTCACACTTTTTATTCTTCAATTCAATACCACAACTTTTTATCTCTATTATTTGATTATGCTTAAATTTCATAATCTTAAATTCTCCTTAATTGAGTTTCTTGTTTTTGTCTTCTTTAATTTTGATGAAATTTCTTCTTCAATTATGCTGAAGTAACAATGGTGAAGTATTAACTCGTTAGTGAAAAATTAGTATATTAGTGATGAAATATTATTTTTAAGTAGAATAATGGTCAAAAATCAATTCATTGGTGAAAAATTAGTAAATTATTGGTAAAAGATCACTATATTGGTGGTGAAAGATCAATTTATATATTAATATTTTATGAGTAGTATATTAGTGGTGAATGATTAATTCATTAGATGAAAAGTTAGATTCTCGAATAATACTAAAATTAGTAAAAGTTGACCCAACCCGCACAAAATTCAATCCGACATGACCCGATAAATTCATCAACCCGACTCGAATCCAACATGTAACCCAACTCGCCACTAACTCGATCAGCTATCAACCCAACCTGACTCAACAAAATTGAATTTGATATTAATCAATTATGATAATAAACAAAATATAAATGTCTTATTATTTATTTAAAGCTTTTAAAAATATATTATTATTTAAATTTTATTTAATTTTCTTACTTTTATTATGAACTTATATATTTACCAATGATATTATAATTTTACCAAAATTTTCACGTAAGAACACAATATTATAAAGCTCTAATAATAAACAAATAGCAATTAATAATATATTATTAATCGCATGCTTACATGAAGTTAAACTTAATGCTTGCTTACGAGGTTAATGATTTAGATTAATTTTAGTGGTCAATATCCAATTTGACTCAAATCTAAAGTGATTCAATCTAGGACTAGCTCAACGTGAACCCAACTAGACTTATCAAAGCCTAAAAGATTTGATTCGTCGAGTTAATCCAAACCCGACCCATTAAATTAACTAAAACATGAAATCATCAGATTAGGAGATTTCTCAGCCCAATCCCAACCAGATAAAGATATAAATGGGTCGGGTACAACCATATCTGTATCTATATCTGTACTTGTAGTCAAATTCGTACCCATATCGAAAAGAGTATCCACTTACACACCCATAACCGTATTCATTGGCTATCTGTTACTCGACGAATAATCCATTTACCCGTTAACAGATATTTTCTAGACTTTAAATCTATTTAGAGTTAAGCCAAATGACAATTTTAACCATAATTTATACTATATTTATTTTTAAATTAAGGGTAAAAAGGTAATTATATATCGGGTAAACAGGTATTGATATGGATACAGGTATGAGTATGGATACAAATATGGATAACCCATACCCATATCTTATAGGTATTTTTTCTATCATCCATATCCATTTATCCATATTTATTTAAGTATTTGACAAATAAAACTCATCATGTTTTGGATAAAATCTGTCCCGTTTACATCCATAGATCCGACCTGACGCGAAAACCTAACATGAAATAATCTGAACCTAAACCTAACCTAACCCAACCTAACCCAAAATAATATGAACCGATTCAACCCGAACTATAAGGTGACCCGAACCGATCCACAAAGGAGAATGACCTGCAAACAACCCTACCCGAGAATGACCTAAGGTAATACCCCAAATTGAGAAGAGTGTTATCCGACTACTTATATCAACATGGTATACTATCTTTTTGGCGATTCTTTTCTAATAACTCTATAGTTAAGTGTACTAGCCGTAGAGCAATTTTTAGGATGGGTGACCTCATGGGAAGTTTCGGAAATTTTCTAAAAATTTCTCAGAAAGCGCGTGAGTGAGGACAATGCGCGTTGAAAGAACCTGTGTTGATTTATGGGGCCAACTGATCAATCCAAAATTATTATAAGGTATCTCCCCCTTCGTCGTATCGACTCGAGGTGTTACACCTAACCTGCTATAACCCGACTAGAACCAGACTCGCCCAATTTGATTCTTACCTATAAATAATACTAGTAGGAAAATCCACTTATGATGAAATAGTCTTGAGGAAAAAGAATGTAATTTGAAAAATTATAATTGATCAATGTCAACAAATTGTAGGGAAATAATCGTGAAATATGCATATGTGTGTATATGATGAATCTTGTGCACATACTTGGTAAAATATCATTTGATCAATGCTTAAAACTTTCTTGGAGATAAAGGTGAAGTATGCATTGAGCTTTGGTGTAATTTTAGGTAGACAATGGTAATATATATATATAATGAAAGTTATGGTGAAAAATCAGATTATGTAAAATAATTGTTATATTTAAAGTAATTACAACGGAGAGAGATATGTGAAATACTTTTGAAAAGATTAGCTATAGTATAAGAATGGTTAAATATCAGTAGAATAATTGTCAAAAATTATGGTGAAAAATATGTGAAATATAAGCATATTTGCTATGGAATATTAGCTTAACTTTGGTGAAATATCAATCCAACGTTGGTGAAATATTAGTTAATGTATTATGAAAGATTAGTATAAAAATGGTGAAATATTATTATATCACAATGAAGAAAAACATTGATATTATTTCATTTGTAATTTTTTTTATATCAATTTAAGCTCAAAATTAATTTTAGATCTAAAATCGATTCCAAATCTAAATTCTATCTATTTTGACATTGATTTCATGGGCGTAAGATGATTCCAAAATTGAAATTAACTTACAATTTAAAGTCCAAATATTTTTAAAATGATTCTAGACATGAAATTGGGAAGAAGAAAGAGGAGGAGGATAAGGAGAAGAAGAAAAACTTGGTGATGAAGACGACCTAGCAGACATGGTTTATGCTTCTCTTTTCTTTCTCCTTCTTAAAATTGAAGAGATTCCACCATTTATATAGTGTTGCACCTTACGAACGGTTGTACTATGTAGGAATTGATATACAGCCTGCATAAGACACTCATATATTAATTTCTTAATATTTACTTTATTCTAATAGCCCAAAAATATTTGTAGGACCATTATCATGATGTATTAATCATTCAGACACTTTTATACTAAGGATTTTTCATGCACCATTTATTTTTTAATGAATTAACTCACTAAAATTAGTCCAAAATAAAGAAAATGATTTGCATATATATCGCCGTTGGTGTTATAAAATATAGCTAATTTTTTTCTATTATATGATCAAGGAACTTGTCAGAAAACCAATGAGAATGTAGCCATAAAACAAAGACAGTACTGTATTTAACGTCATTTAAATAGTTTTTTTTTAATTACATATATACCATGACATTTGGTCTAATTTTATTTGATAACTATATGTTTCAAGCAACTCCATTGAAGTACATGTCTTTTAAAATTTATACTTACTTTAGTGTCATTCTATTAATTACCTTTTTATTTTATTTTAGAGGATTAAAATGATAAAATTTTACTATTTAATACTTGTTAAACTAAATTTGAAAAATAGGGATATTTTGAATTTTTTTTTCAAAAGGAAGCAACATTAAAATCAATAAAAATTCTAGAAAAAGCTAATAAAATAAAACAAAAAATTTATTTAAATTAATATTCCTATTTTTTCCATTTTAGCTTACAAAATATGTAATATTAAAATTCATCATTTTAGTAATTGGCAAAAAAAATTGTTGATAGAAACGTATTAAAGTTAAAATAAACCGAAAACTTATAATACTAATGGAATGAAATTGTTTGAAATAATGATATCTAAGTAAAACTATGTTTAATGACGTAATATTTAAATTAATTATCCTTTTAAATATTTGTGTAATCATCCTTACAGTACCGATACTTAGGGGAAACAGAAGTGATAATTTTTGTTTTATATTCATGAATAGTACGTTAAAGTTTAACAGTTTTCTATCCGTTGATTATCTGAATGCTAATGTTAATTCTATGAAAGTAATTTTATTCTTTCAAACGAGCCCCTAAACGAAAAACGAACGACTTTTTGTAAGATATTTGAAATTTGAGAAGTTTTTTCGTGACAAAGAAACCAATATTATTATCAAAAGCTTCGTTGGAGAGAGATAAGTTATAAATCATTCGTACGCATGGATAAGAACCCTCTAGCTTCGTATATAATCACTATCTGTTAACCGTATCTCCTAAAGGGACGGTAGGGCTGATTGCAATGGTGGACCGTCAAAGTTAACCCTACCTGAATTATCAAACAAAAATAATTCGATTTCGCTAAAAATTTATAAGTACCAAATTTACCCGCTTTAATTTGATACGTGATCGATATTTTCTGTACCAAAAAAATAATAGATTTTAAATAGATTTGATCTAATATGTTATTTATCTATATTTTGATTCAGTTTAAAAAATTATAAATTTCAAAATGGCCATCTTATTCGATGACTATTTAAAATTCGATATAATTTGAAAACTATAAATTTAAAAAAATTCAACCAAAATTTTCTAATAAAATGATAATTTTTTAAATATTACTTTAGAATCTTCATTTTCTTTATGACATGCCAAAGTAATAGTGTAATACTCCGAAATTTTGTAATATTTATTTTTAGATATTTAGTTCGTATTCGAAACCCAGCCTTAAATCTTGACGTAAATATATTATTTTTAACCTTTGATTCGTAATCTAGATAAAATCTTTAAATAATTTTTCTGATTATTTTTATCTTTTATCTTTTTCTTTTTCCTCAAACCAATTTATTTTTTTCACTTAAAATTTTTAACTAATAACTTAACCTAACTAAATCAAAACTAAAACAAAAACAAGATAATACTATCCTACCCCTGCTATTTTACCCCTCACAATTACCCCTTGTCACACCCTCGTTCCTTCCACCAAACACTCCCCATGTCTTCCTCCTTTTCTCACGCTATTGACCAATATCCCCTATCGAACTAACACCTTCACCATTGCTTGCCTCTACATATACATACATACATACATACATACATACCATTATTCTCTCACCATGTTTGTTTTGACCGAATTCCACCTCCACCAAAACCACCCGACCTCCCCTTGCTTCATAGTGCCCCAACTAGGACGTTTATCTTACTCTATTTAGCTATGCGGATTAATAGAGGGTATGCATAATTATGGATTAGATGTCAATGTTGGTAGAGTATTGTGTTACATTCGTATGTTAGTACGACCAGGGTACCTTAGTGCTCGTAGGTTGATCTTCAGTAGGATATTGTATTATCTTGGGTGTGTGTATGACCGGAGTACTTTAGCGTCTTTAAGTTGATGTGATATTCCCTTGAGAAAAATAAAAATAGAAATAATTATTATTGAATTATTGGATTGGTCGGTAGTAGTCTTTGTGCCTACCTATGGATTAGTAACAACCTTCGTGTCTGTCTGTGATATTATGAGGTTTATTAGTATTGATAATGAGATATGTGATACATTGTGAGTATTATGGTTATTGGGTGGAGGTTGGTTCTAATCATTACTTAAGTGAACATCCCTTGGATGTTTGGTTGGTAAGTATCAATATGTTCTAGATGAACGAGTATGGGAAGTATGTGGCATTGATGGTATGCAGTTATCTGATATGATTATTGTATTTCGATCATCGCATGTATATTTTAATGTTTTATACCATGTATTGCCGTGTTGACTTTTATGTGTTATATGCAGGTTTTTCATATTAGTTTTGTACCGTTGTACCGAATGATTTCTTTTCATGGGCCCCTACCTATTTAATGGATAATAATCTTTGTAAGTTAATTTACGAGTTTAGTCGAATACTAGTATTCTGGGTTGAGAGTATAGTTATCTGGTTTCCATTTTGGTATCTCTATTCCCAGTTGTACTTTGACTCTTATGTCCGTTTATACTTTCCTTCACTTGAGTTTGTAACTGCTGATGTTGGTGTTATTCATAACGATATCAATTTGTTTGTTCTCTCTATTCCAATTCTTGCAATTGTGTTATTAATTTAAGTAGAGTAATGATTTCAACATTTACATTTGGTATGAGAATAGTATAGGAAACCAAACTTGTACCAAGTATGGCGGTAACATCCTTTTATTTTTTATTATTTTAGCTTCTATGATTAATTCTTTAAATGAAAATTTTTGGTCCTAAAAATGGGGGTATTACAAATAGATCTAATCTAGTTTAAATAATATAACCAGAATTAAAAAATTAATGTGTTATTATTATACTAATATTATTGTCATTATTTATTAATTACTATTATTACTATTGTTACCATTATTAATTATAGTTCGAATCATTAATTTAATTTTATTACTATTGCTGATGCCGCTATTATTGCTTTTAATATTAAAATTTTGTTAATATGATCATATCATGCAATCAATTTATTGAACAAATAAGGCAATTAGGGATTATAATACTTGAGCTCTATATAACCTAGCTTATGATAGAAATAAATTATAAGTTACACATTAAAATAAAGAAATAATTCTATAGCAAAAAAAAACTTTTAAATTTAAAATATTAATCACAAATTCATAAAATAATATAATAAAAACAAATTTTAGGTGCTTGATATAATCAAACTCAAATAATAAGATAAATTGAATTACGCAAATTCAAAATAATTGGACTTTATTCTGTTTTGGAATAGGAAAAAATATACAAATATGATCTATATCTGAAGCAATCCAAATCTAATCCAAATATAACACGAAATATAGAATAGTTTGAACTTATCAGAACCCGACCCAAACATGAATCGAAAATAAAATCTTTTAAATTTATCTGAATATGAGGTCATCCAATATATAACTTAATATGATCTAAAGAGATAAAATGATATAAAATTATCCGATTTCAAAATAATTTGAACATATTCAAGTTTATCTAAAATTAAAATAATATGATCATTGTATAACCTCACTTGTTAGAGAGCCAAGCTACTCAATTTTTGACTCTTACCCTTATTTGATAGTATTATTTAAAAAATGTGATTATCATACGTACATATCTATTTATTTATTGAAAACTTTGTAAAGTAGTAAATGCCAAACGAGGGCAGTTTATCAAAGTGATAGTGTAACTCTTGACAATGGTACACCCTCTAAATAGTTGACCGACTGAACCTTTATACTAATTGTTCTTCTCTTTTATTCCTTTCCCCAAAATGATACTCGTTTAACATATATCTCAAATGACCTTATTTATTGTATTTGTTCGGACAGATGGTATCTCACATTTGATTGTATTTTGAAATATACACAACGTGTATATCACGAAGACGAGAGCAGTTTACTCATGCTTTTTTTTTTCAGATTTACAGGGAACCAAAAATAATAATTATAAATTATTCTATAAGTAATAATATTATAAAAATATTATAATATCAAAAAAATATTAAAACTAATAATATTTAAAAATTAATCTTTATTATTATACCAAACGTTATCCAAAGTACATAAACGGATGAACCTCTAAGAACTTGGATGACTCACAAGAAAAAAAAAAGAATGCAATGAATATATATCATAAATGGGTCAACAAGGAATGATCTGTTTACGCAATAAGTTGAAAGTTAAATGGACGACCAATTCAAACTTATGATTGGTCGTCCACAACGCATGGCTAAAAATAGTCGGTAAGAAAATAGTTGATATGACATAGTGAGGTTAGAAATCACTTTTGAAATGATAGAACGATGTGTGACAACATTAACAGGATGTATTTATATATTAAAAAAATATATTTTAGAATTAAAATCCGAAAAGAAAAAGGTGTAGTTGCCAAAGAAATAGAACTTACTTATTAATTAGTGAAAAAAATTATTAAATATAAAATTTTCTTTTTAAAAACAGGAAAGCTATTTTTCAAATTTGTTTATGAAAGACCAACGCATATTTTAAATATGTTTAATACAAATAGCCGAGAAGCTAATTAAAAATTCAAAAAATTAGATAAGAAAGGAAGTCAAAAAGTGTGAAGCTCCTATAAACTTATTTTAAAAGCTATTTTAATAGAAAATTTTAAAAATATCTTTCAACTCAAAACAAATAAAGAATCATCCGATCACTATTACAAGTTTTCAATTCAATAAATTTGTCGTCTAAATAATTTCTTTCCCGTCTCAAACAAATAGTCATACAAGCTAACTTATTTTGACATCACAACATACGCTTTATGCCATTGGTCACTTTTAATTTTGTATAATTAGTTTGCAACATCTTTTTTTTTTTGCTGCGTTGATTATAAGTTTATTAAAAAAATTATTTTTTATATTAAAAGTATAACTATTTGATAATATATTTATTTTATATTAAAAAATTAAGAGAAAAATAAATTTTATTTTTAATAATTATGTATGAGATATAAAGAAATAAAATAAAATAAAATTTACTTTCTATGGTATAACTCATCAAATAACTAAGAAAATAAAAGGGTTAAAGGAAAATTTTACTTTCTTTTAACTTATTTATTTTCATACCAAACAAGTCTACATTTAATACTTTTTAAAAATTATAACTTCTTTAAATAACCTACTTTATGTCAAACGATACCATAGCTGTAAGTAAATTGGTCCGGGAGAAATAATTTTTTGTTGTTCTTCTTTTTATTTCATTCAAAGTATAGTCTAGTTGCCAACTTAAGAGAAACCATTTTTCCAATACGCCCTAATTTATTATTTTTTTCACATTGAATTACACTCTTAACTTTTGTTTGGAGAAACAATAAATTTAATTCTCTAGTTAGCTTTTTAACTTATTTCAAAGATAAATAGCAAAACCAAGTAAATAAGTTAGTATTCAATCATGTTAATCGATTATAAATTTTACATAAATTTAGGAGCACTATTCCAGGTAAATTCGGATAATGATTTAGATTGATGTTCACTTTATATCGATATTTTTCTTATATTGATTGGTGTTTAGATAAGCTTGGGTTGTCCCCCTCCTTCATTGTGAAGGTTGATATTTGTTTTAGTTTGAGTGGATGTTTTTTCTTCTTTAGATTAATATTTATCTTAGTTTAGTTCAAGTCTTGTTTAGATATTTCTTATAAATAATAATAATAATAATAATAATAATAATAATATAATTAGTATCATCATTGTTATTATAATTATATGTGTTATAATAAATTAATATAATTATATTTATAATATTTATAACTATTAAAATAATTATAATTATGATTTTTGTAACCAATTAATTTAAATATTATATAATTGTAATGGTTAATGAAAAAAATTATAACATACACGTTTTTAAAAAGATTTAGGCCCACAATTTATAATCTTGAAGTAATACATATGAACCAAAATGCTATAACATACTTTGGTTACTTTTATTGTGTAGTTGAGTTAACACATTTATACTACATCATCAATTTCATATCATAGTGCACCTTATGTGCACTCGAGTGCATATTAAGCGTATAAAACATTTTGTGCATGATAAAGAGGCATTACAATAAAGCGTGATATAGCTATTACAATTATAATTGTTATAATAAATCATTTTTTAATCATTTTTATTTTAATTATAATTGTTATAATCAACTAATATAATTATATTTATAACTATCACAGTAATTATAATTATAATTGTTGTAATCAATCAGTGTAATTATAATTATTATATTATATCTAATATTAAGTATAATAGTTGTAATGGTTGTTGAATGGAATTATAACATATATGTTTAAAAAGATATAAACCTATAATTTCTAATGCAGAACTATTACATATGAACCAATATGCAATAGCATGCTTTGGTTAATTTTATTGTGTTCTTGTGTAAACACCTTTCTACTACAACAATTTCATGGCATCATAGGGCACCTTGTAATGTGCACTTGAATGCATGATATAGTTAACCAATATTTGTTGAATAGTATGTAAGTGTGTATAAAGCACTCAAATAGGTATTAAACTATCTATCATTGTACTATACATTTGATTGCATCTTATCATGTATACTTGGATCTCATGCACCTGGAAAAAAAAATACTAATGTAGATATCTAAAATATCTCCTATAGCAAAGCATTTTATGGACAATAAATAAAATAAACAAAATAAATGACTTTAGGGCCTAATGGAGAAAAACTTCTGTCTTCGCAATAAGATATCTTAAGTTTGATTACCGCTATAATTGTGCAAATTATAATTTTATTAAACATTATATATGTCATGGCTACAAATGTCACATTTGATGATTTTAATAATCATATTATTGATAATTATAACACTCATGTTATTGATTCTAATGGTCATTATGATTACATGAAAATGGGAACGACGATGGAGAGACGGAGATCAAACAGGGATGTGGAGAAATAGGGAAACGACAATCCTAAATTTTTTCAAAGAAAAGATAAAATAATATATATAATATTAAATATTTAGCGTTCATTACCATTAAATCAATTAACTAAGGGAAACCTAAATAAAAATATAGATTTAGGTTATGTAACAGTTTAAACTATGAAAACCTAAAATAAAATAAAAACTATGACCAAATTTAAAATTACCCAACACCATCCCTCCTTCTCTACCATAGATGAAAATTTATAAAATGAAACAAAAAATTCTACAAACCACAAAGTTGACCTCTGTTGTTCCCCCTTTACCTTTCCTTTCCCATTTTTATCTCAATGCATTTTCCTTTGCTATGACCCTCACTATCTCTAGTCTCCCCCAGCCACACTCCTTAATAATAGCAATAGAAGATATTTACTCTCCACAACAAGATACAGATTCATCGGCATGGAGGGTTGGAAGGAACAAAACATAAAAAAAATAAAAATTATGAGGTTGATGACATAATACCAAGTCGATGGTGAGGGAAAGAGGTGGGAGTTGATTGATTGTCAAAGAGTGTATTTTTTTCTAAGATTTTGAGTTTTTGAGGAATTTTCCCCCAATATAGTGTCCTCCTTTTGATTTTAGCATTTTTCAGCTCATTTTCGTTCCCAAAATGTTTCAAGGACTTGAAATGACAACACATAGTTTTTTCAACGTATCCATGATAGTCATACACTAATGCTTACTAATACTTATGCATATTGATTATGGCACTATGTAGTTGATTCAAATGCTATATAATAAATTATTTTAACTGTTATATCCAAAGATTATAATGACCATATGGAACACCCCAAAAATTTACTACCAAATTTTTTTTATTTTAAGCGGAAGCATATTATCAAATAATTGGGTATTACAACCATAATTGACATAAGTTTGGCTTACTATACCATCCTTGCATTAATTACAAGGTAAAACAATTACAATATAAAACGTGATAAAAAAAGAAACGAGGGAACTTTTATAAACATCAAATAAGAGTTTGGAGACTAACTTTGAGTACATTATCAAAATACAACAAAAAGGATCCTATGGAACAAATAATCGTTTTTTAATATAAAATATACCAATAAAATCAAATAAGTAATCATTTGAAAATAATTTTTTTAAACCAAAACAAGATAATCAAAACCAAAGCTTTAATACTAACTTGTAACACCCCAAATTTTACAACGGAAACATATAACCAAAATAACTAGTGTTACCGTCATAATTGATGTAAGTCTGTTTTACTATACCATCTCTACATCAATGACAAAGCTAAAACCATTCAAAGTAAAATAGAGTGATTAGAAATGAGAGAGGTTTTATAAATATAAATATGAGTTGGAGATTAACTCGGGGATACAATAACAAAATACAAAAGAAAAAGGGATACCATGGATTGAAGAGTCCAAAAGGTATCTGGATAAAACATCATTTGTATAATATGACTCTTCATCCAAACATCCAGTATAGGAAAATTCACCCATCCCCATACAATGCATCAAAGGCAACAAAATCATCCAATTGATCATCCAAGGCCTACATAAAAGCACCTGGATCATCTGCTCATGGGAGTGAACAATAGTCATAAAAAGGATGGTCAGTACACTATGTATCGATACTATCGAGTTAGGGATATAGTTAAGCACATACATTCATAACAGAGGATAAGTACATGTACTAAACACATAAGGGATGACCTCTTTATTAGATATAACCATTTTCATTCTTTTATTTACTTTTAGTTCAAGGACCCCACTATTCTTAAACCGATGGAATGGCTTGAAGAACCTCTTAAGTGAAATACATTTGAGCCACTATTATCGTCTGATGGAATGGACCTAACACCTCTCAGGGAAAATTATTTTTGAGCCATTATTCTTAAACTGGTGAAACAGTCTGAATCACCTTTTAGGGATTACACACCTTATCCACTATTATCTTTCGATGGAACAAAACCAACACCTCAAACTCGATTCACGTACTCTTCCACTTTAAATCATCAATATCTTATCCATTAGGTTACTTATTTCAAATTATATTCCTATTTACAATGAGTATAGGACTGCACTATTCTTAATTCGATGGAACAGACTGAAGCATCTCTTAGAGACAGCACATGTGATCCATTATTATAGTCTGATGGAATGAACACTTAAAACATCTCTTAGGACAAAACACTCCTAAACCACTATTATCATGTGGTAGAACGAACCCATAAACAAATCAACCTAACTCACGTGATCTTTCATTTTAAATGATTAATGTCTTATTCATGTTTTATTTGATAAGTACAAAACATGTTCGAAATAGATAAGGCACATCATGAGATCATAAGGTCATTCTCTAGGGTTAAGACCCTTATATTTTTTTAAAACCCTAATTTCACACTTTTATCATAACTCTTCTTCTGTTACTCTTTTAATCACCAAAATTAGTACCCCTTCCTCAATTATTATTATCATCAACATACTCAAATTTCAAGGCCTAACTCTAAGGTCTTTCACATGGGATAATACCCCTATCTCAATAGTTGCTATTCTTGAAGCTTATAAACCCTAATTTCACAAATCCATCATAACTTTTCTTATAAGACTCAAACAATCACTAGACTCAGTATACATTTCCAGAATACTAATATTAACAACATATTTTTATTTTGTGTTCTAACTCTAAAATTTCACACATGTGATAATAACCTTCTAATTTTAGGGCTACTATTCCCAAATCAAACCATTTTTCTTACTTTATCAAACTTAGGTAATTCGCAACAACTATAAGCAATTCATATAATTTCTTAGCATAATTTAGATGATATAACACCTTAGAATTTCATGTTTTTCATATTTAACCCACGTTGGCCAAAAAGCCCTTATCGATAACAAAACCCTTATTTCATGCAAATCTTATATCTTTGGTAATATTATCCCTAACTCCACAAGTATCTCCATAGAACTTATTATACTCATTTTACATTTATCATACCATTAATAAATCCATGATACAACCATATTTCACACCAAGGGTTTTTCCACATAAAATAACAATATCACATAATCTTTACTTACTCATTTTCTATCATATAATATCTATTGCATTTCATAGCATTAACAATCCCACATTAAATCACATGATGAAAACAACATGGTACAACACAAAATCATGCATAACACTTATTAAACAAAAACCCTAGTTATGCATATGCTAAACAAGTTGGCACATGCTTAATGAAAGATGGTGGCTTATGAGATAATTGACCACCTAAAGTAAAAGAGAAAGAGAGAGAGAGAGAGAGAGAGAGAGAGAGAGAGAGAGATGAGAAGTAGGATAATATTTGATCTAAGGTAGAGTGAAAGATCAAACACTCATAACTAACACTTAATGTTTCAACACTTGAGATTAAAAATGTGAGATTTTACAATCAAAACAAAGTTTTCACTCAACTTTGAAGAGAGGGAATATGAGACCTTCAAAAATATGATTTTTAATTCAAATGGGTAGTATGTCTCATTGTGTTGAGGCTACCCATATTTATAGTGGAAACCATTTGTATAAAAAGTCCATTCTATCCTTCCCTTTACTTACTTAGTTATATTCCAACCAATCTAGTTACCTAATACAAGTTAACAAGGAGTTAAATTGTAACAAGATTAGGTTCAACACACGGAGGGTGTTATGGCATGATTTAAGACACACATACCTCCATATGGCTGGTCATTCATGTTGATTTATCAAATTACAATCAATCACTCACTTCTCATACTTAAATAATCAATTATCATGCTTTAGTTAATCAACGCGTCCTGATTTAACTTGGATAAATTTCCTCACTTACTCCACCATCCACTTATCTTCTTTTTTTTTTCATTTTTCAAAATCAGCTTGGTAACAAGGATGATTTGGCTTCTTGGGTGGCTTGAAAAGTCTTCATCCTCCTTTTATAGCTCCTTCAAGAATCAAAACCCAAAGACTCAAGCTTCTAATTGGGACAACATACAATACCTTCTAGAGAGAGCATCGCCTACTATATTAGTTTTGCCATTCTTAAAAGAGAAGGATTGTAAAAACTCTATCCACCTAGCATACCTAGGGTTGAACTTATGTTACCCATTTACTTACTTTAGAGACTCATGATTGATACGTAATACAAATGTGCAGGCCCTAGATAATGAGACCAATGATCCAGATCCCTAATAATGGCATAAAACTCACTTGTCATATGTGTTGTAGTTAGATCTTGATCCATTTAACTTCTCACTAAAATAGGTTATTGGCTTGCCTTCTTATAGTAGGATCGATTTGATCCCAACTCTGCTTGCATCACATTCAACTTCAAAAACTTTAGCAAAATCTGGTAGCGTCAAGATGGGGTCGTCACTTAGCTTGCCCTTAATCACTTCAAATGCTTCTTGGGCTACAAGTGTCCACTTCAATTCTCCCTACTTGAGACACTTAGTGATAGGAGCCAAAAGAGTAGGGATGGTAATTTTTCCCACATATTTGGGGCCCCGTCAAGGATTTCCCGTTTGGGTTCAGGGAATTATTTCGGGGATCGGGTTCGGGGTCAAAGATTTTTATCGGGGAGGGATCCGGTATGGGTTTGGGGTCCCCATCCCCTAACCTACCCTGAATTGTTAATTAAATACATTGGCCCAACCCAACAGCCCAACAGCCCAAGCCTAGCTCAACTCTGGTCTGGCTGGCACTAGCAGAGTCCTCGATCTGTCCGGCCATCCCATTTGCGTTGCATGTGCCCTGCCCCAACCCCAGTGCCCCTGCTCCTCATTTTTTTCTCGCCAGACTCTCCCTACCCTCCATAGCTCCATCCCTCAACTAGTTGACTCCCTTCGTCCCTCTTGTAACTCCTATTTGGGTCTTCATCCAATCTTCAATCTTCTTTAGTCTTCACTTCGCCTCACCACCCCTTTCCTTCCTTCAATCCTTTCGCCATGGCCATGCCCCTCTACAACTACAACAAATAAACCTTTTGTCCTCCACCCGACCCTAATTTTTTATCCTTCCCGAATCCCTTCTCACTTCTTCTTCTTCTTTCAGACTTTGACTTCTCACTCCTCAGTCACTTGCACTCACCACTCATCTCTCTCTTGTGAGTCCCAGAGTCTCTATTGTTGACAATTGAGTCAATCAATTGATCGACATTATAACAGGAAGTGGTGAAGTGTTGTTATTCAACACTTTGACACCTTTGAGTCTTCAACTCTTCTAACACACAACCCACCCATCATCCTAAAATATTCCATAGTTCCATTCGTCAATCACAAATTCACGGTCTCATAGACTCCCAGAACCCACCCATCACCTTTGAATAATCGATACTTTGATTTTGATTTATAAGGTAATTTTTCTCTCCAGGCTCCAACTAATTAAATGTATCATGTATTATATTAACATTGTTAAATTCTATAGTCAATACTTAGGTGTTTCTATAAATTTGATCTACATTTAGTCGCACAGAGCACACTCACTGACTCACTAATTGTAGGATTGTATCTAAATTAGATAATCTGATGCTACTAATAGAAATTTTACCTATCATGGAGTATAAGATTAATATAAGATTTCTAATTGTAGGATTTTATCTGATTATAAATTTGTTGTTGTGTAGTGTAGTCGGCAATATCTGATCTGATCTTCAAGTGACTTATATAGTTGTATACTTGCATTGCTTATATTTGATATGCAGCATCAGCTTCTGCTTCATTGGCTTTGTTTGGTTTATAATGTTCATTCGTTGAAATGATAGTAGTGTATCAAGTTGTATATTTGTGTTTTGTTAATTGTTGCATAAATGCTAAATCCTGATTGACATTGGACTGTGGTTGGGGGTTTGTTTGTTGCCAACTTACCGCATCCAACATTCCATAGATTGCTTCATATGTATCATGTGTGGACTGTAGGGATATAAATGGGGTGGGTTTTATCCGATACCCGACAGATAAAACTTGATGGATATGGATAAACCGATACAAGTAACGAGTCTCCATATCCATACCTGCATCCATATCCGTATTCGTACCTTCTCTATTTATCCAATATAAAATTACCTTTTTACCCTTTATACATATAAAACATAATTAATATATTCCTTAATGTTACAATAGTAATTAAGCTAAAATCCTAATACTCTATTAAATCTAAATTAGATAATTAGATTAGATTATTTGTAATAATATATATTTAATACGTTAAAAAGATTTTTATAACTAAAATTTTAGAATTTTATTTCTGAATTTTGAATTCCCCGACCTCGAGTCCTCTACTCCTCATCTCTTCTTTGTTGACTGATCTACTCTACTAAGCCCACCCATTCAGTCTGTAAGTTTCGAGTGTTGACCCCCTCACCCCTTCCCTCATTCCTATTTCCAAAAATTCCTACTTTGCTTGACCTTGACAGCCGCTAGCGATGCCTCGACCTCAAGTTCACTCAACCACGACGGTGACACCTTGACCTGCAATGACCAGCCGGCCTTTGAGTGATGAGTCTGTGACGGTGCGACCTACCTTCCCACTTCACTCGACCTCAATGGCTCAACCTCCTCTCAGAAACCCATCCTACTTCGCTCGACCTTCCGCTTGCGAGTCTACAACCCAGGCACCACCGTCACCCAGTCACCTCTCCTCGTTTAAGTTACCTGGATTCCTCGATGGGCTCTACTTTTATGGCTATGTGGGCTCATTGTAGTGTTGTTGTCCTCATCGTCTGTTCTTTTTCTTTCTCTATTGTAGATTAGCCCCGTCGTTGTCTTGTTTCTGTATCTATCAACTGATCTTTCTCTCAAAGTCACTGGCTCCAACCGTTGCTCCTCCAATCGAACTCAATCATAGTTTGTTCGTCCTCTCCTCTCCCTTCTCTGTTCCTCTATCTGTTGCGTAACTTGTGTAGTTGTGTTGTGTTGCAACCCTGCAGGTGGTAGTTGCAACCCTTCTCCCATTCGGTGAGTCTCCCACACCATTCATCCTCTACCCCACGTTTGGTAATAGGTATATGCCCTATTGCCCTTTCAGAAGCCACCCAGCCGGCAGCTAGAAGTCTTGCTAAAAGTGTTTCCATTTTCATGAATGGATTTGCTTAATTAGCTAATGTTATTCGGGTTTAATTATCTTATTATGGTTTTGTTTAAAACTTTCCATTTTCATGAATCATGTATATAAAATGGCGTATGGTTCACTTATAGTTGTTTTGGCTACGGATTAGGTTATGAAATTCTGATTAGTTTATGGTTTGACTGTAAACTTTTAGTTTGTGTGTATAATTAATTTTTTTCTTGTTTTGGTTGCACTAATATTTATCTAAAATGGTTGTGGGGTGTGAATATGCTATGAGATTTGAACTATTTGAGATAATTAGGAAAATAGGTTCTGAAATTTGAAATGAAAATAAAATATCTGGTATTTGAGAATTAAGATCTAGAAATCAAACGATTCAAACCAGAAAAAAAATAATTACAAGTTACGTAGGTTGTTATATTTGTTTAATGTTGTGAGATTTGAACTATTTGAGATCTAGGTAATTAGGTTCTTTATTATAATACCGTTTACAATAACTAACTAGGAGTAAGTAAATACAAATAAGTAAGAGTAAGTAAATACTATGTTTTCTTGTTGTGCAGCGTTCGGGATTATTAATTAGTCTAATGGCATTAGGTAGCCAACCTAATACTAATTCACAAATTCTACCACCATATTCTTCCAACATAGATAGTAATCCTACACCTAGTGAACCATCAGCCAATGAGTAGGTAGAAGAAGTGAATCCATTTTATTTAGTGAAAAAAAGAAAGAAAACTTTAGTTGTTTGAGATCACTTTAACGCGACAGAAATTAATAGTTTGAAAAAAGTAATTTGTAAAGGTTGTAATAAGAGTTTGAGCGGTGATCCCAAAAATGGTACTTCTCATTTGCATGATCACATGAAGAAATGTGTATGTTTAAGGCCTATACAAGAGGTAGGACAAACTAAGTTGAGTTTTAATTAGAAGAGGGAAGGAAAAGGAAATCTTATGGTTGCGGAATTTAATCAAGAAGCTGCAAGGTGTGAGATATGTAATACGGTAGTTATGCATGAGTATCCACTTTGTATAGTGGAACACAAAGGCTTTAGAAGATATTCAACAGCTCTTCAACCATCATTTAAAATTATTTTAAGGAACACTCCGCGAAGCAATATTTTCAAGTTGTTTGAATATGAAAAAGACAAAACAATGTCATTGTTGAGTAGTAACAAGAATCGAGTTTCAATCACAATAGATATGTATACATCTTATAATCAAAAAAAGGGTTTCATGGTTATCACAACTCACTAGATTGATAATTATTAGACCTTGCAAAGTCGAATAGTCAGGTATACTAAATTCATATTCATATATAGTTCTAAAATATTAATATTATGTAATTATATGTTGTTCTTTGGTTTATTTGTTCTATCATTGTATTTTATTGAAGGTTTTTCTATGTTCCAAGTCCACATACATCTGAGGTTCTGTGTGATGTTTTGGTTAATTATTTGACATAATGGAATATTGATTCAAAACTTACTATATTGACTGTCAATAATTGTACCACCAATGATGCTTTGATCAGAGTTTTGAAAAATAGATTTGAGTCAGAGTGTTTTTTTATTGCATGGGAGATATTTTCATATGTGTTGTGTTGCTCATGTGCTCAATATTATTGTTATCTATGTTATGGAGATCATTCAAAAAGCTATTGAGAACATACGTGAGAGTGTGATATATTGGAAAGCCACACCAAAAAGGCTAGAAAAGTTTATGGAGGTTTGTCGTAAAAAAGAAATTCCGTATAGTTGAGCCTTAACATATGATTGTAGGATAAGATGAAATTCTACATTTTTTATGCTTGATGTTGATGTAATGTATGAAGATGTGTTTGCTCGTTTAGCATGGTTGGAATCTAATTTTAATTGTTGTCCTACAAGTGATGAATGGGATTTGGCTCGATCTATTTGTGAGAGATTGTCATTATTTTATGATATCACTTTGATGTTTTCTGGGAGTAGATATCCTACTGCCAATTTATACTTTCCCAAGGTTTTTGAAGTTAGAATGTCCTTGATTTAATGGTCTCTTGATCAAGATGAAATTATTAGTGGTATGGCAACAAAAATGATAGAAACGTTTGAAAAATATTGGAGTGTGATTCATGAAATGATGGTTGTGGCAACTATTATGGATCCAAGGTATAAATTAAAGTTGGTAGAGTGTTATTATTCTATCAATTATGGGAGAAACTATGGTGAAGAGGTAGATAATGTTTGTAAAATATGCTATGAATTGTTTTATGAGTATGAGGAGAAGTGTAAGTGTAGGGAGAAAATTTCATCAATATCGCGCGATTCTAGTATTAGTATTCAAAGTTGTGGTTTAAGTGTTAGTAGTGTAACTTTATGTTCTAGAGTCTCCCTTAAGCTTCATTATAATCAGTGGTTGGCGAACAAGGACATGACTAGTGAGCCACAGAAGACCGAGTTAGAATGTTATTTGGAGGAGCCTGTGATGCCACAGATGGACGACTTTGATGTGTTATCATAGTGGAAGACAAATACCAAGTATCCGATTTTGCAACGAATGGCTAGGGAAATACTTGTCATCCCTATTTCTATAGTTGCTTCTGAGTTAGCTTTTAGCACAAACGGGAGATTTATAAGTCCTCATCGCAACCAATTACACCCAAAGACTTTAGAAGCATTATTGTGTTGTAGAGATTGGCTTTGGGATAATATAAAGAATGAAGGTTATATTTACTTCTATACATTTGATGTTTAAATAATTATAATATATCTATTATTATATTTGTTTAATTCTAATGTTCTAATTTTTTTGTTTTTGTTAGATAATGATTGTACTGCGAACTCAGCTTATCGTAGGTTTACCTTGCAAAATGAGGAATCCAACTTAGATGTTAGTGAGTGTAAGGTAAAATTTGTTATAAATATTATTAGTGATTAAAATATTCAATTATGCTTAATTATTTCAAATATTTATGTTTTTTTCTTTATTTTTTAGATGAATGCATAAGCCATAAAATATAGAGGTCGAAGATGGAAAGACAAATTGGTGATATGAAATTTTTGGAGCTCAACACAAATAACTTCTTCTTGATGTTCTTTTTAGCTAATCAAATTTATATTATTATGCTTTAGTAGTTATTGATTTCAATTTTATTTATGGAAGTACTATATTTGTACAAACAAATATTATTGGCTATGGTGATTTTGAACCAGACTTGTATTATTGTTGATTGTTTCATTGTTTGATAGTTTGGTGAATGGTGATATTGATAATGATGTATTTTATCAAAGTGGCTGGAAATTTGGATTGAAGATTGATCATAGAAGATGTCACCCACAAAATGATGCAAAAGAAACGAAGGATTAAGAAGGATTATAGTCGAAGAAATCAAGTGACAAAGATAGGAGTTCTCAGCGGATTTGAACCAGTCTTCAAATGTGTCGAGTTTAAGTTTTAATGGAGGAAGGTAATTGTCCCAAACTTTCCTTGCTCATAGTCGACTCAAAATGAGAGAGATAGAAATCAGCTAGCTATGCTCAAAGTTGTATTAAAATTCTTATTCATTCTTCTATTCAATTCATGCGTACAAGTGAGGTATATATAGGTAAGTTCCGGTTTGAGTTTCGAAACCTTCCGGCCGGTTCTTAGCCTTAATTCAGCCCATTAATCATGGTTGAATCAATACCATATAACCTTAATCATAATCATAATATCATGGTTAAATGATACTAAGGATTAATATTACAAAGCTATACAATTAACTATGATACATACATGAAATTACATCAAACCCTAACTTACATAAAATACACTTAGGGTTAGGGTTTACAACAAGTTAATACAACTAATGAATATCATCGCCATATCTTCTTGTTGTAAATTATCATCCCATATATGTCATAGTCTTGCATGCTTTTAATACTTGTACACAATAAAGTGTATTAACGTCTTCTTCTTGCAAATATGTGACATACCTACAAGAACAACTTGAATGTTTTTCAATATCAAGCATATAAGAATTATCAAGAATATTTAACATGATAGGCTCCAACATTAAGAAAGCTAAGTCTTCCTTACCTTGAGAATTAATATGAACATGACAATCATTAGGTTCATTAGATGTTCCTGCATCAAATAATATGGATTTGTTGGAGCAGCTTGAAAATTTGAACCTGTTGGAACAGGTTGAAAATTTGATCTTATAATGACGGGTTTTTTGATTGAAATTTTAGATTTTTTATATGATAGGTTAAGTAAAAATTTAAACGGGTAACAAATTTATCCGTCGGGTAATTTAAACAGGTAATGGATTATCCATCACGTAATGGATATCTGACGGATACAGATACAGATATATTAATAGATATCTCTTAAGGTACGGATAGGGATTCGGGTATATAATACTTATCAGATATCAGGTACGGGTATGGGGATACTCGTCCCGTTTACATCCCTAGTGGACGGAAAGAAAGAATTCGACAATCAACAATCTAAGGTGTAATTAAGTTTACAAAGCTTATTAGTATTAGGTCTAATGGATTTATAAATAATAAGTACTAAACTAAGCCAATAATTAAGGTTAGATCCTGTAATTGGTAATTAATTGGAGCCTCAATTAATTAAAGAGACACACACATCCTAATTCCCAATTTCCTATGGCTATAAATTATAAAAAGTACCCAAATATATGATAGAATATATAATGATTGATATAATCTAAATTATTACTAGAAAATTAATATGGCTTGTTGGATTGATGGTTTAATTAATAACAAAAAAAATTTATAATACTAAACCTGAAGGCTCTTAAATACAAAGAATATAATCACCAATTCATATATAAATAATCATCGACATAGATAAGAGATTAAAAAACAAATCCATTATGCTATAATTAGTTACATAATTTATTTTTCAACAATGTAATTTAATATATATCATGTATTTTCTTTTAAATCTATAAATATGTATGGGTTATTAATATCTACTATTTTTAACAAACAGATGGAAAACATTGAAAAAGAGGTTGATAGTGTTATGGAAAGTGCTCCAACTCGAGAAATGGGAGCACAAATATCTCAAGATGAGAATATTGAAGCTAATATGGAGAGGTCAAAATTCTGATGATGAAAACACTGGAAACATGGATGTGGATAGTTCCAGAAAAAGAAAAATAAAATCAATTGTATGGGATCATTTTGAAAGAAAATCAATTTGAGGGAAATGGAAAGTAGTCTGTAATTATTGTAAGAAGCACTTAGGAGGAGAGAGTTGGAATTAAACTAAGCATCTACATGATCACTTGAAGACATGTGTACATAAAAAGTAAGCAATCATGACACAATGTCTTATAAATACAACAAATTCCATTGATGGGTCATCAGAACTTAATACATATCAGTTCAACTAAGATCATGTAAGGGATGAGCTTGGTAAAATTATTGTGTTGCATGAGTACCCATTGTCTATGGTTACGCATGTAGGCTTTAGAAGGTTCCTTCATGTTTTACAACCATTATTTAAAGTGGTTTCTCGAAACAAAATTAAAAGTGATATCCTGAAAATGTTTGAAGTTGAAAAAGAGAAAATTGTGAAGTTGTTGGAGACAAATGCAAGCCACATAGCATTGACAAGTGATATGTGGACTTCAAGTAATCAGAAAAGAGGATTCATGGCTATCAAAACACACTTCATTGATGATTCGTGGAAACTTCAAAGTCAGTTTGTTAGGTAAATTATATGTTTGTTACAAGAAAAACCTATACACATAAACTAAATTAATTACTAAACTATGTTCTTTTTTATTAGATTTGTGTACGTGTCATGTCCTCATACAGCTTAGGGGCTTGAAAATTGTCTTGTTGGTTTCTTATTTGATTTAAATATTGATAGTAAGTGTTCTAATTTAACTATCGATAATTGCACCTCCAATGATGCCATGGTTATAATCATTTTGGAAAAGCTTCATACAAGTTCACTTATCTTAAAAGGAAGATCGTTTCATGTGTTGTTATGCACACATACTGAATCTAGTTGTGAAGGACAGATTAGAGTTTGTAATACCCCAAAATTTACTATATATATATATATTTTTTTAAAATGGAAATAATAAATTTAGAACCTATGATTTTCGGGAATGCTACCATCACACTTAGTACCAGACCGGTTCACTTCTACCGTTTCTGTACTAAGTGCTGAGGCTAGAAAGGATTATAGTCAAACTTAATTTAATACTTAAACCAATCGTTCATTAAGAGAAAAAATAGAAGTGTCATAGTATAGAGATCAGAGTACGCGTAAGAAATTTACATAATCTAAGTACGAAATCAAAGTTCATTAAAAGGAATAATGTCTACATGAGAAAGTTTAATTATGGAAAATCCAATACATGAAATAAATAACATAAGGGAATAAAATAACATAATGAGAGAATCCGGCCACGCCACTCCTCGTCCACAACCCAGGTCTGACTCAGCACTCAGCCCCGCTTGATGCCTCATGGATATCGAAGGCATCTAAATAACCCTTACCTACCTACACCACGTCAGATGGGCCTCCTACTCATGGAAATGAGCAGCATCCATAAAAAGGGTGATCAGTACGCTACGTACTAAGCAAGGTAACCGTGCATTAAAGACAACACATAAAAGCACATAATCCATGTAGGATAATAAAACAACATACGATCACTTCAGATAAATAATAAATAAAGGGCATTTATAGTCCGGATTAATTAATTAATTCTCGTATCGACACTCATTTCACACCATGCTCTTTATCAAATCCATGCGAGTACAGGAACCCCACTATTATAGTCGGTGGACCGGAAAACACGCAAGCACAATGCACTTGACCACTATTATTAGCCAGTAGATCGGTCATATATAGGGCGGAATGCCCTAACCACTATTTCTTACCGGTGGATCAGTTTGGCCCCAACTCGCATGGTGTTCCACTTTAAGCACTTAGTGTCTCTTTATGTATCTTAGCAAACTCAGGGTTTGGTTTATTGAGCTCGGGATCCCCCACTATTATAACCGGTGGAGCGGTCACACATAGGGCAACATGTACCTAACCACTATTATAGCCGGTGGATCAGTCACATAGGACGAAACACCCTAACTACTATTTCTTACCGGTGGATGGGTTGGCCCCAACTCAATAATCTTCCACTTTACATGTTTAATGTTTTACAGTGTCTTATTCAGAAGTTTCACCCTAGACATGTATAACTAACTCCCTCTGCACTTATCCTCCAAAAGGACCTATCTCACATCATAAAACTCATGTACCTCCTAACTTGGCCCAACATTATTTCCTCCTTACCCTAACTCACACTAGAGCCCATCTCCCATGTATGTGGGTCAAGGCTCACTATCTTACACTTCCAAATCCACTCACTGTCTCACTCTAGGGTTTTATTTCGAAACCCTAATTTAGGCCTAAGTGGCCCATCCTACTCCACCTCACACAATCCAAATCATTTTAACACTCCACACATCACAACCTATAGATTCCACCCTAATCATCACACTTTAATCAACAAGTAGACGTGTGACCACGAAACCCTAAGTAGCCACACTAAACCCTAGCTGGCCACACCAAACCCTAGCTTAGTCTCCTATACACCATTATACTGTCCCACGTACTATTTTTCATCCAAAGTGTTTAAGCACCCATACAACACTTCCATTTCCTTCCTTACACCTCAAATCAAATTTCTATACGTAAATTTCACCCCCATGCAGAATTTACACATCCCATGTAACCCTTCGAACTTTTTCATGCAAACCCTAAAACTCCCACGTGAAACCCTAGATTCACCCATGCAAACCCTAGATTCATTCATACAAAACCCTATATTCTGCCATACAAAACCTTAGATTCCTCCATGCAAAACCCTAGATTATTCTATTTGTGGTCATGCAACATTTAGGTCAACTCCACATCATTTCACTTCATATCATCATATTATATAACCTAGCATGCATGTCCTACAGGGTCACATCATATCACATCACAATCACAACACAAACATATGATACACAAATCATAAGATAACACATAAACGTACCTCAACTCTAAGCCGCACCATGTATAACAATACACATAAGGTACATCACATATTATGGCACATGGCATACAAGGCATATAAAACACATTACATACATACGACTTTAGCTACACCCTTACCTAATATGACACCAGCCTTGGAGCACGCTCCTACGCCTCCTTAGGGTTTTGACTGCTCTCTCCTATAAGAGGAAAAAACTAAAGATTATATTCCCTCATACTAAAAATACCATTATTTCCTTATTTATGCTAAGATTAGGGTTTTGGATAAAATAAAACTATAATAGTAATAACACTAACTAATTACTAATTTTGCTAAAGGTAAAAGTAATAATAGTCATATTGTAAAAGATGATAATATAAGATTTGAAGATTTTACCATAATAATAATAATGATACTAAAAAAATAATAATGATAGTAATAATAATAAGGATAATAATAATAATAATAATAATAATAATAATAATAATAATAATATAGTTCAAAATAAATGGTGAAATAAAAGCTTCAACCCTTCACCAAAATAATACTAATAATAATACTATTAACATAAATAATAACAACAACAACAACAACAACAACAACAACAATAATAGTAATACGAAATAATAATAACAATGATGATAATAATACTAATAGTATAAATCAAAAATAATGTAGAGTAGGGTTTTGACCCTACTTTGAAATAATAACATTGCTAATAATAATAATAATAATAACACATAATAGTAATAATAATAATAATAATAGCAATAATAATAATAATAATAATATAACCGAAATAAAAATAGAATAAGGCTTCGACCCTCAATAGCAATAATAATAAAAACATTAGTAGTAGTAGTAGTAGTAGTAGTAGTAGTAGTAGTAGTAGTAGTAGTAGTAGTAGTAGTAGTAGTAGTAGTAGTAGTAGTAGTAGTAGTAGTAGTAGTAGTAATAATAATACATAATAATAATAATATATTCAAAATAATGGAAATATAATAAAATAAAATAAAATAAAATAAAGCTTGTATAAATAGTATTTAAGGGTTTAGGGTACCACCTTGGGTTGGTGGTGATAGGCAGCACTGGCAGTGGTGCACAACGGCGGCTGCGGTGGCCGAAAAAAAGAGAGATAATTGAGTGCTGGGAAAAAGAGAGGGAGAAAGAGGGTGGAAGTTGGGGTGTTTATGATTGCCTAGATGGATAGAAGTAGAATGAGGATGGTGGCGCACGGCGGCGGTTGTGGTGGCCGAAAGTGGAGGAAGGAGAGAAAGAGAGGAGGAGGGGGAGATAGAGGGGAGTCTATAGTGTAGTTTGGGAGGTGCAGGAGGCGATGGTTATGGCGGGAGTGGTGGCTAATGATGGTGCAAATGGCGGCGGATGTGGAAGGAAGGGTTTATCGAGGAGGCTACTTTGCACGACTAGGGTGGTTCATGCAGGGAAAATCAAGGAAAAAGGGTGGTGTAGTTAGTTAGAGGGCGATTCACTGGGTGGTCTTATGGGTGGTTCTAACGGCGGCGTTGGGCAATAGCGATGGAAATTGTATCTGAAAGGGTGGTGGCGCACGAGAGTAAAATTTTAGGGTTTTGAAAAAAACTTGAGTCTAGGCTGGCCATGGGGGTATTTATAGAGCTACAGGAGGGCTAAGGTTAGAGAGGAGATGGGAGAATCAGAGCAGGTAGGTTGGGGTTCTCTGGCCGGAAAAATTCAAATCGTGGCAGGGATGGTTGGCCAGGAAAGAGGGGATTGTGCGCGAGAAGAGAGGGGAGTGGGTTGGGTCAAAGTGGCCGACGAATCGACGAGGAAGAGAGGGGAAAATGGCTGGTCAAATCGGGCATGGCCTGTTGTAGAATCTTTGGGGTAGTTGTCGGTCGACGGGGGAGGGAAGAAGGAAGAAGAAGAGGGAGGAAGAAAGATGTGCATGGACCTACCGGTTGGGGAAAAGAAAAGAAAGACCGGACCGGGCGACGAGGATAAAATAAGGACAAAACACGGCATTCTAGACTGGGCCACTTGAAGAAGAAAAGAGGGAAGGGAAACGGCTCGCAGATAGGCTCAAGTCGGGGAAAGAGGGAAGAAAAAGAAAAGAAGAAGGAAAAAGGTAGAAAAAGAAAGAAAAAGGAAATAGGAAAAAGGGAAAAAGAAAAATAGGTGGATTGGGTTATTTAGATTATTTTGGTAATTTGGGATATTTAAAAATAATAATATTTAAATAAAATAATATTAAATTTCCTTTTTAGGCAAATTTTAGGATTTTTGAAAGATTTTTTCTAAATTCCTTTTAATTAGCAAAACATTCGAATTTTCTCCAACTAAATTATTTATAAAATTCATATTAATTTGGTTTACTCCCTCTTATTTTAAATAACATAATTTATTTAATAAATTTATAAAATAAATCCTTAATTAGCTAAAATTCTTAAAATTAGGGTTCTGAGGCATTTCAGAGTTAATTATGGAAACTATTGAAAATTTCCTTTATAGTGTTGCATTTTGGACAGTAACTCTGAAAATAGATGGAATTTTTGTTTAAATAGCTAAACATATGAAAATTCAATGCACTAAGAAACTAGAACTTGATTGTAAGACTCGATGGAACTCTACATATTTATTGCTCAACATTGCAATTCAATGTAAAGATGTGTTTTATCGTTTGAAGCAATGTGAGCCTTTATATAAGAGAGTTCCCACTGAAGAAGATTGGAAAAATATGAGAGATATTGTTTCTAAATTAGAGTTTTTTTATGATGCAACAGAGTTATTTTCAGGGACTAAGTATGTCACTATGAATTTATTCTTCCCCGCTATGTGTGAGATTAAGTTGGCCATTGATGAATGGGTCAATTCAAATAAGATTAGGGTGAGAAGTATGGCAAGTAATATGAAAGATAAATTTGATAATTATTGGGATAAGATAAATTTCTTGTTTGCTATTGGAAGCATATTGGATCCTAAGTATAAGTTAAAGACCATTCAATTGTATTACCTTCTTCTCTATGGCGATGCGTCTTTGGGGGAAGATTGATGATGTGAAAAAAGTGGCTAGTGACCTGATTGAAGAATATAAGAAAAAATCTCAGCAATATCATATTTTCCATCAAGGGTCACAATCTTACTTTTCCTCGAAGCCTCCAATCCCTAAGGGTGGTAGACTAGAAAGATTTATGGAGTCTAATTCTAGCATTAAAATTATAAAGTTAGAGTTAGATAGATACTTGTAGGATCCTCTTGCACCAAGGACTATTGCTAATTTTGATATCTTATATTGGTGGAAGATGGATGGTTACAAGTATCCCAATTTGGAAAATATTGTTAATGATGTGTTAGTCATTCCTATGATGACTGTTGCTTCTGAATCAACATATAGCACTAGTGGGAGGGTTATAAGTGTTCATCGAAGTAGGCTTCATCCTAACACCATAGAGGCTTTGATGTGTGCTCGAGATTGGTTATGGAGTGAAATCAAAGGTATTATTCTATATTTTTAGTTATTTCTGTAAGTTTTTTTGTTATAAATATTATTATTTGCTTATTTTTCTATTTATTTTTTCTTTCAAGATCTACAACCACTTTGGAGTGTCAAAATTTTGATGATGATGTTGATGCTGATATAGAGGTAATTGATTTATTTCTTGGCCTTGTTGTATGTAAAAATATATGGGTTGTGTCACTTAAATCATATAATACACACACACACACATGTATATATATATACATATATATATAATAATACACACACACACACATGATGCCATGTATTCATAAGAACAGCACTGTAGGGAGCGATCTGACGTGATTTGTGGATTCCTAAATGAGTATGTAAGTCTAATAAATTGTGAACTAATTATATTTTTGAAATTGTACAACACTAGTTTTTTATGCCTTTAATGATTATGAACATAGCCCACACAGGATGTAATGATTGTTAAAGGCTACTACATGTGGATGCAGTGCGGATTACTTGTAATGAAAGAATGAAGATGTCTATTGTCTCAAACTAATTTATTTTTTGTATTACTCAAAGTATTGTCATATAGAACTTGTATGTTTATTTTATATATCTTTGTATTTTGTGAGTTATTCGTTGTAGTTTATACAGAGACGTTATAATTTTACTGTTTTAGTCTAGAATAGCCCATGGATTGTATAAGATAAAGTTATTATGTTATTTCTTGTTTTTATCTATTAATCAAGTTGATTAATTTATGTTTCAATTTATGAAAGCATGTCATTAGAGCACCCTTTAGGTTCAAGGATCACTAGATCGTGACTGTTTTCCTCAGCATAGGAATTAGAAAATGACCATTTTGGGGATTTTTTTTCTTCAAGTTATTAGATCATAATTAACTTTATATATTTAAAAGTACGATAATAGGGCGTGGGGATCTGGATAATGGGGATCGGGGACAGTTAACGGGGATTGGGGATAGAGTGCGGGGGCGAGGATCGGGGATTGGGGTGGGTATGGGGATTCCATCACCGCGGGGGTCGGGGCGGGGATTCCCTATTAAGAAAAATCGGGGAGCGGGTCGCGTTTGGGGATATTTTTTCTTATCAGTTTTGGGGACGGGGATGGGGTCCCCGTCCCCAACCCTCCCTATTGCTATCCCTACAAAAGAGTGTTAAATCCTTTTATAAACCTCCTATAAATGAGGCAAGTCCATGAAAGGATCGTATGTGGGTAATGGATATAGGTGTAGGCCATGACCTTATTGCCTCCACCTTTAATTCATCCATTAAAATACCATTCGTATAATCCTCATTTAGTCTTGAAGGTGGTATTCCATTCATCTCCCTCCTTTACACTAATCTAGTAGTATCCGCTTCTCAAATCAATCTTTGAGAATAAACAAGAACCGTGTGACCAATCCAACATGTCATCAAGTCTAGGTATAGGATACCTATACTTGATGGTGATGTTGTTGATAGCTCTACTATCAGCACATATCCTCATACTCCCATCCTTCTTTGGTACCAAAAGGGTTGGTACCGCACAAGAACTAAGGGATTCTCTAATGAACCCTGTTTGCAATAACTCATCAACTTACCTTTATAACTCCCTATCCTCCTTAGTATTGCACCTATAAGAGAGCTTGTTTGGGAGTGTAGCATCAGGGACCAAGTCGATTTGGTGCTCAATTCCCCTTAAGTAGATCTTTTGGGAAGACATCCCCAAACTCCCCTAGCAAAAGTATGACCTATGGGTCACTTGCCCCACTTCCTTCATTATCTTCAAGCAACAACAAAAATTTCATGACCTTCCCCTTGGCTAGTGCCTTGTCTATCCCCTTGCTATCTAAAAACAAGGATTTTTTTTTTCGAGTTCCTCCCTAACAAGTGAGGAACAAGGACTGAGGGGTGTGAGTACAATTTTCTTTGGGTAAATTTCAAACAATAAGTGTTCCTTATACCATCGTGCTGGACTTATCTATCATATTTCCAAGGCCTTCCTAGCAAGAGATGGCAACCTTCCATGGGAACCACATCATATACCACATTATCTTGGTAGGTTTTCCCAATGAAAAAAGGAGATACATCTTGCTTGGTCACTTCAACCATGTTTCCATTATTAAGCCATGTAGCTTATATGGTTTGGTATGTTGAGTGGTAGGCAAGTTAAGTTTATCTACAAGTGTGTAAGAGGCTACATTAGCACAACTACCTCAATAAATAATTAGGGAACATACCTTACCAAGTATTGTGCACTTGGTTTGAAATATGTTCTCTCGTTGTGTCTCCTCCTTCACGAACTCCTTGGTGTGTAATACCCTTCTCACCATTAAGGTTTCTCCTAAATCATGGGGGGGGGGATCTTCTTGATCTTCCTCCTCCTCATGGACCAATTTGGTCTCTTCCATTTCCTCCTCATGGGTTGCCTCCTCCAAGTCCAAAAGAGTCGCAACTCTTTTGTTGGAATAGTCATTTTGATAGTGCCCTAGGCCTTGAAACTTGAAGCACCTCACAACCTTTGGTTTGTTAGGTTCATACCTAATGCCTTTCCCTTTTTCCTTTACATCAACCTTTGGAATGAGAGGGGATGGCTTGGATGATGATGGGGCCTCTTTTGAAGTGTTGGCTGTGAACCTTCCTTGATGAAAATTCAATCTTCCCTTCTCCTTCTTATGTTTCTCCACCTTAGTAGCTAGATGAAAATGCTCATCTAAGGTGTAGTACTTGTGCAACTCCACCTTGCACACAATTTCACTCCTTAATCCTCCAAGGAAATGTGACATTATGTGCTCCTCTAATTTGTCTAACTCTAACCTCATCTTCAACCACTCAAACTCTTTGATGTATTATTCAACACTCATTGACATTTTCCTAAAGGAGGACATCTTATTGTAGAGGTTTTGAGTGTAGGATGAGGGTAAAAACCATTACCTCAAAAGCTTCTTCATCTTTGACCAATATTTCACCTTAGACTTCATCTTTCTTCTCCTTTGGCTAGTAAGGATTTCCCACCACAAGAGGGCATGTCCCTTAGGATTAAGAATTGTAATCCTAAATATCTTCTCATCATTATAACCTTTTGCTTCAAACATCCTAAAGGACCTAAACTCCCACTCTAAAAAATCTTCTAGATTAAAAGATCCATCAAACATGGGTACTTTGACTTTGATTTCATGAAAATAATCTCGCCTTTCATGTCTCCTTCTTTTATCATGTGAGGAATCATTTGGTGAGGATTTGGAATCACTAGCATCATCACTTGTGCTAGTTTTGACCTCCTTATGTTGGTGAAAATGGGGTCTTCTTCTCCAATATGGGGAAATATTTGGATGTGGGGTGTTAGGGTTTTTCACAAGATTATCCAAAATGCTAAGAACTCTTCTTATGTCATTTTGTAGGCTTTCAATGGCACAATATCTTCTCAAGTTTTGTGCCTCTTCAAGGCTCGAGCCTCTTGGGATTTGTTTATCGCCCATAGTTCCTTGAGTTTGAAGAAGCAAACAATAGAGAAAGAGGAATTGTTTGGTTAGGAGAGGTCAAGTGGGGTTTGAAAAATTATGGTAGCTAGCTAGATTTTTTTTGGTGAAGTGTTTGGATTTGGACAAGGTAAAGAGAGAGAAGAGAATATGAAAATTATCTCAAATTCTCAACCTTAAGCTCCAATACCAATTTAATGGAAGATGTCAACTTATGGGATAATTGACCACCGAAAGTTAAAAAAGAAAAAGAGAGAGGGGATAAGAAGTAGGATAGCATTTGATCTAAGGTAGAACTAAATATCAAACAATCACAACTACAACTTAAGGTTTCAACAATTGAGAGAAAAAATTGTGAAATTTTACACTCAAAATAAAGTTTTCACTCAACTTTGAAGAGAGGGAATAGGGAACCTTCAAAAATATGATTTTTAATTCAAAGGGGTAGTATGTCCCATTATTTTGAGGCTATATTTATAGTGGAAACCGTTTGTACAAAAAATTCATTATACCCTTCCCTTTACCTATTTAGTTGCATTCCAACCAATCTAGTTACCAAATACAAGTTAACAAGGAGTTGAATTGTAACTAGATTAGGTTCAACACATGGAAGGTGTTATGGCCTAATTTTAGACACTCATACCTCCATATGACCGACCATACATGTTGATTTATCAAATTACAATCAATCACTCACTTCCCATACTTAATCAATCTGTCATCACACTTGAGTCAATCAACACATCCTGATTAGACTTGGTTGACTTTTCTCACATATTCCACCATCCACTTGTCTTCTTTTTTATTTTTTGAAATCAGCTTGGTAATGAGGCTAATTTGGATTCTTAGGTGGCATAATACTTAACAATAAAAATAAAATAGTTGGTTGAGATTGGGCTGGACATGCTACCATAATTGGTTGTGCTTAAGGCTGGACCTGCCACCATGTAATGTATGCATGGTTGGTGCATGGGCTGGTATGTCCACTTATTTTCTCATATTTAGATAATTAATTTTATTCAAGTTAAGAGTGTTTTGTGATCCCCTAACTTAGAAAAATTAGTTAGTGAAATATTATTATGGGATGATCTTGCATCACCTAGACTACAACAAATATCCTTATGAAAAACAACTCCCATCTCTAAGCATGTAGATCCAATTCCGCCTCTTCCAGAACCTTGGCAAAATAAACTAATCAATTATAATAAAAAATCATTAGGATTAAAATAACTCATTAAGGAAATGTTAAGAAAATGGAAGGGTGAAAGAATGGAGGATTAAACCAAGACAAACCACTTAAGGAGAGCTCGCACAAAAAAGGGAGGAGGAGCGGTAAAGTGTGCCGAGTGAAGGGATAGTAGCAATGACACAAGTTGCCATTGCTATGGGGGATGCAACGATGATGGATGCCAACCAAAGAGGGGGTAGCTATGGTGGAAGAAATTAAAGAGGGGGTGTAGCTATGATGAATGTGGCTACAACAATGAAAGGAAAAGGAAGGAAGGTGGTTGTGGGTGCTTGGCCAAAGGATGGAGAGTAGCACCGGCTATTTTACCAGGTGATTAGGGGTGACTTTGGGTAAGAATGGGAAAAGGAGGCTATGTTTCTTCGATGAAAATGGCTGAAGGTTAGGGATAGGAAATGGTGATAACGACCGAAGGTGGTGGGGGTGATGTTGTGGTGACAATTACCAAATGGGGACTAAGTGTCTTTGGTGCAAATGGCCAAAGCTAGGAGATAAGAAATGGTGAGGTTAGCCAGTTGTAGTGGGGGAGAAATGACAAAGGTTGCCGATGGTGGTGTTGGTGTCTTGGATGGGTTGGCCGGTGATGGGTTTTTGGGGATCTTTTTGCGATGGCAAGGAAAAGGTGAAGGAGGAAGAAGGTGGTGCTATTTTTGCAGAAAACAAAGGGAGTGGTAGGAAATAGTGGTAATGGCCGAAGGTGATGGGGGTGATGTTGTGGTGATGATTGCTAAATGGGGGCAGGGTGTCTTCGGTGCAAATAATCAAAGGTAGAGGGTAGGAATAGTGAGGTTGGCCGGTGGTAAAGGGGGAGAAATGGCAAAGGCTGGCGACGTTGGTGTTGGTGTCTCGGTTGAGCTCACTAGCAGTGGGATTTTTAGACTATTTTGGCGATGACAAGAAGGGGAAAGAAGCATAAAGGAAGGTTGTGTAGGAGGTGCAAATTTTCAGCAGAAAATAGAGGGAGAAGGAGGTAGGTTCGGACATTAAATGTGCCTTATATACACATGCACCCAAGTAGGAAGGATGAGCGGTAGATGGTGTAATCGGCCAAAATTTCAATCCCAGACCCTTAAGATGAGGAAGGGAGAGTTGATGGGGGTAGAGGGTATACTTGGTAAGGGGAGTCATGCACGCGAGGGGCAAGGAAGAGAATCGGTTCAGGGAAAATATGAAGGGAAGGAGAAGAAAAAGAAAAAAGAGAAAAGGGAGATGGTGTGGATTTAGATTTAGGTTTAGGTTAAAAATAAGTTAGGTTAGGGTATTGGGATAAATTAATTAAATGATCATCTAGGAGGAGGTTTAGGTTAGAAAATATATTAATAACTGAATAAAAATTAGTGATAAGCTAAGATTTATGATTAGGGAGTTAGGGTAAGATAGAAAAATAAATTTTTCGAAGTTGGAATTAAATTACGATATTAATTATTCAGAATTAAGGTTAGCTAAAATTTGGGATATTACAACACACTTGAGCCACTATTATTATCTGGTGGACAGATTCAACACCTCATTCCTAATTCACATAATCTTCCACTTTAAATGATTAATGTCTTATCCATTAATCCTAAATCATATTTACAGTAAGTATGTGCTCCCACTATTCTTAATTCAATAGAACGAACTGATGCACCTCTCAGAAACAACACACTTGAGCCACTATTATTGTCTGATGGAACAGACCCATATAAACACCTCGGCTTGACTCACGTGATCATTCACTTTAAATGATTAGTATATTATTAAGAGTTGATTGTATATTCGAGATCAACATACATGACTCATATAAATATGTAAGACATATAATTGAATCACTTAAGCGCAACCACATAATTTTTAAAGCCATAATTATTATCATTGTTATCCTCAAATGACCATAGCGCCCTTACAATAATTAAGACGATCATACTCTCCCAAAGGCCTTTCTGAAACCTAATATGAATATATATATATATATATATATATCAATCTCTGATATTCATATGAGATACAAAACCCCAAGTATATACATAGATACCACAAATCTAACATTATACCCAAAATACATACTTAAACATTTTCATTACTCTCAAGATATCATATCATACCATTTTTATAAATAATATTATACATGGAACATATAAATCCCTAGCTACGACATGTATCCTTCATAACAAAGACTCCGGACTCTAAGCATGAGAACCCAAACTGCTTCCTCTAAAATTGCCAGAATATCACCTACGAAATAAGAATAATAAGCGATTAGGACCTAAGATTACAATCGAAGGAAAAATTAAGGTAAATGAGGGTAAAGGTGGAAATAATCGAAGTCAATGAGAAGCTTGGGTTGCGTGGAAGTGTGGTAGAAGGCATGGTGGTGCTACGGTGGTATTATGGCGGTGTTTTAGTAATGTTTGAACGGAGCACAGGTGTGCTAAAAGAAAAGCACGGTTGTGCCAAGGAAATGGCACGGGCGCAGGATGAGGGGGACGAACTCACACGGGTAGCCTGTGTTTCCATGCGGTGCATACTTAACTATGGTGATTATTCATTCATGTTCCATTTGATTTTTATAAAGTTTTAAAAAAATAAAGAAGAAAATATTTTTTTTATATTTGATTTATATATATTAATAAGATAGAAAAAGAATAATAAATAAAATTATTAAATAATAGTTATTTAAATTTTTTTTAAAAAAATAAAAACTATATTTTAATTTTTTTTTTAATTTTTATTAGAATCAAAGGAAACATTACGCGGTAGTGGGGAATCGAAGTGAGTCCTTCGCTTCCTAGGATCAAATACAAACTTAACTATATTGTTCCCTTAATTCCGTCCAAAATCGGTGACAATATGAGTAGTCAGATAATAGGACACAACCACGTACCTCCCCCCGTCCCTCTCTCAATCCTACACCCCACGAACTCAACTTGCATAATGATCCTCCACTACGTTTTAGATCAAATTGACATCACCCCTTCACCCACCATCTCCGATACACCGCACAACGACACAAACGACAAAAAAGATTGATCCGTACAAAATAATTAACCCCGTGAGAATAATATCTGTACGGAAGGATAAAATCCCTATTACACTATACATACTAGTACTCGCCAAAAAATTCTACCGACTAATTTGGTACGGGATAACAGACATAAAAATAATTATCTCTTATTTTATATTTTTTATATTAAATATTTAATAATATATATATATATATTTTAATAACATATTTATTTTAAATTAATTAAGATTTTAAATAGATATTTATTAGAATAAAAATATTTGATTTTAAATAAATTATATAAGATATATAAAATATGAGAATAATTTTTTTATTTATATTATCCTCGTAATAGAGGAGCACATTTCATTAGTATTATTTAGAATTTTAAAAAGCATTAATCTATATTTGGCTATATTTTATTCAAAAAGAATATCAACTATTTAAATTATTTGATATTTTATTTATTATTTTAATAATATATTATAGTGTTATATTTTTATAATTTTAAAACTATTATAATAATAGTTTATAGATAAAATAAAATATTTATATAAATAAAAATATAAATATTAACTGATATTTAACCTTTATCGTTAAAATTTGATCGCAAAAGCTATTAAAACTTATAAAATAATATTTTTATACTTATATTATACACGTCTACATTTGATCCAAATTAGATATATATAAATATTTTTTTAGATATTTAAGATTTGAATATTCGATCACAAAGACAAAAAACGTACGTCGAAAAAAAAATATCCAAAAATATACAAATTTACAATTTTGGAAGGCTCTAAAAAGTGAAAACGTGTTAGTGTCGCGGCCGTCACGTGACTAGATACGCGTCCTAAAAAGTAAGAATGGGTACAAGCTAAGCTATGTAGGTAAGGCATAGAATAGTTACTCTCAAATGCAGGGCATAGGGGGTATAGAGTATCGACGTGTTGGGTATCGGCGGCGAGCAGCTGACCCATTAGCTTTGAAGGAATTTTAGATATTATTCTTCGCCAGCGTGGCAAATGGATAACTCTTGCTCTCTCGATCTCTTGAGATCCGGATGATGCTGACATTATTTGGCAGTTTGGTTTCATCCTCACCCTTTGCTTTGGCTTTACTCTCTCTTTCTTTCTTCCTTTTTTTTCTCTCGGCTTCTTCTGGAGACTGGTAGTAATGTTTTTTCCCTTTTTCTTTTCTCGAGTTTCAGTTTCAACGTTATCCATTAAGAGAGGCCTGATCGTGTGTGTCTGTTCGCATGCCATTGACTCATTATTAGTCTACACCGTGATCTCACCTTTGATCGACGCCTTTGGTTTGGGAACGTCGGCTACGCGTTCTCTTAGATTTACATGATCTCGGCCCTTAAAAAAACTCTTAACGATGTTCTTCCCCAAATAGTGAAATCCAACCCCTGATGCAATATTGGACTCCCATAATTTCACTATAAAATTTTAATTATTAACGAATCAAAATTATAAAAATATATTTAAATATAAATATAATAGTTATATTTCTCTGTTTGTATTTCTTACATTATATATATATATAACAAAAAAAATTAAGCGTTAAATCTTACTTCAAACTATATATATAATAGAAGAATGATTTATATAAATTATTATTTAAAATATAAATATAGGAATACTTAAAAATTATTAGATCTAGAAGATTTAAAAGATGAATTTAAAATAAATTTAAGTTAGATATGTAATAAATCTTGATCGTTGATTAAATACTAATTTAATATTTATAATTAATTTATATTTATTAATACTCTAATGTTAGAAATAGTGTGTACGTAACCTTCGTCTTAATGGAAATCAAACTCCGATTATTTACGGGACACTCATGCGTTCGTGCCACTTATTATACCAGACTTATTAAGGTCTTATATTACAAAGAGAGTATGATTTATGATGTATTTAGAGCTGGGGAAAAAAAATCAGTGCCTCAAAATACGATCTAGTGTCTAAAATAATCTATAACAGGCATTTTCATGATCAATCATACGTTTTGCCTTCCCTAACATATTAATTTGTATGTTATGCGTAATGATGATTTGGTGTTTTCTTGATTTTATGCTTTTGACGATGATTTTCATTATAATTTTAAAGAACTTGATTAATATATCTAAAAGGATTATTAATACTCTAATTTTGTCGGCAAAATCGCATAATCCTTGGATTCATTTCTCTCTTTTTCATATATATAATGATAATGTTTGATTCTAAACGAATAAAGGCCAAATGCATGAACGACAAAAACATCAGCCCATGGCGTACCTTAAATTAAGTGCTTGTTTGGTACCTATGTGATAGCGGTATATATATATATATATATATATTGGCTTCTAAAACTTTAAGTTTTATCTAATTAGATTTTAAAATGCTTAGTATTTTATGATAAAAAAAATATTAATAATTCTATAAATAAATCGACTCATACACCTAGATGAAGAAGTTGAACAAATGACTGGATTAAGCTAGGCTTATTTAATAGAATAAGGTTCGAGTTGAGTTTATTTAATTAAGCAAATAAGTTGAATTAAGTTTTCATTGAGTCGGGTCGGTTATATTAATCTATGATCCTAAGTATTTCTTAACCATTATGGGATAAACTTTACGACTCTTACGTGTTAATGCTTATTTGGATCTATACCTCGCGATGCAACCACATTACGATGCACGAAAATATTAGTCCTTGAAAGTAACTTGATTTCTTGATTATTTTTCGATTCAAGTTATTCCTAATATACAACCATCATAAGCATAAGATAATTATAATTGTCTAATCAATCACTATAAAGTAGGGACTAATTAATTATTTAAAAGATATGGTTAAATTGTCAACTATATAACTGATATAGTAAATCAACTTAAATAAATTTATATTCTATCAATATGATCAACTCGACAAATATATTACTGATATGGTAGATTAACTTAAATAAATTCATATTCTATCACACCCTAGCAGTCTTAGCGGGAGGTTTGTCAAACGCTGAGACTACCTCAAATAATATGTGTGGAAACCCTTTTGTAAAGATATCTACGATATGATAATGTGACGGGACATGAAGGACACAAACCTCTTTTTTGTATCTTTTCATAAATAAAGTGGATGTCCATCTCAATATGTTTAGTGTGATGATGTTGTACTGGATTCCTAACTAAATATGTCGCACTAGCATTATCATAGTAAACCAAAGTTGCCTTTTGTAAAGGACAATTAAGCTCGAGAAGGAAATTCCTAATCCAATAGGACTCAAAAACAACATTAGTGATACCCTTATATTCATCTTCGGCACTAGAATTGGATATTGTAGGTTATCGCTTAGAAGACCAAGAAATGATATTATATCCAATAAACACACAATAACCCGAGGTGGACCGTCTAGTATCAGGATATCCACTCCAGTTTGCATCTGTATATGACAAGATAGACTGAATCAAAAACTTATACAAGTGCATGCCATAATCAATTATACCTTGTAAATAATGAAGAATGCATTTCAAAGCCTCCATGTGTTCAAATTTTGGAGCATGCATAAATAGGAAAACTTGTTGGACTACATAAGAGTTATCAAGCCATGTGAAAGTTAGATATTGTAGAGCACCAGCCAACCAATGATATTTTGTCGGATCATCATAAGGATCACCTGATTTTACACTTAGCTTCCCTTTAGTGTCGACAAGTGTGGGGCAAGGTTTGCAAGCAGTCATTCCTACCATCTCTAATATCTCTTTGGCATATTTCTATTGAGAGAGAAAAATGTCATAGTTGGTGTAAGTGACAACAATACCTAAAAAATAACTCAACTGACCCAAGTCTTTCATAGCAAATTCTACACTAAGAAGAGAGATAATAGAACGTTGAAGATCATCTGAAGAAGCTATGAGTATAATGTCATCAACATATAATAAAATATATATAATGTCAGTGTCACGATAATATGTAAAAAGTGAGCTATCTGATTTGCTGTGAGTACAACCAATAGTAGCAAACTGTTGATACCAAGCTCGAGGAGCTTGCTTAAGACCATAGAGAGATTTACATGATAGACAAACATGATTAGGACCATTGGGGTCTTTAAACCCCATAGGACAGTGCATGAAAGCAGTCTCATTCAAGTTCCCGTGCAAAACTGCATTCTTAACATCTAGCTTATGTATAAGCCAAGACTTGAAAAATGTAATGCTAAGAAAAATCCGAATGATTTTCGGTTTTTCAACAAAGCTAAAAGTTTCCTCACATTCAATCCCTTCTCATTGTGATCGGTCTTCAACTATAAGACAGGCTTTATGCCTCTCAAAAGAACCATCAGATTTCTTTTTATGATGAAAAAGGCACATTAACCAAATTATATTCACATTAGATGGATGAGGTACTAAATTCCACGTCTTATTTTTAATTAGAGAATTATATTCATTTAACATAATAGATTTCCATTTCAGGTCATTAAGTGCACTTATTGGGTTTCGAGGGATATGATAGATTTTTGGAGTTTTGGCACTTAAAGCATGGTGGCATTTTGGGTTGGGGTTAAAAGATGTCATGTTGACTACAAGTAGTCATTCATTAGGTTAATGGTTGGTAGTGATGTTTGTGTTGTGGAGGTTGGTATATTGGGCTTGAGAAAGGAGGGCCATATCTTTGATGAGGAGGTATGTAGCAGCCTATTCTGGGGCTATTTGTTGTGGAGGTAGCTGGCAGAGGGTGTTTTAGGCCTGGGTCTGAGAGTGGCGAGCAACGGAAGCCGAGTCTGTAGGAGATGTTGGAAGCACATGAGATTGGGCAGGAGAGGGATATTGGGTCGTTGGAGTAGCATGGGAAGAAAAGGGAGATTGAGGGGGTTTAGTTTGTTGATTTTGGGCGGAATTTTGATGCAACCTATAATTTTGCAAAGGAGATAAATCATCCTCCAAAAATTCATAAGTACGAGTATTTGGATTATGGATTTATGAAAATGGAAACTAAGCTTCATCAAAATGCACATGACGTGAAATGATAATTTTATTAGTCAACAAATCATAACATATGTACCCTCTATGGTTTGAAGGATATCCTAGAAAGATACAGGAAGTTGAACGAGCTTGGAGTTTATTAATGGTGGTGGATGGAAAATGTGGGAAACACAAACACCCAAACACTCAAAGATGTGAATATGAAGGATTATTTCGATAAAGAATGTGTGTGGAAGATTGAAACACAAACACCCAAAGACTCAAAGATGTGAATAGGAAGGATTATTTCGATAAAGAATGTGTGTGGGAGATTGGTAGCGTAAAACTTTTGTGGGAAATATGTTTAGAAGGTAGGTAGCCATTTGTAGAGCGTGGTGCCAAAATGAGGGAGGCATAGATGAATGTGCAAGTAAAGTTCGAACAATATTATTTATAGTTTTTAATTTTCTCTCTACTTTTTCATTTTGAGGAGAGGTTTGAGGGCATGAAAAAAGAAAAGACATGCCATTTTTTTCACAAAGTTTATGAAAGGGACCATTATTATACTCACGGCTGCTATCACACTGAAAAAAATTATTTCTCTTTCGAATTGAGTTTGTATGAATGCTCAAAATGAAAGAAAAATGTTATGAACCTACAATTTTTGAGACAAAGGAGAAGTCCACAAAAAGTTAGTGTAATTATCAAAAAAATAATGCATAATAACGATGGCTAGAGGAGTTAAGAATAGGTGTCATCCATAAATCACTATGAAAAATATCAAATGCCATATTTATGAAAGATAAAGAATCATGAAAAGACAATTTAATAAACTTTCCAAGTGGATGAGACAAAAAAAAGAGTTTCATATTTTATTACAATTAATAAAATTATTTTTGCAAAGAGTACATAGAATTGCATCTCCCTGATGACCCAAACGAGAGTGCCAAATACTAGGAGAAAGGGTTTAAAAGCATAAGGTGATAAAGATAAAATAGCTTGATTTTTTATGGTGAAAGGGTAGAGCTCTCCCGTCCTATCGCATCTTAAAAGTATGTTCCCCGTATGTACGTCCTTCACATAAAATCTAAAAGGGTCAAATTCGACGGAAACCATATTATTGTTAGTAAACTTACGTACCGAAATAAGATTTTTAATCAGATTAGGAGCATATGAAACATTTTTAAGGTGCAATGGTGGATTTGTTTTGGTAAGTGAGGCATTTCCATTCCACAAATTGGAATCATACTACCATTACCAACAATTATTCTATTAGTTTTGCTCAATTTAAAATAAGGCGTGTGTGTACCTGCATTAGTGGTCAAGTGAGACGTCGCTCTAGTGTCCATATATCAATTTTTTCCAAATGGTTTAGAGAGAGAGAGAGAGAGAGCATTGCACTATCAATATCAGTTGAAGCATAAACACTCAGAGTTGGAGTTGCGATGTAGAACGATTATGGAGGACGAGCACCCAAGACACCTTGGTGCTTTGCCATCATTAGTGGACGACCTCCACAAGGAGTGGTGGGATAAGGAAACAGTGGGGTGGCCCATGGCTGAGGGGCCCACCCGCCCTAAAGGGAAAAGTTATAGGACTACTGCTAGTACGATGGAGGATGTTGCTGGTTGCGATTGTCTCCACCACGATCACAACAAGTCTACTGGTTCCGATGGTTGTTTCCACTATGATTTTTAGCATTTTTCTTTCGACCCTTATTATTTTTATTCTTATTTTGATTTGTTTTATGTTGTTGTCCATTATTATTAAAATTATCAGTATTGGAATTCATTAAAAGGCAGAGGAAGAACCTTATTCAAGTTTGGCTTGTTTGGCCTTGTTCTTTTCATCCGGTAGCAGCAATGTTCACCCTTGAGAGAATGTTGGAAAGGGAGTCTTGTTCTCAACCAACGCCATAAAACTCTCATATCCCTCGGTCAATTCGGTGAGAAGACGTAACACCATTCTTTGGTCAGAAACCTTGGCTCCGATATGGGCCAACTGATTAGCTAACACCTTGAGACGGTTAGTATAGGTCATTGCATCAGGAAAGTCACACATATTACAATTTGTAAATTCCATATGAAGGTAAATTGTTTGAGAAGCTTTATTATCTTGGAATAATTCTGCCAAACAGTTTCAATCATCGACTATGGTATCGTCGGAATCAATTATGGTTTCTAGGAGATCTTTAGAAATGGTGCTATATATCCATTGACGAACAATGTTTTCAATGAATTCCCATTGAGCCTTTTCGGCCAAAATTTCAGTCTCGATTTTGGGAGGAGAGGCGGGAGTTTTTGCCTTATCTTCAACCGGTGGTAGGACGATAACATAGATGGTAAATAAAGTCTTCCAATTATTGTATTTGACAAACTCATTATTCAACATGGAAGGAATGATTGTAGAATGAGAGATGATAATGTAGATGAAGAAGATGAAGGAGAGGTATTCCCAAACCTTTTTAATACCATAAAAGTAATTTGAATTTTTTAATTAGTTTTCACTATAAGTTGTTATTTTTCAATATAAGTTGTTTTTAATATACAATCATTGTAAGCGTAATCTTAGACTAAAATAATTATAATTGTCTAATTAATTACTGCAAATCAGAGACTAATTAATTATTTAAAAGATTTAATTAAATTGATAACTATATAACTGATATAATAAATCAATTTAAATAAATTTATATTCTATCCGTTCTCAATTAAAGCTTTATATTGGGTACATACTGCGTAACCCTAACCCCTTACCTTAGTAAGGCGTTTCTAGCTGCAGAAAGAAATAATAAATAAATAAATAAAAACCACTGCCCAGCGCACACCCGGACTTATGGTTAATGATGGAGCTGGATTTCGTGAACGTGAAGCAGAATCTTGTGTCGATACATGCAAGCAGGTTAGCTAGCAACTAACTATAGCATTTTCGGATACATTGATTATTGGAGGGATAGAGATTACAGGGGGCTTCTAGCACATTCATCACATGACATGCTCTCCTTTGATTAGTCAAAAAGATCACCGTATCCCGCAATTCAAAGTACAATTTGCCGGGTGTAAATAATTGCTGTTACCAACTTTGGATAACTTTCAACTCGTCCGAAGCTGATAGGATAGGACCGATTTATTAAATATGATTCTTACCCTACATGGCAAGTGGCAACCTGTATTAAAATGCGTTAGTGACTTTGGAATCACTTCCCGTGCGTCAACTTGCCACTTCCCCAAGTTGCAGGACAGATTTGCCAGTTCCCCTAGTTGCAGGACATGTATAGTAACGCAACTTGCAAAAGTCGGGTCCTACCCTTGCTAACATGGTGTGCAAAATCGGATATCCGTATTCATTCGGATAATTTTTTCGGATATCCGCTCCGCATTTTTTAGACCGGATATCCGAGATGTGGATATTCGAAAAATATAGACCGAATTTGGATATATCCAATATCCGTATGAAAATATTATTTTATCAATTTTAATAACTTTTGCTATAATATTTTTAAAAATAAGGATCGTATATCAATTAATATTCATATCTATATTCATATAAATATCTTATTTTATCTAAAAGAAGTATTAAAATATTATTATAAATATTTAAAATATAAAAATATATAAAATTTTAAAACTTAACACTATAAAAACACAATAATATGGTGTATTATTGAAATAATCAACAAAATATCAGATATTTTTTCGGATCGGATAATCCAAAAAAAAAACGAATATCCGAATGTCGGATATCCTTTTAGAATAAAATCGATTCGGATATCCAAAATGTCAGATCAGATTTTTAAATATCGGATCGAATTTTCGGATTCCGAATTTTTTGCACAGTAACCCTCCTCCCTAAGTACTGAATTCATGTACCTGTGGGTATTGGTGCGCTGATTATAACGTGGCTGTTGTGTGAGGGATGTCAACTAAGGTGTTCTCGGCGTAAAGCTCGGAGTGTTCATAGAATAGGGAGGGGAGACGAGATGGGGGAATTAAAATTAGAGCGTGCGTCTTCACTTCAGAATGTCATAATTAGTTATGGACTTCTAATTTATAAAAGGTAGATGAGAGGATATGTCCTACAAATTCTATAAGTTATGTGCTAACTTTTTTTTTTATTAAAGTCCATTATTTTAATTTTAGTTGAAGATTTTAGTTAAATTAGCATACTTGAACGTAATAGGATGCTTACTTGTTTAAATATAGATCAAAAAAAGGATTTAATGGCCATTAAAATAATTACTAATTTTTAATAAAGACACATGTTTGACACATACTATGGATGTCCAATATGAGGGATAACCAATCATATACGTCACAGTTAAAATACAATTAGCAGTTATTCTGATATTAGAAAATTTGTCTTGTTTGAATGTCTATCTTTTTATGTATATGTATGCGAGTGTCAACTATGAACGCTTTTGGATGTCCAATATGAGGGATAACCAATCATATACGTCACAGTTAAAATATAGTTAGTAATTGTTCTGATATTAGAAAATTTGTCTTGCTTGAATGCCTATCTTTTTATGTATATGTATGCGAGTGTCAACTATGAATGCTTTTGGGTGTGATTTATCATTAAGTTTTAACCTATCATTTTATAAAGATTCATATTAGAGGAGGTACAATTCATATATATGCACTAGCCATGCAAAAACATTGAAGATCATCAGGTGCAATTGAATACAAGTTTGAATCTTCAAATTGATCTCTTTATGAGTTCTTCTTTGTTGTAATTTCTGTGTGGTTCATTATCAATTTCTCCTCTTAATTTCTACTTAGTTTTCAAATAGTTAGTTTGTGTTCAATTAAACACATTCAATTTATGCGTACTAATTTTTGGTTATGTGTACTTCCAAATCCCATTAGTAGATAACCACTATAAAGGAAGGGGATGAACATAGTTAGGGGAGGAATATGATAAGGTTTTTATTGAGTGTTGCGTAGACTAGACAATCTATATGCTAGGATTCGTGTGCATATGGCTTGAGGAAGACCTAGGGACTGACAGGGTTGGCTCACTATGTAACCAAAAAGGGAAGACTTGGGGATCCTTTTGAGCTAGTTTCACATATTGGATCAAATTATAGGGCCTAATAGTTTGGTTTGGAAAATACTCATATCATTTCTCCCTTTAAAATCCAACTAGCTGCATCGGCCATCCTCTGAGGGAGAGGGACACATTACAAAATGGTAAGGTACTATCTTATATTATGTTATATTAGGGAGTTGACCTAAGTCATACATTAGGGAATTCGGCCTCATCCATACATCAGGGGAGTCAATGTTAGCCATACAAGTAAAACTAGAGTACTATATATGCCAAGTTGAAGGTGAGGTCTAATTATTGCAACGAGAGGATGATATGAGGAAAGATGAAGAGTGTTAGGATACCAACTCTGATAAGCTAATTACCCTTCAAGAATAGAGATAACTGATGCAAAAATGACTAGTGATGGGTCAAGGAATATCAAATTTTGACTATCTTTGTGTAGTATGAATAAGTTGTATAGACATATCTTGCCCTATTTTGATCGATGGGCTTAATTGTAAGCACAGCCTTGACTTTGTATCTTCTCTTTCCATTTTTGGTATATATATATATATATATATCTCATTCATTTACCAAAAAAAATATATCAAAATTTGAATTTCCTAAGGGAACCTGGAAGGACAACTTAGTGAACAAGCCTCAGTTGACACATATAAATAGGAGGTCCTCTTTCTTAGGTTATAAGGATCATGCATTCCCTACTGACACATGATCTATATAAAAAGGTGTTATAATTTGATGTTTAATATTTAAGAGAAAATGTATTGGGGTAGCCAATTATTATGGAAATTTTGGGATTAAGCTCATATTTTCCCTATGATAGTGCTCTTTGAAGACTCTTCAACTTCTAAAGCAATCGCCCTAGGGTAATTGACACCTTATTCTCCTATTTATATCTTATTTTCTTTCCTTTGATTTCCTTTTGAATTATTTTTTTTAGAATTAGTCCACCAATAAATTCAAAGCCTCATGCTAGAAACCCATTTCATCCACATGTTTTAATTGATAAAGTACCCTCTTGCTATTCCGTTTTCTTATTAGGTTTCCGACCACGTCATTGTTGCCTCTATCTACAATCTATGTAAAGCCCCTCCTAGCATAGACATGAGTGGTGGAGTGGAAAAGAGCATGCTTTTTGACAGTAGCCAAAGTTGTTGGGTTTGTGTGGTTGCCGCTTTGAACGTCATCATGCTCAAAAAAATCAGGTAAATCTATAACTTGGTTAAGCATCCTTTACCTTGATCACTTAGCCCATTCTCCTTCTCCCTTCAATTCACACTCTTTTAATGCCTCAACAATTTAATGGTTCCTAAAATCCTTGACATCATTCTAAATGAACTACTCTTAAACATAATTCTTTTCCTAGTATAAGGTTTTGGATGCTTTTTCCTCCACTCAACTTTACCAACGATCAACTTGATCAGTTTTGCACATTAAACCACTCTTAAACACTATGAATGTTGATGTTGATTTCACCATGTTTAAATAGTTTGATGTGCACCTCCTCAAGTAGAATATTCCACACAAAATATAAACTAAAACTTGAAAGATAAATCACACCAAAATCTAGTTTGATTCATGCCAAACATAGAAAATAAAATAATATAAAACTTATATTAATTATCTAGCTAATTAATATCTAATATGGCAAGTTCTCATTCGTATAGCTTTCACCTCTCATGTGTATGGCATGCGTCTCCATTAAACCTTGCATGATGACCCTTAAGTTTGATGTCGGCCAAATATACCTATCATCAAGTATACTGATCGCAAACAATAAAGAACACTTATGATTATCATCTTTAGAGATTGATTAATGATTTAAAAACTTTAATCAACTTAATTAGGCCTAGGTTACCAAAATAAAATAAAGAAGTAATTATTAATCTAAATTAAGAATTTTAGATAAAAATATCTAAACTAAAATAAATAAAATCTAATAAATATTAAATTAATTAATAAAAGTTACCAAAGATTTTGGATCCACCTCTATTCAATTAATCAATTACTTGATATTTTTAAATATCCACTTCGTGTGAACAAATATTTATATTTAATGCACTCTCTTAAGCTACATAGTGCTATCAACAATTATCAGTCTCGATGAATTAGTTATCATCGTTCTATTATTGTAGAAATTATGTAATTATTTTCACAAATCATTCAATTTTTATTTATATTATTCAACCTCATGTGGAAAATTTATTCTCACTCTCAAATCGACTTATTAGACTCTAATTAAAGATGAGCAACCTATTAAGTATATAAAATTAAAAATAATAACATAAAACACATAGAATTATTTAATAATTAAGCTATTAATTAGTTAAATAATATAAAGAATAGGATTTTTATATCTCTAGAAAATAATATTAGAACTTATCATTAATTAATATAAACATGATTAAACTAATTAAAAAATTAACTAATACATAAAATATAAATTATAAGACTTCAAATTCGAAATCAGTTTAAAGAATAATAATCTATGTCATTATAGGATTGACAACCTGGATTTGTATTATAAAACTAAGTTATATTACCATTATTCATGTTATAGTAATAGTATAATCACCATATAATATAAACAACATTACCATGGAATGAAATATAATATTGTAACTATTTCATTTTTCTTCTTGTCAGACAAAATAACCAATTTTGTTTTTATTGATATCATGTAGAGAATAATATTCACACAAAAAAAACTCATACTATTTCATAAAATTTATTTCAAACTATCATAAATAGTTTTTTTTGCAAGGAAAATTCAAATTCAAAAACAACAAAATACATTACAAAATATATTAACGCTAAATATTCAAATTCTATTAAATTAAGAACTGTCGCCAAATGGATGAGAAAAATATCAAGTAAAATCATTTAACATCCATTGTATTGAGGCCTACATAAATGATTTTGATGGCATTAATGCTAATAAGTCATTATTCCTCCGTCTCTTCACTACATTACTCCTCTTTCTCTCATAATCTTCAAAGGAATATTCGTTTAACCCTTTTCCCCCAGATCTTGGGAGATATAAAACCATATTTTCTTCTCTTCAATAAGTATCATTGTCAAATGAATCTTCAAATCCAAGATCCTTTAAAACCTAATCATTCAATTCCTTGAAAGCCTCCTCACACAATTTCCTAGTATTGGTATTGTAATCACTAAATGAAATAACAAATATAAACTTCGTAATCATTTAAATTCTCCACACATAAGAACGTGAAACATTCTCTAACAAAGAATATGATTCAAGATATATTGATTATGAGTCTTCACAAAATAACTTATATTATAAATCTGCAAGCTAACAACATAAAATTTCCATTTCTTACTATATTTTGTGAGTACATGAGGCTTTAGTCAATGATTCCCAAAACTCTACTACATGAAGAAAACAATCTAGTGTTGGCCTCCAAAAAATAAATATACTTAACCCATCAAAACAATGAGTTAATTTATAATGGCATGTAATACAATTCTCAATTTTCTCCTCAAAAAGCATCTACATCTCATCAACATATGCATCCCTAGTATGTGATGATAAATACACATCATCCAAAGCCATCTTTGGATTACCTTGCCAAAAAAAAGTTTTCCTTTTCTCTTTTCTCCTCTAATTATATATAACTTGATTAAAAAAATTACAATAAATTGCATAAATTTGCAATCTTGTGCATCCTTTTAGCAACTGAATTATTGGTTAACTCGCTTTTTTGAGATGAAAAAATCCCACCAAAGAAATAATCCTTTGAATATGTTGGACACCAATTTCCCTTGATATTATAGTCTTATAAGCTAATTATTATTATATCAGTAATGAGTCATCATACTACAAGTAGTTAAAAATTAATCATATTGAATTGGGTAATCACCACACTAGGGCACATGATCATCATGTAATGACCGAATAATCACATTATACCTTAATTGTATAAAATTAATATGATAACAAACTAGAAACACTTATATTTCTCAATAAGAATATAATTCAAATTAATTCTCGGAATACTTAATAAAAAAGTTAAATAGATCAACAAACCCATACTTGCTCCTCAAAAAACTAATAATAATATTTTTTTATTCTTCACTTGTATGCCAAACGCCTAACCTATATCTAGAGTCAATAAAAGCATCACTTATTATAGAAACCATGGTAGCACATTAGTATGTCATTATGGTTTTAGATTAATATCCTTAAATAAACCTCAAGAAAGACTTGAATAACCAAAAAAATTATTCAAATATTTCATTTAACAAGAAACCACACCACAACATAATGTTGTTACAATAATGGTTTTAATACCATAAGTTATATGGTAGATGGTGGAGGTTTAAAATGATTAATGTTACCACCTATATCAACAAGGTGCACCTTTCCTTTTAAAAATAAATTATTAAAGAACTCCACAAGTAAGAATGTTTCAGTTGGAGCCATCTAAAGATGGGTGACATATTAGGAAGTTTTTTGGGGGCCATGTGATTAAGAAAAAACACGCTAGAAAGATCTTGTGTAGATCTCCCAAGCATTATAGGGTAATATGGTTAATAGGAGGGTTAGGGTGTTACAATGTTTCATTCCAATAAATGAACCACAAATCACATATTATTTATTTGTAATCAATGTGTTTTAGCGAACCAATAAATCATCAAATAACTCATAATATTCCTCATTCTTAAATCCCTCCAAAAGGAACTACAAAACCTAATTTCATCATCAACTTGGAAATCAAAATAATAATCATCTTCATTTACTTGTCTTTTTCAAAAAAAAAAATACTAATCAATGTATTTGAGTTGGATCCTTCAAAACTCCTAAAAAAAATATTATATGCAATCTTATCGGAAAAACCAACACATAGAGAATCGCTTGCTACTTTTCACAATACCTTTATTGAATTGATAACTCTCATGTAATTAAATATAACTAATCATCTCTAACTTTTTATGAGACTACAACTTATGTGTCTTTCATGTATCAAGTATCATATGATTATGATATATCACATGATATACAACAGTAGATATAATTTCCCTAACAGAGAACTCGACCATAGCTTGAAAACCAATATGAGTCACCCTCTTTATGTAAGCCCTATATTTTTTTATCTTTAATAAATTTCTTTCAATATTGAAAAAGACATATTGTGTCATTGGTAAACGATCAAATTACCTAAATCTTTAAGTGTGTTTCCTTACATTAAAATTATAATACCTGAAAAATTTTAAACCTTAATTTATGGTTGATTAGCTCACTAATTTTTTTAGCCTAAATTAACTAATAATCTCTTTCAACATATAAAAGTCACATCTAATCCACATTAATCACCTATTTTCATGGTATTAAATCGGATTAGATCCATTACATTCTATGTTAAATCACTTAAATACCTAAGAGACTCTAGCATACTTTTGTGGTCTGATTCTCCAGTTATATTGTTAGATTTTCAGTTATTAATCTTCACCTTTTATTTCTTAGATTAAAACCTATATTTAGGCAAATTGCTGATAAATTAATTCAACCATAATTGAAGAAATTAACAATTGACATCAATAATTCAATCAATCAAAAAAGAAATCAAACTAATTTATCATTAATCAACAATTTAGACAAAATCTAATCCTAGACAAGAAATCTACTCATTCATAACTAAATCAATAAAAATAATAGAGAAATTATACATTGATGAAATAAAAAGAGCAATAGATTAGAAGATAGAACTAGGATGTTAAAGATATGAAGAGTTAATACTAATCCGAATGATTATAAAGCTTCAAAATTAAATATAATGTTTCTTTTTTCATCCATGAGAGATGAATACAAAAGAGAGCAATCGGAAATCCAAGATAGCCTTCGCAAAATCTCCTTTTAGCTTTCTAGGTCTAGCAAAATATGTCCCTCAATATAACTGTTAGATCCTTTAAAATTACACTGAGAAAATAAAATTTGATACCCAACTTGGCCATGTTGGTCACAACAAACAGGTTGTGTTAAGGTTAGAGACTGAGCAGTCACTCTAAAAACCTACAAGGTCATGTTGACTCATAACTTCTTCATCCATAATTGAAATGAGGTAATCTTAGATGCATTAGAAAGCTAAAAAGAGGATATATAAGTTTTGGTCTTGGTACTTTTCTAAATTCAGATTGAATCAAAGGAAAAAGTATTCACTTTTCAATCAAGGCCATTATATTGCCTCATTTTAGCCTTATTTGCATCCATTGAGCGCACCTACAAAACAAAATGCCAAAGGACACGGTATCCACAAATCTAACAGAAAATTTAACAATATGTATAAAGAATCCATGAAAATAATCATATGTAAAGAGGGAGGATCATCCTAATATTTTTCATTTTACTAATTTATCACCAATCCTTACTTAAACATCTAACCCTATTGAATCGTCTTACCTTCACACTTAAATCCCATATTTTACCTTAAAACCTTCAAAAACCTAGTTTTTGAGACGATCTACAAGCGATTGAATGGGCTATGTCCTTTGGTCGACCAGCTTGGACACGAACCCAATTTGAGTAAAGGATCAACTAGCTAGCTTGTTTGATCCCCTAGACGTATGGGTGATTTTACCCTAAATTACTCATTTTTATTCTTTTTAACCCCAAATCCATTTATATGCCCAATAATTTTATATATTTGGGTTTATAAATTTATTCCACGCCTTTCCCTAATTTTTTTAAAATTTTGAATTTTTTGAATTTCTTTTACTATTTTCCTAAATTTTACTTATTTATTAAAATTTCTATCTTACCTTAATTATTTTAATTATTTTGACATTTATTGGTTAATGATGGCCAAGAAATCAGACTCCCAGACCCCCATATTTGATTAGTATTATTCTTTACCATTTAAGCATTTTTTTTACCATCATCCCATTCAGTAATACCTCTCTCCTTCCTCATTACTAGCATTCATGGGGCCTTCTAACCCCTTTAGCTTCTCATTATCGCACTAACCCATTTTCTAATTTTCCCAACTTTTTCCCTTCATTTCTCCTCTTTCTTTTTACTTTTGTCTTAAATTTGTGCCTCGTTGTTGTTACCACCAAACTCCCTCTCTTCTTTAGTCCTCACTCTCTTTCACTTCTTTAATTCTAAAATATTACTTATGCCTTCCTTTTCAAACAAGGACTTCTATTTTTCTCCTCTTTAATTACTTTTTATCTTCTACCCCCTTGTTATTTTTCTTAATTTAACACCTTATGATTTTTTTAGGTGATCAAAGTGTGATTAAAGAAAGTGTATAGGATTTTTTTTTCCTTTGAACATTTTGCTTGTGGTAGCACTCTGTGCATCTATAAATTAGGATTTGGGTTTTATGTGTTGTTTTTATTTAAAATACTATGATGTTATAATTCATTTTAATAAAAAAAATATGATCTAAATTTAATAAGTATGTATTCAAGTATTATGTGTTATTTTATAAATTTTATGTTAAAGTGAAAATGCCATGTTTAGTCCATGCTTGTTTGTGAATTTTGATCATGATAAATGTGACATGTTATTTTCAATAAGTGTTTCTAAGGATTTTTTTTATCATGTGCTTAGATATTATTATGAGTATCATTTTGTGGTTTGGAATTTTTAAGGCACGTTCATCTTTGGGTGCTTCAATCATAGGGCTTTAGTAGAGATTTTGAGTTGTTTTGATTTTAATTAATTAAACCACAAGAATCTAATAATGTGTGGGAGTTTAAGTGAAGTTTTGGTGAAGTTTGAAATTTATAAAATTTGTGTGAATAATCGACTTAGGTGCATAATGGTCATTTTAGTGAGTTTTCATAAAATGTAAGTGATGTGGAAGATTGTCTTCAAATCTTCTACAAAAATCCAGGACCTTGTTTGAAGGAGTACAAAGATGCAAATGAACACCAACACTCTTGGCTTCAAGTGTTTAGACTTCGGTTATCTTTGAATGTTGATAGAACTTTGAGTAGATATAATCCAAGATCTAACTCCTCTAATGAGAACCTTCTATTTCCCATAAGATCGCCCTTACTACTTCTCAATACACACTTGAAAAAGGAGAAGAGAAGAAGAAGAAGAAGAAGAAGAAGAAGAAGAAGAAGAAGAAGAAGAAGAAGAAGAAGAAGAAGAAGAAGAAGAAGAAGAAGAAGAAGAAGAAGAAGAAGAAGAAGAAGAAGAAGAAGAAGAAGAAGAAGACACACACACACACTTGTTCTTACTCTCTTCAAGTTTTGAATAAACTTTTTATTTCATGACATAATGTTCTCTCCTTTTCGAATCCTTTGAGTACAAGTATTTATAAGTATGGAACCTTGCAGACCTTTTCATTAAGAAGCCTATTAGCAGCCTCATTAATGATTTAAACTTCCTAATTCACGTTCTATGGTTTGCAAATAAAGTTACAATGACAATTTTACTAGAATTACAAAGTAGACAACAAAAACAACAAAGCTACACAACTTAATAATGCTATACATAGATGTAATCATATGTGATAAAACTTTATAGTCTTGGAGCCTTGTTCTTCCTTGCACTTTGTAATCTTGTAATCCATTACCATTGCTTTGTATCTCAAAGATCTTCATTCATCATGTACTTCATGAATTTCTTACAAACATACACAATACCTGCAAGGAGAATGACTTGACAAAATATTAGAAGTATATGAATTTTCAAGCATAATTGGTTCTATCTCCAAGTATATGCTAATTCCTCACGATCTCCATCACTAGAAGAAGAAGATTGAGAGTTATCAAGAGATTCTCATGCATCAATAAGTATGTCATTATGTTTAGTGGGGGTTTTACTCATGTATTAATAAATAATGTGTTAGGGTTTATCATTGTTTAGGTTAAGTCGTGAGTTTTGTAAGATTTGACGTATTTATGGTGAATAAGGGCTTTTGGTCATTTTGCATTATTATGAAATTTTGGTTTTTTTATGAGTGTTAATTGGGTGAAATTATGATAGGTTTAATAATTTAATTATCTGGGCCATTCATGGTTAATAAATGTTAAGTTATTAAGTGAACATGGCTTAAACTAGTCTTAGAAATCATATAGGTATAATCATAATATTATGAGTAAAATATTGAGCTACAAATCTATTATTGAGTTAATATAATTATTATGATAAGTTTGAGTGTGACCTTGGGTTTGGCTAGTTGATGAAACTTATGGGTTATTTTATGAGATATTTGTGAATTAGGATTTTTTTAAGGGTATTGTAATATTTTCACTGGTGGAGCATCCATAATTGTCCTTGTTTGGGTTCTATGTGCCTTGTGTGTTGTTATATGTGCTTATGGTATGTTCTAACTAATTAACCATATCATGATTCTAATAGAATGTTTAATAAACAATTGTTGGTATGAATTCGTTGATAAGCGATAAGTGTTTAAGAGTGACATAAGTGATAAGCGGAGTATTAATGAAAGTAAACTAATTGGTAACATGTTAAGTGTAAACTTAAGGTTAAATGTTCAAATTAATGATCTAATAAGACGTTAATTTTTAAACTGGAAGACCACTCAAGTCAGGAACAAATGTCATAGTAAGTGTTCAACAATAGTGATTTGGTTCTATCATAACCAAAAGACCCTAATCCACTTTTATGCAAGTCTAAACCACTAACCAATAGGGGTAGGCATAATTAAGGATTGATGCCTTGCTAATAGGTACCATGAGTCCTTTATCCTGGTTTGACTCATATCTCCCATAAGTGGAGAAAGAAGAGTGAAAGTCATACAAGTGAGGTCCATGCTATCAATCACTTAAGTGAATGAATATGTGATCATCTAAGTATGATTATAACATAGCACTTCTTTTTAAGTCTTGTATCATGAGTAGTTTTCATTATCTTGTCCTTGATTTATGAAATATTTCTCTTTATCTATTTATCTTGTTTGATCATTAACCATTTTAGTCTTGTACTTAATACGAGAATAATATGGCAACTAGATTGCTATCAAGCATGATGGTAATATATTAATATTTTCTATATTAGTTTTCATAAAACAATTTTTTAGTAGTAAACTTAGGGATTTTGCAAAAATCCTTATGAAAGGCTTAGTCATTATATAATGTTAATTTTTGATATAGTATTTGATATAAAAAATATAAAATATGAAAGAATATTTTACACTCCTATTATCCTATACCAAACAAGTCCTTAGTTGTATACAAATTAGAGGGAGTAAAATAATAATAGTAATGATGAAAAAAAGAAGAAAAAAGCAGAGCTGTTAGTGTTACCCATAGTAATGCTTAATTATATAAGGATTAAAAATATAGTGAACGACGTGCAACTTGGAGCAACTTGTACCTTGTAATTTTTCGCATGTCTATTTCAATAAACCCATTGTAAGCGACCATCAGAGCATCAGCACACAGTTTCAGGGACCAATTTCAGTCAGAATCCTCTTCCGGAAAAAGAACGTGCATTGAAGAGGAATAAGCCGTGAGCGCTAGCTTTTAATGGATTCCTTTGCACAGTTTGTTTGTGGGTGGGGAGAATTAAACAACCCTCCCAGGTAGCTGAGTCGGCGGAAATCCCTAATTTAATTATAGTATAAAAATTATTTGATATTAAAATTAAAAATTAATTATTATAGATGTATATAATAATAATAATAATAATAATAATAATAATAATAATAATAATAATAGATGTATCTTATTAACTAGATAACAATAAAAACCAAAAATAGAATATTAAAATTAAATAAATTGTGACAATTAATTCACGATGTGTCATTCACATTACTTTAATCACTCATAAAGTATACAAAGTTGACACCAAATATTTTCTGTAATCAAAATAGACTTTCGTTTCTATTAAAAATAATACTTTTCATGTAACAAAACGTTAAGGAACTCGCAGTTATATTAATATTCAATTGAAATTAATTAGAATGAGGAAAGAGAGAGAGACCGAAAGTTTCGAAAATTATGAGTGAATTGATATTCAACGGTAAGGTGTACGATGATTATTCTAACATTTGTGTACGATGGCAATAGTCATCACTTCGGCGGTGACTGGGGGAGCAAAGATGTGCACCTCTTTTCCATTACGCTGGCAAAATGAAAGTAAATATATTTTTTTTCCTTTCTGCTCGGACCTCCCACTTGAATATCGGTTTCTATTTTAGACATAGTGTCGCGTGGGCTTCTTTTTCTTAGCCCGGATTTGAAAGGACCAACTTTAGCCATAGATCATGACATATGTTTTGCGACAATTAATTTAGTCTTATGATACAATTAGTAACTAAATACTACTTAAATTTTATCTGTTAAATTAAATAATGGTTACATAATACTAATTAAATATTTTCGAAGACAAAGTAATAATTAGTAAGAAATACCATTTCTAGACAAATACATTATTTTGGATTGCATTTATTTCAACAATCTCCCTTTAGATTGTAATATGTTATCAACTTGTTAAACATGAACAAATCATGCTTAAACCAACATATTTTGCGGTATTCTATAACAAAGTAATCATATTTTTCTTAAAATACATTCATCCCCGTATGCAAGATAAAATTAGTTTCTCATTCCATAATCAAGTTAATTGAGTACAAATGAAGATAAAATTAAATTTGGATAAGTAGTCTAACACTTTAAACTTTCCATACTAATATTCTTACTAGCCAATCAATGATCAAGCCTCCCTTGAACAGTCTTTCATCTTGTGTAAACTGAGAATAGAAAACATACAACCTTCCTTAATCATAGTTGATTTTGTGAGTGATTGAGAGAATATAACATTACAAATTCTCACAAAAGTGGTCAATTCCCACTTATGTAGATGATCTCCTAATTATTGTATCCTTAGATACTCCACTCAAATACATCAAGTTATATGGATCACTAAAAGTCTAATTTAACCTCGTCCTTTTATTTGCATTGTTTCATCATAGGAATGAGTAGACGGAAATAGGTTCCTTAGTGTAACACCAAGTCATCTATAGTTTAGTTATCTTGTTGAACCTAGATATTTATTTCTCCAATAAGCTAGGTTGGGTTACGACTATGGAAAATTTATATATCAATAGGTTTTAAGTCCATTCCCCTAATGATCTTTCTATTTGGTCTCTAATTAATGCATTTGTAAGTGGATATGTAACGTTAACCTTTGACTTCACACGTTTAATTGAGATCACTCTAATAAAAAGCAACCTCCTAATGGTATTATGTATATGACAAATATATTTGGACTTACCATTATATATCTTACTTCGTGCCCTACTAATTGCAAAATTGGCTATATGTATGGGAGCATAGGTTGTTCCCAACATGGTCTATCTTTTAAGAAGTCTTTAAGCCACTCAACTTCTTTTCCAATTTTTTATATAGTGATAAATGCGGACTATGTCATCAATATCTCGATATATATTTATTTTAATGATCTCCAAGATATTGCACCACTTCCAACAGTGAATATATATCTAATAGTAGACTTATAGTCCATTGAATCTGATATCTAGTTTTCAATCAAGGTAGCCTTCTACCACCACATGATATCTCTTATAGTACAATCTGAAGTTCTTAGTATGTTTTACATAACCTAGTACTCGAATAAATGTCTTCTAATTTTTCCTCTTAGGGTTATTAGTGTAACAACTCAACCTATTAATCGTATTAGCAATATTAGGTCATGTATAATTAATGAGATACATGACATTTCCTATGATATGGGCATTTTCCAATTGTGAAATATATGCACCAATAATCTTCATCAAATGAATATTCACCTCTAATAATGTCTTAACTGATTTGATATTGTACTTATTGAACTTATCAAGTATTTTATCAACATAATGAGACTGATACAATATTATCCTATTAGATGTTCTAGAAATCTTAATTTTTAGTATAACATGTTTAAGATTTATATATTTTATATCAAAAACCCCTAGTGAGCATATGCTTGATAAATTTAATGATATCCTTGTTACTACCCATCATGATCATATCATATACATACTGACATAAATGCATTAGTTGAAGTCATTTATTATAAATCCATTTGACAACATTATACTATCAAATTTCTCATGTCATTGCTTGAGCATCTATTTTAATCCATATAAGGATTTAACAAGCCAATAAAATTTTCTCTCCTGATTGAGAGCAATGAACCTTTTATATTGTTCCATATAGATCTCATCTTATAGTTTACCATTCAAGAATGTTATTTTTACATCCAAATGATATACTTCTAAACCCTTAACAATTTTTATTGCCAATATTATATGTATGGATGTATTTTTTGTAATTGGTAAATAAGTGTTGAAAAACACATCTTCTCTTTGTTTCTATCCCTTAACTACCATTATTGCCTTGTACTTTTCAAATAAACCATCTACCTTCAATTTCTTCTTAAATACCCACTCAAATCATAGGGTTTTGTTCCCATGAGGTGATTCCACCACTTTTCGCATGATATTTTACATGAAGGATTCAATTTTGGTACTTATTTCTTCTTTCCAATAATCAAATTCAAAAGAGGACATACCTTCCTTGAATATTTTAGGCACATTTCTAACAAATATGTTAGATAATCATGTCCAAGCAATTTTGAAATACTAGCTCTCTTAATTTGTTTAGGTTCATTTGGATCAACTTCTTTGTTTCTAATACTAATATAATCGCTTGGCCTCTTTAGTGAAATTAACTCACTACTTATTTTGTAGGAAAAACATTTTTGAAATATATAACATCCATTGACTCTATAATGGTATTAACATGAATGTATGAAACTTCTGAATGATAGTTGCAACTATTATGTGCATAATCAATTAATACACAACCAATAGTTTTTTATGCTAACTTGACCCTCTTTGACTTAGGAACTACTACTTTTTTTTCTGGCACCCATACACTTTTAAGAATTTATCTAAGCTTGTGACCTTTTCATAACTTATAATAATGATGATGATGATGATGATGATGATGATAATAATAATAATAATAATAATAATAATAATAATTAATTATTATTATTATTATTATTATTATTATTATTATTATTCATTTCTTTAGGTAAGGTAATCATTACATTCATCTAAAAGAGCCTATCACTAAAATAGTCCTTTTATACAAATATTTCATTCTTAGTAAGTATAAATTGATCATATACAAAAACTAACTTAAAACATTCCTCATTAACAGAAATCCCAAAACGAAATTATATTACATATTTGGTACTTACAGCTAGACTTGGCAAAGTTGATATGACCCAACCCAAATTAATCAATTTGAAACCAAACCGTGACCCATATCAAAAATGAACAAACGGAAATAATCCAATTCGAAAAGAACCCAACCCATACCCTGATAAAATTCCAACAATGACCCGATCTAAACTTATCCAACCTAAAATGATCCGACTTGAACCCAATCCATACTAGAACATAATTTCAAATTTGATTAGAACTAAAGTCAAACTTGATCTATAAAGGTAACATTTTATCTCATATAAATTGAGAAACACCAATAAAATATCTTATTAATAAAATTTTATTTAAATAAAAATATGCAACCCATATAAAAATAAATGAAATAAAACTAGTAAGACTCTATTCTACTCACTTTATTTTAATATCATATTAACATCGATCATATTAGGTTATAGAAATTTATTATTATTATTATATACATAATAAATATAAAAATTATGATTGTAAATATAATAATTATAATACAAGCAGCATTAGCAGTAGCAGCAGTAATAAAATTTATAGGTGTATTTCTAGCTGTGGGAAAAAATTTCATCAAATGTGAATGCCCTAAGACTTGATCTAACAAGCAATTAGAAAATTATAAGATCTAATTGAGTTAATGATCATAATACAATAACATTTGGGGAAACAACGATGATCTTTACTATGTACAATACTAGTGATTACAAGGAGAATATAACAATCTTCACAATATTACTCAGTACAAAATTCTCTCAAAATCACAAGACAATACAAGAGGAGAACGTTTAGGCGAGCTAGATTGCGTACCGCGTATCACTAGGGTTTCATACACATCTATTTATAAAAGTATGTGACTGACACAAGTGAACGGTAGAAAATAGGAAAAAACATGATCCGTGTTCATATAAGATGGGACCCCATATTCTTTCCAGAACTCTCAACTTTTGCTAAAATAATGCAAAATCAAGTATACTAATAAAATATGGGTCGTGTTCACAAACCCCCTGGTATATTCTCCCTTGATCTCCTTTTGGCTCCAAACTTCTCTAAACACTTGTATGCATCAATACATGCTAGACTACACTCACAAATACAAGTCATAATCTCATAATCTCTAAAGAACCCCTGGTTCTAAAGAATCTATTATGGAAAATGAACATTAGCAAGTAATGACTCTATTAACATGCACATCGGGTCAATAGATCATAGGCCTTCAACAAATCAATTTTGAAAGCTATAATCCTATTTCCCCTTGTATCGCAACCCAAGCTCCTAGACAATAGAATATTATGAATAGTACATAGGGCAGGAAACTAGTCTGGACTAGAGAAATAATATCGCCTAAAATTAGTTGAATTCTATTCACCAACACTTTCGAGATGATTTTCAATGAAATATTAATAAGATTGATTAGTCTAAATTCAATGACTAATTTTGGATCGGACTTCTTCGATATCAAACTTATGATCGTATCGTTTGTCTCTTCCGTTATTAAGCTTGAGTACCACGCATGTCTAACCTAATCATTCATATGTTGGCTCACCATGTCCCAATTCTCTTGATAGAACATAGGTGATAGGCAATCAGGAAACAAATAAATATTCATTAGAGTAAAAATGTAAATATGAATATGATAAATCTTATTGCTTTAGATACGAATAATAGATTTCCAACGTAAAATCTGTCCATCAATCCATGGAAAATCCTTCTCACCTCTTTTTTAAAGGAAAAGTTATAGAATAACTCGTAGCTTAGTAAAGTTGTAGATTGCCACCTTTAGGATTCAATTTTTAATTCATTTGAAATCAATCAATTACTTTACTACCCAAAATCAATTAGAAGAGATTCTTTTGACTTAAAGATACGGAGAATGATTATTATTTTTTTCATTGCAAAAACTAAAAATGAATAATGTTGTGTATAAATTATCAAATATTGTTATTTTATCTTATTTGTGTTCCTTCCATATAAAGTTCGTAAAGAGATATAAAGCATCAAATGAATGATCAAAATCACTATAAAGATATTACTTCTTCTAGTTCAATATATATGTCAGTTTAGAGTTATACACACATATTTAAAAAGTGTATAAATTATCAAATGTAACCTGATTAAATACAAACTATTAAATAATGCTTAAGAAATAAAAAAAAACTTTAATGAATAAGGATAATTTGAAAAAAGTGGGTTAATTATAATATTAAAAATCTAAAACAATTTTGGCCGGTAATAAAATATTATCCTTACTTACCCAAAAATCTAAAACAAAAAATATTTTGGATATATATATATATATTAAAATGACATATATTTTGTATCGGATGAAATGCAATGATAAAAAATGGGAGTGAATTAGAGTATGGGTGGACCTTTGGGCTTTACTACTTAAGAGCTAGTTTTAATCATTAAACTAAAGCTTATTGAATATATTTTCTTTTTTAATAGCTCATGTATGGCGCACAAGGTATAATAACTATCTTTAAATAATATATAGGTAGTATTCCATTAGTGTTTTAAATTTTAATTTAGGTACAAGTTATGTGTAAAATATTGTCTTAAAGTTGCTACAAGCCTCTCAGGTTCACAAATTATATGCGGGTTCAAACATTCATTTGACTTTAAAAAAAATTGTAATCTCTCAAAAAATTAAAAGATGTCGGACCTTTTATTAATATTATATTGTATACATATGCATATATAGTATATATAATTAACCACCACAAATGCAAGTTGCATGACATGGTTGCATTTTTATCATTGAACGGACCACCATGGTAAAGTTTCATAGACTTTCATGGTCGTACGTTAATGTGTTGTTTATTTCATTTGTGGTTTTTGGTTACCAAAGAGAAAATGATTACATTTGGCTTGTTTAAATTGTGGTATATTTATGCAGGTGAAAGAAATAGAGATAAATTAGAGTTTGAATAATATTAACTTAATTTGGATGATTCAAAATAAATGATGTTTTAATTTAAGGTGATTAAAGGCTAAAAAAATTACATATATGCCTTTTTGTTAAAAAAAGATAAGCTAACAAGAAAATATTATGTTAGGGATAATTTAATATAGTCATCTATAAATTTTATTCAAAATTTTCTTCTTCCATCTGATATCTTTAAAATTGAGGTTAATATTCCCAAAAGAAATAAATGAAAATAATAAAATTATTCATTTCAATTCATTCCAAACCTCCGTGGTCATCAAGAAAGGTGGTTAGAGTTAGAATAAGTTCAAGTGATGGATAAATTTAAAGTAAATATAATTTTTTTTCTTGATATAGTTAATCCTTCAAATGAAATAGGTTCATATAAAATAATAATTATTATTTATAGTGTTATTATCAATTGAAATAAATATAAGCTCGATCATATTCTCATAATTTGACTAGCCATCCACTTGACTTATTTAATATGGTGTACCAAAAAAACAATATGTATATACTATGTTATTATTTTATTCGACAGGCCCAAAAAAAAACCATAGTATGTGGACTATGAGTCTAATTTTTTTTCTCCCCCATGATAATGTTAATCGTACAATGATGATCCTTGGAATTAAACTCGAGGCAGTTGGGAATCATATGGGATTGCAATCAATAGGAAACAAAATCCGTGAAAATGATATCATTTGCATTCATTGAAAGCAACACAATTATCAATCAAAACAACATACAAAACCATCTATATCGTAAACGTTAGGCACTCGACCTCCTTTTCCTTTCTTTTTCACTGCTCTGTTTTTTTATGCCGCGGTCCAACCGGAGGGGGAAGCCCTATAAATAAACCAGGGGAGGAGGTATCTGGTGTTCTAGGCAGAGTTCGACCCTGCGACAAGGAATATATAAGGTGTTTTGCTCACGAATATCAGGTCACGAGAGAATACTCATTTCCTATTTTTATAGTTAGCCTCAGTACTCGTTCGGTATAGGATAATAGGGGTAAAAAAATTACTTCTATATTTTATATATCTTATATAATCTATTTAAAATTAAATATTTTTATTCTAATGAATACCCATTTTAGATCTTAATTTAATCTAAAATGGGTATTTTATTAAAATATATTTATTATTATTAAATAATTAATATAAAATATGTAAAATAGAGGAGAAATTTTTTCACCCCTATTACCCCAATACCAAACAAGCCCTTAGTTTTCTTTTTCTTTTTTTAAGACGTCTTCTAGGATTTTGACGTAGCTTAAAAAATAATATGTTTAGAATAGAGTAAAAAATTTTGATGCTTTCTTTGTCATTTCTTAGTTTTATTATTATTTCATACCCGGTGATTATTTTTGGTTAGAATTATGATCATTTTTATTTCAAGTCATATTTACTTGGATTTTTAATGATTTTCTCTCCAAACTGGCGATCATATTTCTCCGAAACGATAATTATTTTTGTTCAAATTAATAATTATCCTTCCTTGAGTTGATTATCATTTATTATTATTTTGATTATTTTTTCTCCCTCGGTAATTATTTTTCCATAGAATGATAATTGTATTGTTGGTAATTATTTATCCTTGGGATTATTATTTTTATCATTAGAACCAATAATTATCATAGCTTAGGCCGATGATTATTTTAATATCCGAATATTTTTTTCACATTTCTTATTCAATTGAATATTCCTAATAATTAATTCTCTTAAGGTGGATGGTTAATCCTTCTTTAAAAAGATTATTAGGGCACACACAAATGGAATTCACACTTTATAATCCTAGTGGGTTTGAGTAATTTTTGCTTATTCATTTGTCCTACCACATGAGATACTCGTATTTTTTTTTCTCCTTTATGTGACATCATCACATCAATTGGATGCCCTTGTATGATGCTTTTATATGGATGATATAATTTGCACCTATTTTCAAGGTAACAAACACACCGTATAAGCGGTGGATAAAAAAAATGGGGTGAAATTGATTGGGCGGATCGTTTGGACCGTACGTCAGTCACTATATTAGATTAATTTTTTTTTCTTCCACTATATGAAATCCTACATCTCGTTTATTCTTAGAATAATAAGAGTGAAACATATAGATTCGAAATTCATGCCTTATAATATAACATATTTAAAATATTAATAAAATAATACTGATTTTATATTTTTATTTGAACTAAAATAAATATTTTTTAATAATATTTTTGTTACTTATAAATATGCTAAATAGGTAGATAGGCGCCAAATTTTAACCTCGGCAGGGCCGGGCATGGCAGGGCAGGGCAGGCCATCCCGGAAGAATTTTATAGCGAGCTTGAGACACAGAAGTCTTTCCTCGTACTATGATTTAAGATATGGTTCGACCCTGCTCGGCAAAAGACGAACATTATTGGTAGGACACAGTGATTTTCAATAATTCAGACGGTGCCATTCTTTTTGAGTTTTGACCAAGTTACTTCCCCTCATTCGTTCTCTTTACTTTTTCCACAAATCAAATAAAATATAATAAAGTTACCCTCCGAATACCAACAATCAAGTACCTGCGTTTGTCAAAATATGCGTGATTTTATTCCTGTGGGTGCATCATCGTGGGCTGACTCTTAGGTCTGAGGAGACGGCTTCTTGTTGGGTCACACGTCACGGGCTTACATGGGCTGCCTATTTTTCCCAGTTGTGACGCACGCTAACGGCTGGAGAAGTATGTCAGCCCACTATTCTTACGTTGAAAATTGCTCTCCCAGATGTATGGCAGCCCATACCTTCGTGAATTCTCCATCCTGATCCATTATTACAAAAGAGAAGGGGAGGTTGTGATGTGATCGGTTAATTAATTACTTGCTGTTTCGGATCACTAGGATGCCCGGCAGCAGCCGAAGGATGATGAATTGTTCATCACCCCTACTGCTGCTACTAGGCATGGGATCAGCCGAAAATTTAATATTATTTTGCTTTATCTATTTTTATTTTTATAAAAATAAAATATTAATTTTAGTCAAACGAGAATAACTTTATACCTATTTTAATTTTTGAATCCTATATTAACCTATTACTATAGGGTGTTTTTTTTTTTATATATTTTTTCTAGTAAGCAAATTGTATCTTAGCGAGGCTTGAGAAGGACGGAGTTAATCTTTCTTGTCGTTGGTATAACATTTTTTAATTATATTTTAAATTAATAATTATAATACTAAATAATTTGATGATTAGATGTAATTTGCTTCTTAGGAGAGATGATATAAAGATTGATCTATAGTTATAGGTTAATATAATGTTCAGAAACTAATTTGAATATAAAATAATTTTACAACGACTAAAACAGATATTTTTATTTTTATTTTACAGATGTCAAAATAGATAAATATGAAAACCACATGAATTAAAACGGACATTTTATTTTTATACGAATTAAAACAGATAAAGCTATAAATTATAGGTTCCTAATTATTATTTAACCGCTATATAAACCATCATTGGTCAATTGTTGCTTCATCGATCATTACCGACGCATCTTTGTCCATAGTAGAGATTATCGGTTTAGACGTTTTCTTTTCGACCGTGACGGGGATCATTATCGGATTGTTATTAATATTGTTGGTTAATTACTTGACATAAGTTAAGAGTGTCTCAAAGCATTGGTACCGACAATTATTTCTTATTATCTAGTTATTCAGGCTTAAGTAAACTTAAGCGTCTTGGATTTCAAATTCAGTTATCATTCAACTTATACCGTTTATAATAACTTTGATGCTCTTGGAGAGATCAAACTTCAGTCATCTACCGAATGTTATTATGTTGATACCCTTTGTGTTAAATGAAACGTAGTTGGTTTATAATGACGACCAGCTAGACTTTGGACCTTTTACTTAATATATTGGTCCTTAATGCCTTTTATAGAAAATAAGAAAATTAATCCAAATAACATTTTTTTTTAAAAAAGCATGGTTTTGAAATGCTCGCGGAATATAGCACTTATTATGTAAGTCAGACGATTTGTATGTCAGTCTAGCAGTAAACGCAATCGAATTGAACCTTTTAAAAGAAGGGGAAAAAATGTTACGGAATGAATATTAAGTACTACAGATCATGTTTTTATACGCTACATATATATTTTTAATGGCTCATTTGTTAATGAAAATGGAAACTTCTATTATAGGGATCGAGAAGCACATTGCACGGGCAAAATGAGTGGTAAAAGACTGCTTCACACCCCCACCCCCCAAAAAAAAGAAATGAATTATCATTTCCATTTTTACATTACATTTGTTTTCGGCTACTCGAAGAATTTCAGTTTGTTTGAATATATTTATAGAAGCAAGATGAAGAAAAGAGAGCAAAACCTGGTAGAAGCAAGTAAGGGGGGCAGCAAACATCTTTTCTTGACGAGATAAAACCATGGAAAGGCGGGAATGAAAGACTGTTGTTAGTCACGGATGCCTTGCTTATTTGTCTGAATCAGTCATTAAATTGTGTTCCCCATTCATGGATCCCATACTAAAGGAATAGCTAGTTAGAGCAAAGATCAATGATTGTTCGTTTAATTAGGATGAGCCTTTCTTTTTTAATGTAAAATAAAAGTAAATTATCCACCAACTTTACATTATGATGTAAGATACCCATTAACTATCCCAAGAATCCTCTGCTGGAAGTGTTCTTAAGATATATCTTTGCTAATATCAATCTTCTATCCCCTATACGCAAGGCAAACATTGTTGTTTTTGCCTTCTCCTTTCTTTAAAAACCATCTATGCTTAAATGATCCATAGAATTATGAATAAGTTCAGGCTTATCGAACTCAGATTCAATTTTTTTAATAGGTGAACCTAAAATTAATGTTCGGACTCAACTTATTTAACTTAACGAATGAATCGAGCCAAATTTTTAACGAGTTAGACTTTTGATAAACCAAGTTGAACTGAACTTACCAATCCAGTACTTAAACGAGCTAGGTTCGTAAGCCGAACCCAAATTTTTTAGTATTCAAACTCAGTTTGTTTAATAAACAATCATAAAATTAAAATTTTGGTCCAATTAATATATCTAAGTAAATAAGTCAAGTTGAGATTTTAATAAATCAAGCTTGAGTCAGTTCACAAGCAGCTTAACTCATTTATAAGCCTAGATGTTAAAAGATTTTGACTTAAATAATTTATCAAGTAAGTATTTTTGTTCGACTCATTTGATAAAAGAGTAATAAAAATAAAAATTAAAAAATATATATGTATACATTGTATTTATCTTATTTAAGTACTTATTTGGACGAAAGTAGATATTTTTCTAAAAAATACTTTTTAAATATACTTAGTATATAAATAGATGTAAATTTTTAGGGGAAAACCGTGTATGTGCTGCAACATATAATACGGGAAGTCTTCCTGAAAGAAAGTTAAGAAGGAGAAAAAGGCATGTGATTCGGGTAAGATTGCTTACGGCGTGGAACGCCTTAGGCCATGAAATGAGGGGGGTTGATTGAATCAAATTCATTTCTTCTTTTTTAAGTTACAATTAATTAGGCATATCATATGTAATCGTAGGAATATAGGTGTCGATCATGACCCAATGGTAGAACACCCGTCGTAATATGCTATCGATCTCACGGGTCCGACTCGCACTCTCGTGCATCCCTGGTTCAACCTCAAAATAGGTGAGTTTTTTTTTGTTTTTTGTTTTTATATCTACCATTCAAACTGACTTACAGAATTTCCATGGCCATGACATGACAGTGATCGGAGAGCATTTGCTGCTTCCGGACAGAGTTCCATATGCAGCCCATAGAAAACTGTATCCAAACACCGTGCGGGACTTTCATCATCTGCAAGTCAAAACAACCAAAAAAAAAAAAAGAGTGTAGAAGGGCTGACCACTGTTAAGATAAAAAAGGCAGACTTGCTGCAGGCGTCGAACAAGGTCTGTCTCTATTTGACCTCTGTCATCTCTATGTATCCAAATCCAACACTTTTCCTTTGCTTATCTAATCATATGTTATTATTCTTTAAGGTACGTAGGTGCAGACCTGGAGAAGATCGGATCAAAGATGAAGAGAAAACAAGAAGTCAGTAAGCTTAGTCAGAGTACATTGAGCTGCTTGCTGCCCACTGATGAGAAGGTATAGCGGCCACGCTCTTATACGGTCGATATTGTAGATATCAACGAGCCCCTTTCAAAGTACCGAGTCCTTTGATATAGGAGTTATACAGAGCAATGGAAGGCGCCGAAAGATTTGATCTTATCGCCTAAAAGGGGATATAAGTTCTTTACTTATGTCCAGTTCGGCATTCGTTAGAGGGATCCAGGTCCCTGTCTTAACTTCTGAACCCATATTTTCTTTTCTTGGGTGTTCGAATTCTATTACAAAATTGTTATAAGTGAAGATTAGACATTTAGACTGTTAGGTAAATGCATTATCGTGGCTTATCGTGCATAAGTCAGGCCAATAGAGACATGACATCCAAGAAGTTAGGATGAAAAGTGATGTGATGTACTCAAAAGAAGGGATCAAAGTTGAGCCATTCCACAATCCACTATATTTAGTGCAGTAAGACGAGCAGGCTGGATTGAAACTGACGAGGCAACGTGATAAACAGGTAGTCATAGAAAATTAGGTAGTAAGGTTTTTCTATTAAAAAAAAAAATGATCATCCGAATTTCTCAGTCTGAGTATAGTCATCAACGACGGACTTCACTGATTAATTACTATCATGATAACGGAAATAATCCTGACGGTCATTGTCAAATACTGTAAGGAACGCGATTGTCCGGTCAGTTCTTCATCGCCAAAGTGCTCGTTTCTTTATTTCCTTCGTTCAAGTCTTTTCGCATCATTATTACAATTATTACGAATTTCCGATTACTGACTTTGATTATTAATATATTTTTTTAAATTATACTACATTATAATATAAAACTTAGTAGTTATATCTCTACTAAAAAATTATTGGTGCACGTGCCTCGTTCACTATGTTGTTTGCTTTATTTTTCATTTGTTCTAATACCTTTTATCCAATTCGATTTCATATTATATGATGGCCCGTAAGAATAAATATAATACATTATATAGGTTACTATAAACGTGTACAAATACAAAGAAAGAAGAAAACTGAATTCATTTATGGCACCCGTGACTCCAATCTTAACTATTAGAATATAATCTCACAATCACAGCATGACTAATTAGTTACAAAGGTTATGGGTAATCTCTAGGTACGGGGAAAACCCTCACTAACTACCGTATACCAATGACAATATCGAGCATATTCCCATAGCCTATAATGGAGCTTATAGTCAATAATCACTCATTACACGTGTGTGCATCAATTATATCCAATGTCAACTTTGCATAGAAAGCTTAGTTTATTAAGAGTAGAAGAACAAGGATTTTCTTGTCAGAAAGGTACATCTAATTAATCTTTGCATAGCGCTTAAATCTTACCTTCGGCCACTTCCCATCAACATTTAAATGAATGTGATGTATCGGGGAATAATTTATGATGAATTGATGATAAGTGATTTTTTTTTTATGAATCAAGCAATTGAAGCCTCCCTTGCTATGAGTTAAGATATGTGATCCTCAAGTTATAGTGGGATCTTTTTGGCAAGATAGATGATTCGGAGTAAATAATTTTCCATAAAGGTTATTAGCTAATCGATATCTTATAATCTATAAAAGAGTATATTATGGAAAAAGGAGCTATTAGTTATAGAGGTATCCGATGAAGGCCACAATTGCACTAGGAATGGAGTAAAAGTCGTGATGTTTGAAGATCTTGGGTACCTCATTTGTTCTCTTTCATGCCCATATCACAATCTTTAGAGTAAAACATCGAGGTTATATAATTTCAAGATGTTGGAAGATCCTTATCACCACATCTAGTCTCTTCTAGGACCATATTACAAGCAAGATGTTAAGGTTACATAGTATTAGCTTGAGACACTTAAATGAGGCTTTGATATGTGTACTTTCAATCCTATTGACAAGATAGATTTGATTATGTCATTACTAATTGACAAGGGCAAACCACCAAATAGGCATATGTGACACTTTAGGGCATATGAGAATTATTCAATGAGGAGTGATTATTAGCTTGCTTAAACCTTTAAGGAGCCTTGGATGAGTTATTGCTTTCTAAAAATATCCTAGAAGGGGTTAATAGGGTTGAATGAATTAAAATCGACAAATGAAAATTTTAAACACAAGATTTATAGTGGTTCAAGCAAACCTAAGATATGTTTATCCATATCTACTATCAAAATGTCTTCCTTTTTAGATTTTGAAAATTCATTGTGTGTTATTAATTATCATTTATCTTTTAGTTTATGAACCTCTAATTACAATGACCCTCAAGACGATAATTTACAACTTAGACTATTTATCCTCTTATAGGTTTATGGGTGTGTTAACCTAATAACCTATGTTGGGATGCTAGACACGAACAACATCTTGATAATTAATTTTTTAAGAGTAGTTGTGGTGATTATAATGGAATCCTCTCAATTACAAGATATGGAATTGATGAATGTTGAGAGGATGTAATCTTATCTAAAATTGCTAGACATGAAAGTGATAAGTACTCTAACTAATGCATTTAACCTTTGAGCACAAGTAGATTCTCAAGATAATTCAAGATATGAAAGTTAGATTTAAATTCTTGAGAAATAATGAGATAGTAGATGGAATAATTAAATGAGTGTAATAAATGAACTCAAAAGAAGTGTTTTGAAATATGAAATAAAATTTTTTTATGGCTCTATCTGAAATATCCCAAAACATTAATTTATAGAGTTATGGAAAATTAAGGATTTATTAGAGAAATTAATTAATTAAATTATTTTATTAAAATAAGATGAAGTAATTAAGGCAAAATCAATAGGAATTTATAAATAATTTAATTGTGAAAAATTAAGGTGTTTTGCTAATTAAAATGAAATTTAGGAAAAATCTTTCAAAAATCCCAAATTATCCTAAAAAAGAAATTTAATTATTATTTTATTAAAATATTATTATTTTTAAATATCCCAAAATACCAAAGTATACTAAATACCCCAACTCATCTATTTTGCCTTTTTCCTCCTCTTTTCCCTTTTTCTTTGTTTCATTCCTCTCCTTTCTCCTTTTCTTTTTCTTTTCTCTCCCCCCACCTGGGCCAACCCGCCCTTACGGCCCACACCATCTCCCCTCTCCCTTCCTCCTACACGGCCCAAGGCCCACACACCTTCCTCCTTCCTCCCTCGTCGCCCATTCCCCGTCCGGTTCCTTCCTTTTCTTCCCTTCTCCCTTCCCTTCTCCCCCAACTCTCCCTCTCCATGATGTCCAACCGTCCTAATTCCTAGTGTAGGCACGCGACTTCTACACCGTTGCACACCAGCCTGCCGCCCCTATCCCCTTCCTTGTCACTCCCTCTCTCTCTTCCACCAAATCGCAGCCCCTCTCTCTCCTTACGCATGCCCCTCTCCCTCTTCCTTTTCCCCTTCCCAAGCATGCCAGACCTGTAACAATGGCAGGCATATTCCAACCATAGGTCGATGGCCGGCAACCTGCACACCTTCCACCGACCTTCCCTCTTCCCCCTCTCTTATTCCCTCTTATCCTTAGCCTATAAATACCCCTCTACCAACCCCCTTTCAAATCTTTTTTTTCTCAACGTGGAAACCCCAACTCTTGTCGCCACCGCCATCCAGTGTCGCCGCCCAAACTACCACCGAAACTACCCTCTACTCCACCCTCCACCGAGCTGCACCTTTCACCACCTTCAAATCTCCCTATAGAAGCCTCTTTGGCTGTGTAAAGTTGGCCACCCAACTAACCTTAACCTAGCCACTGCCACCTTTGCGGCATCGTCCACCGCCACTCCCACTACAACCACCACCCCTTATACCCCCCAAACCACCAGCAAACCTTCCTCTACCTCCCCATACCTCCCTTTTTCATTACCTCCCTCTCCTCCTCCCTTCCTCCCTCTCCACCACCCTCAGCCACCACAACACCACCGCCTGTGCTACCACCTTTGGTTGTACCACCACCACCACTCCAACCCTCTCTACCTAGGCATCCTCCACCACCTTAACTTCCACTCTGGTTTCCCCTCTCCTACCCTTAACACCCAACTTTCCCCCCTTTTTTCCCCTGTTTCCCACCACCACCGATGTGGCTTTTCACCACCAACCCTAGGTGGTACCCTAACCCCTCTCAACCCCTAAGTCCTAGTTATGCAAACCTTATTCTTTTTATTTGTATTATATCATCATCATCATCATCATCATCATCATTATTATTATTATTATTATTAATATTAATATTATTATTATGTTTATGTTATCGTTATTATTTTTTTTTTATCGCTAACCCTATTATTAGCCTTAGCCTTAAAAATACTAGGGCTTCTATTACCATGAATATTAGTATTATTAGTAATATTACTATTTTTACTACAACTATTATTATTACTATTATTAGGAGTAATAAAGCTATTAACTTTAATGATATAAATATGGCTATATATATTAACATAAAACTATTTTGACTAGTAATACCCTAGTAGGCTAACTTGAGAATAAAAATCCTATTTTACTTGTAGAGTTTCTTCTAATAATAGTAACCCTAATATTAAAGCAAAGTAGGAAATAATAGTATTTTTGGTAGGAGAGAAATTAATTCTTAGTTTTTCCCTCTTATAGGTGAGTCCAGTCAAAACCCTAAGGAGGCGTAGGAGCATACTCCAAGACTAGTGACGTGTTAGGTAAGGATGTAGCATACTCCTATGTGTTTTATGTGTCTTATATGCCTTGTATGTTATGTACGATGGTATGTTGTGTATTTTTTGATTATCATTATAACTGTTTTATGTGTAGCACATATTAGAGTTGAGGTATGCTCATATGCCCTCTTATGGAATGTGTATAATATGTATATATTGTGATTATGATGTGATGTGATATGGCCCTTTAGGACATGCATACTAGGGTATTTACTATAATTACGTGGTGTGATAGGATGAAAAAAGAAAATGGGGGAGTAAGTTGACCAAGGGGAAGTAAGTTAACCAAGGAATGTGGGATTGGCCTGAATATCCAATGATCCATGAGAGAAAAAATAAAGGGGGACTATGAATAAAATAAAAGAGTGGGTGAACTTTGCACGGGAGAATCTAGGGTTCCATGAGAGAATCTAGGGTTTGTATGGGAGAATTATAGGGTTTTGCATGAAAACTTCGAGGATTTGCATAAGATGGATAGAGTCCGCATGGGGATAAACTTTACATGTGAAAAGTTATATTGGGATATAAGTAAGGTAAGGGAAGAGTTATTTGGGTGATTGGAGGCTTTGAGGCTTGGGGTAAAAAAATAGTACATGGGTTAGTATAGGGTTGCACAAGAGACATGGTTAGAGTTTGGGGGGAAAACCCCTAATTTAGGATGGTGGTGAAAGTAAAAATAATTGAGGGTGAGTGGAGTATGAGATGAGGATGGAGGAATGTCATGTGTAAGGTGAGCATGGGTATCATGAAAAGCAAGAGTGGAAGGGAGAAATGAAGGGGTGGCATATGAAAATAAGGATGATAGGGTTTGGTGTGGCCACCTAGGGTTGCATGGTCACACGTGTACTTGGGGGAGTAGAGTGAGATGATGGGGGTTGAATATAAGGGAGGTGATGTGCATGGTGTTAAACGGCCTTGGTTGTGTGAGGCAGAGAAGGATGGGCCACATAGACCCAAATTAGGGTTTTTTGAGAAAACCTTAGGGCAAGGTTGTGAGTGGACTTAGAGGCGTAAGGCAGTGGGTCTTGACCCAAACACTTAGGAGTTGGGCCTCTAGTGTGAGTAAGTGGAATAAGGAAAGGATGTTGGGGTGAGTTAGGAGGTGTAGAAGTCTCAATATATGAAATGAGCCCTCTTGGGAGGATAAGCGTATATGGAGTTAGTCATACATATCTAGGGTGAAACCTGTTGAATAAGATACAGTAAAACACAAATCATTTAAAGTGGAAGATTATTGAGTTGGATCCAGATTGATCCACCGGCATAATAGTGGTCAGGTGTTGGGGTACCCTAGAGATCGATCCACTAGCATATAATAGTAGTCAGGTGCGTTCTACCCTGTACGTGACTGATCCACCTGCTATAATAGTGGGGGATCCTAAGCTCAATAAACTAAACTCTAAATTTGATAAGACACCTAAAAGGCACTAAGTACTTACAGTAGAACACCATGAGAGTCAGGGCCAAACGAATCCACCTGCATAATAGTGGACAGGAGCATCTTACCTCGGAGACCAATCCACCGATATATAATAGTGGTCACGTGCATTCTTCCCTGTACGTTTATGATCCGCCGGCTATAATAGTGGGGTTCCTATACTCGCATGGATTGATAAAAAAAATTATGGTGTGAAATGAGTATTGATCAAAGATTTAAAGAATCAGTTGATCCGGACTATAGCTTGACCTTTATCTATCTGTAATGATGGTATGTTGTTTATATGATCATGTTTGTGTTATGTGTATTTGTATGTTTGCCTTAGTTTCATAGTTTCCTTACTTAATACGCAGTGTACTGACAACTCGTTTCATGGGTGCTGCTCATTCCTACAAGCAGAAGGCTCATTTGACTTTGTGCAGATCAGTGATACTCTTTTTGATGTCTTCGATGCTTACGAGTCATCAGGTGGGGCTGAGTGTTGAGTATGGACTTGGCTTGGGGATTCGAGATCATCGTAGCCGGATTTACTTTCATGTTCTTTTACGTTGTACTTGTTTACTCAAACTTGATTTTTATTGTATTGTAATCTTTATTCCTTTCGAGGAATTTTACTTATGTACTATGGATTGTAAACCTTTTTCCGCATACTCTGATTTTTATCTTATGAACGTTTCAATACTTTTATGAAGCCTAGCTTTGAGTTTGAACTATGATGATTGTTAATTCTTCTTTAGCCTTGTGGTTAGTATATGACCGGCTGGGGGTTGGGCTTGTACTAATCACGGTGGTAATATCCCCGAAATTCACAAGTTTTGATTTACTTACTTCTGCTAAATCTTAAATAAAACAAAATTTTTCAGTAGTGAATTTTGGGGGCATTACACTATCAAATAATAGTATTGTTGGTTGCAATTAATACACAAAAGGATAACTCAATGGTTATATTTTTTTGGTGGACCAGACATACCAGTCAATCAATATTGAAGGGTCAATTGATGATGTCAAAATTTTATGTAGAGAAGTATTATCGTTAGAAAACATAAACTAGTCATTACGTTTGTCAATTGACTGGTCTAAGACTAATATAGGCACAATCAAGATAGCTTAGTGCAGAAACAGAGAGCAAGAATTTTCCAAGGCAATCCGGTCGACTGGTGTCATGGGGCTGTCGATTGGTATTTGATTCTCGCACTATGTTTTGGATTATCAACATGCCAAGGGACAAGATCAAACTTGAAGCCAATTGGATAGTATCATATGGTCAATTAACTAGTGTCCCAAATTTCTAATGGACCAATTGGTTGATCTGTTAAATTCAAGGACATTGTTGTCTAACTCAATGACTATTTGATTGGTGCTTACCACTATTCGACTGGTGTTTGAAGAAAATCAATACCCTATTCAATTTCAAGTGAAATTCTTTTTCAAATTAAAACAACTTTATAGAATTTTAAATATAATTTTAAAAAAAAATCAAGAGAATTTCAAAAGGCTCAAGGATCAAACACATGTCCAAATCAAACTTAAAACCTAAGACTTAAGATATGAATATGCCATATAAGCACAAGTCTTGAGGTCTTGTTTGATACGATTTTGCCTAGTATTGATATGAAATTTTGTCTTGAAATTGCTTGAATCCTTCATCCATTGAGTGCAAAACTTGAGTCCTCTTTCATGTCTTTAGCATATGATGGTTGGTTTGAATATGATCCATTGTTTAGTGATTTAAGAAACTTGATGGCTTTCTTATCTTTGTTTGCACGTGAATGTTTGTTATGAGCATGTTCATCATTGTTTTAATCTTTTAAAATCCATACACATTGGAACATCCTCATTTAAATGCTAATTAAGGTTTTTTTATCATCAAAACTAAGGATATGTGACATATGAGGTAAACACTTTCCCTTTTAAAGTGGTGGAAGAGTATGTGGGTTGTCAGTATTTTTTCAAATATCATATAGAACTGTTATAACTTAGTTATGCACAAGCTCTAACCCTTCGCATGAGTGGAATCAAGTTTTGAACAATTATGTAGTTCATGAGAGGAAATCTTTGAGTATTTCAAAAATGATTTCATAGAATAGAGGTGTGATTATCCTCTCTCCTATGGTGGATCAAGGCACACCAATTATGACAGGGAGGAATAAGGATAAACCACATATGGTTGCCACTAAAATTCAATATTTGGTATCCTACATTAGATTTGAGCAAAGTACCGTAAGACCCCATATATCTAAAACTAGGGTTTTTCATGAAATATTATTTTGCTTATAAATTATTCTAGTTTGTATGATATTACGATTTCATAGGTATCATAAAATATTTTGTGCACAATTATTGATGTCATGCTATTTTCTTATGATATTATTTGGTTCTTATGATATTCATACATAATTATCTCCACATGATGTTATAATTCTTAGCTAATAAAAAAATTATTACGGTTATAAAGCATATTCATATTTTTTCCCTCCATCAAATATTAATTTTGTACTAATATGTTTTCCACCTAAATTATTATATTTCACAAGGAATTAATATTATATTCAAGAATTATTTATACACTAATGATAGTAATAATTAATATATGATACATTTATATTAGAAAAATAAAACTAGATAGTAGATACATACTTGATTGATATGACTCGGTTTTTTAATTAATATTTTATGTTCAACAACTTTTAGTAGCTATATATATAACTACTATAGTCACCATTTATAAGATCAATATAAATCATACAAGTAGAGGTTCATTAGGTATGATAATTACTATTAGTAAACCCCCCTTTTTTTACTAGTGAAAATAATCATCTTATTTTATCCTAGCAGTTGTTGTTACTATTATATAATTAATACAATACTAGTTTATAGACACATATAAGCACCTCTGTATAAAGGGAAGTTTGGGGAGAGAGACTATGATGGGGTTCAAAACATTAGCTTTGGCAACAATTTAGTTTTTTGATCTTATATGAAGGTAACTAAACTTCTCTTTCATCAGCATCAATCACCGATGCAATATATAGTGGGTTAACTTTTGGCTTAATTGTTTCCCCGCCAACAATGATACTTGATAACTAATTGATAGTATTATTTTTACTTCTTAGGGTGTGCTTGGCATGGGGGTAATATAGGCAGAAAAAATTTCCTTCCATTTTTTATCTTTTATATTAAATATTTAATAAAAAATAAAAAAATATTCATTTTAGATCAAATTAAGATTTAAATGGGTATTCATCAAAAAAAATTAATTATATTATACAAGATATATGAAATACGGTGATAATGTTTCCACCTCTATTATCCTGTACCAAACGAGCACTTAATTTTTTTTATTTCCTTACTTTTGGAGATAGTGGCATGCAAAGTCAAATACTAATCCACCCTTAGAGGCTTAGGAATAGAGGGACTCAAGGTGGAATAAGGAATGGAGGATTTTCCATTGTTTCAAAACTTTGGTTATGAAGAGGGAAAGGGGGGAGACTTATATTGAACATAGACTAATCCAAATGGCTTATGAAAATTTATGGTTTTCCTCTTTATTTAATATATTTTATAGATAGGATATGAATGCTTTTATATCATGAGTATTTGGGTTAAGCTATAATTCAATTGCAAGTACCCGGTAATATTTGGTGCATGCTTGGTTACTAATTCTATCAGTAAGTTGCTAGCTTGAATTGTACATTTGCACTTGATTAAACCTCAACTTGGGATTAGGATGACTAAAGATATATCATATTGAGGTGATAATCAAGTCTTGATGAATATCTATACTTTGGATTTTATATTAATTGGTAAATTTAGTATATTGTATTAGTCTCTTATTTGTCAATGATGGATTGAGCCATTGGGTTGAATAAGTTGGTAAGACTTTGGTCCTTTAAACCTTTGTAATTTTTTTAAAAATTATTTAAGCATATCAGGGATTAAAAAGATATTTAATATATATAACGTAAAGATGATGGATTGATATAGTGGATACTTTGTGATCATCCTAATTAGTATCAAGTCTATAACTTTATTTAATTAGTATATTTTTAGTATTGATAGTTAATTGTGATTAATTTATAGAAAAATTGTATAGTAAGAATTTTTTGATTGGGTTGTTTTTTATATAACACTACTTTCAACCTATGTAGTTTATATATGTGTGTGTTTGTACATGCATACCTTAATTATACGCTTTTTTGATGTAATTGTTTTTGTTTGATTATGTGACCTTAATAGGGTATTGATGGTTTTGTTATACTTAGGCCCTAAGGATTATATTTTATGATGAATTCAATTTGAATGTGGGCTCTTAATTAAATTGACATAAAAATAATATTTTTATAGATGTATTATAAAGGTGTAATTATTAGTATGATTAATTAATTTATAAGGATTAAATTTAATAAGGGTGTTGTCCTTATCATAATAATGTCACAAAGCCGATGTTTTATATGATTAAATTATTTTTTGTTAGTTATATTAGCACATAACTAAAATTTAAGATATTTTGATCCATTTTGATTAAGGTGTTGGATTTGATAATTTGTGTTATTCTAGGGTCGTGGAATTAGAGTGGTGACCCTTAGTGGGTATGATTCTATTGAGTTTGGAAAAGTTATATCATATAAAAGATTAAGTAATAGGGAAAGTTACCTGTTATGGAAAGTGAATAAAGTGGAGATAAGGTGGTGGATTGTGTGTTTATGTGTGACAACCTTTAATTCAAATACTATAACATAAAGTGGAATATAAAGTGGGTTTTGGGTCTTTCAAGGATGGCCCCTTGAAGTTAGGGATCAACAATAAATTTTTCGTTCTTTTGTGGATATTTATTTATTTGTCAATTATGTTTGGTTAAGGCTCATTGTCTACTCTATAGGTTTCTTCAGATTCTATTAAGGAAATGTGCACACTTAAGGATAAGATGACTAAAGTGATAGGTCTTTAGACTTTTGTTATCCCCTTTGGACTATACCTAATGGGATGATATGTGTGTGATTTATAATCCTCATATGGTTGGTAGTAGGTCTTCAAAATTTAATTTGCCAGATGACCCTATGGTTGGTTTACCCACTTAGATAATTGGAGGTTATAATCACCTAAAGTAAAGATTAATAGTTAGATGCTTCATTTATTCTCATTTAGTTTTTCTTATATGATTCAGGGTGTGGGTGTGTGTGGGTGTGTGTAGGGGGGTGTACACACATACGTTTATATTATAATCCATTATACTTACTTGTTACTTAGTATTTTCCTAACTTTTTATATATTTTAAACAAGGCTTTTATGATTGATGATGTACATAGTGAGCAAATAACTTAGTGCAAATTGAGTATGAACATATTTAAGGTGTGGATAGCATGCATAAGGGAGAAGATTGGGAGTGTTGGTGATTTTTGGAGTCTTATTTATTACTAATGACTAATTTCATAGATTTTTGTTGCACTATTCATTTTATTTTTGTTTTATATCCATTTGGTTTTATTGAACTTATTAGACATTATTATTTCCTTTTATTTGAGATAATAATAAAGTTTGATGTATTTTCTTACATTAACCCGCCCTAATAGTTAGTATAAGAAGAATAATGGTATCTACTTATATTACTTGTGGCGATAACACCCTCATCATATTTATCTTATGCATATACACTTTTTTCACTAGTGAATTGGTTTTAAAAAATGGGGGTGTTACAGTACATCATCTACATATGCACTTGAAGCATGCACCAAGAGTTTAAATAAGATATTGGTTTAACACCCTAAAACTTTCTAACCTTAATCCTCATATGTTTAACTCTTAATATTTCTCTAACCCTTAAGCCTAGCTTAATCATCTTAATTTAACCTCAAACCTTTGGCCTACTCTTTTTCCATGCCAACGTGATTTTATTTTCCTATTTTAGTTACCCAAACTAAATCCTAACTATATCTAACTACACATTTAATTCGAACCTCTCATCTCATCACTCCTCATTCAAATTTTGAACACTCTACCTTACCGTGCCCTCTACATATTTTTCTCCATCCACATACATCAAACTTCCTTGTTGCACATCTTTTTTTTTTTATGCAACCTCAACCCCACTTAACTTTTTATCCCTCCAATTATGTAGATCATTCCACCTCTAAACCTTTCTCCCTCCCATTCTCTTCTCTAAAATTTTATTCTGTCAAACCAACCCCATCATTATTCTTTCTTCTTTCTCCTAGGTTACCATCATTCTTCATGTTATGCCTGCATTTTTTAGCTTCTTGCTACATTAACCAACCACCACCTTCGCTACCACCTTACATTACACAACACCCCCAATGTGCACTACTCATGTATCCAACTCTATCCTTTGCCACCCTTTCACACTATACTACCCCACCAATATTGGAGTCTCAGGTTGCACACCGTTCTTTATTCACATGACTAACTACCTTAAACAACCACCTCCACTATTTTTTCTTCATGAAATGTGAAACCTCTCCTCTCATTATTCTAACCCCGGGTTTATTTTTCTTCCATTTCATTCTTCTATTCTAACCCTTATTATTTTCCATAACTAATTTTTTGTTGTTTTTATGATATGTGATCCTATAGTTTTGGAGGAAGGTGCTTAGGAGGTTAACTTACTTACTTAGAGACCGATGTATTTTTTTTTGTGTAAGGATATACATCTTTAGCATAGGGTTTTTGTTGTCATGTATGTGTTTATATTATCATGATGGCATGCTCCATTTTGTAAAAATCAAGTCTTAGGTTTTATAAACTCATAATCGTGCCTTTCCATGTTTTTCTTGGAAGTGTGTGTTTTATATGATTTTATGTGGAAAATAACATGATAGGGCATGAAAAGTGTTATATTTAAGTTCAAGCATGCTATTATAAATTGCTATGTTTGTTAAGCATGTTGTCAAATGTTATATCATGAGAGTAAATATTTTGGAAGAGCTTTTATGATGAGGCTTGATTGTGGAGATTTTGAGCTTACGTGTGTGTTTCATCCCTAGGGTTTTGGGTGGCCTTTGGGGGTATGACGATATTTTATGTGCAAAACATTGGACTTTAATCTTGATTTTTGGGCATGGTGCTTAGCATCAAATTTTGGGACGTTGTGATAAATTTTGTGGATTTATGAGTCTTATGAGTGAAGTTATGACATAAAAATGTGAAATAGGATTTTTGAGTTTTTAAATTTTATTCTTTTCACTTGTGTAATGTATTCTATGGTGCTTGCTGTCTTTCCTTATACCTCCTCATTATTTCATGAGATTGTTGCATGTTTGATATAATCGATAATTTATGTAATGAAGGATAAACAATATCTCCTGTGATAAGACAATGATGATAAATGAAAGTATTATGATATTGAGAAAACAAGTGGTGAATTTTCCATATGTTAAGTGCATGGTTAATAGAATAATAAGACATTAATAATTAAAGTGAAAGATCACATAAGTTAGGACTGATTTATTCCAATTATGTTTATTTTTGTGTTGTTGTTGTACCTATAATTCTTGGTTGTTGTGTTAACTAAAGTAATCCTATTTCTACTCTATATTTTTAGTTCCACTGACTTATAGGGTTATGCACACTTAAGAAATAAAAACCTATACTTGTCATCCCCATATATGTTTTTCCCTAGAGGGTGTGATATATTATGATGCCATTACACCGGGTATAGAATAGTGATCATGAGTGTTCTGCCCTGGAAATTGTTTTATGTTGTAATATTATTCCACCAATTATGTAACAATGGGGTCCTTGATCTCAACAAGACTAAGTCAATAAATATGCGTGATCATCTAATTTTGAACCCTAATATGGTTTTATCTTGAATAACATCGTATTATACACATATATGCATGTATAGAACTTATCTTGTCATTGGATTGATTATGCTATGCATGCCTTATTTTATTGATGTGTATTGCTACCTTACTCAATACGTGAGTATTGACCATTATTTTTACGGGTATTGCTCATTCTTATGAGAATATTTCATCTTGTTTTGTAGGTAATTGATGATCGATAATTTTTGTGTGGCTGTCCATGGTGAGTTCTTATCCAAGTTGTTTTATAATATGATTATCTATTTATCTATCTTTTTCTTGACTTTTAGTCCTTTATTTTCTATTATATCTATTATATTCTCTCTACTTTATAATATTGTATCATTGTGGGATCAAATATTTTCTAAGCCTAATGTCTAGGTACGATTTACTTTTTAGTTGTGCATTCGCCATAGATTGGATATAGAAAATACATTTTTTTATGTTAAATGTAAAGTAACACCCATATTTTTCAAATATTCTAGTCTGTCATGAATCAAGGGTCGAGGCAAAAAAATTTTTTTTGATAATTTATATAGTAGACAAATAATTAGACAGGTATTTATTAGGAAAAATTATAAATATGCTCTAAAAAGTATAATAATTTATGGGGGAGCTGAAAATAATATTTCAAGCTTAACTGGAGTTTTTTTTCTTGTAAAATATTGACAATAAAACTACTTCTAAAATATTAAAGAATATAAAAATGGAATTTCTTTGATAAATTTACAATAAATATCAAAAGTATAATAAAATTTTACATATAGGCATTTTATTAGATGTATAACTTGAATTTTTTTTTAATATTTTCCAAAAGCATATAATGCCTCTTTTTTGCTAAAAGCCTAAAATCTAACTTTAATGAAACACTCAGATGAAATAGTACAAATAACAAAAAAATTCAGATATATATTTTATGTAGATTGGGACTTCAAATGAATTTAGAAAAATATTTTATAACCATTTAAAAAAAATCCTAGAATCTCATATATAAAAATAGTAAACATTTAGAGGGGCAAATCTAAGTACAAATTGAAAAGCTAACTATTGTAACCACTTTATATTATCTTAAAAACCATAATCCCACATCAAATAATATTCAAAAGTGAAATATATAATTGTGGAAATTTATTAAAACTTTCATAGTTGAAAGTTGCTTAAATGCTTGCAAAAATAAAATTACATAAAAATTAAAAATTCTTAGAAAGAATCAATGAAATGATTGACATGTAAAATTAGGATATTAAAATAAATTATTTTGGAAAAATCTCAAGATTTAACTCATATAAAATATTGCATTTTTGAATAAATAAGTATTTTAAAACCTTACGCTGAGAGAGAGGATCATGTAAATAGTAAACTTGAATATCTAAAGGCCACAATGACCTCAAAAAAATGTTTTATAGTAAAATATAAGCTACATTTTGGTTTTATTAGCTCAAAACATATTTGGAGAGCTCGCGTAAAATATGTAGAAGAATCGAGTAATACTTTATCATTTTTAAATCTTAAACAATACTATAATATTATTCTCAAGACTTAAAGTATTAAATGTAAGCTCATAAAAAGGCTTGTAAAGATTTTGATTTTAGATTCTTTAATTGGTTGTAAATGTAAAATGGAGTTGAAATTTAAATTTGATCTTAGTAAATCTGAAAATGAATTTGAACCTTACAAAAATAAAATATTTCAAAAAAATTTACTATTGTAAGGAAATTTATAGATAATGGAATACAACTCCCAAATAAATTCATCATTGTATAATGAAGTCATAATCCAAAAACAATTTTAAATATCAAATCCAAGCATATGTGTGTAAATGAAAAAAATCTAAATTTAGACATAGCCACAAATACTATTCATTAATATAAATATAATTTTAAATAAACATCATAATCATATAAGTAAATGAAGTCAGAGTGGTGAACGGATTTATAATATAATGCTACATAGATAAACAATTATTGATAACATCAATACAAAGTCAGAACCAACCACAATTAAAATAGTTAACTTTTTTAATTTGAAAACAAAAATAATGGTGAATGCATAATTCATACATTTATTTTGACGTAGTTAAAACTACTATGAAGTTTTTTTTTTACTTAAGTAATTAGTGAAATTTTATTCAAATCATTTTTAAAATCTAAAATATCATTTTCAGTTATTCAAAAATATGTAAATAAATTTCTAAACATTAACAAAAGAATTGTTACATAAATTGCAAATCTTAATGATTAGAAAAAATAATTGAATATTTTTGAAAATTGCAATTTTAAATAAAATAGGTCCATCTCAATAATATTAAAATTGATTTACATAAATCAAAGCTAATAATTTATATAAATAAGGTTTTTATAAAAGTGGAGCATTGCCCAAAAAGAATTCTTCCAAACCCAAGCTAAAAATAACCCCTTAGCCATTAAGACTATTAACTTAGATGATCCATTTATACCACCAATGATTATTATTTCCAACATTAGTAAAGTGTTCATGAAAGTTGTTAGGTTACTACCACCTTGTATCACAGTCTAACTAAATTACATTTGTCATCATAAACATATACTCTGGGTTGATACAATTTTTCTTAATTCAATCCTTTATCTCAAATAATATGATATAAGTATGCATTAAGTTTACCAATAAATAAACAAGAAAATTTTAGATGAGGTAAATTTGATAAGTTTTTATCAATTAAAGCTCATTGTACATATATATATATATATATATATATATATATATATATATATATATATATACATATACTAGGTCGTTTTATTTGTATAAAGGACATCCAAAGATATAATATATACAACATTTTCCAATAACTAATAAAATACATAATTAGAAATATGATTGATGTTAAAAAATATATATATAGTAAACTAAACCTCATATTTGATTAAGGCATTAGTGGGCACAATATATTCTTCATCAATATAAAATAATGATGATAATAATAATAACAATACTCTATTATTAGTAATATATATATATATATATATATATATATATATATATTATTTTGCATCTATAATATTTTTTTTAAATAGTATATATTTAATTATATATGATCATTATTTAACAACAATAGTATGAATTTATAAAAATAACATTTTTTGATATGTTACAAAAATATCAGTACTCAAACTTGATACTACATTAGCTATCTTAATTTTTCATGTTTAATTATATATTATCATTAGTTAATGTTTATAGAATAAATATTTAAAGCTGAATTATGTGATAAGCTATAATAGTAGTATTATAATTTAATACATATAGTATTATTTCTCTCTTTTCTTTGATGCTTGTTTCTCCTTCCTCCTCTTTAGTACACATTTTTGTTTCCCTTTATCTTTATCCCCCCTCCTACGAAGATGCATATAGAATATGGTTGAATTGTTAATCAAACTAAACCAAATTATAGTTTTATGGTGCGATTTGGTTAACAGTTAACAAAAGTATGATTTAGTTAAAAAAATGATTTGGTTCACGATTAGGAAACCTATATTACAATTAATTGAGAATGAACCATTTAAACTTGTAATATTGATATGTATATATATATATATATATTACACACAATATATCTAATATGTATTGTTGCATAATTGTTGTCAGATACTTTATATATCCAATAATCAATTGTTTTAGAAAGTTGTGACCCTGTAATAATTATAACCACTATGGTTGGTGCCCTAATAGATACTCTTTCATCAACATTCTTATATTCTTGAATTTTATTTTATTTTTTTCTTATGTGAGAACCAAGGAATATGTTTGCAACTTAAGATTCAATATTGTTTCTTCTTAGCTTCCATTTCTTATTTAGGAATTGTAGCATTATTTTGGTTGTCATATATTTTGTGAGCATTTGAAAATCAAATGTTATAATTATTTTAATCTATATCAATAATATTTCATACTATTTGTAATTTTTTAGTTAATAGTTAAACAAAGAAAACTAAACCACAAAAAATGGCTTGGTTTGGTTAAATTAACTTTAAAATATGGTTTGATTTAATCAAGAGAAAATGATTGTAAATATATGGTTTGGTTACGGGTATAAACTGCTATTGACCAAATTATGTACAACCCTACTCCTAATTCCTTTTGCTTTGTCTTGTCTACCAATTTTTGTTGTATGCCACACAAATTATATATGCTAAATTAGTCAAATTCTCATTTGATTAAAGTCTTTGTAAGCTTTTTTATATGCTATTATATATATATATAATCAAATCTATTTTGCTTTATAACTAATCACTAATAATATTTTATTAATATAAATTTGAAATATTTTTAAATTTCTCTTCTAATTGTAATTTCCACCAAAAGTGGAATAGGTGAAGCACATGTCAATAGATATTGACCTTAGAGTATCGGTAGATATTTGCACCTCATACCTAGTGATGTAAATGAGACATGTTTGAGTTAGACCCCCCATATTTGATGCTCGAATCAGATAAGAATTGTATACCCACATCTATACTCATATTCGAACGGGTATCTAACAACACACTTATATTCGTCGAATATTTGTTACCTGCATATAACCAATACCCAGTGGATACGTTGATTACTCAACCTAATAGATAAACCCATTATTTAATTAGATTTTAACTTATTCATTTGCAATATCAACTTGCCAAACAATAAAATAAACACCAAAATCTACAATTTCAACCAAACAATCTGCCATTACAACAACATAATCCTACTGAACATCAAATTTTCAATCTATAAGTTTGTCAGGCTCAAAATACCATAGCTAATCATATTTGTCCACCCAAATGTAATGCTTCCATAGTTTAAACAAAAATATAGAACAATAAAAACATTACAACATCACTTTAAGAACAACAACAACAGTATAAAACAACTAAAACTAAACACCGTAGTTAATAACATTTGTTTATACAAGAATAAAATCAAGAACTTGTTCATCTCGATAATTAGCTTTTCCATATCTAATTATTTCATGTCTTATGATTCCATCTAACACATAATAATGATGATGATGATGATGATAAATATTTAAAATAATTAAATATGAACATATAGTTCAATCAGTGACAATATTTACAGTAATTTTGATCTCACACATACTAACACTAGAGTCATATTCATTATTTTGCAAGGCGCGCACACAAAAACACACATATGATTTTCTAGTTGCCCAAAGCTAATCTCTACAACACATTGATGCCTTTAAAGTCTTTGGATGTAATCGGTTGCAAAGATGACTCAAAAGCAACAATAGAAACATGAATAAAAAGTATGACCCTACTAATTCGTTAACAAATTAGATGCTTAGTATTTACCTTCCACCATGATAAAATATCAAAGTCATCCATTTGTGGAATAATTGGCTCCCCCCCCCAAAAAAAACTATCTAACTGAGTCTTATGGTGCACTAGACACTCCTTGGTTCATAATCATTGGTTATAATGAAGCTGAAGAGAAAATCTATAACCTAAACTCACGTTACTAACACTTGAACTTCAACTTTTACTACTAACATTAGAATCATGTGAAATCAATGCACTTCTCTTCATATGCTTAAATTTTTCTTCATATTCATTAAACAATTCATAACATATTTTTATTAACATTGTTTATCTCTTCACCACAGTTGTTCTCATAAATAAAAATAATAATAATACTCTACCAACTTCATTTTATACCTTGGTCCAAAATGGTTGCCACGACTATCATTCCATGAATTATGCTCCAATATTTATCAAAATTTTCTAACATTTTAGTTTTTATACAACTAAAAATTTCATCTTGATCTAAGAACCATTCAATCAAGGGCATTCTAACCTCCTAAACTTTGGAAAAGTATAAATTATAAGTAGGATATCTATTCTCAATAAATATCAAAATGATATCAAAAAATAATGACAAGTTTTCACAAATAGATCCAGCTAGTTCTTTTTCATGAATTATATAGGATAACATATAAAATTAGAGCAACATCAAGTATAAAAAATTTAGAATTTCATCTTATCCTACAATCATGTGCCAAGGCTCTACTATAAGAAATTTCTTTTTGATGATAAACCTCCATAACGTTTTCAAGGCTTTTGACACGACTTTCTAATACACCGTACTCTTATGATCTTGATGACATCTCTAACAATAATATCAAGTACACGAGCAACATGACATATATGAAAATATCTCCCACATGGTGGTATAATTATCAACAATCAATGTAGTAAGTTTTTGTATTAGCATTCCATTCAATCAAACAAATAACCAAAACATTAGACAGAACCTAAGATGTACATGGACTTGGAACATAGGTAAACCATCAATAAAAAAATGATGCAACAAATAATGCAAAGAAAAAAAATATGTGATGCATATTAGAAGCACACCGGACCAAAACAAGGTAATTGGAATAATTAACACACAGATTAGATCAAGAAAAAGAAGGAAAGGATAATGATTTTTGTTTATTAGGGTTTAGTTGTGGGGGTTGGGTTTATGATTTGTGTTAGGGTTTTGGGGTTGATTGATGGGGTCTCTAATAGGGCATTAATGGTGTTATTAATGAGGAAATAATGGTAGGTGAAATTGAGACTAGTAAGGATATTAATGACGGAAAAATGTTAGTTATGGAAGAGGGTTAGGGTTAGGGTTTTAGATTGAAGAGAATGATTGGGGTTGAATATGTATGCGTTTATGGACTAGTTGTGGACGATTTGTATGGGGATATGAATGTGTTCAATTAAACACAAAATCTTTCTATAAAATTACAAAAAATTGAATAGATAAATCTTAATTATGAATCACACGAAAATTATAAACATGAAAGAACTGACAAGAGATTCAATTGAGATTCAAACTTGATTCAATGGTATTTGATGATCATTAACGTTTACAAGACATGGTTTTATATGTGAGTTACACCTCCTCAAATCTAAATCTTGAATGTAAGATAATTTAAAATCTAGAAGATAAACACACAAAAGTTCATGCTAACAATTGATACCTATAAAGATAACAAAAGACAAAACTTTAAACTAACAAAATTAACTTTCTAATAATATCTAGATAACTAACTAATATCTAATATATAATATAGATATGTCCATTTCCCTCCTTTCATTGATGTCTCCCTCATGTTTCAAGTATGTAGTTTCATTAAAATTTGAATAATAATCATTAATCCCTCCTCTAATCCATGTTTAAGCAAATAAGCACCTTATTATTTCCAATTATGCTAGTCTGGCCTAATTCCTCAACCAATGCTAAAATAATAGACTCTAATATTAAATAAGACAACCTATAAATTTTAGAATTTAAAGGGAATTCCCCTACATCAATATGAATTAATTATGCCTAATTATTTAACTTTGTAAAGTTTAATGATTAGCAATCCAATAAGCGATGATATCTATGAAACCCTTCCTTTGATTCTAAGATGTTTATATATCTATTGTGATTGAAAATTGACTCATTTTACTACTCAAAAATGACATCATTTTGTTTTTTCATAGTCAAACAACTTGAAAATATCACTTCGCATAATGTTCTTTGAAATGATTTTAAAAGATGGTTGAAAAGTCGTTGAATATCTTCTAAAGCCTACTATACAAATATAATGTTCCTTGAAATGATTTTTAAATATGGTTGAAGATTTGTTGAATATATTCTAAAGCCTACTATACAAAGACAATTTTCCTACACAACTACCATATTACAAAGCTCATGCCTTGATACTTATTTATTAAATTCCATAACCATAATCTTTCCTCTTCCTCCCTCTTTATGACCAAAGCTTGATTTCTTTTTTCCTACCCCCTGTATAGGCCTTAAAGACATATTTCTTCATGTGAGCATGTAAATGAGAAGTACCATTTTCTGGATCACCATTTGAAATCTTATTACAATATTTATAACTTGCTTTCTTCATACCATTAATTTATGTTTCTTTAAAGTAATCCCAAACAACTAAAGTCTTCTTTCATTTCTTTTTTCACTAAAGAAAGTGGATGCACTTTTTCTATACATCTACAATGGTTTATGATTGACTAGTATAGGATTTCTAGCTACAGTTAAAAATAATATGGTGTTAGACTTTATGAATCAGTACTAGGTTAGCTACTCGATGTCATCAAACTGATTAATTATCCCAAACATTGCACACAAAAAAACATAGTTACATAATCAATAAAATTAGTACTTTAATACATAATCAAGAAAACTAATTGAAAGATATAAAATATATATATAAAAAGATGATTTCATTGAGTAATATAGCGATCATATCAATAGATATTCATCATTGACTCAAATTCTAAACTTGAGATGACAAGTGTCATCAAGAGCCAAATAAAAAAATACTACTTTTTTTAAAATAAGAAATATTTTCATTAAATAGAAATTGATCATTAAAATCAATCACATAAACTAGCAAATGCTATCTAAAACACCAAGCCATAACTCATATTTGGTGCTAAAGTGTGAGTGACTAAGATGCCTAGCAATCGTGATCACAATCGAAAAGAAAAGAGCATTTGACTCACACTATCATTTCTAAAAAAATATGTAAGTTCCACTTATTCCAAATCATTGCAACATACACCACAAAAAAAATCATCATAACCTACTTTTAGCACCTTAGTTGTCTAGATCTACTAACCAAAACCCAAGTCTTGCCCACCCAATGCACCATTGCATATCTTATACTTGTTGTTGCTTTAATAGGAAGCCAGATAGGTTGTGAACAAGAGATTTGTATGAATAGGTGGTCCACAATCTCAAGCAATTCATCACAACAAAAAAGAACCACATTCAAACTACACGTCCATGCCAATCACCACCAACCTCGCTTTGGTAGGGAGTAAATCTATAAAGCTAACCATAAAGGAAAACAGTGTCTAAGAAGAGTAAGTTGTTGCCACAGAAGTGTCACCTACCACTTCTTCTAATGTTTTAGCCTTAACTCATAATATATAACTCATATACTATAATTATCCCTACCTAACTCTTTCCACCTTTGAATAAGGGATTGAACTTTTCTCTAATAGACTATATTTTGAAGAATTCACGATGTACAACATAAAGGACTATACTCCCAAATGGCATGTCTCTACATATACACTATATGTACCCACTTTACTCACAAGAAATCCTTCTTTAGAGAGATATTCCAAAGTAGTTTACCCATTGCACAACAATTCTAAAGATCTACTTGAATAAATCCCAAACATCCCTCCACCTTCCAAAAACACAATAGATCCCAATCTACTAATACCCATTTCCTCTCTCCTATAATAAAGGAAGGCTCTACAAAGGCATATAAGTTTATAAGTTTTTTTAATATTAAAATTACATGAACGAAATAACCCCAAAGGATAAACATGATTGGCTTGATCAATTGGATCTTGCTCATATAAGAAAGGAACATGGTACTCCAATGTAGTAATCTCGCCAATACCTTCTCCAATAGGAATTGGAGGTGAGTCGATGAGATTCTAGGAGGAGATAGAGGCAATCCCAAATAAGCAATCAGTAGGGACCCTACTTCAAGCCAATGAATGCCATAATAGAACCTCTAATATCTCTATCCGCACAACAAAATAAACTATGCATTTTGCAAGATTTTTCATGAGACTACAATACAAGAAAAGTGCAAAAGGTCTATATCATGGTCTAAACACTTAATAGGTCATTATCGTAGAGGAGAAAAAACCGTACACAAAGCTAAGATTTGTAATCCTTGGCCTCTTGTGTCTTGAGCGCCTCTTAAAATTTAGATTATTCTATAACGACTTAACCATCTACTTTAGTAGTCAATGATCATAACAAAAAGATATGGTGAGAGGGAATCCCCCTTTTTTTAATCCTCTTTCTGTTTTAAAATGGGATTCATCGATCCATTACATACTAAGGAGTATGTAACAAAAGTCACACATGCCATGATAAGCTTCACAAATTGAGCAGGAAAATCGTAGCTTACCAAGATATCCTCTAGGAACTTCCAACTCACTATATCATAAGGCTTTTTTAAGATCTAAAATCCATCTCGTAGAAAATCCTCTAGTAGCATACTTCCTTACAAGCTCATGAGTCGGCAGAATATTCTTACTAATATTCCAACCTTTAATAAAAGCTAACTAAGAAATATCAACTACGGAATGCATCAAAGGTTTCAATCTATGAGTAAAAATCTTTGATATGATCTTATACAAAAGACCATAGTAAGAGATGGGTTTATAGTTTGTGACTTTGATGGCATTAAGACCCTTGGGGATTAAAGTATGTGATGTAACATTTAATTTTTAGGATAGGAAACCCATGGAAAAAAACTCTCTAATCCTAAGGTATATATCCTCACCCACAATATCCTAGCTCTTCTTGAAAAACCTGTGTTAAAGCCATCGACATAAGGCTCCTTAATGTCACCAATATCAAAAAGAGCATGGCTCACCTCCTTAAAAGAAATTTGTGACAATAAGTGTTGTTGTTGGTCCCATACTAATGACCCCCATTAATAGTTGCACTATCAATCACACCTTCATATGAATTTGATATCACCTTTATGTCCAACTTGTAGTAAGAGAAAATAGATAGCTGAAGTACCAAAAATTAATCCCTATGACTTAATTTACGAATGAGAGTAACCAATCTCCCCAAAATTTGCACAATTCTAATTAGCTCTACCATTAAAAAAATATAAAAGAAAGTGTGTCCATTCTAGAGGCAAAATGATTAATACTAACAAGATATACCAACATGGAAAACATATAAATAATACTAACAATATCTGTGGGAGAATGGAAAACATATTCGTTATAGAGTAAAAAAAAAAAGCAAAAGAAAAACATCTAACTTCGAAATATATCAACACCTAATACTAACAAGAACTTGCGAGTAAAATTACTTACAAGACAAAATTGGGAGTTCTAGAGGCAAACAGGTAGGTCAAAATATCATATCCCAACAACAATAAAAAATACAAAAATAATTAAGTAAACATTTTTCTATTAAATTTTATTAGATAGAAAGTAAAAATTTCTCATTCATAAAAACATTTCTTTTGTTGAAAATAGAAACATAAGATACTATTTTTCTTTCTTTTGGACATCTCAAAAATATTTAGATTTTGTTTCACTTATGTGTCAAAAATAAATCCAACTCCCAAAACATACTCAAGTAAAAGGTCATACTCAAGGATATAGTATTAACTTTTCAATTGTTGTAAAGGTTGGATAACAAATGATAGTTCTAGAAATCAAATGACAGAATTGGAAATCACACCATAACCAAAATATACATTAGAACTTACTAAGCATAATAAGAAAAAGAGAAATAAAAATTATAAATTATTGTCAACATCCAAGGATAAAGATAAAGTATGATTGTTAACGAATAATGACATGGAATTAAGGAAGGTAAGGCGGTGAAAGACGTGCGAGGAGGGAAAGGCAATGGCAAAGAGGAATGACATGGACATGAGGATTGAAAAATGACAATTTGCAGAGACTAAAGATGAAGATGGCGAGGGAGTGGAAGTGAGAGGTGGAGTGAGCTACAAGCGGCCATGAGTCGAACTAAGGCTATGAGAGTCGTGATAAGTAATTGAGAAAGGACTAAGGTAGAGGATGTGTGAGATGGTGTGAGGTTAATTTAAATGACAATAAATCTGATAGATTGTCAAGTTTTTAATGTAATTACAGATATAACCTTGGAAAATATATTAATAAGTTATATAAATAAAAGGGAAAAAAGTAAATTTATATTAGGTAAATGGATGTGAGTACGAATATGGATATGGATGCTGGTATGGATTTAGAGACCCTTTGCTCATATCTATATCCGACAGGTATTTTTTACTTCTTGCATATTCATTGGGTTTTAGGTAAAACCCTACTCAAACAACATGAAATTATTAGAAGAATGAATATTGCACAAAATACCTCTATATTTTAATGAAATGCACAAGATGACCCCACTCTAATTTACAGTGTACAAAAAAATCCTGTATTTTCATTTTCAAGCAGCATCCCATTATTTGTATCTTTTTTTGGTAGACGACGTTATATTTTGATTAAAATACCACATTTACCTTTTCCCTTATAACTAACACCTTATTTAGAAAAATGAATTGAAGCCTCACATCCAAATATAGTTACTCAATTTATTATGCACTTCTCAACATAGAACAAGTCATTCTTTTTTTGATTTTTAGAAATAGTTCAATCAACTATGTATGTAGGGTGCTAAATTTTAGTGTGGATGATTGAATTCAAAAGCTCTTAAGGCCCAATAAATTTGATTTGTGCTACATTTTAGTTTGATTTCACCGATCGGTGGTTCTATATTTTTAGGGTTTGATTTGTGTGTTTTTTAATGATTTAGCAAAGTTTGAATGATTTTCAAGCCTAGGTGAAATGACTATGTATTCTTGTAGCTTGATTAAGTGTGGAAGCTCAATTTTAAATTATCTTTAACCCACACTAAAGTCAACTTTATGCTACATTTGTTGTTCATTATTTTTCTTAGATCTAAAACATTTCGGTTATATATTTCAGATTCCTCAACTATATATTGATTAAAATGTGCCTCAAGGTCAGCTTGTATATTTCTATTGATTTTCTCAGTTTTTTTTCTTCGGTTGGTTCAAATCTAGTCATTGTTTGTCTAGACTAGGGATATTGGTATTTGTGGTCGCTTATTGATGAGTTGTTTGTTTCTCCCCAACTATTAGCTCAATCTTACCTAGCATTCTCTTCCATGGTATGCAAAAATAAAGTTTTGTGTGCTTGTTGGGCTGTTATTCATTGATCGATTAGTCCAAACCTAACGCTTTGGTTTCTTTTTCTCACTCTTATTCCTAGTGTTTCCATTAGTGTATTTATTCTTGGTCGATTGTTGCAATAAGATTTAGTTCATGTTATTTTTTGATTGCAGTGAGCTTAAGAAGGGTTTTAATGTTCGAAAACAAATTGCTTTTTCTTATTAGTTAAGATTCCACCCCTTATTTTTGTCCTTGTTGAGTTGGTGTGTCATATAGGTTTGTTGATCTCAATGAGATGGATGATATTCTTGGGTTATTATTTATTGATTGATTTGAGATAATTGGTTCAAACCTGGTGTTTTAGTGTCTTTTTATAATAATTGTTCTTGGTCTTTCCAATGGTGTATTTAGGGTTATAAATGAGCCAAGACAGCCCAAGAATTATTTGGCTCAACTCATTTATTTAAAGAGCAAATCTCGAGCCTCACTTTTATGCTCATTTATTAAATGAGTCAAGTTCGAGTTTGATTTTTTCTTTTTTCCTAGCTCAACTATCACTTATACTTATAAGCTTGATTGGCTTGACTCGTTAGAATATTGGTTTGGCTTATTGGTTTAGTGAAATAAGACGAGTCCGATCCGAGGATGTTTGGCTTGACTTGACTCATTTACATCCCTGAGTGTATTTCTTCTTGTTCGGTTGTTACAATAGGGTTTAGTTCATGCTATTTTTCAAATGCACTGAGTTTAACCTAGGCTCTAACGTTTGAAAACTAGTTGGTTTTGCTTTTTAGTTCAGGTTTTGCCCCCATATTATTGTTCTTGCTGAGTTGGTGTGTCTTGAAGATTTGTTGATCTCAATGAGATTATTCTCTTGTTAAAGTTCTCGTTTAATGGATGATTTATGCTTTGTTATTTGAGCTTAATGAGATTAGGAAGTAACCTTACCACTACGAGTTGATAAAGACGAATGTGGGAGAGATATTGTAACACTCCCAAATTTCATTCAGAAAAATTATGTTTAATTAAAACAAATACAAGCACGAGGGTGCTACCGCCGTGATTAATACAAGCCGGGCCCCGGCCAATCTTGTACTAACCGTAAGGTTAGCGAAAAGTTATTGTCAACCATTAGTGAAATACCCCAAAATCCTAATTTAGAGAATTATGGCAAATTAAGGATTTATTAGGGAAATTAAGTAAATAAATGATTTTGTTAAAATGAGAGGAAGTAATAAAATCAAGAGGAAATTAATAAATAATTTAATTGAAAAAATTTAGTGTGTTTTGCTAATTAAAATGGAATTTAGGAAAAATCTTTTGAAAATCTTAAATTAACCTAAAAAGAGAATTTAATTATTATTTTATTAAAATATTATTTTTAAGTATCCCAAAATACCAAAATATTTCAAAACATCCCCAACTCACCTATTTTTCTTTTCTTTCCTTTTTTCCCTTTTTCTTTTTCCTCTCTTTTCTTTCCTTTTCTTTCCTTCCTCTCCCTTCTCCTTTTCTCTCTATCCCTCCTCTTCCCCTACCTGGGCTAACCCAGCCTGCGGCCCAATCCTTATCCCCTCTCCCTTCCTCCTACACGGCCCAAGCCTATGCCACACTCCCTTTTCCCCCCTAACCAGTCTGGTTCCCTCTCCCCCTTTCTTTCTTTTCTTTTTTTTTTCCAGAGCGCCGGTCTGCCCCTATCTTCTTCCCCAGCCCCCTACGCAACCTACAACTCTTCCCCGACCTACAACTTGATTTTCGTCGGCCACTGCTGACCAGCCATCCCTTCCCTCTCTTCCCCACCAACTTCCATCCTATCGACCCTACCGACCTTCCCCCCTCCCCACATAAGCTTACCCTGCTTCCTTTATTCTCCCCAACTAACCATAGCACTGCAATGGTAGACCTACATCGGCCTACCACCGCCAGTCAGTGTGTCTATCCCACTTGCCCCCTATTTTCCCACTTCCCTCTGTCGTTTTCCCCTCCATTTGATCTACAAATACCCCATAAGCATCCCCGAAGTCAGATTTTCTTTCATATTCTAGAAAATCTCATCTTTTGTGCCACTGCCCGATTAGACGACCGCCCCGTCGCCGCTGCCCAGCACCACCACCCAAGACACTCACAGAATTGCCCCCTGCATCACCCTCGATTTTTCTTGCATGAGCCACCCCGACCATGGAAAGTACCTTTCTCGATCAGCCACACCTCCACCCCCCGTTGTCGGTGCCCTTCGTACCACCGTTCACCACCACTTCTGCCACAACCACCACCCCTTACACCTCCCAAAATCACCTACAGACCTTCCTCTACCTTTCCCCCTTCCTCCCTCTCCTCCTCCCTTCCTCCTTTTCCACCACCTTTGGCCATCACATCACCACCGCCTGCATCACCGCCTTTAGCTGCGCCACCACCCCCATTTCAACCCTCTCAACTTGGGCAACCTCAACTACCTCAACTACCCCAACTTCCACCCTCATTCCCCCTATTCTATTTCCAACACTCAACTATTCCCCTTTTCTCCCTCTTTCCTCGCCATCGCCGGTGTTGCTGGTTACCACCAACCCTAGGTGGTACCCTAACCCCTCTCAACCCTTAAACCCTAATTATGAAAGCCTTATCCATTTTAATTGTATTTATATTGTTATTATTATGTATTATTATTACTATTATTATTATTATTATTTATTATTATTATTATTATTTATTATTATTATTATTTATTATTATTACTTATTATATTTACTATTAGTTACAGCCCCAATATATTATTATTATTATTAAAGGGTTTAAATCCTATTTTACTATTATTTAAATTATTGTTATTATAATTAATACTAGATTTGGCATGTTATTATTTTGTTGCTATAAAAGAAGAATACTCAAACCTTATGTAACACCCCAAAATTCACTAATTTTTTTTTTGAAAAGCGAAAGCAATTAAAATAGAAATACTTAAAACCTATGAATTCTGGGAATTTACTGCCACACTTAGTACCAGACCAATTCTCTCCAACCTTTCCAGTACCAAGTGCTAAGGCTAAGAAAAGATTTACATTAACTCAAACCAGCGGTTCATAAAAGAACTCAAAAGATCATACATTAAAATCAGAGTACGCATAAACGTTTATGAACCATAATAGAATAGGAATTAGAGTGCGAAATCAAAATTCCTCGAAGGGAATAATCTTACAATTTATAAATGGTTAAGTCGAAACACTTAACACAAGGTAATAAATTAAAAAGAGTAAACGCGAATCAGAAGAAGTATCATAATGAAATGAAATCGCATGAAGAAAATTACGACCACGACACTCTCGAACTTTAAGCCAAATCATGTTCGACACTCAGCCCCAACTGATGTCTCGCCCACCTGCACAAGTCAGAAGGGCATGCTACTCGTGGGAATGAGCAGCACCCATGAAAAGGGTGATCAGTACGCTAAGTACTGAGTAAGGTAACAAAGCACTAAGGCCAACACACAAGCACATAATCCATGCAGATTAATAACAGGGCATAATCCAACATAACAACATAAAGGTATATGAACAATTCAGGTAACAGTACAGAGGCCCATATATAATCCAGATTAATCATTTAAGTAATCTCTTATCAGAATCCGATTTACACTATGCCTTTTATCAATCCATGCGAGTAGAGGAACACCCCACTATTATAACCGGTGGGCCGGTCACAATAGAGCATCATGCCCTAACCACTATTATTACTGGTGGATCGGTCACAATAGAGCATCCTGCCCTAACCACTATTATTACCGGTGGATCGGTCACATATAGGGTAGAAACCCTAACCACTATTCCTAACCGGTGGATCGGTTCGGTTCCCCCTCGCATGGTGTTCCACTGTAAGTAATTAGTATCTTTTAAGATCTTTAACGATTCTGGTTTGTGTTTATTGAGCTCGAGTCACCCCACTATTTTTACCGGTGGGCCGGTCACATATAGGACCATGTCCTAACCACTATTATAATCGGTGGATCGGTCGCACATAGGACTACGCTTCCTAACCACTATTCCTGATCTGTGGATCGGTTTGGACTCGGCTCAATAATATTCCACTTCATATGATTAGTGTCTTAAGTATCTTATTCAAAGCTTCCACCATGGGTATGCACGAATCATAAAATTCCACCATCATAATTACACTCTAATTACCACATGCACATGACAACACAAAAACCCTAATCAGCCACCACATACCTCAATTAACCACAACAAACCATAGTTAACCACTCCAAACTCTATTTAACCATACCAACCATAATTAGCCACTCCACGCCTTAGTTAATCACAACAACCTAGAGTTTATTACTCCAAACCCTAATTCAGTCTCTTTCGTACCCTCATAATGCTCCACGTACTATTTTTCATCCAAAATAGTTCAACACCCGAATAATACTTATATTACCTTCCTTACATCCCAAATTAACTTTCCACACGTAAATTTCATACCCATGCAGACATTAATCTCCCCATGCAAACCTTCGAATCCTTTTCATGCACACCCTAAAATTTCCATGTGATACCCTAATTTCAACCATGCAAACTCTAATACCACCATACAACCATCAATGTCACCATGTAAACCCTAATACCACCATACAAATCCTAATACCACCATACAAACCTTAGTAACATCATACCAACCCTAATACCACCATGCAACCATTAGTACCACCATTCAACCCACGATTCTGCCATATAAAACCCTAAATTCAATCCATAGCAAAACCCAAGATTTTTCCACATAATACAATTGATTAGATTCTCCCCTTTCATAACCACAATTTAGATTCCCCCATACAAGACTATAAGTTAGATTTTCCCACATAAAATCATAATTTAGAATTTCCCGAGCAAAACCATATTTTGGATTAATTGGATTTTCCCAAACAAATCATAAATTAGATTCTCCCAATTAAATCATAAATTATATTCTCCCATTTAATATCATAAATTACATTCTCCCAAATAACATCATAAATTAGATTCTCCCTAACAAACCACAAATTCAATTCTCCCATATAACATCATAAATTATATTGTCTCCTACGAAACCCTACATTTCCCATATAACATCCTCACATGCATGTATTTTAGGGTCACCTGCAAACACATATTATTCCATACACATAGTACGCATGCCATATAGCAACACAAAATGCTTGGACTCGATGCCATACCAAATATGCAATAATTACAATAATAACATAGGATGCATAACATATAAGGACCACAATGCACATTAGCACACAAAAGGCCTTAGCACTCATCAATAGTTATAAGAACAATAGAATTAATAATACTAAAATAAATAAGTGTGAATGTTAATACAAAATTAGGGCCTAAGATTTTCCAGAATAATTAATAAAATGATAATAATAATAATTATTCTAATAATTATAATATTAATAATAAGAAGAAGAATGATAATAATCATATAATAATTCAATTAATAACTTAAAAATTGAAACTAAAAATAAAATTATTTTATTACCACTATCTATCCTGCAAGTAAAATTCAGCATAAATTTTATATCAAATAATAATAAAACATATTAAGAATATAAATATTAAGAATGATAATAATGGTATTTATATGCAAATAATTGAAATAAATTAAATCAAGGCTTATAATAATATGGAAAATGGTTGAGAGGGTCTAGGGTTCAACCTTAGGCTGGTGGGGATAGGCGGCGACGGTGGCCAGAAAATAGAAGAAAAGAGGGAACGATGGATGTTGGGAAAAAGATATGGAGAATTGAGGTGAGATAAGAGGTGTTTATGGTTTCCCAGGAGTAGAGGGACAAAATGATGGTGGTGGTGCAACCAAAGGTGGTGGCGCACGGAGGTGCACGGTGGTTTAAGGCTTCGGGGTCAAAATTTTGGCAAAACGAGCAACCAACTTTGCACGTTTATGGAGGCTCGTGCAAGAAGAATCAAGAGGTAAAAATGGTTTAGTTAACTAGAGGACGTTGCAGGGAAGAATTTGGAATGCGGAGGTGGCGTTGAAGTTGGCTAACGGAGGTGGACGACGCGTCTGAAGTAGAGGTGGCGACAGCTCTGGCTTAGGGTTTTCGGGGAAGAAAAATTCCAAAACTCCCATAACTAGGATATTTATAGATGGTGGATGGGATAATAAGGTTTTGGGGGTCGGAAGGAAGTTATGGGGTGCGAGAATTTGGGCAGCCGGCGGCGGAAAACAGTCGGGTATCGTTTGGGTTGGTTCGAAGGTTCGCGACGTTAGGGAGAGGAAACGGGCGAGATTTAACGTCCAATTATTATGAAAATTTATTCCTAGAGTTAAGAGGAAGACAATGAGGCAAGAAACGGCCTGTAATACCCCAAATTGAGGGGAGTGTTATGAGGATTGATTTGGCTACTTATATCAACATGGTATACCATCCTTTTGGTGATTCCATCCTAAGAACTCCACGGTTAAGCGTGCTGGCCGTGGAGTAATTTTAGGATGGGAGACCTCCTGGGAAGTTTCGGAAATTTTCGGAAATTTCTCGGAAAATGCGTGAATGAGGACAAAGCGCACTAGAAGGACTTGTGTTGATCTGTGGGGCCAGCCGATCAATCCGAAAGCACTTCAAGGTAGCCCCGTGTGGTCGTATAGACTCGGGGTGTTACAAATGGTATCAGAGCGAAACCGCGACCGTGAGCTGGACTCGGATGAGCCAGTCAGCCACCTAGCGAGACGATTCTTGGATAAACTGTATTAAGACAGTTAATGGTTGATGCGCAACGAGGACGTTGCATTCTTTGAGTGGGGGTGAATGTAATACCCCAAATTGAGGGGAGTGTTATGAGGATTGATTTGGCTACTTATATCAACATGATATACCATCCTTTTGGTGATTCCATCCTAAGAACTCCACAGTTAAGCGTGCTGGCCGTGGAGCAATTTTAGGATGGGTGACCTCTTGGGAAGTTTCGGAAATTTTCGGAAATTTATCGGAAAGTGCGTGAGTGAGGACAAAGCGCACTAGAAGGACTCGTGTTGATCTGTGGGGCCAGCCGATCAATCCGAAATCACTTCAAGGTAGCCCCGTGTGGTCGTATAGACTCGGGGTGTTACACGGCCGGTATTAATCACCGTAGCCTGAGATGCCATTTTCGGGGGAAGGAGTTGCAGCGGCGTCGACGGAGGAGAAATGAGGAAGAAGGAAGAAGAAGAGGAGGGGGACCAGTCGGTCGGGAAAGGAAAAATAAAGAAAGAAAAGGAGGAAGAACTGGGCGGTTCGAGCGACGCAGGAGGAGGCGTTAAATGAAACGACGAGCTTCAGGCGGAAACGGATGCAAAACGCGGCGCTTGGAAGGAGTCAGAGGAAGGAGGCCGCGCGGGCTGGGCCGAAGAGGAAGAAGAAAAAGAAGACTGGGCCGCAGCTGGCCCAGTTCGGGGAAAAAGAAGAGGAAAAAGAAAAAGAAGAAAAAGAAGGAAAAAGAAAAGGAAAAAGGAAGAAAGAAAAAGAAAAAGGGAAAAAGGAAAGGAGAAAATTTTAGATTAGGGCCAATTAAATTAATCTGAATATTTAGAATATTTAAAAATAATAATATTTAAATAAAATAATATTTAAATCCCTTTTTAGGCTAAATTAGGATTTTTAAAAGGTTTTCCATAAATTCCATTTTAATTAGCAAAACATTCTAATTTTCTTCCATTAAATTATTTATAAAATTAATATTAATTTGAAACTATTTCCTCCTTCTTATTTTAAATAAAATAATTTATTTAGTTAATTTCTAAAATACAATCCTTAATTAGCTAGAATACCCAAATCCTCTCCTAATAAAAATACTTATAAATTTATTCTTGATTTTCCCTAATTAATTTCCTTTTATTTTAAATAAAATAATATACTTAATTAACTTTTATAATAAAACCTCATTTAAATATATAATTTAAAATTAGAAATTTTTCGGGGCATTTCACCTTACTATTATTATTTATTATTTGAATATTGCTAATATTATTCCTAATGCCCTTATTATTATCGTTGTTACTATATTATTATTATTACTACTACTACTACTACTACTACTACTACTATTATGGTAAAAATATTCAAACCCTCATATTATCATTATTTCAATTATTATTATTATTATTATTATTATTATTATTATTATTATTATTATTATCCTTAGCAATATTAGTATTTTGTTAATATTACTATTATTATTAATATCCCTATTTTTGCTAAAACTAGTGTTAGTACTATTATTAGAAAAAATAAAGCTATTAGATTTAATAATATAAATATGGCTATAAATGTTAATATAAACCTATTTTGACTAGTAAAAATCTAGTAGGCTAACTTGAGGATAAAAACCCTATTTTTCACTTGTAAAGTTTCCTTTAATAATAGTAACCCTAATCTTAGAATAAATTAGGAAATAATAGTATTTTTGGTAGGAGGGAAACTAATCATGAATTTTTCCCTCTTATAGGTAAAACCAGTCAAAACCCTAAGGAGGTATAGAAGCGTACTCCAAGACCGGTGATGTGCTAAGTAAGGGTGTAGCTTAGGCCTTTTGTGTGCTATGTGTCTAATATGCCTTGGATGCCTGTATAATGATATGTTGTGTGTCTTATGCTATTGTTATAACTATTTTATGTGTAGCGCAACTTGGAGTTGAGGTATGCCCTTGTGTTCTCTTATGGCATGTGTACAATATGTTTGTGCTATGATGTGATATGGCCCTTTTAGGACATGCATGCTAGGATAATTAACGTAGTGATATAGGGTGGAAGGATGAACAGAGAAAAATGGAGAAATAGGTGGACCAAGGGGAAGTAATTTGGTCAAGGGAAAGTAAGTTAACCAAGGAATGTAGGATTGACCTAAATATCCCATGATCCATGAGAGGAAGAATAAAAGAGGACTTTAGGCAAAATAAAATGAATGAACTTTGTATGGGAGAATATAGGGTTTTGCATGGGAATTAGGGTCTTGTATGAAAACTTTGAGGGTTTGCATGGGATGGATAGAGTCCGCATGGGGTGAACTTTACGTATGGAAATTTGACTTGGGGTGTGAGGAAGGTAATGGAAGAGTTTTTTTGGGTGATTGGAGGCTTTGGTGAAAAATAGTATGTGGGACAATATAAGGGTGCATAGGAGACCAATCTAGGGTTTGGGAGGAAACCCTAATCCAAGAATGTGGTAAAAAGGAAAAATAAACGAGGATGAGTGGAGTATGAGATGAAGATGGAGGATTATCATGTGTGGGGCGAGCATGGGTATTATGAGGAAGCAAGAGTGGAAGGTGAGAAATGGAAGGGTGACATGTGGAAAGGAGGATGATAGGGTTTGGCATGGCCACCTAGGGTTTTGTGGTCACATATGTATTTAGGGGAGTAGAGTGAGATGATGGGGGTTGAATCTAAGGGTTGTGATGTGTGGGGTGTTAAAACATTTTGGGTTGTGTGAGGCAGAGAAGGATGGGCCACATAGGCCCCAAATTAGAGTTTATGGAGAAAACCCTAGGGTAAGACTGTGAATGGACTTAGAGGTATAAGGTAGTGGGCATTGACCTATACACTTAGGAGTTGGGCCTCTAGTGTGAGCAAGTGGAATAAGGAAAGGATGTTGAGGTGAGTTAGAAGGTGCAAAAGTTTCAAGATATAGAATAGGCTCTCTTGGGAGAATAAGAGTAGATGGAGTGTGAAATGCATGTCGAGGGTGAAAACTTGTTGAATAAGACACTAGTCATTTAAAGAGGAAGACCATTGAGCCGGGCCTAGATCAGTCCACCAATGAATAATAGTAGCTAGGAGCCGAGGTGCCCTAGAGACCAATCCACCGGCGAATAATAGTGGTCAGACGCATTATGCCCTGTGTGTTTCTAGTCCACCGGCTATAATTGTAACACCCCCAAATTTACTACTGAAAAATTTTGTTTAAATCAAAAGGTTTAGCGGAAGCGAAAGAATTAAAACCGTAAACTGGGGGTATTACCGCCACACTTAGTACCCGACCGGTTCATTCCTACCGTTCCGGCACTAAGTGCTAAGGCTAAAACCGATCATCAATAAGTACGAAGTATCATAAAATGCAAGACGACATTTAGCATAAATCATTAATAAGATATAAGTCAAACAGAAGTTTGAATACGATTCAGGATTACAACCCCATAATACTTTTTTTTTCTTTAAAGACGGGAAACGTAATACAAAATATAGCTAACAAAACAATCCCCAAAAAGGATCAGTATCCGGATCGCCTACTCACTCGAGTCAAGCCTTCCACCCCAAAATAATAACCGATCAAACCTGCATAGGAGGTCTCCTCCCCACCATTGGTGGATCATCACAGGACCCATTCAATCAATGTAGTATCAGTACGGGTCCAATACTGAGTAAGGGCGCAGGTGCGCTAAGGCCAAGCATACAATCATACCACATAACACACATAGCACAATCATATCAGTAACATGCGATAACACGCAAGATAAGGCCTAAGCACTTTCCAGTGACTTATTCTTTATCCTCGTTAATAATATGTCCATTTCACACATATTCTTTAATAATCCATGTGAGTGCAGGAACCCCACTATTATAGCCGGTGGACCGGAAAGTATACACTCAGGGCAGAACGCTCCTGACCACTATTATTTGCCGGTGGACCAGTCTCCAGGGCAAAATGCTCCTGGCCACTATTATTTGCCGGTGGACCGGTCTGGCCCCGACTCACATGATGTTCCGCTGTAAGTACTTAGTATATTTCTCATGGTTTAACTTACTTAATTTGGTTTGTCGAGCACGAAATCCCCCACTATTATAGCCGGTGGACCGGAAAGTATACACTCAGGGCAGAACGCTCCTGACCACTATTATTTGCCGGTGGACCGGTCTCCAGGGCACCCCGACTCCTGACCACTATTATTTGCCGGTGAACCGGTCTGGGCTCGGCTCAACAATCTTTCACTTTACATGATTAGTGTCTTATCTGTGTTTTATTAGATATCATTCCACCCTTGACATGCATGTCATCGATGTTCTACTACCGCTCTCTCAAGAGGGCCTGTCCCATATTTTGAGACTCGTACCTCTTCTCACACCCGACATCCATTCCCCGTAGACTTAGGCATAGTGGCATATAGTAAGGCACAATCTCCAAGAATATAGGCCATCCCATTACATATGATGTCGACTCCGCATGTCCTCCTCCCTCTAGGGTTCCTCCTCGGAGACCCTAATCGGACCTATGTGGCCCAACTCTTTCTTACTTACCCAAACGTTACTTTATTTTCTATCTCACACCTCATTCTTTTATTAGGAAATTCCCCAAATTTGTTACTTTATCTCCCAAGTTCACGTGTGACCGACAAAACCCTAGTTGGTCATTCAAAACCCTATCTGACCACGCCAACCCTAGTTGGCCGCACTAAACCCTAGCACTTTACTTCTTCAACAAGTAACCTCCCTCTTTCACCCCAAAATCTCTTCTCTCATTTAGAAACCCCCCCGCTCATTTTTTTATATAAGTGAGTTCTCACTCTCAACCCCATACTCCACCATGTAATCATTAATACCACCATACAAACATTAATACCTCCATAAAATCATAAATGCCACCATACAACCCAAATACCACCATAAGCCATTAATACCACCATGCAATCATTAATACCACCATACGAACATTTATACCACCATACAAACCCTAATACCACCATAAGCTATTAAAACCACTATGCAATCATTAATACCCCCATACGAACATTTATACCACCATACAAACCTTAATACCACCATACAACATTAATACTTCCATAAAATCATAATTACCACCATACAACATTAATACTTCCATAAAATCATAATTACCACCATACAACATTAATACTTCCATAAAATCCTAAATACCACCACACAACCCGAATACCACCATGCGAACCATTAGTACCGCCCTAGAACATTAATACCATCATACAACATTAATACCTCCATAAAATCATAAATACCACCATACAAACATTAATACCTCCATAAAATCATAATTACCACTATACAACATTAATACTTCCATAAAATCCTAAATACCACCACACAACCCGAATACCACCATGCGAACCATTAGTACCGCCCTAGAACATTAATACCATCATACAACATTAATACCTCCATAAAATCATAATTACCACCATACAACCCGAATACCACCATGCAAACTTTAAGACTCCCATGCATGGTTCCCAACTCTCATTTATTTCGGACATTCCTCCCACTTAAATATTCTCTCATAGATCATGAGGTACTTAGGTCAACCTCATATCCCCCTTAGTGGTCTCACTTCTCATTTATTTCCGGTCATCCTTATATTCCCAACTCATATTACCATTTATCCTAACATGCATGTCCTAGAGGGCCATAACATAATACATCATAAACATCATACATATAAATGTCATGCTCATGTCACGGAAGCACATACAACATACCTCAATCTCCAAGCTGCGCTACACATAAGACAAGTTATCCACAAATCATATAATACATGGCATAGCATGGCATACACAACATTCAACACATCCACGTCACACATAGCACAAGGCCATTAGCTTCGTCCTTACCTAAGGCGACGCCGGGCTTGGAGCACACTCCTCTAACTCCTTAGGGCTTTGGTCGGGGTTACCTATAAAAGGGGAAAATGCTAAGTATTAGTTTCCCTTATAATTACTATCACTCCTCATTCTAGTTTAAGGTTAGGATTTTTATTACTAAAAAGGGTTTTATACAAAAACTAGGGTTTTTACCTTAGAATTAGTATACTAAATATTAGTAGTCAAAATATAGTTATTTGTGATACTTATTGTAACACCCCGAGTCAACACGACCACACGGGGGCTACCTTGAAGTGGTTTCGGATTGATCGGCTGACCCCACAGATCAACACGAGTCCTTTCAACACACTTTGTCCTCACTCACGCACTTCATGAGAAATTTTCAGAAATTTTCCAAAACTTCCCAGGAGGTCACCCATCCTAAAATTGCTCCACGGCCAGCACGCTTAACTGTGGAGTTCTCAGGACGGAATCACCAAAAGGATGGTATACCATGTTGATATAAGTAGCCAAATCAATCCTTATAACACTCCGCTCAATTTGGGGTATTACATTCACCCTCACTCAAAGAACACAACGTCCTCGTTGTGCCTCAACCAATGATTGTCTCAATACAGTTCATCCCAAGAATCGTCCCGCTAGGTAGGGGTGTGCAAAACCGGATATCCGTATCCATTCGGATATTTTTTTCGGATATCCGCTCCGCATTTTTAAAGACCGGATATCCGGGATGCGGATATCCGAAAAATATAGACCGGATTCGGATATATCTAATATCCGTATGAAAATACTATTTTATCAATTTTAATAACTTTTGCTATAATATTTTTAAAAATAAAGATCGTATATCAATTAATATTCATATCTATATTCATATAAATATCTTATTTTATCTAAACGAAGTATTAAAATATTATTATAAATATTTAAAATATAAAAATAAATAAAATTTTAAAACTTAAAACTATAAAAACACAATAATATGGTGTATTATTGAAATAATCAGCAAAATATCGGATATTTTTTCGGATTGGATAATCCAAAAAAAAATCGGATATCCGAATGTCAGATATCCTTTTAGAATAAAATCGGTTCGGATATCCGAAATGTCGGATCGGATTTTTAAATATCGGATCGGATTTTTGGATCCCGGATTTTTTGCACAACCCTACCGTTAGGTGGCTGACTGACTCATCCAAGTTCAGCTCACGGTCGCGGTTTTGCTCTGATACCATTTGTAACACCCTGAGTCAACACGACCACACGGGGGCTACCTTGAAGTGGTTTCAGATTGATCGGCTGACCCCATAGATCAACACGAGTCTTTTCAGCACGCTTTGTCCTCACTCACGCACTTCATGAGAAATTTTCAAAAAATTTCCGAAACTTCCCAGGAGGTCGCCCATCCTAAAATTGCTCCACGGCCAGCACGCTTAACTGTGGAGTTCTCAAGACGGAATCACCAAAAGGATGGTATACCATGTAGATATAAGTAGCCAAATCAATCCTTATAACACTCCACTCAATTTGGGGTATTACACTTATTGTTACACTTATTTTATTAAGCCCATTGGTTCCATTCTTATAATACTAGTGTTCACTAGTCATAGTGAAATAGTGATAGTGATAATAATAATAATAATAATAATAATAATAATAATAATAATAATAATAATAATAATAATAATAATAATAAGACTACTAATAGTGATACTTATGTTTCAAGTAATAGAACTCTAGCGTTTTTAAGATTAAGTCCAACAATGGTGTTAGGTTTGAAATACTAATATTATAAGGTCACAATATTACAAGTAAACTATTCTTAAGGGTGATAATGATAATGGTAATAATACTAATAATAACGATAATAATAATAATACTCCTAGTAGTAATGGTTATAACAATAATACAACCAAGTAAGGTTAAGTAGTAATAATAATAACCATAGTAAGGATAATAGAGATAATAATAATAAAAATGTTAATACTAATAATTATAAGAATATGACCAAAGTTAAGTATAATACAAGTTAGGGTTTAAAAGGGATGTTAGTATTAGTAAGAAAATAAGAACATTAGTAATAAAGACAATAATAATGGTAATAATGACAATAATAATAATAATAATCATAATAATAATAATAGTAACAATAAAATTAATAACAATAATGATAATAATGATAATAATAATAATAGTAATAGTAATATTAATGAAAGAAATAATCATAATAATAATAATAATAATAGTATTAATATTGGTAGAAATTAGTAGTAGTCATATAAAAGGGATATTAGGGTTTGGATGAGTGGAGAACCACCTAGGGTCGGTGGTGGTCCGGCGGCGGCGCGTGGCGGCGGTGGAGGAGGAAGGGAAGGGAAAAGATCAAGGTGGGGGCTGGATGGCAGGAGGAAAAGAGAAGTTTGAGGTGGGGGAGAAGCAGCAAGTAAAGGGGAGTGGAGTGAGGGTGGTGGCGTGAGAAAGGAGGCGGCGCGAGGTGGTGGACGCGGCGGCCGAAGGTGGAAGAAGGTGGTGGGAGATGGTGGAGGTTGGTGGAGAAGGAGTTAGGGGGTAAGGATGGTATGGGCAGGTAGGGGAGGACCTGCCGGTTATTTTGGGAGGTGGCAGGGTGGCTGGTAGCGGCGGAGGAGGCGGCAGAAGGTGGCGCAAGGCGGCGACGGGCTGGAAGGGGCTGCTCGGGGTGGCGATTTTGCACGGCCTGGGGTGGCTCGTGCAAGGAAAATCGAGGGCTGAGGAGGACTTGGTTAGGTGGAGGGTGGTGCAAGGTGGGGTTCTGGGCGGCGTTCGACCGGCAGCATTGGGGGACGGCGGCGGTCGACGCGTCTGATGGGGCGGCGGCGAGAAGGAGCAAACCCAGGGTTTCGGGGTTCCAAATCCCGAACCCAGGTGATCAATGGGGGTATTTATAGGTAGGGTGGTCGGGCAAGGCCAGGGGAAGAAGATAAAAGGGTGCGGGCGCCAGGCTGGCCGGCAGGCGGCAGCTGCCATGGCAGGTTAGGTCGGGAGGGGGAGAAAGAGGAAAGAAGGTGGGCACGCGGGGAGGGAGCTGCAGGGATTGTTGGGGTCGAAAATAAGAAAGAAAATGACAGGGAAGGGCAGGGGAGGACGGTCGGCGCTGAGTTGGTGGCTGCCGGCGAGATTCGGGGCTACAAGTCGAGTTGCAGGTCGGCGTGCAGGTTAGGGAAGAAGACAAGGCGGGGTGGACCGGTCAGTCCAGGGAAAAGAAAGAAAGGAGAGAGGGGGCGGTTCGGCCGGCTGGGCAACGGGCGATGAAGGCTGGTAGGCCTGGCGCGCGAGACGGGGGGGAGAAAGGAGATTTGGGCCGACGGGCTGGCCCAAACCGGGGGAAGAAGAAGAAAAAAAAATAAAGGAGGAAGAAAGAAAAAGAAAATAAAGGAGAAAAAGGAAAAAGGAAAATGGAAAATGATAAAATGGTTGGGGATATTTGTTCTTTATTTATTTATATAATTAATTTAGATATTTAATTTTAATAATAATTATTTTAATTATAATAATTAAATCCATTTTTAAATTAGTTAGGCTATTTTGGATAAATTTCCTTAACCTCCATGCTAATTAGAAAAATACCCAAATTTTCTTCCAATTAAATTCTTTATTATTTTCCTCTTAATCTATCTTAATTAACTCTCTACATTTTAAGTAAATAAATTTTAATAATCAATTTTCCTAATAATTCCTTATTTGGCCATAATTTCGAAAATTAGGATTTTGGGATATTACAATAATAGTGGGGGATTCTATGCTCAATAAACTGAACATCATTATAATAAGACATGGGAAAGACACTAAGTAGTTATTGTGAAACACCATGAGAGTCAGAGGCTAGACCAGTCCACCACCGAATAATAGTGGTCAGGAGCATCCTGTCCTAGAGACCAATCCACTAGAAAATAATAGTGGTCAGGAGAATTATGCCCTGTATGTTTCCTATCCACCAGTAATAATAGTGGGGCTCCCACACTCGCATGGAATGATAGTGAGCATGGTGTGAAAGGAGCATTGATCAAAGATTAAATAATCAGTTTATCCGGACTACAGTTTGGCCTTTACTTATCTAAAATGATTGTATTATGTTATGTTATCATGCTCATATTATGTGCCTTTGTGTGTTGGCCTTAGTACATGGCTCCCTTACTCAGTACATAGCATACTGACCACCCATTTTAAGGGTGCCGCTCATTCCCACGAGCAGAAGGCCCCTCTGACTTTGTGTAGGTTGATAATACTATTTTTGATCCTTTCGATGCTTACGAGGCATTGGATGGAGCTGAGTGTTGAGCATAGAATTGATATGGAGATCGAGAGTGGTGTGGCTGGACTTACTCCTTATGTTCTTCTATTTTGTATTAGATTTTCCAAACTTAAATTTTATCTTTTTTTAGACCTTATTTCCTTTTAAGGAATTTTAACTATGTATTATAAATTGTAACTCTGTTTCACTCACTCTGATTTTTTATCTTATGACTGTTTTAATGCCTTATTGAAGCCTTGCTTTGAGTTTGAATTATGATGTTTGTTAATTTTCTTTTAGCCTTGTGGTTAGTATGGGGATGACTGAGGGTTGTGCTTGTACTGATTACGACAGTAACATCCCTAAAATTTACAAGTTTTAATTTAGCTGCTTCTGCTAAATCTTAAATAAAACGAAAATTTTTAGTAGTGAATTTTGGGGTGTTACAATTAGTCAACTTAAAAACAAAAAGTCATAGAAGAACTTAAACGTTCATAATATAGAAATTAGAGTGCGCGTAAAAGAGTTTACAATCTAAATAAGTGCATAATTAAAGTTTCCAAATGAATAAAAGGTACAGTACAATAATACAAAACTAAAATAAAATGATAAAAGATAAATAAATAGAAAAAGGGAATCCGGTCAACGTCACTCTCGGTCTCCACACCAAGTCGAAGCTCAAATCTCAACCCCACTCGATGCCTCATAAGTGTCATAAGCATCAAAGATGACATCTTCTACTTGCACAAACTCAGTAGGGTCCTCTACTCGTGGGAATGAGCAACACCCATGAAACTGGTGGTTAGTATGTTACGTACTAAATAAGGTAATCATGCATCTAATGCCAGACATAGAAAGACATATAACACAAGCAGGATCATATAGATAAAATACCAGCAATACAAATAATAAAGGTCACACTATAGTCTGGTTAAACTCAATCATTAGATCTCCAGTCAAAATGCTCATTTCACACCATACTCTTTATAAGTCCATACGAGTACGAGAACCTCACTATTATAGCCGGTAGATTGGAAATGTATAGAGAAGAATGCACCTAACTACTATTATATGCCGGTGGATCGATCTCCAAGGCAAGACGCTCCTGGCCACTATTATGCCGGTAAATCGGTCTGGCCCTGACTCTCATGGTGTTTCACTGTAAGTACTTAGTGTCTTTTCCATGTCTTACCATAACTTAGATTTTGGTTAATTGAGCTCAGGATGTCCCACTATTATAGTTGGTGGATTGGAAACGTACAGGGCAAAATGCACCTGACCACTATTATTTGTCGGTGGATCGGTCTGATCCCGACTCAATAATCTTCCACTTTAAATGATTAGTGTCTTACTATGTCTTATTCAGTAAGTTTTCACCCTAGACATACATGTTCTTTGGGCTACACCATCCATCTACTCCCATTCTCCCAATAGGGCCCGTCCCATATCTTGGGACTCCTGCACCTCCCAACATATCCCGACGTCTTTGCCCTCTTCTACTTACTCATCATGAATACTCAAATCCAAGTGTGTGGTCAAGGCCCACCACCTTATGCCATATTAGCCCACTCACTATCATCCTCTAGGATTTTCCCCTGAAACCCTAATTAGGCTTATGTGGCCCATCATTCCTTTGTCTCACACAACTAAAGCTCCTTTACTACCCAACACATCATATCACTTAGATTCAACCCCAATAATTTCACTTTACTTCCCAATTGCACATGTGACCATGAAACCCTAGTTGGCTACCCCAAACCCTAGCACCTTTCTTTCCCCATATATCACCTCTCTACTACTCACCTACCATCCTTTCTTCCCCATGACACCCATACTCATCCTACATATGATATTATTCTACTTTTATCCCATAATCCACTCACCCTCAATTATTTTTCCTTTTACAACCCCCTCTAATTAGGGTTTTCCTCCCAAACCCAAGCCAAGTTTCCTATGCACCCTTATACCAACCTACGTACTATTTTTCACCCAAGGTCTCCAATCACCCCTAACAAATCTTCCCTTACCTTACTTACACCCCAAGACAACTTTTTCCATGTAAAGATCATCCCCATGCAGACTCCATCCATCCTATCCAAACCTTCAAATTTCCTATGCAAGATTCACACTACTCTTTCCTTTTGTCCATATCCTCCTTTAATTTTCCCCCTCATGGATCATGAGATAATTAGGTCAATATTATATCCCTTTAGTTAACTCACTTCTCCTTTTTTCCTTTTCATCCTTTCACCCTATATCACATTATTAAAACCTCCTAGCATGCATGTTCTAGAGGGTCATATTATACAACACCACAAGCACAACATACATATCATTATACACATGCCATAAGGAAGTCAAATAAGCATACCCCAACTTCAATTTGTGCTACAAGTAAATAGTCATACCAATTATAAAGTACACGACATAATATAGCACATGGCATAAAAGTCACATAACACACATACTTGGTCTTAGCTACATCCTTACAGAATACGACATCAGTCTTGGAACACGCTCTTATGCCTCCTTAGGGGTTTTGAATTGATTCACCTGTAAGAGGAAAATACTAAGGTTTACCTTCCCTCTTACCAAAATTACCATAATTTCCTACCTTGCCCCTATCATGGCCTACTATTAGGGTTAATAATAATAATAGTTGTTTCATAATAAAAGTAGGGTTATTATTCTTAAGGTAGTTAATCATGTTACTACTGGTAAAAATAGATCTTAGTAGATATATTGGTTCATGTTAAAGTATTAATAGCAATATTTATATTACTAAAGATGATAGATTTAATATTACTAATAGTTGTAGTGATAATACTAGTAGCAACCCAAATCTTAGTAATAATATTAATGATATTAGTAATACTAAAGTAGCGACAATAATGATGATAATAATAATAATAATAATGCTAGTGGTGATATTAATATTAGTGATATAGGCAATATTAACACAAATAATATAGTAGTAGTAGTAGTAGTAGTAATAATAATAAATATAATGGTTCAAATATTCAAAATGATAACAATAGTAATAATATGTTGAAGTTAGTAATAATAATAATAATAATAATAATAATAATGAGATTAATACTAATAAAAATGATAAAAATTACATTAATAATAATTAAGGGTTGTGGGGGTTAGGGTGCTACCTAGGGATAGTGGTGACCAGGCGGCACCGACGACGACGGTGGAGGGAGAAGAGAAATTGGAGAGGTGGGTTTCTATGCTAGGAGAGGGGGAATGAAAGGGTGGTTGAGGTGGTGGTGGATGCTCTGGGTTGAGAGGGTTGGAATGGTGGTGGTGGTGCAGCCAAAGGGGCGATATAGGCGGTGGTTGGTGTGGTGGCCGAAGGTGGTGAAGGGGGAGGAAGGGAGGAGGAGAGGGAGGTAGGGGAGGTCCCGCTAGTTTTTTTGGGGGTAGAGGAGTGGTGGTTGCGGCGGAAACAGTGGTGGACGAAGCCGCGAAGGGCGGCAGTGGGTTGATCGAGGGGCCAACTTTGTACGGCCAAGGTGGCTTGTGTAGGAAGAATTGAGGGTGGTGAGTGGTGTGGTTCGATGGAGGGTGGTGCAAGGAGTGGTTTAGTAGGTGGTTTAGGCGGCGATGGTGTTGGGCGACAACAACGGTATGGTCATTTGAATGGGTGATGGAACAAAGGGTAATTTTCTAGGCAAGGAAAAAGAATGCCTAATGAGGGGCGATTATGAGGTATTTATAGGCAATTGAAGGGGGAAAATGATGGAGGGAGAAGAGGATAAGAGAGGGGCATGTGTGGCAGGTTGCTGACCGGCGGTGACAGGCTGGTATAGGCCTGCAAAGTTGCAAGACCAATTTGGTCGGGGAAGAAGAAAAGGAAGGGGAAGGGCAAATGTGAGGAGAGAGGAGGGACTGGTTGGGTCAAAAAGGGATAGGAAAATGGCTAGGAGCGAGGGAACGTAGGCAGACAGTGCAGTGGTGGCTGGTCGGCGGTGGCAGGTTGGCGTGCGGGGCGATCGTAGGGTGTAGGTCTGTGCGGGGAAGAAGAAGGGTTGGCCGGTCCAGGGAAAAGAAGAAAAAATAGAAGGAACCGATGGATAAGCGACTTGGGGGGAAAATAGGGTATAGGCTGCGCCGCGTGAGGGAAGAAGGGAGAGGGTTTGGGCCACAAGGGGCTGGCCCAAATCGGGGGGAAGGAAAAAAATAAAAGGAGAAAGGAGAGGAAGAAAAGAAATAAAAAGGAAAAATAGATGGGTTGGGTTATTCAGAATATTTTTGGTATTTTTAAATATTTAAAATAATAATATTTAGTAAAATAATAAATAAATTCCCTTTTTAGATTAATTTAGGATATTTTGAATAATTTTTTCTTAATTCCATTTTAATTAGCAAAACACCCTAATTTTTTCTAATTAAATTATTTATTATTTTTCTCTCAATTTTGCCTTAATTAATTCCCCTTATTTTAATAAAACAAATTATTTAATTAATTTTCCTAATAAATTCTTATTCTCCCATAATTTCCTAAATTAGAGTTTTGAGGTATTTCAAATATCCTAAAGAGAAGCATAACAAATGGTTAAGTGAGTGTAGAGCATATTATAGAATTGAGAATCCTTTGTGGAATCATTTGGTTAGTGCTTCATAACACCTCATTGAGGAGGTTTCATCTAGGTAGTTTGGTAATTTCATATTATAAGTATATGAAGATTGGAGGGGATGAAATTATAGTGGGGTTTGGGGGTACTTTATACAAATTGTGGGCTAAATATGGAGGGGATAATTGTAAGACCCCGTATTTTTAAAATCCAAATTATTAAGTTTAATGATTTGATTAATGTAATTTGATGCAAATATTTAATTATTTTAATTTTGATTCGTTTTATGGATCGATCAATGATTTCGAATTCATATTTGAATTTAATTAATCGTTGTCGTTGCGAACCATTCTAGATAAATTCGTTAACGACAATGATTTTATTATATTCTTATGAGTTCGAGTCTCGGTTAAAAATATATATTCCCGTTCTTTCTCGTATTTTGATTTTTAATATTTTAAATTCGTTTTCGATTATAACTTCGTCATGTGATTACGGCTTTGTTTTGAAGTTATATTTCGTAACGAAATATATTATTTAAGTTATAGAATTTTTGTTTAAATAGTTAAAGTTATTTTAATGAATGTATCCGTCGAAAATATTTCCGACTTTAAATTTATTCATTTCGGGAATCGTTAATAAATTTTGGGAAGTTTTAAATTAAAAAGATTTTCGGAGTTTATTTATGAATATCGTTATGGAATTAATTTTCTTCTGTTTTATGCTTTTTGATTTACGGAAAACCGATTTCGGAAATTATTTACATTAGTCTCGGTTTGTTAGAATTTTACTTAAATATTTTATTATATGTTTTTAAATATTATTTCGGGGTCTTATAATGTATTTATATAAATAATATAAATTTTTATGTTCGTTGATAAATTCTTCCGAAAATGTTTCCGAAATTCTTTATATAACTTTTATTAATTCTAAGCGTTTGGATTGTTTTGAAATAATTTTCGTTTAATAAATTTTAGATAAAATATTCCAATAATAATTTTTAAACTTAAGTATTTTGTTTTAGGTGCATTTGTAAAAAAAAAAAGAGACCCAACCCGTCGGTACCCGACCCCCTCTCTTCTTTTCCTTTCTCTCTTCTCTTTCCCTACCCCTGCTCCCCGACTCCCCTACCCTGTGCGTTATCCCTGTTCGCACCCCAACCACCTCCTCTCCCCAGCTTCTGCCTCCTCCTTCGTCGACCGTCGGCTGCCAGCCACGACGCGACCTCCGGCAACACAACAGTAGCCACACAACAGCTGAAGCCGCGCAACAGCCAACTCGACCACCGAAAGTAGCGCCCACCGAAAGCAGCGCAGGAGCAGCAGCAACGGCGAGCCGCCGTCCGGCCATGGCGAGCTCGGGCGATGACCGGCGAGCCACCCTCGTTCCCCGACGAAGCTTCTCCGGCATTTTCTTGTCCCGATTGTGTGGATTTCATTCGGTATAAATTTCCGAAAACCCTAATATATATATTTGATTAATTGAGTATAAATTAGCTTATGAAAAGCTAAATTGATTGTTTGTTTATGTATATATGTGCTGTAAGATTGATTTGGATAGGTTAATTGTGTGGTTGTGTTGGAATTTTGGAAAAATTGGATTTTTGGGCGAGTTATGCCCGGATTTTTTCGGATCCGTCCGATTTAGCTATTTTTGATAAATTGATTATACAATATGTTTTAAAATGTATCCAATTTCATTTTGGAACCGTCAATTTGAGAAATTTATGCAGGTTTTATCGGAATTTGAATCCTAGGTCAAATTTTGGGTGTATAATTGAGTCATTCCGCTCAATTGATTTTATAGTATCGTTTAAAATGTATTTAATTTTATATTGGAAGTGTTGATTTGGGAAAATTGTGCGTAATTGACCGGAATTGGATTTTTAGGTCAAAACTCCCGCGGGTTTAAATTGAATTGTGTAATCAGATTATTTTATTCAATTGACTATATAAATTACATTAGAATATATTTAATTACATTTCCGAACCGTCAATTTATATGTTTTAGCAAGAATTGATCGGATTTGCGTTCCGGGCCCAAAAACCCTAATTGTGCTAAATTGGGTATTTCTTTTATTAATTTTGATCAATTGATTATTTGATATGTTATAACATGTGTTTAATTGCATTTCTAAACATTCAATCTAATTAAATTTATAGAATTTTACCGAATTGCATTTTCGGGCCTAAAACCCTAGATTTTAAGTGAGATTATGAAATTAGTTATTGGTATAGTTGTTTTGCTAAAATTAAATTTATAAAAGTAGTTGAAATGATCTTAATTGTATTCTAATACCTTTAATTAGAATTAATTGATTTGAATTACTTGAGTTTATATCGTGGGCTTTAAAACCCTAATTTTGAAAATTGATCATCTGGAATTGATTAATCGGAAGATTGTTTTGTTGAAATTGATTTTCTAGATTTATCTAAAATTGATTGAATTGTGTCTTAAAAATTATCAATTTGAGGTAATCAAAGCGATTTGGCCGATTCGTGGTTTAGGTATTAAAAACCCTAACCTTCGGGGATTGTTTTATAAAATCGATTTTGCTATGCGTCTTTTATCTAATCGATTTCTATGTTTGGGTTTTAAGTCATTTAAGTTATGTTTAAACTAATCGGCTTGGATTTGGTTCTATGCAAATGGTTGGTTTACCTATTTAGTTGTAAAACTTAATGAACAAGTTATCTTTGATAAATTATCTTATGATCGATTATCTTCCTCGGGCTTTCCAAACTAGTTTGAAATGTCATAAATGTAATTGTATTAATTCGTTTTGATTGATATTTAATCTTAAATCTTAATAGAGTTATGCTTTTAAGTCCTAAGTTTTGGACACGTTTTCCAAGAAACATAGTTTGTGTCTCTTGTATCGATTAAATTATAATAGTTGAAATTATTGATCGATAGGATAGTTTCTAACTTAGTTTCAATGTAATCTAGGAAAGCTTTATTGTGGATCCTCGAACTAGTGATCTCTCTCCCTCTTATCTCGCTTAGCTAGCTTCAGATCCAGGTAAGTTTCTACTTACCTCCACTTATGGGTGTTTTGTAAGAATGTGACTAAGAATAACTATGCGTGTGTGTTATGTGCCTTGTGTACCATGTGTTATGCCATGTGGTGTACCTTATGTTTTAAATGACTAATTACTTGTAGCGCAGCTTGGAGCCGAGATATGCTTATATGTATTCCTTACGACATGTGTGTAATGATTGTTCTATTGTGTTTGTGATATTTTATGACGTGACCCTCTAGGACATGCATGTTAGGATATTAATAATATGATGTGTGGTGAAAGGATGAAATGGGAGAGAATGTGGAAGTAAGAACAATTACGGAAGAGTAGAGTGATGGGTTAAGAGTGGAAATTTAATACACGGAGGATGAGTATGGGTGCCATGAGAAGTAAGTAATGTTAGATGAAAAGTAGAGAGATTACTTGTGGGGGAAGAAATGTGCTAGGGTTTGGAGTGGCTAACTAGGGTTTTTCGATCACCTACGAAATCAATGAGTAAAGTGATATGATTTGGGATTGAACCTAAATGAGATGAGGTGTTTGACGATAAACGAATTAATAGTAGTGAAGTAAGAGGAAGTTAGGTCATAGGTTTAATTAGGGTTTCAAGGGAAACCCTATAGGCTAATAGCGGGTGGAGTTTGATGTCACGAGGTGTTGGGCCTTAACCCACACCCTTAGGAATTGGGTTTCATTTTGAGTAAGCATAAAAGGGAATGGATATCGAGGTGTGATAAGGGGCGCAAGAGTCCCAAGATATGGGACGGGCTCTCCTGCGAGGATAAGTGTGGATATAGTTAGTCGTGCATGTCAAGGGTAGAGTACTTTCAAATAAGATATGTTAAGACACTAATTACTTAAAGAGGAAGATGTTGAGCCGGACCCAGACCGGTCCATCGGCGAATAATAGTGGTTAGGGTCGGGGTGCCCTACATGACCGGTCCACCGGCTATAATAGTGGCCAGGCGCGTTTTGCCCTGCATGATTTCCGGTCCACCGGCTATAATAGTGGGGGATTTCGTGCTCAACAAACCGAACGTAATAACGTTAAGACATGGGAAAGACACAAAGTAATTACAGTGAAACATCATGTGAGTCGGGGCCAGACCGGTCCATCGGCGAATAATAGTGGCCAGGAGCGTTCTGCCCTGCATGACCGGTCCACCGGCTATAATAGTGGCCAGGCGCGTTTTGCCCTGCATGATTTCCGGTCCACCGACTATAATAGTGGGGTTCTCGCACTCACATGAATCGATAAAGACTATGGTGTGAATCGATTATATTTACCAAAGATCTAAAGAATGAGTTTACCCGAACCATAGCCTGCTTTTATTATCTGTATTACTACATGTTGCTCGTTTCCACGAGTAGAGGACTCGATTCGGCTTGGTTTGGTTTGGCGTTGTCCGAAAATGCTCGATTGGTTGGTTTAATATTGTCCATGAATGCTCGGTTAGTTTATCTGAATGTCTTATTGGATTAAGATGTTTGCTGCCACACTTACATGTTTAAATAAATGTTATATATGTTTCGCATGTTATTATATATGTATGGTAGGACTTATGATGTGGGTTTTGAGTATGCATAATATTATATCAACGTAAATGTACCATGATTCAATATGCACTTGATGTTATAGTTTACGTCTCTCCCATAAGATAGAGTAGTGGGATTTACTCAGTATTGGACCCGTACTGATACTACCTTAGTTGAATGGGTCCTGTGATGATCCAATGATGGTGGGGAGCAGACCTCTTGTGCAGGTTTAAGATTGGATACTGTTTTGGGGCGGAAGGCCTGAATTAAGTGAGTAGGCAATCCGGATATTGATCCTTCGGGATTTGTTTTGTTCAACTGTATTCGTCTTTGGAAGTTACAAGTGTTGTATTTAAATTCCCAATGGCTTTGTAATTGACTTTTAATTTCTTGTACGCTGATAAGTTTTTAAAATTCGGATTTAATTGTTTGACAGGTTTTAGCCTTGCATCTAACATGAGATAGATGGTTGACATTTATCTTGTGTTAGATGTGGCGGCAACATTTCTCAAATTCTCTCCTAGCTTCCGCTTTATTCTTTCAAAAAAATTTTTCAGGAGTGAAATTTGGGGGTGTTACAATAATAGAAGAGTATAGGTTTGTTATAGTAGGGAAATTTTTTTCATGACAATCTAAAAATTCATTTTTAATTTTGTGTCATTTGTTATGTCATCCATTTTGATAGAAAAGTAATAGAATGAGGGTAGTGTGTGAAAATGAAAATACATGGGGTTTTCATACATTATAAATTAGAGTGGGAACATCTTATACATTTTATAAAAAATATAAGGACATTTGGTACAATAACCCTTGAAAAAAAAAGAGAAAAGGTCTCATATATTTATGGATGGAAAAAGTCCCCATGTGTTCGGGGCCTCATCAAGGGTTCCTCATTCGAGGTTGGGGGAAATTTTTAGAATGGATTTGGCTTCGTGGATTTTTTCAGGGATAGGGTTGGGACGGGGATTGGGTCCCCATCCCCGCATCAGTCATGACACACACACACACACATTATAACATTATATTTTTTTCAAAAAAATTAACAAAATAATAATAAAAGAATAATTTATTAAAAAATTTCAAATATGGGGGCGAGGATGGGAATATATTCCCAAATTTCCTATGGGAATCAAGGTAGGGAATCCCCATTAATGAAAATAGGGGAGTGGGGCTAGTTCGGAGATGAAAATTTATTTCAGGTTCGGGGATGGAGATAACATGCCCATATCTACAAGGCCTCGTTGCCATCCCTACATATATTGGTTATTTTTAGAAAAGTTATTTTTTTTAAAGAGACACTTCTAAAGTTTATGAGTAGTTTTGTGTGAGTGTAGTTTTGGTGGACTATTTTTTAATATGGAGGTTTTTGGTTTCAACTGAAAATCAAGAATAGTTAATTACCAAGGATTGCTAGAAAAGGAAGATAAATTAGATAGATAGAGGGATTACCAGCAATATAGTAGGTTAAGAAGAGGAACTATCCACCATGAATATGAGGAATACTCAATGAGAGGGAGGTTGAACTTTAGATCGTAAAAATTTATAAGAGGATTATTTTGGAAATAAGTTATATTTTTTTGTGTGTTTTCGATACTAATATAATACAATATTTTATACATCTCTCTCTACATGCACATATAAACCTACATTAGTATTGCTATTTAATACCTATATAATACTATTCCTGAATTTAAATAAGTATCTTTTTAATTTTTTTTCTCATCTATTAATAAATAATATAAATTGCTAATTATATTTGCATTAAAATACTTCACTAAATGATGTTCATAGTAGAAAATAATCAATGGGTAGAGATAAATTGGAAATAATAAATCACTTTTTATATTGAAAATATAAAATGATGTTTATTTTGAATAAAAAGAACTTTATCGATGGCATTTAATATGAATTAGAAGTAGTATTATTTATACTAATTGTGTATTTTCAGTCATATAATAGTATAAATCATGAATTAATTATACATTTATCATATAAAAATTTCTATAATCACCAAGAATATAAATGAATACGTTACGGAGATCAAGATATCCTTAATTGATGAGAGTGATGGTCAAAGTCATAATGAAGGCATACTATTTAGTAAAACAATAAATGAATGGAAAGTAAATTAAATGATGTAATAAGAAAACTCTATTTAGAAAATGATATAAAAAATGGAAACCATAATAAAAAATATAATTAAAAATTTCCCTAATGTTTAATTTTGTATAAATAAACATTATTGACATTGCTAGCATGTACATTTTAACATACGTTTGAGTTTGGTTACAAGCCATAACTTCTCAAAAATTATACTAAATTAGTAACTTTATATTTATAATTAAAGTTAAAATAGTTAATTAAAACATCTAATAATCAATAGGAATAAAGATTTAAACCATGCTTGATAATTAAGCAAAATAGTTCATGCTTGGCATATTAAGGCATAATTTGCCAAACAAGATTATTATTATTAGATTATTGTTTTATTACATGCTTATATATAGTAAAAAAATTATATAGGTGTAGATATATATGAAATACAAATTGGGTCATGATAAGGAAGATGACAAAAAATGATAATTGCTACCAAATTAGAAAATGAAAATGGGAGGGAGAAAGAAGGATAATGCATGCAATATTAGGCATCTCCTAATGACTGTATAGTCTTAGTTACCACCTAAAGAATAAGATATGTTAAGATAAGTAAGAGATTTGAAGATGGGAATCAATCAAAGTATACACTCTACTATAAAAATGGCTTTTGTTTTTTAGAGAAAATGTTTTTTCATTTATGAGTGTTCTAACATTTATATAAAAAATGCTAGAACCTACTTAGTTACAAACTAACTTACTCCAAAACTAAAGGTGTTGTTTCGAATAAATTCAAACTAGTAACTAGTTTGAGTTTTAATCATTATAATAAGCTAACATGGGTTCTTATGGTCAGAATTTTAACTATAGGGGATGACCATACCCTTACAACATGATTTGGCTTTTTCCACACAAGTTAGCTAGCTAAAAACATCATTAGAATGCTAAGAGAAAAATTAGTCTTTTGTCTGCAATCCTAATAGTACAATTAAGGCTCGATTTGTATTGCCTTTTCTTCCAAAATTAGTTGTTGGCTCGTCCTTGTTGCTTCTTGTCCTTTGCTCAAGGTTTTTGTGCCAAAAAGCTTTAAAGAGTTGGTCAGAAATCACAACTTTGGGCTAATGCTAGTTGTCTTGATTTGTAATCCATGGAGGCTATAAAAGAGCCATTTTTAAGCCAAAATTTGAGCCACTATAAGTTGAAAAAAAATTGTGGTTGAGTTGGAGTTTTCATGGCTTAAATAATTTTAGCTAAATTAATTAACCCAAGTGAAAAGAGTTTAATATCCTCCTAACTTAGAAAAATTAACAACTAAATTGTTTCTTGTGTATTGGATAAACACGCATTGAGTACACTTATAGATTGTATTAGGATTCTTTTGGTTGCACTTTAACCCAACTAAAAAAAGTAGAGCTAATTTGGTTAGTTAAAAAAACTACTATTTTGTCAGATTTTGTTGAATATAAACATAAAAAATAATGATCACCTATATCCTTCCTTACCTGATAAACCTTTTCCCATGCCCTTACACTTTATTATGTGGTATCTTACAAGTTAAAGGGATAAAGCATGGGCTAGGACATGATTTAATTTGCAAAAGTAAACTAGCCTTTTAGTAGCTTTGTAGGACATGATCTTCTAAGTAAAACCGTCTTCTAAAGTGTCATAAAATGTCATAAAATCCTTGCCATCAAGCCTTACACATTGTTGTTGTCCCTCCTTGTGTTTCCAATAAGCTCAAAATGGATTCAAAAGCTAGTGGTTTGAGGATGTTGTTGTGTGGCTTATTGTGTAGGTTGATTTTTGAATTTCCCACCTAATCGTGATCCAAAAGTGAGCTTTATCTAAGCCTCCTAAAATTGAAAAAATATGGTGGTTTAGATAGGCTCTTTGCATGGCTTCCATGGATAGGAATAAATCCATCAATTTTCTCCAACTAAGAAGCATTTGAGGTCATCCACACTTAGTGAAATAATTGGCTGCCCTTATTTAATTCCTCCATGCTAAGTGTCTTCTAATCATTCTCCCTTGTAGTGAGTTGGTTGTTTGCTAGTTGGACGAAAATGACCTCGCTTGAAGTAGGCTGAAAAGGGAGCAAAATCCATCATAAAATTTGTTAGAAAATTTTAATGTGATGATAGATGCTCTCTCATCAAGTGTACAAATTCTGAGAATGAGAATTAAGACCCAAGACCTACCTATATGATACTTAGCACTTCAATCTCAACTATTAAGTTACGACCTCATTGACCTTAGTTGTAAGTTTCAATTAATAAGTGTTTCTTGTTAGAGGACTAAATCTACCTCCTTTTTAACAACATTCTCTCATGTTCTTATACCGTCTATAGTATAGATGATGTATCAAGGGTTTGTACCGAAACTTGTTGATCAAAGTTTTTATTTCTTTAACAAAAAAAACATAAAAGAAAACAAAGAGATAAATAAAAAAATTATGATTTTAATTAAGACTTTTCTATAATCTAACAACATGTAAATTTATGATTCAAATTTGGCTCCTCCTAAATTATATGTTTATAAATATGTAATACGTGTAAGACACATATATAAAATATTGTTTCATAGTTCTTTTCAAGATAGTAGATATATTTATTATTTTCAGAAAATAAGATATTATTAAGATGAGATCGTATTGCTATCTAACTATTAAAAATTGTTTGAGCACATTTTTTTAGATTATTATTCTATTTTAATTGGTGTAATCTTTAATTTGTTTCTTTGAAAAAGTTAAAATTATTTTAATATTTTATTCATAAGCTTTTTATCGAGTGTCAGTGAGTGATTGTTATAATTTTTTTTTACCTAAAACAGTATACTTAAAAAATTAATTAGTCACTGATAAATAATTTGATCCTTGATTTTTTTAATTTTAGTTTAATAATAATTTATAGACACTCGTTGTAAAAAATATGATTTTATTACTATATCTTAAGGACAAGTATTTTATCTAATTATTAATATTAAAATACATGTTTGAAATGTTGATATACATTTACTATTTTCCAAATAAAAACCTAGAGAAACGGAGACCCGTCGCAAAAAAAAAAAAAAAAAGGAAAGGAAAGGGGAAAGAAGAAAGAGAAGGAGGAACTATTAGTTGTTCTAGGCTCTACCAGCTAGCCAAAATCAAGACCAGTATCTGGGAGACTGGAACTGCAAGTGCAGACCCTTTACCAAATTCAGTTACGGATTGGATTAGGACCTCATGAGCAAACTCCAAATCCCAGCAAACAGGAAGAAGAAGAAAAAACTAAAATAATTGATCGTTATTTTATCTTGCACAGCTTGTATCCCTCCGTTTTTAACATATCACGCGCTCCGCTCTGTCTTCTATCTCTCTCTTCCACCTGAAGTTTTCTCTTTCTCCACCTGTATCTGTAGAGTTTTTATTTACAGTTAAAGATAAAGAGTTGAATAGATTTCTTTCCATTCTAGTGATCTCTAGGATTCTCCGATCATTCTTCTCCTTCAAATTCTGTGCACAGCAACTGACTTTCATACCTCGGAATGGTCATTCTTTCCTTTCCTTTTATTGTTAGGGTTTTTAATGTCTCAATGTTTCTATCTTCTATCAGCTCCTAATAATCGGTCTTATTTTCTCTAATGGCGACTGCAATTTCGCGTTCAATTCTCCTCTTACTCCTGCTACTAGTACCTCCATCGTTGTCGGTCGACGGCGATTTCTCGATTATTGATTACGACAGCAACATCCACCTCTTTCACCAAGACTACTCTCCGCCTTCACCGCCACCTCCTCCACCTCATCCGCCGACCGTCTCCTGTGAAGAAGATCTCAGTGGCGTTGGCTCGTTGGATACAACTTGTCAAATAGTCTCTGATTTGAACCTTACTGAAAACGTGTATATAGAAGGGAAGGGGAATTTTTTTATCCTCCCTAATGTAAAACTCGATTGCTCAATTCCTGGCTGTGAGATCAATGTAAACATTACCGGTAACTTTAGTTTAGGTGAGAACGCCTCCGTTGTTGCTGGTACCTTTGAATTGGCCGCTTGTAATGCTACTTTTCATGATGGTTCGACTGTAAATGCCACCGGATTAGGTGGCGAGCCGCCATCCCAGACTAGTGGGACTCCTACGGGTATTCAAGGTGCTGGTGGGGGACACGGAGGTAGAGGAGCGTGTTGTGTAGTGGATAAATCAGAGCGGCCCGAGGATGTATGGGGCGGAGATTCTTATGCTTGGTCATCTTTGCAGTGGCCTTGGTCTTATGGAAGTAAAGGTGGGACCACTAGTAAGGAGACTGATCATGGTGGTGGAGGTGGGGGGAGGATCAAGTTTTTGGTTAAGGAGTATCTCGTGGTAAACGCCAGTGTTCTAGCTGATGGTGGTGATGGAGGTAATAAAGGAGGTGGTGGTTCTGGAGGTAGCATCTACATCGTGGCATATAAAATGTATGTTCTCTTGAACCCTGCTTTTATATCTTTGGTGCTGTTAAATGTTAATGCAATATTATCTTCTTGTTTTGATTGTAAGAATTCTTATATTATTTCCTGGTTTCCCGTCAGACTATTTTTGTTTCGTTCTTTCTTCGCTATTGGGTATTATATATTTCTTACTTTGAGTTACTGGGTGGCTCTGGCAGGACACAAACCAAATTATTAGGGATACTTATTTGTAAACTTGTGTTCGTTAGATGTCTGGTTTTCCTTATGTTTCATTAATATTTTCCTGCCCATATAACTGAATCAATAATGCACAAGAAATTTGTATTAATTGCTTTGATATGCTATTGGGGGGGGGCAATGAAAGAGCTACCATTTTCTCTACTTACCAATGTCTCCGGTTAGACATACATAGAGTTAAACACATGATGCTTATCAAGTTATTTTTCTTATTATTGCTAGTCATGAACATTCTATGAATAATAAATAATCCAAGAGCTGAAACTTGTACGTCCTACTGTATTCCTTTCGTCTTGGCATACTTAATGTGGAATGTTTCAGGATATTTAGCTTTCATTGAGTCAGGATCGTGTTCTGATCTGGGAAATATATTACATATTTTTTTTTTCAATGACGAGGAAATAAGAGCGCCCTGGAAAATTGGACCCTTTTACTTGGAATGTCAGGCTGTTATCAGGATTTATTCTGCAAGTACTTTCTTGAGGTTTTATCAGTCTTTTCAGTCTTTTCAGCCTTTTGAACTGTCTAGAATCTACACTAAGGTTTATTGTGTGTTTCCTGTAAAGGACAATGTGATTGATGTAATTCTTTGACCTTCAAGCACCTGGCTGATGCAGAGGTTCTTTGAGTCAATTTATTTAGTCAGAATCATCCGCAATGCTTGTGTTCATGCCCGATTGTTTTTATGTTATGGTATGAGGCTGGTATTATAATTGATTTCTGAGGTTGTCAAGGGATCTTTATGTAGTCCATCCTGGTGTGGGTATGTATGACTACCGGTCTGTTGGTTTGGTTTGAACGTCATGATGACCTTGTTCCTCATGCCTTGCATAGGTAATACGTTGTCTGATGTCTAAGAAATTTCACATTTTGGCCTCACCTCTCGGCGTTTTATTGTAATATACTATAAAATCCACTGTAGTGGACTACGTAGGTACACTCCCTTCTTTTTGTTGATGCATAAGGGTCAGAACGAGCGAAGTAATAGAGTTAAGGGTTCATCTGCTGATTTTTTTTTGGTTAGAATTTCGCTTGAGCTAGTCTCATGTGCTTTGTTTCCCGTTCAGCTTTTGCTCTACATGTCTCTTAACCTGTTCTGAATCAAAAGCTATGTGCACTAATGGCTATTGTATACGTTGATGTGGCTTATTTTCTGTCTTTTCCTTCCTCACTTTCCCTCTATATGGGGTGCGGTGTGGCGGGATGTTGGTGTTGGTCGAGAGCAGGACTGGAAGTGGCATAATAAGTGCACGTGGGGGAAATGGTTTTGCCGGTGGTGGTGGAGGGAGAATTTCAGCTGACATTTTTAGTTGGCATGATGAGCCGATGATAGTTGCTCATGGTAAGATCTCTCTGATTTTATTTCTTTGTTTGAACACATTAGATAACTTTATATATTGGCTGGATAACATGAACATTTTTTTTTGCAATCATAGTTTCAACCCTATCCCCCAAATCCCTCACAACCACAACCACTACCGAAACCAAAAATAAACCTCAATACTTTTGGTGCCATTCTAATGAAGTCATGTTGATGTACGCAAAATGGGTACTTTGACTATGAAATCTCCCATAAAGGAGGGAAAGAAAAATGAAATGAAAAGAACAAGTAAATTCTTGGCCACTCAGAAATCTTTGAGCAAATTTACCTTTAACTTGTGAGTTGTGATCCAAAAGGATCAAAATTTCAAGGGCAAAGTTAGCTTCAGATGAAGACCTGTATCATATCGGAAAGACAATTCTTGTAATATTTTCTGGAAGACATGAATGGCAGTTTTGTATGTGCTAGAAGGCATGGGTGAAAGTTTTGCGTGTTTAGTTTTTCCTTCATGTGTTTATTTGCTTTAAGAGACAAAATCATCCTGATTTATCATGCTATATGTGGAGAGGGCATGAAGATGAGAAAGTGATGGAACTGAAGTGATCAAATTCCTTTATTTATTTATTGTTATTTTAAGATAAATTTTTTTTCTGATTTGACACTTCCCAGGCAGGGAGAGAACAAAGAATGATGGTTCCACCAGGATGGTGTAGCATTTAGATATTTTTGTCAATCTATTTTTTCCAGTTTTACTTCACTCTGTCACCAAAAGTTGTGGTATTAGCCTGCTGATTTTACACACACACACACATGAAGCAGACATATCAGGTGAGAACCAAGTTTCGTGGTGAGAAATGAGAACTATGATTCCCAGCCCTTAGATTAAAATTAACGGATGAGATTTAACAAGTGCTGAACCAAGTAATTAGGGGAAAAAACCCTACTAAATCGACATTAACCTACCCCAAAAATTTACCTTTCACCTTCACCTCCGTTACCAGTGAAACATTAACCATTCACCTAGGTTAAACACCTGATAGCCAAACTGAATCCACACATCCAAATTAATACCACTCCCTTTCCTTCCCAGCTGCCAGCACCATCCAAAACACACCACTGCCAACACAACCAGGCCACCAATGCTGCCCCTCACCCACACTGGTTTTACTGCCAGCTGACCATAAGTGATTAACATATCCATCTCTATCTCGATTTTTATTTCTTTCCTCATATCATCTTTCTTTCTCAAAATCTTTTCAATTATTCTTTTAACTTATAACATTAATTTTTTCTTCATCAATTAATGCTGAAATTACTTTGATTTCTGTTGATTATGTAATCTCATGGAAGTTTGGGTTATTGGGTTTTTTGGTGGTCATGGGCTATGACCTAAAGGTCCAACACACAATGCATGTATATAAACATAGTACGCACTGGTAAGCAATGTTAATTCTAGGTGTGCATGCAGGTGGAAAGAGTTATGGGTGTCCAGAAAATGCTGGCGCTGCTGGAACTTTGTATGAGGCTGTACCCCATAGCCTTATAATCAGCAATCACAATCTTTCAACAGTCACAGACACTGTCCTCATGGAATTCCCAAATCAGCCACTGTGGACCAATGTGTATGTGCAAGATCGTGCGAAGGCTTCTGTTCCATTGCTGTGGAGTCGTGTTCAGGTCGGTTTACTCACTGAAAGGTTATGATATATGTGGTATTTATGTGAGGCTTTCCTTTTTCATGGTCAGATGTCAATTTTGTCTCAAAAAAGAATTTATGTCATCGAACTATAGCATAGCAGTCACTATAAATGGGCTGCTGTGTTGTTTCAATGTTATTGTTGATATGGATGCCTGATTGCTTTTGGAAGAAATGGCAGATACAATATCTGGGTCTTTGTATCATGCAATAAAATATTGGCCGAGATGCTGCAAATGTTAACCTTGCTGATATGATATCTTGCCGATGTGCAGCAGAGAAAAAAAATCACACATATCGCTGATATTTATGAATATTGACTGACCTTTATTGATGTATACTGATATTTATTGTGAAAAATTAAGAAAATTCATGGTGCGATAATCGCGACATATAAAATATCCTCCACGATACTCCGAGACTGCAATGTCAAGACCGCAGTTTTATTGCCTACTTTGTATGCATGTTTGTCTGTGAGGGAGGGATCATGCATTGAGGTTGCTGGGATTGTGTTCTTGCTTCAGGTGTGTATGTGTGAAAGATATAATGATAGGTCTGATCACCTTTTTTTTCAAGAAAAGATTGATTCAATATATTGGGTCTCTATCTTTATGAGAGAATGAATGAAGGGATTGAGCATTGAGATTAGTAGGAGCATGCTATAGTTGCAGGTGTGTATGTGTGTGAAAGAGGGATTGCTCGTGGATCTGGGATGCTAACTGTGGAGGTTAGTGAAAGTGTGCTTTAGATGAGACGTGTGTATGAATCTGAAATTTATTTATCAAGAAGTCCTGCTTGAACTATTCTGACATTATATTGTGGCTCTACTGTTTGTAGCTGTCTGTATTATGACTTAATTTTTTTAAATTCATTTTGTTAAGAAAAAGAATTTTACATGTCATAGTGCTTGGAAAGTCTGGTTTGCTGATTTTACCGTGCTTTCTGCACCATGGATAAACTGAGTTACTTGATTTAAGTAAGTCTATCTCACAGCTCTGTTCTAGAAGTGTATAATGTCATTTCTTTGCCCTTTGTATGTGCATGTTGCATGTTCCTTGGAATGTCTGCTGGTGTCCCAAGACAACTGGCTGTAGAATATGTTATGTTCCTTATGTTTGAGTTACTGGTAATGTAATCTCTTTTTGGATTTCACATTGTGGATCTTCTTTTGGTGCTTGAACCTTTTAATTAGATTTCCATGCCCTCTATGCTATTCTCTCATTCTAACAAGAGTAAGTTTTTTATTTTTCATTTTTATTTATGCTATAATTCACAAATCTTGTTACGTTTCATCATATTTTAATAAAATCTGGGATCATCTGTAGACACAGGATTATAGGCTATCATTAATGCACTGATTTTGTAATTATTTAACAATGCTTTCTAGGTCCAAGGTCAGATCAAGCTAGAAGCTGGGTCTACGTTGAGCTTTGGGCTACAGAGGTATGCTTCATCCGAGTTTGAGTTGCTAGCAGAAGAATTGTTAATGAGTGATTCTATTATCAAGGTATGATTCTATCCGTTGGCTTTTGATGTTCATCTTTTTGATTATATTCATTTTCTCCTGTTATGAAGTATAATTTTGGTGGCAAATTCCCGCTGAGCAATGTTGTGTATAACGTTCCAATTTTTAATTTTGAAATCCTTGTGCCTTCTTCTTTGCCTGTATGACCTATTTGTACATCAATTCTGTTTCATCCTTATCTTATTTGGAGATTGTATATGTGCAGCATTTTGATCCCAATGAAGAAGTTGTTTCTACATTTTGAATGATCCTAATAATATTCTTTTCATTTCTGTTAAGAAAATTGCTAGCATTTTATATAGGTGATAAAAAATAAACTTAAACTAACAAAATGAACAATAACTACATATTAGATGTTGATCTCTTCTTCTGATTATATTTTATTCCTGCATTCCCGTATGTCTTTTCTATTTCTCCAGATTACCTGTCTTGTAAAGGTTCAAGCTTATTATTCAAAACGTTACATAGCAAGTATGAATTGCATATTTCAGGTATATGGTGCTCTACGCATCTCTGTAAAAATGTTCTTGATGTGGAACTCTGAATTGCGGATCGATGGTGGTGGAGATGTGACTGCAGTGACATCCTTGCTTGAGGCTAGTAATTATCTAGTTCTGAAGGTACTTACTTTACAATATATATTCATTAGTTAGCGCTATCCTAAGTTTATCATTATGTTATAAGTTGCTTTATTTCATTCAGGGATCATCATCCATACACTCTAATGCGAATCTGGGGATCCATGGACAAGGCTTATTAAATTTGACAGGTCCTGGTGATCTGATCGAGGCACAGCGTCTTATATTATCGCTATTTTATGGCATCCATGTAAGCTTCCTACATTGTTGTCTTATCATTCAAGCAGTTATAGATTTCTGTATGTGTATTTGGTAATATTTATTTACTACCATAATATCTATATGTTTTTGCTTTGTCAAACTCCTGCCTTTGCCTAAATCTCCAGCAGCTTGCTGTGTGCGACTCTTTCCCAGCCACGAAGTTCTTGGTCAGATAATAATATTGGAATTACCTTCCCATTTATCCTCAAATGTGTTCTTTACGGCTTTACCACACAGTATAATGTCATTTTCCGTGTCCTTGCCTTACTCCCTATCTTCTATTGCATCAAGATTTCCTCTGCAATGTGATGCATACTGCCATCTTCTTAATTTATGTGTCATGATACTTTCAAAAGTTATAACCACTACGTTTGCCTTCTCTCTCATTACCTTTTCCATATCAGCTGGTTTCTGTTGCTGGCTCCAATACGGTGTGTTCAATATGGTATGTTTTCCATGAAGCTGTTGGATGGTGCCCCCACAGCCTAACACTTGAAATCATCAAAACTTTGATCTAAGTTGCTGTGTGTTTTTCACTTTAATTCATCTACAGTTTTTAACTTGTGACTTTTTACGAAGTTTCAAATGACACCCTTTGAAGGTTATAATCCATAATTTTTTGCTATTACCATGTGACAATTTCTTCCTGATTAATGAAGGTTGGACCTGGATCAGTTCTGCGCGGTCCTATAGAAAATGCAAGCAGCAGCGACTTGTAAGTATTGTTATGACTTGCTTTTCTTTCTCTTGCAGTAATTCTTTTATACTTAAATAGATCATGTTTGTGGTGTGCAGGACCCCAAAGCTGTATTGTGACCAACTGGACTGTCCAGCTGAACTATTTCATCCTCCAGAAGATTGCAATGTTAATTCCTCATTGTCATTCACTATTCAGGTGAGCATTTGTATGCAATTGTGTGATTTGTGATGAAGCAAGAATAATTCAATTTGCTGACTGGTTGAAAAAACAGATATGCCGAGTTGAAGACATTCTGGTTGAAGGTTCCATTGAAGGATCAATAATCCATTTCCATAGGGCCAGAACAATAGCTGTTGAGCCATTGGGAGCAATTAGTGCATCTGGGATGGGTATGGCTTGCAAGACTATTGCTAGTTTAAATTCCTGGCATGCAGGGGTGATGAAAGGCCGCTGTATTTCTGATATCCTGGTTATAGTTTTGTTTCAGTTGGTACTTCAGTTTGTGCTTGGTTGATACTCCTTTGGTTATCTTGTTTGGGCAGTCATTTGCTACAGACAAGACTGTAATTAGCTTGCTTTATGAATGGGCCTCTGGTGCACATCAGAAGCTGGAGTTTTTTTTTTTTTTTTTTTTTTTTTTTTTTTTTTCCGCTATCATATGAGCTGATTTACAATATTTAGTGGGTTATAATTATTGTTGGCATGCAGGTTGCATGGGTGGGGTTGGCAGGGGGCTGGTGTTAAGTAATGGTCTTGGTGGAGGTGGTGGACATGGTGGCAAAGGTGGAGCTGGATGCTACAATGGTTCTTGTGTTGATGGTGGTTTACCCTATGGAAATACCAAATTACCATGTGAACTTGGCAGTGGAAGTGGAAATGATAGCTTAGCAGGCTCCACTGCTGGTGGTGGTATCATAGGTAATTCTGCTATTGCTATAATTTGGTGTTATATTCATGGCATAGAAGTGATATATGGTGTGCTATTTAATTGCTGGTGCTTATAATTGAGTATCTTCTCCCCCCAATCCATTTCTTTTGTCATTAGTAATTTTTGTGCATGGATTCTTAGCCAGTTAAGCTTCTTTGAGAGTATCACCGTGATGCAAGGCTGTAAGCAAACATAGGTGGTTTGCGAGTGTTTTGGATTTGGCTTGTTAAGGCCTTGGCCCCCTCGCCTAGGCTCGTTCATTTAGCTAAACAAGCTGCTTTGTGAACAATAATTTGGACTCAAGCTTATTTATAGTGTAAAAGCTCGCAAACTGGGATTGTTTATTACAATGCAAAATCTTGAGCCTTATTTTTAGGCTTTTTATTAAATGAGTTGAGCTTGGGCCCACTCCAGCTCGACTCGGTTCATTTACAATTCTGTGCAAACACTTCACAACAGGATGTGTCACTTCACAACAGGATGTGTCACTTCACTTTGATGATACTTAGTCGAGTACATCAGGGCTGCTTAAGCAAAGTGCTTTCTGTTCCTCTGAGAGTTTAGAATCTTTATATTTTATGGGTTCAAGAAGCTCTCTCATGCCTGTGCTGTTAATAGGATTGAAGAATCAAATAGGGACAACACTTACAGTATGCGACTGACAAAATTGCTGTGAGTAGGTTGATGTAAATGTGCATAAACAATGCTAAAAGTTTCTGTTCATGATTCCCTGACATTTCGCTTTCCTTATGGTATTTGAGGATTAAAGTTTTGTTTATAAACAATAATTTTGGTTCTGCTGTGTCTGCCTCTTCATGGGGGCCGACCTTTTTAATGAGAAAGAACCATTCTAACATGTCATATTTTAAAAGCCCAAGACCTGGTGATTGACATCACGCTTTTGTAACATTTTTTGTTCAGCATATTGATAAAAGTGGATACCTTGTCACGCCTTCCTCATTTTTTCAGTTGTATGTCTCCATTTCCCAGAGATGAATGATTGAATGCTATGCTTCAAGTGCCAGCATACTGCGCAATACTTTGTTTGTTTTAGGTGACCCTTTGTTCCGAGTATATTGTGAATAATGTATCATAAATCAGAGTTAATCTGAAACTTTTTTTAATTGATTTGTGGTGTAGGAAATCTATGATCCTGTTGTATAGTGAAGTTAGTGTCGTTTTAGTTTGCTACTCCAGTTCCTTTTTGTAGTTATCGATTTGGTTATTTATTTGTATTGTATCTTCTTTGATTTGTATAGTCATGGGTTCGATGGAACATCCTTTGTCAAGCTTGTCTATTAAAGGTTCAGTAAGTTCAGATGGTGGAAGCTATGGAAGAGTTGGCAAGGGCCATAATGTGAATACTCTGCTGGAAGGAATTGGGGGTGGCTCTGGTGGAACTGTTCTCCTGTTCTTGAAGAAATTGAACATAGGTCAGAAAGCCACTCTTTCCAGTGTTGGAGGAGATGGTGGTCCAAATGGTGGTGGGGGCGGTGGCGGTGGAAGGGTGCACTTCCACTGGTCAGAAATCCCCAATGGCGATCTCTACCAGCCCATAGCTAATGTTAAAGGAAGCATCATTACTGGGTGTGTATGGCTTCTATTCTTTCTAAAATTTTATTTTTCTAGGACCTAGGCAAAGTGCCTGTTCTACTTTATTCTTCAGTTCCGATTCTTCTGAATGGAGTAAGGTTTATGATATAAGTCAATGCTATCATTCCCTCAAATTGCGAGTCAGTGATGAAACATAGGTTTGGTAGCTTATATGTAGCAACTGCTGGTTTCAACATGTCATTTGAATCTAAATTAATGCTCTTGCTTATGTCCACCTGTCCATTCTTGGCTTCTATTCTTTCTGAAATGTATTTCTTTCCTTTCCATTTAAAATTCCATTTTTTCCCTTCTCCCTTTTCTTTCCAATTGATCGATGATTTTTTTTTAATGAAATTAAAACATAAAAATAGCTAATTTTTAGAAAGATGTGTGGATAAGGGGCTTGCGTGCCTTTGCACCTTAGATATGCCTTGCTATTGTTGCCTCGCCTAGGATTAAAAAACCCCAAACCCTCGTGCCTTAAGTGTGCCTTTTCAAACTCTGCAGTGCCTTCACAATTTTGGTTTTGCTTTAAATTTTGGAAGGTCAAATTTTAGTTGCTCATCGATTAATGACTGTTTGGGCAGTTCTGCCACACACTAATATATCTCATGTTTTCCAACTTTAGGGGAGGATCCAGCCAAGAGAAGGGTGGTCCTGGAGGCGATGGAACTGTGACAGGAAAGGCTTGTCCCAGGGGCCTTTATGGAACTTTTTGCGAGGTATTTTTATTAATTATTTGGGTAAAAGTCAGATATTTTTCTCTTGCTGTCTCAAATCATTTATTGCATTTTCTCGTATGAGGTGGCGTGGACAAGAAAAATTGATTACCGGATCACAATGTATCTTTGTTTTTTCGATGAGATGGCTGTCAATTTCATTGACCTCAATCATAGAAGTCTGTTCAAATTGGTAAAACCTGAGCATTTCAAAACTCATTGAAGACCAGATTTATTTATTTAGTGTAGAAATTTATTTCATTCTGCTTTTGCGTTAGATAATATATATAACATGTTTATGCTGAACCAGCACTTCCATAACACCCCCCGCCCCCAAAACAAACAACAGCTCCACCAGAAAAGAAAAGGAAAAAAAGTTCAATTAGAATAAAACCAAATGTGAGGTCAGTGAAGGAAAAATAAGAGGGGCCTTTTTGACATTGCAGGCTAGAGGCCCCTTGGAAGCCCTCTCTGACACTGATATTCTATACTATCAGCATGGGAAAAAAAATGCTGTGGATTCTCCTTATGTTTTGTATGCTAACTATTGATTTTTGTTTTCCACAATATAATGCTGTTAGATGAAAGAATGCCTCTCTTGTTCTACGCATTATACTTTTTGTTACATGGAAAATCCCTGTTTGTTTACAGGAATGTCCGCCTGGCACTTACAAGAATGTGGCTGGATCTGATATATCTCTGTGTCATCAATGCCCGACTCAGGATCTTCCTCGTCGTGCTGTTTATATTAGTGTTAGAGGTATTACAAAAAAGCTTTGTTGGTAATTACTACTTGTCTGTGTTTTATGATTCCTGCTCAGTTGAGAACTGTCTTTTTATCGGAAAATACTTTCTTGGGCTAACGTGCATGTATATTTGTCTGTTGATTTTAAGAACAACCTGGATACGTGTTTTAGGTGGACTCATGTTTGTGGATTCTTTGAATGACTTATTATCAACTACATATCTTATTAAGAAATTGTCGTCTTTGAAAGGTGGTGTCGCTGAAGCTCCTTGTCCTTACAAATGCATTTCGGACAGATATCACATGCCACACTGCTATACAGCCCTTGAAGAGTTGATTTATACATTTGGGGGGCCTTGGTTATTTGGTCTTCTTCTTGTGGGCCTTCTAATCCTCTTAGCTCTGGTGCTCAGTGTGGCACGCATGAGATTTGTTGGAGTAGATGAATTACCTGGCCCTGCTCCAACACATCAAGGCTCTCAATTAGATCATTCCTTCCCATTCTTGGAGTCCCTAAATGAGGTAATCATCCTACTATAGTCTTACCATCATGTTTGTGACATAGGGGTTGTGGATAAATGCTGAAAGCTATTTGGCTTTTGAAAGATTTGTTACTTTTGCTTAATTGATATGCTGAGGTATGGATATCTTGCAGGTTCTGGAAACAAATAGAGCTGAGGAGTCCCAGAGTCACGTTCATAGAATGTATTTTATGGGTCCTAATACCTTCAGTGAACCCTGGCATCTACCCCACTCTCCTCCAGAACAATTGAAAGAGATTGTGTTAGTAGATTCTATTTTAAATTGTTATGTTTGTTCCTCAAATCCAACCGTGACTTAGATTTCTGCAGGAACTCAAGAGGGCTTTTAGTCGATATATTCTTTCTAAATTATCTTTTTATGGTGGTAGGTATGAAGGTGCATTTAATAGATTTGTGGATGAAGTTAATGTTATAGCTGCTTATCAGTGGTGGGAGGGATCAGTATACAGTGTACTTTCTGTTCTAGCATATCCACTTGCATGGTCATGGCAGCAATGGTGTCGGAAAATGAAATTGCAACGGCTGCGTGAATTTGTTCGATCAGAATATGACCATGCGTGTCTACGTTCATGTCGTTCACGTGCTCTCTATGAGGGAATCAAGGTTTGTTTTCTTGTTTGATTTCAGGATTAGCTTATGCAATATGCAAGGCCATAACAGAACTAGATACAATGTAACAATTCCAGCAGTGGTAAACAGTTGATCAGATCCATGTTCTTTTTTGCTTTTCCTATTAACCTTTTGCTTTTTGCAATTTGCCTAATAAAAAGAGAGTAATTTTCCATTTAATGTCTGTCATTAGGTACATAAATCTGCAACAGATGGTCAGAAATTAATGTATTCAACTTACAAGATGCAGATTGATTAACAGTTCACCACAACCTATGACCCATATATTTTTATCTGCGATAATTGATCTAAGTTATTTTATGATTGATAAAGAAACACATTTTGAACAACAGGGTTGGAAGTTCAAATTTAACAAAACAAGGCCACCGAAAAAACTAACTTGTTGCTGAATGACCAGGATTCACTCTTTCACTTTTTCTTGTACACTGTTTTCTGAAGTATCATGCGATTTTGATATTTTTCAGTGCCATGCCCCTTCCCTTTCTAGACATGAAAATCTGCAAATATTATAGTGCTAGTAGAATATCACTCCCAGTAGGGATGTAAAGGAGTTGAGCAAGCTCGCAAGCCAGCTTTGCTCACTTCGTTAAATGCTCAATTCGGCTTGTTCGCTTAGTTAAACAAGGTGAGTTCAAGCCTTATTTTTAAGCTTATTTATTAAACAAATCAAGTTCAAGCACAGAAAAGTTCGGTTCGGTTCATCTATAGCATAGGCTTGGCTAAGCTCATTAAAAGCTTGATTATTGATTAGGCTGGTTAGTTTCATTAAATAAATGGATCCCAAGTGTTATTTTAAGCCCGTTAATTAAATGAGCCAAGTTCAAACCTAGGAGACTTTGACTCGGCTTATTTATAACCTTACCTTCCAAAAAGAGTCTTGAATTGTCAAGTTTTTGTTCATGAAGATATTTGATATTCATATTCCCTTGTAGTTTATGTTTTCCCCTTTCTTTGATAGTAGAAAGTAGTTAGATTCCAAAATGATTTATTGTCCCTTTTTTTTTCTTTCTTTTTTATAGTTTGAATAGTTCATTTTTTAATATATCTGCAACTTTTGTGTCTAGTATAGATATTATTCTGTTTGAGGGCCCATTTACAGGCTACTCCCTCTGGTTTAGTTTTAAATAAGTGTGTTGTTTTAGCAGTTTAGTTTTTGTTACAAATAAGTGTCAGTATTCCATTTACAAGATAAATTCTGAATTGTTTTTCCTAATTTACCCTCAAGTATTATTTACTTCATTATCTTTCGTGTATCTATCTACGTTATTTTCTAACTATAATTATTATTTCCAGTGGTGATAATTTAGTCATTTGAATTATTTTCTTAATTTTGGTGCCAAAATTTTAACGACACGTATATAAAACTGGAAGTAGTATTATTTTAACCTGGCTATATCATATCTAACAGTCCCTCAATGACATTGCTATTATGTAGGTTGCTGCAACTCCTGATTTGATGCTGGCGTATATGGATTTTTTCCTTGGTGGTGATGAGAAAAGAAATGATCTTCCTCCACGCCTTCACCAAAGATTTCCAATGGCTATAGTATTCGGTGGTGATGGTAGTTATATGGCCCCGTTTGCACTTCAAAGTGATAATATTCTTACTAGCCTCATGGGTCAGGTACTTGACAACTCGTAGTAGTTATTGGTTTAAAAATTGTCGACAGTGATATGTGCTTTGATTGTTTAGTATTCTGAGTCATTCTGTGCTGTCCACATGCAGTCTGTTCCACCAACCTCATGGTACCGATTAGTGGCTGGTTTGAATGCACATCTACGATTAGTCCGCCGTGGATGCTTGAGAAAAACTTTCCGTCCAGTCCTTAGATGGCTTGAAACTCATGCTAATCCAGTGGTGAGGAATTTTGGTGTACGCATTGATCTAGCTTGGTTTCATGTCACATCCTGCGGTTATTGCCAGTATGGGCTATTGGTATATGTTATTGAGGAAAGTGTTGAGCACGCACCATCAGAATGCAGAGGTCAGTTAATGCAAAATGACCAACTGCTGAGGTAAACCCCCTTGCCATTCTCTCTTCTGGTTTTACCCTTTTTATGTTTTGTTATTTGTATGTGTATTTCTTGTATACATGAGCAGTTTGTTCTTAATTCTTATATGCATACATGTGCTGTGTGCATTAGTTTATTCTGTTGGTAACTCAATGTAATCAATGATTCAACGTAAAAATATGATTCTTGCAATTATGACTGCATTAATAGGAGAAATTCTTCGGACTGCCCTGGGGAAGAGCCACTTCTAAGTCACGTTCATATAAGCCATGGAAGCTTGAGGCAGAGGCGGTCATGGGGAGGAATTTTAGATGTTGAGAGCCTTAAAGTCCTTGAAGAAAGGAGAGAATTATACTTCCCTCTATCTATGATTCTTCATAATACGAAACCTGTTGGCCACCAGGTATTGCTGACTTTATGTTTGGTTGATATATGCAAGTTTTACTCTTTTTTTTTTGTTTTTGCCCCCTCTCATAGTGTTTGGTTTCTTGCAGGATCTTGTGGGTTTGGTCATATCAATATTGTTGTTGGGGGATTTCAGCTTAGTGTTACTTACTTTGCTGCAGTTGTATTCAATCTCGATGGCAGATGTCTTTGTTGTTCTGTTTATTCTGCCTCTTGGAATTTTGCTTCCCTTCCCCGCTGGAATTAATGCTTTATTCAGTCATGGACCAAGGCGTTCTGCAGGACTTGCTCGTGTCTATGCCTTATGGAATGTTACATCCTTTGTCAACGTTGTAAGTTACTGCTACCATAACTCTATGATTTTATCAGTACTGAACTTCTAGTATATTTAAAGTGGGAACGAGAAGAGAACGTTTGGCACCAAATATCCTAGTTTGTGAAAGAATTGTTTACCAACTATTGTGTGTCTCCTTCCCATTCCGGAATGACCATGTGGCAATTTCTTGTCAAAGCATTTTCGTGATAACTTAAATGGATTAGGTACCCAGTATTAATATTCTTTGATGGTTATGAAGTTGACTTTATTTGCAACGTTCATGGCTTTATGTCATTGGATTTAGGAGGTTTATGGACAGATGGCAGGCAACAAGGGCTTTAATTTCATGTTAGAATTAGGTCCAATAGAAAATAAGATGTGATAGGCATCTAAGATTCTTCATACTTAAGAGGCGCTATTTGATGGAGATGAATATTTATATGGGAGGTCTGTGAAGATCGCATTAATGCACGGTAGTATATATAAGGGATGGCTGTTTTAATGTAAGTAGACGTCAACGTGAAATAATTTCAGTTGACATTCGCTTGTGTTGAAGGAAAGATCTGGTGATCTATCATCACTAATTAGCGGTGTCTAATTCACTGTGCCTGAATCTATCATGATACTGCGTTTTTTTGTTGTTTTTGCTATCTACTTTGTAACAGGCTGTTGCATTCATTTGTGGGTATATACACTACAAGTCCCAAGCATCTACAAGTAAGAGGCTACCAAATTTGCAGCCCTGGAATATTAGCATGTAAGAGATTTTGCGTTTCCCTTCTGGATTTGTCTTCGTTATTTGCCATACCAGCTTCGTTACCTGCTACTATTGTACTCATACAATCATCTTCTTCTTGGCTTTGTTGTCTTAGGGATGAGAATGAGTGGTGGATATTTCCTTTGGGATTGATAGTCTGTAAATGTCTACAGTCGCGACTTATTAGTTGGCACATTGCAAATTTGGAGATTCAGGATCGCTCATTGTATAGCAACGACTTTGAGCTATTTTGGCAGTCATGACCTGACCCTTCTTGTTTTCTAGCCTAAAGTTTTTGGACTAGAGCCTCTTTCTTTCAAATCTTTTTTGGGCGAAGTTAGAGGGATTATACACAAGCAAAGAAGTAAAAATATAACTGGAGGAAAAAAGAAAAAAATGAAGACGAGATAGGAATAGGGTGGATTTTCAATTTTTTGGCGTAATTGATCTATTTGTTTGTTCCTCTTTCCCGTGGAAATATTGTAAATATGAATAGTTAATGATTGACATATACCTAGCTAGTGTTTTGGTGAGTTCCATGGCATCTTCAATTTAGACTTGTAAAAGCTCAATGTTAGAGGTTCTAATTGTAAATAATATTATTTGCCGATTATTATATTTTCTTTTCTTTTTCTGGTAAGTGAGTATTGGTATATTAATTATCAAAACTGATTTTTTTTACCTCAAAACATGAAGTAATGAACCTAAATATTCAAGTCATTTGCTATATTTAGGCCTTAGCTAATCATAAGCAACTCTCATGATACATGCACGTCTTTGCCTTGACTCATGGTAAAAAGTAAGTAGAAATATTGTTGAAATTCAGACTGCGAGAGAGAGAATCCTCTCTTCGATCTAGGTGGGAAATTATAGTTCTAATAAGATTTCATTCTTGAAAAAAATTATTATTATTTTTATTTCATCTATTCCATGACCGAAACAGGGAGGGGTATACGTTGCACCATGATTTTGAATCTGAAGAGAGATTTCAAGAAATTTTAGGTCTATTCACTTTATTAATAACTGAGTTAGATCTAGTATATCATAAGATATTTGCTTTTTCTATTGATTCCTATGGATTAGGCTTGATATTTTCTTGATTGTCCAAGAGAAAGTTGAGGGGGGATCATTGTCTAGATGTCTATCTTTTACATAATAGGCACAAATCCATTTGATCTATAATACCTTTTTGAGTTGAGCAATGTTTCATGGGTGTTTACCAATTGCTACTATATTCCATCAATGAAGATTCATTATACCTAGATCACCTTCATGTTTAGGAGTGCACACTTTCTCCCATGAAACAAGGCTCTTATGATAAGCTTTAGTTCTGGACCAAAGAAAGGAGCATAATTTGGTATTAATTTCATGTAGGACTTGTTATGATGGTAGAAAGATGATATTATAGTATGCCTGGATCCCAAATGATACAAATTTATCAGTTGCAAACGTCCATCGTAGATAATGAGTTTATTTTGCCATTATTTTATTCAGTCTATGAGTTTGTTAACTATAGACATATAATGGTGTTTCTATAATATGATAACCAATAAAGGTACTCCCAAATAATGAACTGGGACGACATCCTCGGCAATTTCCAGAGAAATGTAAGGCTAGTTAATAGCATGTCTATCGATCTTATCCCCGTAAACATATGACTTTTTAGTGTGTCTAGTCATAGGCTTGGTAGTTGAGATAAGTGATTAGAAGTGTCCATTAGAGCTAGGAGCCTAGGATTGATGAGGAGTCACCCCTACAAAATAGTAGAAGGTCATATGCAAACATCAAATAAATGATCTCGATCTTACATTTTGGAAGTGCAAATTATTTCATAGGCTAATAAGAGATTGATGAAGATGTTCCATGATGACAATGAAGAGGTTTTGTGACTTGAAAGGAGGTTGTAGGGAGCCATTAAATTTAATAGAATAATCAATCGAGATGATGTGTTTCATTACCAGTGTGATGACATGAGGTGGAAAAGATAGAGAACCAAGCATCTTCTCAAGAAAATCCCAATTAACTAAATCATAAACTTTATGCATATCCACCTTAGTCATACAATGGGAAGGTGATAGGTGTTTCTGGGTATATCCTTTAACTAGATTAATGGAAAACATAATATTATCACCTATATACATCTCTTTGATAGATTGATCTTCTCCTATCATAACTAAAATCATTGAATTATGGATGCAAACTTTTCCATATTTGGCTAAAGAGGTGGTTTGGACATCAAGCTGTTTGCTCAATTTTACTCCACCCCGTAACATTAATAGGTTCATTTTCCAAGAAAAGCAATGACAAATACCTATTTAGGGTTGGCTAAAATGGAATACAGATGCATTTGTCTCTAATGATTTACATAAGGCTTCAGTCGGGTTTGTGTTAAAAGATTGGTAGGGTAGGCAGCTTTGTATTTTTTTTAATACATATCACGTTCATGGAGATAAACAAAGTTGAAGTTTATGGGATACATGCGGCATGCAACTTGCTCAAATCAAAGGATTGGATGAGATACTTCCAATTTGAAATAGAATCAGACTCAATAAATGTAGTTAGATGCTACGACAACCCAAAAAAGGGACCATGGGATATCTCTTTCCAACTTAATTACATCAGTACTATTTGTTCTTTATGGCCTGAATTTCAAGTTGCTTTTGAAAGCCGGGAGGTGAATAATGTTGCTGATATTTTATCAAAACAAGGACTCGGTAGGTTCCAACCTTTTGTTGCATAGCTATAAGAGCGTACCGAGGGAGATTTAGGGAGGCATTTGTTGATAATGATGTCTATTACTTGCTACCGATTTCTTTTCAATGTGACAAGATTTTGCAGGAGGACAGTGGCTATGGTTCAAATCTTGGTAGATAAGGGAGAGCTCGATGGCATGGTAGCTGCTGTTGACGTCTCTCATAAGGGGTTTTGTTGATAGGCTTTTGCGAGATGATGGATGGCTATGATTTTGGAATTCCCGATTGACATGGGATAGATGTTGATATGTGATAATGGATGGTGATATGCACTTATAGATGATGTGAGGTCTTTGAAAATTTAGCCCAAGATAGCCAAGCAACATAGGCCTTGATTCAATGATGTCATGGGAGCCCAAAGGTGTGATACAACTACCCAACATACTCTCCAGTAGTTCTTGCTGGTCCTAGTGTCAATATTGGGTGAGGAGGGTAGGTGTGGCTGGTTTAGATATAGGCCGATGCCCATTATTCATGGGCGATACGGTTGGCTCTATCCGTCCTCATATAATGAGGGACGTAGCTTTCGATACAGATGGGATGCTATGGAGTATGTGACTCAGAATGCCGTGGGACAAAACTTAATAAGTGGAGGGAATTTTTTTGCTAAGCTAGAATGAGTAGGAAAAGGATGATCCTATATAGATGTGATAGTATTTGCTTTTATTAAAGAGGGGCATCTTTGTGATTTGAAGCCAGGAGTTGTATTATAGTAGTGGATTCATAGTTACATTTTGTAATACAATGATATTACTTAGCAAGTAATTGATGGACTATGTCATGCCCTTCCTAGAAGATGAGGGCATAGGTTCATAATATACTTTTAGCAACACCCTTTTTTTTATATAAATATAATCTTATTTACTTATAAAAAAATTGTAAGGACTTTAGCAATGATTTTGTACAGAATATTAAAGTCACCAGATTTTGTAGAATTAGGAACTTTAGAAATGATATTCAAGGTGGTAACATTCAAAGCAAGAGGAAGATCCCCTCCGAGAAAGATTGTACTACAAAAAAATAGGATCACCAATCACCTCTCGCCTACTCTTAAAGAGGCGTGGGTTGAAATCATTTGGTCTAGGTGCCTTATCACTTCTCATAGAGAAGAGTGACTCTCTTACCTCCATAAAAGTGACAAGACAAATCAATTCTTGCTGCCTTATTACTCTATTTTAGTTGACATATTACTTTTTTAAATATATATATATATATATATAAATACAAACGATCCATTATTGAAAATGAAAGTTTGGCCTACCCTTGGAACAATATGTCCTTAAGGGGCTTTATATAAATAAAAAAATATATTTTTGGTATAATTTAAGTTAAATTATTTTCAAACAAATAAAAATAGCAAAACAATATTAAATGAAAAATACTAAATACTATATATTATTTCATTGAAAAGGCTTATCATTGGCCACTAAAGGTATAATTTGTAAGTTTTTAAATTCTAATAATATCGTTGCTTATGTATGCACATATGTAATGACTTATGTGATTTGGTTATATTAATGTGTGCCTAGGTTAAGAATTTATTCAAATTTATCTACTTACCCAAAAGCTCTCTCCCATAGATATTTAATATTGGAGTTAAATTGAAAATAAATACATTGTGTTAGATCATCCATCACGATTCTCCCAATAGGGCTAGAAAAATCCTTCCATTGCTTATTCAAGGGCAGTTATTCCAGTAGTTCACCCTCTCTCCTTATTGCTTAGGAGGGTTTTTTTTGGTACGTATGTATATATAGAAAATATCTATTTTTTTCTACACAAGAATCAAAGAATATTTCCGCAAATATTTTTTTAATACCAAATATAATACTACATTTGTTTTACAGTATAGGTTGCTTATAAATTTTGAGATAAGACTTGATCCTTAATTTCTCTAATAATAATAATAATAATAATAATAAATTATAATACAAAAACTTTAATAATTATTTTAATATTTAAAATAATTTTATATATTGTTTTTATTTTTATCAATATATATTAAAAAATGTTAATGGGAAATTTTAATTTTCAAAATCTGAAAATGACCTAAGGATGGAGTGTCCAATATACGTAAAGTAAAGTATATTAATTTACTATTTAAAAGACTATAATTGTGTATTTTGAGAATGAATTTTGACCATTAATTTATTTTAAAATATTTTGATAAAATATGAAAAAAAATAATATTATAATAATATTTTTAATGCTAATATAATAATTATAATTTTATATCATAATATATTATGCTTTGAGAGAAGTCAAATGTCAAAGTTTATCCTCAAAATACGCGCTAATAATCTTTGAAATATGGAGAGAGTATATTTGAAATTAAAAAAAAAACTATTATTACAAGGCATCTTACCAAATATCCTATTACCCTAGTACTATACTCAAACTTAACCATAGTGTTTAAAATCAAACCAGACCAACTGGTTGAACTAGAGGATCTACTTGTATGGTTTTGTAATTATGCCATACATGCAATCAAAGAAAATAAATCATCAAAATTGGACGATTTTTACACAAACTAGTCACCTAATAACCATTAAGAATTGATTGTCTCAAAAGCTTGCACTAACACAGTTTTCTACTAGTATCGCAGTTGCTCACTCACCACTAAAACTTGGTCAAACATAGTAGTTTAGACACGAATACCACCCAAAGACAACAACACTATCAAGCAAGGTAGTATAACAGATTCAAGATCATCTTCATATCAGTCTTCTACTATTTGAGGTCAATAGTTAACATGGTTGGAGATGGTAATAAATGTTCTTGAAAATCTTGAACACCTTTATGACAACTCTAACGATGCTCATAGTTTATTAAGTGAATCTTGATGGCATTATATATGTTTGCAAAAAAAATAATTCACCAAAGACATTTAGTGTATAAGACAAAGACAAGACAATGATTGTAACGTTGTATAAAAGACAAATATACAAGATACAAAGCTTGGTTACATGATTATTCAATGTATTGTATGAGTAGGATTTTGTTTAGAATTGATATTTTATGTAAACTTTATAACTTCTTGTAAATTATAATTTTAGATCATTATATGTATAATATGGCATGTAGTATTAGTTTAGCTCTTTATTTTAACTAGCTAGATTGATTGTGTTGGGCTTGGTTAGTAAAGAGAAACTAAGGCCTTGTGTGTATATAGTACATCACTAAGGAATCAAGTGAAATAAAATTGTTAGAAATTTTAAATTATTCCTCTTCTTCAAGTGATATTATATTGAGAGGTTGGGTTTACTCTTGCGAGTAAACTTAGTGACTTCTCTTTAGAAGTTAGTGGATTTGTTGGAGATTCAATCCTAAGTTGTAGCATTGTCAACTACATCAGCACATTTGAACATCTTTCTACTCCAAGGAATAAGAGAAAAGATCCTACATTGTGAAAAAATAATTTTCTATTATTTTCCACATCAATAACACTAGAATTAATCACCTATAGGTTAGTGGAGCAAGAGATATTTTTATGTCAACTCTCAAGCATCATCTATGGAAATGAAGAGGGAACAAGAAAAAAATAAAATAAAATTGTGTTAGACTTGAGTTTCAAAGTAGTCTTAATTCTTGACAATGAAAGATTGGGTTTCTGAGAGAAAATACAATTGTAAGATAGAAGGTGTAAAAAAGGTGAGGTGGGAAAAATAAATGTTTGGCACATAGGAGGGTTTTATATTTATTGGGGTTTGATTTTATAGGCTAAGTGAATTGGGTCTATGCTAGCTAAAAGAAGTAGGTTTTCTTACTAAAAAAAACTTGGGTTGTTTCTAAATTTTTTTAATACATCAAAAATTTAATATTATGCACACATGAAATAATTTGAGATTGAATTTTCTTTTGTAATTTAATTTAACATTAAATTTATGAGTATATTAAAATAAACCACTAGTTCAACTAAATCACTAACAAATTCAATTCAATTTTTTAAATTATAAACCAAACTACCCTATTAGGAGATACCACATACCTTGAACAAGGGAATACGAAACATATTAGAAAGTGACAACATGAAAGCAGTAGAATAGTATCAAAATCATATGCATCATTTGTGTGTACGTCTTATTCATACTAATTGTTGCTTGTTTGGTATGGAAGTAATCAAAGGGGAAAAACTCATATTTTAAGCCTCTTAAATAATATATATATATATATATAAATGTGAAGACCTAAAATAAGTATTTAAAAAAAATAATCCTTTTTTTTAGATTAGACTATACAAGAAACAAATATATTTTACCTTCCTATCATTTTCATAACAAATGAGCACTTTGATGGTATGATTTCATGTTATCAAGAAGGGATTCCTGTTCCAAGTGTACTATGATTGGTCATGATTTTATCAATTGGAACTATTGCTAACAGAGCTTTAGATTGAGCATTAGCATAATCAATAGTAATTACAAATAATACAAAACTAGGAATAATCTATGGGAGTTCATTTCACCCAAAACAAATACCTATAGTCCAATAAAAATGCTTATTTCAAGTGCATAAGAACTAGCTCATTGAAATCAAAGACACAAGCATTTTCTTATGTGATTTTGGGAATGATACATAAGTGGCTTAATGATTCTAAATTTTGAGCTTTAAAACAAACTAAAAGAAGTTCTTGGCTACCAAATCTTCTCCAAAGACCAAGCCGCATTTCCAATTAAGGTTTTCACGCCAACAATCACCCCACCCATGGTCATCATGCCATTACCTCATTTCTACGAGAACATTATGTTAGATGAACCAAAGAGGGTAGAAAGCAGGATCCACTACAAAGTAACACCTAGACAATTGATATAAATAATTCTATAGGGAAAATGATAATATAAATGATCATACCAATAATGACATGCAATCATGAAGTATAATAATAACTTCCAAAGGACATAATATTGTAACATGTGTGCATAAAAATCAAAGTTACTCAACAAGAATCCTATTTGAAGAGCACAGTTACAATTATAAACTGACACACAAACCACAAGGATGAAAAGGAGAACATGAACAAGCAAAATCTAGCATAACAAATAAAAAATGTACTTGAAGTAGGTTACTCTTCATTCAAAATCTAAGGAACTTTGACATATGAATCTTCATAGCCAGGAATGGAAGCTATAATAGTTTCTTTGCTCAGGACATGTGAGCTTCATTAGTTATAAGAGAGAAAATGAAGAAGAAACCCATAATGCATTGAAGATAACCCTCACCTATTCTCAAATGTTTCAAGTAAATCTTTAGGAAAATTTTCACCTTCAGTATCTGATTAAAACATGCCAGGTAAGGGAAAATCGTTAAATATACGTCCATAATTTAACAAAGCATTTTGGGAATATTTTGTTTCTCTAAAATGATATGATATGATTTAAAAAAATAAATAAATGTGTTGTTATTATCATTTGATAAACTTTTTAGGATATTATTTTACTATTGTTACTTCCATGATTAACATCTTTTCAATTATTTCTATCACTATTGATATCATTACTATAGTTTAAAAATTAATTTTATATTATTTTTATTATATCAAAATCAACAAGATATGACTTATATCTAATCTAATTTTATAAGTTCTAGAAATAAATAGAGAAGAACATAACTTTACTAGTAAGATATTTATTAAATAAAAAGTGACATTATTGTTAGGTCAAAAAAATTGAGAATTTAACACATTGGAAATCTTTTTTTGGAGGGCATGGAAGGGTTAGAAAGTAAAACAAATAAATGATTTGCACTATCCCTCAATTTAACTCATGCATACTTGCATCCTAGGTATGAGAGGAGTTTATAAATATACTTTCAAAGTGATTAAATTGATTGTTCTGAATCAATGCTTAAGGAGGATATTCTCATTCTAGCAAAAGATGGTGTGTAAGAGAGTTAAATCATCAGATTAATCCCTTTCATTTCTATTTTCAACTGGAATGTTAACCGGGTTAGTGAAAATGAATGTAGAAAACTCTAGCTCAACTCGTTTATAACATGATAAATAATTAAAAAGCATGGAACAACATGAACCATAAAAAGGATGACACTGTATTATTTGCCAGTGCAAAAGTGACCAAATTCCTCATTTAATGTTATATAGACCTCCTACCATTTTTTATCTCTCTGTTGTGTTTCTAATGAGTTTGTACAAACCTACACAAATGGCGGCTCAATACTCTCTAGATAAATGTCTTGAAGTTACCCAAATCTATTAAAAGATACCGAAACAAACTATCAAAGCACAATAATCTACTTGAACCAGCATCAATGGAAATGAGGGAAATACAAAAGTCATATGGATTCAAGGCGGGATCCTATGACTATTGAAGTTGAACGAGGACATAAAATTCAAGTGAGAAAAATATAGGGTAAATTAGAGGGAGGAGGGGGAGGGGTGAGCCACAAGGAGGCACCCAACATCTTCATTTAGAACTAAGGACATGTTCTCCTCACTTCATTTTCAAATTGGGTCACATTATAACAAATAAGCTAAATTTTAATAATAATAATAATAATAAAATATATGACATAAAATTAATGACAATAATTATTATATTCATATTAATGCCAACAATATTGATAATAGTTGTTAAATAATAATAATAATAATAATAATAATAATAATAATAATTATAATAATACATTAATTAGCTCAGTTGAGGTAATCCAAAATCAGACATAAAAGAAGCCTTAATACCACTAGCTTCAAAAATTTGGTTAAGAAATATACTATTATTTCATGCTATTTTATATCAACACATCTGATATCTTTTTTTTTAAACTAATAATAAAATTGAAGCATTGTGTTTTTGTTATTTATACATTCATGTTCAACACTTCGATATGAAAGGCACCATTATCACCTACTCTTCTGTAGCAATATATGATATAGTCTTCTAAATTTTAGCTACATATTTAACTTGCCCTACCGTTCTCTTCCCACGCAAAAGACACATTTCTATCATTCAACTTTCTTCAAACTAGGGTTATTAAGAGGGGTTGTATCCGAAACCTGACATATATATGATTGAATATGGAGGGAGAAAAAAATACCAATCAGGTTCATATACAAATATGATAATGGGCCTTCATATCCATATCCATACCCACATCCATTTATATGATATAAAATTACTCTTTTAACATGTTTCTTTAAGTTTATAGGAGTAATTATATTAAAACCCTTATAATCTATGAGATTTAACTAAATCTAATAAAGTTCAAATTTTTATTTTTTTTGGAATGATTCATTCACTCCCACTATCACTTAGTCCTCCCACTCTTCACTCAGACATTCACTAAGCACGACTAACGTATCTTCTCCTTTCACACTATTTTCACTCTTCAGTCTCATGACCTGATTCATGTTGTTTCATCTTTGTTGTTGCTCTTCCTTGCCTAGTAAGCCATCATGCTAGTGTGTTGACTTTAGTTCTTCTTTATTTAATTCCCGACCAATTTTCTTAGTCCTCCTTGCCTAGTATGTCACATAATTTTCATCAAATGTAAAATGCCTCAAGACAGAAGTAGAGTCACTCAATCCTCATTCACTCAGCTTAACAACTCACGATTCTACAATGTTTTCAATCTTCAATTCATGCCATTTTCATCTTCATTGTTGCTACTCCTCACCTAGTATGCCTCCTCGCTAGTGTGTTGCAACACCGCCTTCCTCAATTCCAAAATGTTGTTCATCTTTGGCTATTCATCGCCTAAAATAATACGAGAGAATCTATTGATTTTATTAATAAGATACAATAAGGGAGAGTTAAGTTCCTAATTTATAGCTATGGTTGTCGAATTGCTAAAGATGAGGAGGATAAGAGGGAGGTTAGCTAAGTCCTCCTGGATTAGAGAGGCTAACTATTAGAGTGCGTGAAAGGTAAACTAGGTCAGATACATCATATCATAACATACCCCCACAAACCTTACAAGGTTGGACCGTAATAATTGAAAGCTAACGGAGCTGAGAGCATTGGTGAAAACATATGTAGTTTGGTCATTGAAGGAGATATACCGTACCACAAGGTTATCTGTTTTAACCTTTCCCCAACAAAAATGATATCTGATTTCAATGGGTTTGTACCACTAATGAAAGACTAGATTTTGAGTCATATAGCTAGCACTAATATTATCATAAAAAACTAGGGAGGTGGACAGACGAAGGCGAAGTTCCTTGAGTATTTTTTGGATCTAAATTAGCCCGGTAATGGCAAACGTAAGGCCTCAATACTTAGCTTTTGAGCTAGAATGAGAAATAATTGATTGTAAATTAGAAGACTAATTGATAAGATTGTGCCCATAAAAAATGGCATAATTGTGAGTTGAATGAGAGATGGATGTGAAGTACGAAGAAGCATAATAATATGGGAAATAGTGCCAAGAGGTAGCAGAAAATGCACTTCACAACTTTCCAATAATGGAACATGAGTTGATGCATGAATTGGCAAACCTGATTAACATTAAAGGAGATGATCGGAAGAGTAATTGTACCATATTGGAGGGCACCAAAAACACTATGAAAAAGAGTAGGGTCCAACATAGATTCTCCCTAATGCACTATGTGAGATCTAAAATCAATAGGAGAGGGATTGGGCTTGGCTTCATGCATTTGGAACTTTTCTAGAATGCTAATGATGTATTTGAGCTGATTTAGATGTAGTCCGGTGGAGGTATGAGACACTTTGATGACTAGAAAATAGGATGGAAAACTCATATCCTTGATGGAGAAGTGACAATCTAGATTTGATTTAAAGGAGTCAATAAAGCTAGGATCATTACTCGTGACAATGATATCACCGACATAGACAAATGTATAGATAGAGGAATCACCTAGTAGCTATATAAATAGAGAGGAGTCAAGTATAACAAGAAGAGAAACTAAGATGATGAAAGGTGTCTCAAATCTTGGAAAACCATGCACGAGGAGCCTATTTTAGGTCATAGAGAGCCTTGTGTAACTTGAAAATGTAGTATGGAGGAAAGTCATCAATATAACCCAAAGGTTGCTTCATGTAGACATTTTCCTTAAGCATACCATTGAGGAAGGCATTGTTAACATCAATTTGAATTAACGACCAACCATGAATGAAATAAATGGATAAGAGGAGATGAATTGTAGTGGTCTTGACTACTAGATTGAAGGTCTCAAATACATCAATTCTCAATTGTCATTGATTGAATCCCTGAGTTACTAAACGAGTGTTGTAGAGAGCCACAGATCCATTTGCATTATACTTTACATGAAATAATCATTTGGTACCTATAATGTTAGTATTTGGGAATTTTGAAGGGTTGAGTACTTAGATTCCATAGGTGCATTCCATGTAGGGTTTTTGAAGGCATGTGTATCGATATGGGAAACAAAAGAGGGGTGGTGGTGGTGTGTAAGAAATGAATCTTTAAATATCCTATATGAGCACACGTTCACTTAGGGTGTAGGGATTGGTTAGCTTAGTGAAGATGAGAATGAAGAGTAGGAGGTTCAATGTTGGATTGATGACGAGGTTCAGCTGGAGCCAAATTAGATGAAAAGAAGGGAGTAGTAGGAGGAAGGGACATGGGAGCGGACGGAGATGGAGGCATGCATGAGGATATATGTTGTGTGAGTGAGTTGTCATTGGGAGATGGTGGGTTTAGGGGAGTATACCTAATGGGAGATGAAGATGGAGCATGAGAGGGAGGGTGAGGTAAAAGTGAATGATGTAAAAAGACCCGATGTAGTAACTGGAGGGACCCAATAGGAGTATTAGGTGGATTAGTAGAGGATGAGGAGGAGGAAAGTATTTGGTACAGGAATTGTGTTTCATCAAATTTTATATTTCTATTAATGTAAATCCGAGAGGTGGAAGGATGTAAACAAAGATAACCTCTATGTTTTGAGCTATACCCCATAAATATGCATGGTGTAGATTAAAATGCTAATTTTGTAGAGTTATATGGTCTTGTATATGGGTAACACAAGCAACCAAAATTTGTGAGGAAGGAATAATCAGGTTTTTGGTTGACTAGTATATGATGAGGTAAACGATGGTGGAGGATGGGCGTAAATGTATAGTTGATGAGACAAGTGGCTATATGAAAAGCATGTTCCTATAATGTGTAGGGTAGATGAGCATGAACAAGGAGAGATATGTCTTTTTTGATGATATCTTGGTTTCATCTTTCTGTTGCACCATTTTGTTCCAGTGTATATGGACAGGATACCTGATGGCCAACCCCAATATTTTGAAGGAAGTGAGAGATGGAACGATACTCACCACCCCAATCTATTTGAAAGTATTTAATTTGATTTTGAAATTAGGTTTGACCCATAGTATTGATTATGTGAAATATATCAAAAACTTGAGATTTATGTTTAATGAAGTAGATCCATATAATAATCATCAATAAATGATATGTAATAGTTTTTTCCATTAAATGAAGAAACATGAGTGGGGGCCCAAACATCTAAAGTACACAAGGTGTAAAGGACTAGAAGAACATTTATGATAACTAGATAGATGACTACGATGGGCCTTGCCTAATTAACATGACCGATAGACATTAGGAAACCTAGTGGACACAATAGGTAAAGAAAAACAAAAGACAAGATTTCGGGATATTTGCTTGTTAGGATGACCTAACCAAGCATGCCATATTTGAAGATCGGTTTTGACACCTACATATGCACATGAAGAAGAGAGTGGCACCTTGTAGAGGTCATTTTCAAGACAACCTTGAGTAACAGAAGACCCTGAGAGTTTTATAAAATGCACGAGTCAGCAAAGAACTCAATGGAGACAATATTATATTTAGCTAACTAAGATCATTGTATTCATACCATTTTAGGAACACATAACATTTTAGATAGAATAAGTGGTTTATCGTGAGTGTGTAATGTATAGGATGAGTAATGGAAAGTTTCATACCATTGCCAACATCCACATTTTATGGATCATTGTATTCATTGTGAATAGAGAAGCTATTAAGATCAATAGTGGCATGGTTTGATGCTCCAAAGTTAAAGTACCAAGATGGATATGTATTCAATTGAGGACATGCTATCATAATAGATATCTACAAGGCTTTTCTACGGTATATGAATGATCAAACTTTGTAGCATTGCAATGCTGAATGACCAAAGCAAGTGTATATTTGGCATTGAAGGTGAGACTAGGGTGTGTGTGGGTTCCATCCAGACGTGTTGTTGTTAATAGAATAACCCTCACGACGATGACCTCCGTTGCCTTTACCACGACCTACTCTTGAGTTTTGTGATGAGTACATATTGGTATTATTTTCTTCCTAATTTGCATGGTGAGAGTGTGAATGCCTAGAATTTTTCTAAACAAAGTTATCTTGAAGAAGGCTATTCTTAGATCACTCCAGATGATCCTATTCATGTAAAAGCATTCTAAATAGATTTTCCACAGAAATTACATCATTATGAGTGATAATATAAGTGTGAAAAGTAGAGTATTATTCACCGAGTCCCATAAGGATGTATCTAACCATATCATCTGGATTTATAGGTTGGATATTGGCGGCTAATACATCTACGAGACATTATTTTTTTTCAACGTACTCAATCATTGACATTGACCCTTTTGTAAGTGTTTGAAGTTGCATGAGAATTTGCATGAATTTGGTCATCATTTAAGAATTTTTTTCAAGAGTAATACATGCTTCTCTTATAATTTTCACATTAGTGATATTCCCTAACAACTTGTCACTTATTGTGGAACAAAGCCACAAAAGTACCAGTTTGTCATACCTGACCCAAATCATTTCAGGGACTTCCTAATTTGTTGATTCATAGGTGGTGGATGTTGATGATGTCAATGATGTTGTTGGTGGATCTAACAGAATAAATGGTTCTAACTCAAAGGATTCTAGGGCTAATTTGATAGTGGCACTCCATATATAAAAGTTTTCATGATCTTATTTGATAGTTACAGATGGAAATGACAAATTCATACTTTGAGCATTGGATGCTACTACAAGGGATGAAATATTTGTTGTAGCCATGTGTTATGGTTGATGGGTTAGTATTGAGCAATACATATGGATAAAAGAAGCTATGATACCATAAAATAATATGAGAGAATCTTTTGATTTTAATAAAGAGAGAACTGTTGTATATAAGATATAAGAAGGGAGAGTTAAGTTCTGGACTTATAGTTACAATTGTTGACTTCTTAAAGATGAAGAGGATAAGAGGAAGGTTAGCTAAGTCCATGTGGATTAGGGAGGCAGAATATTTGAGTGCATGAATGGTAAACTAGGTTAGATACATTACATCATAACATCCCCTTTGGGCAATTTCTCTAATATAATGAGCTAAAGTTGATGAGTGTTGACAAGTTTCTATTTTTTTTATATATTATAGTTAGTAAGTTTTACATATATATAGTGCAATCTATATTTTACTCATAGTTTCATTTTCAAAGGTATAGTTTGATTTTCATATTTGTTATTTTTCAAATTTTCAGTCCTTTCTTCATGCCATTACTTTTGTCGTCATCTTTAGTTGGTTAGTAATTTGTATTTTTTATTTGTTTTTTTTTTCTTTTGTAATTATAGCTAGAAAATTCTAAATATATAGTACAATGTATATTTTGCTTATAGTTTGAATTTTTTCATTTGATTGGCTAAGTCTAAATTCTCAAGATTTGTCATTTGCTATCTAATCGACAGTTTAGTTCCATGCATTTGATTTTATGGAATGTAGTCCCTAACTATTTTGATAGGTTGTTAATGCTAGGGACTCTTGAGGTAAGAAAGGAAGTCCATAATGTATGCTTACTTAACAAACTTACTAAAGAGAGTTTGTCTGTGTCAAATGATGTTATTATTGGATGTATTGATCAATGTTTGTGTATAGATCTTAGTTTGCAAGATCAATTGAACAAAGATTAACATGTATACTTTACACATTGTTCTCTTAGGGTTTAACCATAAATGGTTATGCTTTCTTTTGTGTAATTTTTGTGGCATAATCAGTTAGAATTGTGCAAATTTTGTTGAGGTTAGTTACTCTGTTATGATAATTATTTTTCTATTGTCTCTTGATAATGCTTCTTATCTCAAGTTTAGAATATGAGTTAGGGTTTATAACCAATTAATGATGGGTATCTGTTGATATGATCTATAGATTGCTCAATGTCATCATATTTTCTTATTTTTATTTCATATCTCTTGGTTAGTTTTCTGGACTATGTATTAAAGTACTATTTATATTGACTATGTAATCTTGTTTTCTTATTGTGAAACATTTGGGATTATTAATCAGTTTGATGGCATCAAGTATCCAACCTAATATTGGTTCACAAAGTTTACCATCACATTCTTCTGGTGCAACTAGTAACCCTACACCTAGTGAATCATCAATCAATGAGGAGGTAGAAGAATTGCATCCATTTTCATTAGGTAAAAAAGAAATAAAATTTTAAATTTTTAGGATCACTTTAAGGCGGCATAAATTAATGATGTGAAAAAGTGATTTGTAAAGGTTGTAATGATAGTTTGAGTGGTGATCGAAAAAAAAGTATTTCTCATTTACACGATCAAATGAAGAAATGTGTAAATTTAAATCCTATATGGTGGGTGGGTCAATCTAAGTTGAGCTTTGATGATAATTTGGAAGGAAATAGAAAGTTTATGGTTGTGGAATTTAGTTAAGAAGTTGTAAGAGATGAGCTATATAATATGGTAGTTATACATGCGTATCTATTTTGTATAGTGGAACATGAAGGTTTTAAAATATATATGGAAGTTCTTCAACCATCCTTTAAAATGATTTCAAGGCACACTATGCAAAGTGATATTGTTAAGTTGTCTAATTATATAAAAAAAAACGAAGTAATGTCATTGTTAAGTAGTAACAAGAGTTGAGTTTCAATAACAACAGACATGTGAACATCTCTAAATCAAAAGAAAGATTTCATGGCTATCACCAATCACTAGATTGATAAGGATTGGACCTTACAAAGTTGAATACTTATGTATATTTAATTCATAATCATCTATAGTTTTAATATATTAGTGTTATGTAGTTATATGTTGTTCTTTACTTTATTTGTTATCTTATTGTTTTTTGTTGAATAAAAACCAACCTTATTTATATACCGTGTTAGTTCTATACAGTAGTAAGATTAAACCTCAAATCCTTAACTATAATATCCCAAAATTGAGCAAAGTAATATTAGAATTGATATGACTCCTTATATCATCATGGTATACCATCCTTTTGGTGATTTCATCCTAAGAATTCCATAGTTAAGTGTACTTGTCATGGAATAATTTTTAACACAGGCGACCCTTGGGAAATTTCATAAATTTTCTTAAAATATCTCAGGAGGCTCATGAGTGAGGACGAAATATCTTAAAAGGACACATGTTGATCTATGAGACCAAACAATCAATTTGAAAATGCTCCAAGGTAGCCCCACAACCCATGTGGGCCTAGGTGGCTAACGGGGTGTTCTATAAACCCTAGGGGCTTAACCATATTCTAGGGTTGGCAATTACATTTGGACAAAAACTAATAATGATAATGACGTTAACAACAATGTTATAAGCAATTATGTCACAAGCAACAACTCTGCATGTGCTCTAATGCAAGCAATAATGTAAACAATGACATCATAAGTAACAAATGTGCTATACTGACAACCGATATAGACACGTTTGTTGAGGAGAGTAAAAGACGAAAAAAGAAGTGGTGTAGAATAAAAGAGAAAAAAGTAGATTCAATACTTTTTAGAAAAATAGGAATCTCTTGACTTTTATCTTTATGATCTGTACTATAATAATCGTATGATAGGATAAAATTATCTTATTGCAATATAAACAAACCAATCAAAGTAAGCTTCATATATATTATAATTTATTGTCAATCAAATAAGATAACAAAATGAGGCAGAGAGAACTCGGATTATGAGATTTCCTTGACTTTGGCTTATTTTAAACAAGTCTCTAAGAGTGCAAAACCCTTAATATAAATAAAACAAATATTTGCATAAGAAATAATTTTTACCTAGAAAAAAACCCCATATCTTGTTTGGCATTAGAACGAGTGATCTTTAAGAAACCTTTGTATATAGACATATAAAAAAATCTCTATTTATCTCATCCTCTATCTGTTCTCTATCTCTTTCTATATTTTCTATGGGAGTCATGTCCCAGTCATGGCTAGAGATTAAAAACCTTTCCCCCGTAAATCTAAGGGACAAAAGAGTAAAAGGTAATTGGGCAAGTATAAACCTAGTGCATGTCGTAGTATTGTAGCAATATTGTTCTAGCACTACTGTAAATTTTCCATATTCTAAGAAGATTAGGAGATATGAGGAAATTCTAAGGAGTGGAGAGTAGGTGTTTAGTTTCCCATCTAGTTGTTTTAGGGGAGGTTGGTCAAATATTGAAGCTCTGTAGAATACAGAAGGATCAAGCAAAAAATTGGGATGACATCACATGACACAAGAATTAGAAAAGGAAATGTAATTACGGAGGTATGAACTACTCTAAATTATTTTACCTTATACCATTTAAGTACCCAAGGAGAAAGGGAAAGTATAGTTAACATAAATATTAATGATATTTGTAATTCTCTTTTTAATATCCCATTTTGGGATAAAAATTAGCTAATTTTAATATGATATGTATTATTTAGAAAGATTAACAAAGAAAATGAAACTATCTTTAGGTTAACTACCCTTGATCAAATTCAGGTATCTCTTGAAGATTACCAACATATCTAGTTTCTAGAATAATCTATAGAATTATTTGATAGACATATTAATAAAGTTGTATGAGTAAGTTAAATTATTTAGATTTGACAAACCTTTCTCACCAAAGAGAAACCAAAAATACTACTGATGGATGCACCCTTACCTATAACTTCGGTAAAAACTTTAGTCACATATTACATTAAGAATAAAAATAGATGAATTCAATTGTGTACCTTTTAATTAATCTAGGTCTAGATTAACTAAAATAATTGTATATAATGAAAAATTGTATAAATAAACTTTTTGAAATAAATAATACTAAAATAAATCTATTTAAATATCTAGATAAGAAATTAGAGTTCTAGAAATTCAAGGTAACCATATAGGAGAAATGGCTACTAAAGTTAATAGATAGGTTTTAAAAAGTTATCCTCCTATGGTAAAGGAATAATTAATTCGAGTAACCTTGAATGAAACAAAGGAATTTAGGAAAAATTATGAATAATTAGAAACCTTCCGACAAAAACTAGAGTATCACTTAACAGAAATATGATCCTTATTTTTATCATGAATAATCTCAGTTTTGAACATTGGAAAATCTATCAACAAAAAAAAATACAAAGTTACCATGAGCAACCATTGGGCTAGCAAAATATGTAGGTATATCAGAATCTGATAAAAACTACCCAAAAATCTTAAACTTCCAAACAATCGTGTTACTAGACATTAGCAAAAAATTAGAAAAACTAGAAATACTAGTAGAAACAAGAATATCATACAACCTACAAAACTCGAAAGAAAAAATCAAAAATGAAAAATCGATAGATGATTTGATCAAATAAATACAAATAAAATAAAATATTGGACATTAGGAAACATACCCTTAAAGTTTCAAATAAATCTTGGGAATATACATAAATGGAATCGAGAAGACTTAGCAATAGTTCAAAGTTAAGTGGAATATTTTAAGACTCTCTTAGTTTTTGGAAAAATAATAGAAATATGGTTGAGAGATTATAAAATCTAATTGATATAGACCAACAATTTGAAAATTTTATAAATAAAGGCCTCAGCTAAATAGGTGGAGACAAGTAGTATGAAAAGAAATCAACTTTTAGTAAGGAAAACATCTATAAACACCATTGTGAAATAAAAGAATCATGTATCGAAGAAAACCACCAAATCTCAATCCACCTAATAGAAAAAGGATATAATCAAAAGATCATCTAGGAAGGATATCATTATATGCACCTAAGATAAATAATGATATTCATTAAAGGCCTAAGACAAAAACACCTGCCATCTTATATTGTGAAAGGCATGCAAATTTAGGACAAGTAGTCTTAGGAGCCTTCAAAATTGATATGAATACAACAATAAAGCAATAAAATATTTTTACCCAAATTTTATGATGGACCCAAAGGAATTTGTGAAATATATTAAGATCAAGATAAGAACAAAGGGATACAAACTTCAAAAAGGAGTAAAAAATTCAATGATAAGAGAATGCTTTATTCAAAAGTTATGTTCAAAAAACCAAACAAATGATAAGATCAACACAAAAGAGTTTGGTGAAATCCTTACTGCCAAGGGAATAAAAGCTATTACAAGAATGGAATATGATCATAAGGTAAATGTAGGATTAAACGGGAACATAACAAGTTTCTTGAGAAATCCCAGTTACACCCTTCAGGATGGAAGTATGTCCTTATCGTTTCACAATTATGGGTACATTGGAATAAGAAGTGATACAAACTCTATACTTTATGAACAAGATTAATGGAAGAATCAATAAAAAAATTACCAATAATCTTCAAGTGGGAAAAGGTTTTTAAACATAAGCTAAAGATATATAAATATCTCTATACCCTTTTATGGTACAAAAATGGTATTAAATTACATTCAAAAGAAAAAGTTGATTTCCTCTTTCATTACCATATAAGGAAGAAAGGTAAAAAATGAATAAGAATATTAGTGTTAGAGAACTTAAAGATATTTATGGAAAAAACCCTATGGAAAAAATTGATAACAAATTTAAAAGGTAAACCGAATCTATTGGATTGGATTATGAAAAAGCTGTGAGTAAAATGAATGAAAAATATAAACTAGATTTCAAGGTTTATGATTTTATGAATGAAAATAAAATTTATAGGGAAACACCTAAATAAAAATAAATGATGTCTTCACCATCAATACATATAGAGCAACAATCATCGACAACCCATCACGGTACCCCGATGTATGAAAAAAATAGTGGAAAGAGAACCAACCAATGTCCCACAAGGAGTAGGGATGGCAATGGGTCGGGTCTGGACCGGGTCCAGCCAGACCCAGATCCGGATCCGTTTATATTATCTAGACCCAGACCCGACCCAGACCCATCAGGTCTTAAAAGTTCAGACTCAGATCCACATCCATCGGGTCTAGCGGGTAAATGGGTCCTAAACGGGTCCTAAATGGATCCGGTTATTTTTTTTAAAAATAATTAATAATCTATGCTAATACAAATACATTTATATTTTATATAATTTAATATGTATTTTTTTGTTAAAAAAATCATCTAAGTGAAAAAATAAATATATTAAAATAGTTATATTAACTTTTCAAATGGTGTTTTAATGCTTTTAGTAGGGATGTAAATGGGGCGGGTATACTCATATTTGTATCCGTATCCGATAATAAAATCCATACCCGAATCCGTACCCGTACCCGTATCCATATCTGCTAACATATTCATATCCATGTCCGTTGGATATCCGTTACTCGACGGATTATCCGTTTACCCATTAATGGATATTATCCGATGGATAAATCCATCACCCGACAGATAAACCCATTTAGAGTTAAGCTAAATGATAATTCTAATTTTAATTTATACTATATTTATTTTAAAATTAAGGGTAAAAAGGTAATCATATATCGGGTAAATGGGTACGGATATGGATACGGGTATGGTTATGAGTACGGGTATAGATATGCCATACCTGTATCCGTACTCGAACCCGATGGGTATTTTTTTTCCAACATCCATATTCGTTTATCCATATCCGTTGGACAAAATCCGTCAGATTTCGGATAAAATCCGCCCTGTTTATATTCCTAGCTTTTAGAATATAATGTTATACATATTGTTTATAAAGTAAGTATACAAAAATAAAATTAAAAAAAATGAATAAGAAGCTTATATAATATTAAGACAATAATGACAAACATAATATTAGTATGTATTTATATATGTACACACACACACACATGTATATTAAACGGGTCTAGCGGGTCGGGTCTGGGTCTAGAATTGGACCCAGACTCAGACCCTTTAAGGTCTAGACCCAGACCCAGACCCTTTAAGGTATATGTGGATCCAGACCCGATCCAGACCCGTCGGGTCCAGAAATCATGGACTGAGACCCGCTAAAAATGAGGCGGGTCTAGCGGGTCTGGGTCGGGTTCGAGACCCATTGCCATCCCTAACAAGGAGATTGCAAAGGCAATGGAAAGAGATATATGCCTAATAATGTCATCCTACCACAAACACATAGAAATGGAACTATAATAACATTAACTAACCTACACCCACAACGGTGGCCTAAATCCATATATAGGTGGGAGGCAAACTGTGTAAAGCATGGGTAAATGACTATTGGCTAGAAATGGATATGTTTATTTATATAGAAAAACTTTTAGGATATTTGACATTAAATACTTAGAATATAGTAAAAAAGGAAAATATGGCAAGAGTTGAGTCACGAAGGATTTTAGGTAGTAATCCTTATAACTTTACTTGATTAATTAGAGATAATGATACTAGGAATAGAACCTAGTAAGAATAACGTAAGATACCAAAACCAAGCATTAATAACAACAGTTAAAACTTGGGTTAAAATAGTCTAAATTACCAATGATTATTTTAGCCTAATAGTAAAAGCAAGAGTTCTCATGAACAAGGATATAGTAAATAGATACCTAACTAAACTCCCTAGTTAGTTAGGAAAGAAAACTAAAAAATCTTGGTATAGCAAAAATTATCCCAAGGGGTTAGGAACATGACTAAAAATTGTTTGTTTTTTTCTTACCTCCAACAAAAATGTGTAGAATATGTACAAAAAAAGTAAGTTAAAAAGAAAAGTTTGAAAATTTGCAAATATGTTATGACATCTCAGGCTTATGAAAATTCTAAGAAGAAAAGAAAAATCATTTAAATTTAAAAAATGAATAACCTCAAAGAGGGAAATGTGTTAAAAAAAAGTAAGAGAAGTAAATGCACATGTTTTATATGTGAAGATCCTAATCACCTAGCCAATAAGTGCCCAAAGAATTTAAAAAAAAAAACACATTTAGGACACGCTTAATATAGATGGTTTAGAATAAGATGTAATCAGTATAGATTTTGATGAATCGTCCTTCTATTCTATAGAATAAATAAAAGAAAGAGATTTGGAAATAAAAGTTGTTGATCCAATACAAAATATGTCAAAATACATAAACTCTTATTTTATACAAAATGAGTATGAACACCAATGGATGCATGGTGAAGGAATATTTAGCAATCAATGTGATTAGTGTAAACTATATCGCGATATGGATCATAGGTATAGATGTTTCACATGCCGTGATGAAATTTGCAGTGTTTATATCAACACATACTTTAATATGCCCACGAAGGTTAAAAAATTTATAGAAACATCAAAAAGAGAGAAGATATTAAACCTACAACTAGAAAATAAAAAAGTAGAATAACCATTTTAGAATATAAAATGGACTATCTCAAAACAAAAACAACACCATCGCTAAAAATAAAAAAAAAATTGATACAAAGGAAAAAGGTATGAAAATAGATTATGATACAGAATATGACGATACCCTTACAAATCTAAGAAGGGAATTTGAAGAAATGTAAGAATTACATTGCTTAACTTCAGAAAATCCCCTTAAGTCACTCTTAAATCTAAGATGTGTAATCCACCTTAGTGATGAAACATATATAGAAATTTTTGTTATAATAGATAGTGGAAGCACAAAGAGTTCTATATATAAAAACATATTAAATTGATTTAAGTGCATATAAATCCCAAGAATGCAAGTTACAATGATGTTAATAGATGGTGGTACCTATATATATAAATACCACCTTCGTAATGTAAAAATTGAATTCTTAAATAACCCCAATGAATAGTACTTTACAATCTCCCAAAGATATGGGTAATAGGAAAACCTACACATCCAAAAGATTTTTTGTTGGGAATTAATTTTATAAAATAAGATAATGGCTCAATGCTAATAAGAAAAAAACATGGTGTCAATTTTCAAGAAGATCATTAATATTGTCACTGACAAATAAGAGTATACGCATGTTAAGTGTGATGGGTGGTATAAATTTTTACATTTTTCACTTAAAGAAAAGAATACCATAACCCAAGAAGAAGACTCCACATCAAATGACAAATCATCTGATGAAGTGATAACTGAATATGAAATCTTATAAAACTTTAGGAAAAATAAACCTTTAGTAATGAAAGGATAAATTATAACAAATTAAAAGTTGAAAAACTAATTCAAATAGCTAAAAATATAAGGATAATATGGGATGATCGTCATGCACATTTAAGAAGACTTCCAAAAAAAAGTAAAATCGGAAAATTTAAGCCCAAGGCTAAAGATAACAGGAAAATATATTGCTCATACCCATCTGGATGAAGAGGAATTTAGCAAAAAAATTAAAGAACTAAAGAATTATGGCTTAATTAGAAATTTAGCAAGCCCACATAGGCCCCCTAAATTCATGGTTAAAAAAAACATGTAGAACAAAAATGAAGAGAGGTTAGAATGGTCATTAACTATCAACAACTCAATACTAATGCACTCGATGATTCTTATAAAATGCCCAATAAATATAGTCTTTTAAATAAAATGTAACTTAAGAAATGATTCGATAAATTAGATTACGAGTTAGGACACTAGTAGATCTTAATGGAAGAACAATTTGTACCTTAGACAACCTTTGTCGAACATTTTGAGTGGATCGTAATTCCCTTTTGATTAACAAATGCTCTTGCATTATTCTAGCAAATTATGGATACTTTTTTTTTGGAGATTTACACTTTTTTCTAATATATATAGATGATATATTAGTTTTCTCAATATAAAAAGGAAGAGAACTAACAACATCTAGAAATTATTCTAAGAAATATTTTAGAAAATGGATTAGTAATTTCTCATCAAACAATTAGAATTGTTCAAATAATATATAGAGTTCCTTGGAAGTAAAATTGGAAAGGAAACTATCGAGCTACAACCACATACAACAACAAATATTCTAGAACTTCTAAACAGATTAGAAGAAACAAAACTACTTGAACAATTCTTAGGTCTAATAACTTATGCTAGAATGTATATTAAAGACCTTGAAAGGTTAATATCACCTTTATACCAAAACAAATGGAGGATAAAAGTATTTTAACAAGGAATATGTTAAACTTGTTCAAACTATAAGAGAAATAGCTAAAAATTTAAAACTACCATTAGAAGAAGAATATGAATTGGTATGCGCGATCATTGTAACACCCCCAAATTCATTACTGAAAAATGTTGTTTTATTAAATCAATTTACGGAAGCAAAATAACAAAATTGTGAATTTTTGGGATATTACCACCACACTTAGTATCAGACCGGTTCACTCCTACCGTTCCAGTACCAAGTGCTAAGGCTAAAAGAGAAAAATACAACTTACAAGAACTCAAACCAATTATATGAGAGTATAATACACCACTGGTGGTTACAAATCAACAAATACGTTGAAACCATAAATTTTAAAGGTGAAATAGTACAACCCTAGGATTTACCGGATAGTACCTTACACTTTTTCCCAAGAGCCCACTTGAATAGCACCTGAAACAATCTGCAAGGGACACTGCCCATTGAATATGAAGGGCTCCTACGAATGGAACCCTTCAGTAATACAATACCGAGTAACCCTTTAAATCACACTTAAAAAAAGGCCTGCAATTCAACACATGATAATATATACATACATAATGAAGGGTAAATACTTAATATCCACATTTATACATCCACATACTTAACAAATCAATCATATATTAATAGGTCATAGAGAATAATCGATACTTCTAGGCCTTAAGCCCTTAGTCCACCATTATCAATCATTTCATATTATAATTATTCATGTGAGTGCGGGAACCCCACTATTATTCGCCAGTGGACCGGTCATGCAGGGCAAAATGCTCATGTCCACTATTATTCGTTGGTGGACTGGTCATGCAAGGCAATTCGCTCCTAGCCACTATTATTCGCCGATGGATCGGTCTGGCCCTGACTCACATGGTATTTCACTGTAAGTGATTAGTATTTTTCCATAATTTATTCACAACCAAATCAAATTTATTGAGCTCGGGACCCCCACTATTGTGGCCGGTGGATCGGAATACAAATATACATCATCAAGGGCAACACACACCGAGGCCACTATTATATCCGATGGATCGGTACTCATAAACATCATCTAGGGCAAAACCTCCTGAGCCACTATTATATCTGGTGGATCGGTACTCATAATATAATTCAATCGGGCAGCTCATTAATCTTTCTCTTTAGCGATTAGTGTTTTTCCTTTTTCATTAGCACATCAATTCCATTTATTTGCCTCGATAGGGAGATCAAGATCCCAGGACACAAAGGTGTACCGATCGCATTGGTGCATAAAAGCTACTCAGTACCCTTCTACTATCAACCTAGGGACGCAAAGGTACCCTGGTCGTATTGGTGCATAAAGCTAACCCAATACCTTACTGATAAAGACACATAACCCATAAGTATGCATACCCCCTAACTAGGTCCATAGAGCTAGATAGTGTAAGATATAGGGCCTGGTTGGGGCACAAAGGCACACCAGCAAAAACCAAAATAACCGTGGGCTATACCACGTCTTTAGGGTAGCGACCCCTAAAGAGCCACCATTCCCGATCTCAAGGTCTTTCACTTTAAGTATTAGTGTCTTGATTAAAGTGATCACAAAAGCACACTAATCAGATAATTATTCATTTTCAATGGTTCGGATATCGTTAGAAACTTCTTATTCAAATGGTTTTTCAAGGTAACACAAAAGAATCATTAAGGCCATCCTAATCTCATCTAATTCCGAATTAGATTTTGTTCTCGGTATACTTACTAATTACCAAATATTCTTACCTTACTAATCAGCGTTATTTGAGTCATATTACGGAATTCCACAATCACAACGACATATTATATACAAATTACTCATTTACCCCTTAATTACACAATTGCTAAGTCATCCCTTTCTTACTTGACAATTTACCATATTACCCTCCTTGTTACATAATTATAAAATTACTCCTTACTCGATTTAGATCACCAAGTTATCTCCCATACCTATTAGATCACTAATCCCCCTTCATAATTGTTACACTTAATATATTTTTCATTTGGTTGGTTAGATTACCAATTTGCCTTTTTTCCTTCATTATAATGAACAAATTGCCCTTTAGTTGGTCAAATTACCAAATTACCCTTCCTCATTATTCTAATTACCAAATGATCCCTTATTTGGTTAATGACCAAATTACCATTCTCTATTATCATAATTACCAAACTACCATTCTCCATTATTAAAATTACCAAATGACCCTCTAGTTGGTTAACCAATTTACCCTTTTATATGATCATAGTTACCAAGTGACTCCTTTCAAACTTTTATTTTACCACTTTTATTTACAAAATTGTCATTTTACCCTTTTACTTTTAAATTCACCATTTTTACCCCTTAACTTCCAAAATTTACCATAACACCCTTTCATTCACAAAATTATCATTTTGACCTTAAATTATGAAAGTACCAATTTGCCCTTATTTATAAAATTACGGATTTACCCCTTTGATTACTATTTTACCCCTTATTCACAAAATTACCATTTTGCCCCTTTACTTCCAAAATTACCATTTTACCCCTTACTTCCAAAATTATAAATTTACCCCTTACTTCCAAAATTACCACTTTACCCTTTTTTACTTCCAAAATTACCATTTTATCCCCTTACTTCTAAAATTACCATTTTACCCCATTACTTCCAAAAAAATTACCCATTTACCCCTTTTTATTTTACAATTTACCACTTTACCCTTTTTACTTCCAAAATTACTATTTTGTCCTTTTACTTATAAATTTACCATTTTACCCTTGCCTCCCAAATTATCAATTTATCATTTTACTTACAAATTTACCATTTTACCCTTTTTTACTTCCAAAATTACCATTTTATGCCCTTACTTCCAAAATTACCAACTTACCCTTTTTACTTCCAAAATTACCATTTTATCTCCTTACTTCCAAAATTACCAATTTACCCCTTTTTATTTTATAAATTACCACTTTACCCTTTTTACTTCCAAAATTGCCATTTTATCCCCTTACTTCTAAAATTACCAATTTACCCTTTTTTATTTTTACAAATTACCACTTTACCCTTTTTACTTCCAAAATTACCAATTTGCCCTTACCTCCAAAATTACCATAATACCCTTTTTAATTAAAAATTACCATTTTTTCCCTTAGTACACCACTTATATTAAATTATCATTACTACATAAAATATTAATATTAATATCTCATCCACAACTCTTATATTTAATATAATACTTATTAGCACCCATATATATATTAGGCCATATTCTTGTATAAGATAGATTACTAAAATACCCCTAAGGCTCACAAAATATTAACCATGCATTAAATATCACAATAGCATAAAACAACATGGATAATACTTAACATTTCCATTAACAACCAAACTCTTACCTTAAACAATATTTCCATACATAACATATAACCTAACATGTTTCTTTTCATCCAACATCACAAGGAAACTACGCATATGATATTAAACAACATATATTAAGCATAATAACATATTAAAAATCCTAATGTTCTAACATACATTAATCCATGCGTTTAAGTGGGATTTAACGGTTACCTTGATTTCTGCAAAAATGAACCTTACTTATATTTCGGTTAAAGGTTCAGGCTTTAATTATCAAAACCAATACCTAAAAATAATATCAAGATTGATTATATTATAAATAAGAGAAAACCAAGTGCAAGACTTTATAACACTTAATTAAACAAATAATTAACTTAAAATATTATTATACCTTAAAATCATTCAACAAAACATAACCAACCATGCAGTAGCTTATACTGCTCATGCAGCATGGGCCGCATGCAAAGGAATGAGGGGAGAGGCACAAAATGGCAAGAATTGGAGGAGGGAGTGGTGTTTTTGGGTTGGGGTTTTGGGGCTAAGAAAAAGGGTAGATGGGGAAGGATTTGGGGCAAGGAAATGGTGCAGGAGTGGGGAGGGGGTGCAGGTGGTGGTCGAGGATGGGTTGGGTCGACGGCGACCAAGGGTGGCGGAGGCGGGGGTAGTGAGGCTGTAAAGTGGTGATGTCGAGGAGAGTCGAGATGGGGGCTGAGAAGGAAGAAAAAGGGGTGGGGGGGGAAACAAAGGCATGTGGGTGGTAGTTTCAGCCAAAGGAAGTTTGGGGGTAGTAAAGGGGTTGCAGGGATTAATGTGGTGGCTTAGGTGGTGGTAGAGGAGGCGGAAAAGAGCGGTGCAAGGTGGCTGCCGAGAAGGGAGAAGAAGGTTGTGGGCTGGCTCGATGGGTGATGTGATCGTTCGGGGGTGAGGTAGAGGGTGGTAGGGGTGGTGCAGGTGGCTGTTGATGAGGCGACAATGGTGGAACGGCGGTGACGAAGCAAAACAGGGAGGATGAGGGAAGGAGGAGAAAGGAAGAAAAAAAGGGTCGAGGAGAATGGGGAGTTCGAGAAAAAATGCAGAACGAGGCAGGGAAGGAGGAAGAAAAAGAAGAGGAAGAGAAGGGAGGGGATAGGGAGCTCGAGGGCGGCAGTAGGGTGGTAGGGAAATAGGAGTTGCAGGGAGAGGGAGATGAGATATGGCAGGGAATGAGGGAAGGAAGAGAGGGATGGTGGGGCCGGGATGGTGCAGGAAAACGATAAGAGAGAGAGAGAGAGAGAGAGAGATAGGGGAAGTAGTAGGGGGAGAGGGTTATAGGTTGGGCAGCAGAGATGGCGGGGTGGTCGGGATTTTCGTCGAGGAAAGAGGAAGAAAAAGAAAGAAAGATGAAGAAGGGGAGGGGGGCTAGTGCGACCGGCGTATAGGTCGGCCAAAGGGGGAAATAATGTGGGTCGGCCCGGTCGGGGGAGAAGGGGAAAGAAAGAAAAAAAGGAGGCAAGCTGGGCTCGACGCGGGAGAAGGAGGGGAAGGGGTAGGCCGGGCTAGCCGGCGGCCCAGGAAAAGAAAAAAAGGAGAAGAAAGAAAAGAGAGAAAGGAGGAAAAGGAGAAGAAAAGGGAAAAAGAAAAGGAAAAATGGAAAATGGAAAATGGAAATAAACAAAATAATTTAATTTATAAAATAATAAAATATAATATTTTTGGGTAATAAATTTATTTAATAATACAATTAAAATGTAAGGGTTTAAAAAGGATAATTTTTGTAAAATAATTGTTTGAAAATTTATTTAAATAAAAAGGGTATGATAAAATAACAAAATATTTATTTTAATTTATTAAATATTTATATCCAATTTTATATACTCAAAAATCCATAAAATAATTAAATTAAATAGATTTAAAGGCTAATTTATCCCAAATAAAATTTATTTATTAAATTATAGGCTTTTAAAATTTTGGGGGATTAAAATCACCATTAAAAAGGAAGAACATTGTCCAACATACTCAGGGTTGGGAAAAATTATGGATATTGCTATTCAAAATGCCCAAATGACGCTAGAAGATAGAATACAACTTGTGGTAAGAATCAGTTCCTAACCTCCATGATGGAAAAAATGGGATAATCCTGACAACACATCATATACATATATGTGATGGATACCTATCGGGATAAAGAAAAAACTAAAAAAAACTATGAAACATGCCTTGTGACAAAAAATAAATAATGAATTGGAGATATTACATTGCAACCAAATAGGAAATAAACTCAAAATATTGGTGCTTAGCATCTGTAGAAATAATATTCACCAATAATATATGTTCAAAAGTCTCTGCTAATAGGACCACTAAAGGTCAAACCAAAAGACATTGATCTGGAAAAACTAAAGGAATGGATAGATCTATTGCTAATATCAGTTATTCCAACCAATGAAGACATTAGAGATGTAACCAACTCTAAGTCTAACCATAACTCATTCTTACCCACCAGACATAGTATCAAGAGTATGATGAAACCATGACTCATCATATTTGTGAACCAAGTGCAGTGGATTGACTCTCTACATTGGTAAGATTAAACCCCAATCCCTAGGTTTTGAACCATGTTCAAAGACTGGAAATTACATTTAGACAAAAACTAAGGATGATAATGACGTGGGCATGACATAAGTAATGACGCAAGCAACAACTTCAGCAATGACGTTACAAGTAATAGTTGTGCAATGCCGACAACCTGTACAGACACATTTGTGGAGGATAGTAAAAGAGGGGGAAATAAGTGGTACAAAATAAAAGAGAAAAGTAGATTCCAGACTTTCCAGAAGAATGGAAATCTTTTGACTTTCATTTGTATTATCTATACCATAATAATTGTATGATAGGATAAGATTATCTCATTATAATCTAAATAAAACAATCAAAGAGTCTTATCTATTTTAATATATTCTTAGTCCTATAGGATAATGACATATGACAGAAAGAAGCTAGCTTGTGGGATTTCTTCACCTATAAATAGAGGGTCTCTGGCTCATTTGTAAACAAGTTTCTAAGAATGCAAAACTCTTCGTTTAAATATAAACATCCTTACATACGAAATTATTTTCATTTAGAAAAAAATACACCCCATTTGTGTTATCATTTTTGCAAAGTTGAATAATTAGGTATATTTGATTCATATTCATTTGTGTTATTTGTTGTATTATTCATATTCATTCTTTATCAAAAGAATGATTGTGTGTGATGTTTTTGTCAATTGTTTGATGAAACGAAATTTTGATACAAAATTTACTATATTGATTGTCTATAACTGTACAGCCAATGATTCTTTTATTGGAGATTTGTAATATATATTAGAGTTAAAGTATTTTTTATTGCACTAGAGGTATTTTCATATGTGTTGTGTTGCTTAGGTACTTAATATTATTGTTAGCTATATAGTGAAGATCATTCAAAAAGATATCGAGAACATATGTGAGAATGTAGTTGTAATACTCCCAAAACCCTAATTTAGGAATTAAAAATAAAATAAGAATTAATTGGTGAGGTTTAATTAAATATACCATTTTAAATAAAATAATGATATTATAATAAAAATAATTAAAGCCAAAAAGGAGGAAAATAATGTAGGAATCAAATTAGTGGATACTAGAATCATATACTAAACTAAATAAATTTTAAACAAATTATAATAATAATTTCTAAATTAATATAAAATATATTTATTTAATTTTACTAATTTTATTATTCTTAAAAATTGAAAAATCCCAAACACCCCAACCACCTCATTTTTCTTTTTCCTTTTTTCTTTTCTCTTTTTCTTCCTTTTTTTTTCTTTTCCTCGCCAGCCTGGGCCCTACTGGCTCCTTCTCGTCTCTCCTCTCCTTCTTTCCTCGCATGACCCAATCCCCACCTTTTCTTTTTTCTTATTTCCTCATGCGGCTCAAGTTGTCCGCCCCATGCTTTCCCTTTTTTCTACCTTTCCTTTTTCCTTTCTTCCCTTTTTTCCCTCATCTTCAACCTCCCCTTGATAGGGTGACGCGCAGGGCTGCTTCATAGCCATGACTCTTTCTCCCCCCTCACCTTCCCCTCATCCTAACCTGCAAAGCATGCATCTGGCACTGTTCTACACTGGTCCCCTCCCTTTTGCAGCCCTAACACCCTCACCTAACCCTACAAACCTGCCCAAAAACCCATCCCTGCCCCATGCAAACTGCACACATCATAGGCCTACTACCGCTTGGGGTGTCCAAATGGATAGTCATGGTTTAACCCAACCCATAGTATCTTAACCCATATAACCTATACAACCCATGGTCTAACCCATGATGGATTGTAGAAAATAAATAATAATTGATAATCCAACCCATCATAACCCATGAGTTATACGGGTTGATCATGGGTTAGCGTGTGTTAATATATATACAAACAAACATATCTTGACCTTTACTATCACCATGTCCACCACCACTGCCACCACCCCTTCCACCATCATTACTACCACTGCTTCCACCACCACCACCACCACAACTACCACAATTATTTTCCTTCCTCTCTTTTTTTCCTTTTCTTCAATTCACATCCACCACCTCCAGTATAATAAAATAATTATGTCAAGCATCAAACATATTATAAAAGGACGATGATCATATTTATTTAGTATATTTATCTTCTTTATAAAAACTTCTAATACAACATTATCTTACTTAGAGTAAGAAGAGGAATTTTAAACAATATTTTCATCCTTTTTAGAGGAATTTTAAATGCTTTTAATACATACTTTAATTAACATCAAGTCATAATGACAATGGAATATCAATGATTCTTTTTGACGCAAAATGTAGAATTGAATCATCCCTTTCTCTCATACAATATTAATTATATATATATTTGCCACAATGTAGTTTAAGGCTTCAAAAAGAGGAGAGAAAAAGTAAGGGTGCAATTAACTTACAGTAAATTAAAGACATTTATACTATATAATAAGTTCTAATACTAGGTTTTTAAAAAGTTCAATTAACCTAGTTCATCATATCTAATTAATAATTATCTACTATATAGTCCAAAATGAGTACAACACTTCATTTATAGCCTTCTTAATTAACTCTTCATGGGCTGAAAGATCCATATTGCATGTCATGGGTGAAACCTAAAAAAAATAAAATTTCAAGCTTAATTTAAAAGTAAATACATATAAGTATATAACAATAATTATTTAAATAATATTATAAGCACATACCCATTTTCAATTCCTCAAGCACCTCAATGCATTCTTCAATTTCAATTGGTGTAGAGAATGATCTTAACCAATCTTGGCTACAAACTAGAGCTTCCACAATCTTTGGAGTTAAACAACTCCTAAAAGGATCGAGTATTCTACCACCGGTGGAAAACACACTCTTTGAAGCAACAGTAGAAATTTGAATAGGCAATATGTCATGGGCCATAATTGAGAGCACATGATATGTGCTAGCTTTAGACCTCCACCAATGCAAAATATCAAAGTTGGGTTTTTATTCTTCGATGCTATCATCCAAATGCCGTTGTAACTCAGATTTGCCTTTTTTCTTCTCTACATCTTGCAAATAAAGTTTCCAATCTTTTTCGCTTTCATTCATCACTTCCTCCACATTAGGAACGACATCTACATTTGTACTTGGTAGGGCTTTAGACAAAGAACTAGGAGAACCACTACCATGACCCAATGATAATGTGGATAAAGAATAATAATAATCAAATAGGCATTGTAAAGTCTCATCCACTTTTTTCATTAACCTTACAACATTTTCCTCATTTTCATCCTTATAAAACCTCTTAAAACGAAATTGCAAATACACCAATTTATAACAAGGATCCAAGATCACTAAAATAAACAACATAACATTCACATTTTCTAAATCACATTATTTTTCAAACTTTTGTTTCATAGCTAATGCCATTCTCCAAAATTTAGAATTTTGACTGCAACATCATTTTATCAAGATCGACATAATAGTGTTAACCTCTTTAAAGAAAATGTTAGAGGTTATATACTTAGATCCCGAAATTCACTTTGTCACATGATAAAAGTGATCCAAATACTTATGTAATGACTTCAAAACACCATAGTCAAAATTCCTTAGCAAACCCGAATTTCCATCAAGAAAAAATATTAACTTAAGAGCTTTTTGATTTTCTATTGCAGCTTCTATCTTCATGTATGTGAAGTTGCAACGAGTGGTAACATCTAAATATAATTCCTTCATTGATACCACCTTTTCTCTTACAACACATTTTTTAAACCATTATAAACGAGATGGAGAGCTCCTCACATACTTCACACAATCACGAATAGTAGCAATTTCACCATCTACCATCTTAATTCCATCCTTTACCATCAAATTCAAAATATGTGTAAAGCATCTAACATGTAAAATAATCACCATTCAAAAGAAATGAATTTTTTTTACTGAGAGTCTCTTCCAAATGATTAATAGCTGTATCATTAGAGCTAGCATTATCTACAGTTAATGTACACACTTTATCTAAACCCTAAGATAACAAATAATCATCAACAGCTTTTGTAATATTTCTCCACGATGCGGGGTAGGGAGCACACAAAAATTGATAATTTTTTTTATGTAACTTCCACTCTTTATCAATAAAGTGCATGATTTAATACATATACCCAAGGTTCTGGAATGATGTCCACAAATCTGTGGTCAAGCACACTTGAGATGATGCTTGTTGAAGACCTAACTTTAAATTCTCCTTCTCATTTGTATAAATTTGAATGCAATCCCTAGTTACCGTTGCTCTTGAAACCATATGAAATCTAGGTTGCAAATGCTTACAAAATCTTCTAAAATCCTCCTTCTTGGTGAAACAAAAGGGTAACTCATCAACTATTATCATCCTTGCAAGATCCTTATGACACAATTCTTGATCAAATCTCTAATTTTTCATATCAATATGCACATCATGCTTCTCATAGGTAGTATTTCCCTTACTATTCAATTCATTATATGGATATGATTGACATTTATCTAGGTGCTAAGTCAAGGTGCTTGTTCCATCGGTCTTTTTTCCATTTATACTCTTAATTACAATACTTGCATAGTACAGATGTGATCAAAGTGGACTCATCTTGTTTGATTTGTATAAAATGCTCCCAAACAAGTGAGATAGTCTTATAAGATTGCTTTCTTTTGGAACTAACCAAGCTTATTTCTTCAGACATTATAACTATCCTGTTAAACATAAATAAGAGGCATAAATAAATAACAAAGCCAAGAATAGAATCTCATCGGTCCATATTGACAAATCCCATAAAAACAACCATGAAAAGGCCTACCTAACAATTATTTAAAAAAGGAGGAAAAATGGTTAGTTAGGTGTGTCAAATAGTTCTTCTATTTCTATAAAATAGCACTTCTATTTTATTTCTAAAAGTGCATTTCCTCTTCCGCGTGGCTTAAAGTTAGTGCTTTGTTAATTAAATGGCCTAGAATAAAATAGATAACTTATTGGAAGATTGCTCTGTCTCAATATGAGCGGATTTGACCTCTTCTAGTTTGACCCGGTTTCTACATGCTTTGCGTAACCCACTTACCCACACATGCAAGCCACCGTACATGTCGTGCGATAATTGTAAGGTACTATTAATATAGATAATTCTACTACTTTCTTGATTCTTCCCTCGATATCTCAGCTTCAAGTGATGTAGATGATTAAGTATCCCAAGTGTATTTAGCTGTCGATCTCTCACGGGTTACTGTGCATTTCTAGGTTCATTTTTTGGTACCTTAAAAAAATAGTGTCTAAATCCTCTACTGAGGCAAAATTAATATCGAAGTACGTTAACCACAACCAGTGACTAGTTAGTTCATATAGATGGTGGAAATCCTTGAATGTACACCTCGGTATTCTAAGTCCCTTATCCATTTACCTTTATTGCGACAGCAAGGCTAGCTGCCCAACACATTGCTTCCAGTCCTGTTTCCACGAGAGAAATAAGCATATCAACGTTAACCGCCAATTTATACGAGAGAGCAACACATTTCTTAGGAACAATACATATGTCAAGTCTACTCTTGCCTCCAACTGCCTGATTTTCTAACAAAAAACCCCTCGGTGCGCAACAACATCTCTTCCTCTCTACTAAACTTGCCTTCTTGACCAGTCCAACTGAACGGTGGGGGTGTGAACATTATGTGTTTTATAGTATCTGTTAAGTTATAAGCAATATAACTTATACTAAATAATTGTAAAAATACCATAAATTGTAAAATAAAAATAAAAATTAATACTGATGTAATATTTATTTAGAATTGGAGGCAGTATATAGTAGGCATGTTTAATGAGTTGAACTTGTCATGGTAAGCTATAATCCAATCCATGAACTTAAGTTATAATATAAGTGGGCTGAGTTATTATTTTAAATGGGTTATCATGGGTTGAACCCATATATATATTATTTAAATATGGGTTAGTATGGGTTTAATTATAATTGGTCATGGGTTGCCATGGTAACCCATAAGCTGAGAATAACCAGCAGCATGAACTTGAACATTTTGAAAGCATTTTCCGCCTCCGATTTCAAAATTTTGCTCGGATTTCTCGTCGGTGAATCCGATATTTCCGACTCTGAGGACTCTAACGCCGAGGTATTTGGAGAACGGTTTTGACTGTCCCGAAAAACGACCGGCGAGCATTTGTGTTATTTTGTGAATCAAATTTTTGAAGCTTTGAGTCCCTTTTCTTCGCAGCATATATGTAAGAAAGCACGCGATTAGGGGAGCAATCGACTTCTATGTCGTCGCGATCAAAGTCTATGAGACGGAAACAGAGAAAAAATCTATTTCTTGAACTCGTAGGCTCTGTTTGATTTGAAGAAAGTTAAGTGGAAAAAAAATTAGAGGAAAGAAAATTATTTTCTTTCCTTTGTTTGGTTGTTGGAGAAAATTAGTGGAAAATTAAGTTCTTGAAAAATATTTTTAGTATTTGAAGAAAAGTTTAATATTATTATTTAAATTTTTTTATATATTATAAAAAATAGTATAATGATGAATATTTGATTTGAAGAAGATTTTGAGGCGCGGTACGGTAATAGACGAGAAAGTAGAAAGACATTCGACACAAATATAATACGGAGGCTAGATCAATCTTTGTCCGAAGATTGCCACTACAACAAACTGGTACATTAACGACCAATTTAGCGTCCAATTTTTTTTTGGTCGTTATTGATATATTATTAACGACCACCATTAAAAGTCATTGTTATTGGTATATCTATTACGACTAATATAATTTTTGGTCGTTAATTATTAATTTATTGGTCGCTAAAATTATTTAAGTCTCATATATATATATATATATATATATGTTTTATAATAAAAATTTTTAAAATCCAAAAAAAAATATGATGAAAAAAAAAACACTTAAACCCCTCAAATCCTTAAAATTTCAAAAAAAAAAAAAAAACCCAAAATCCCGCCCCAGCGCCCCAGCCACTGCCTTATTTTCAATTCTCCTTTCGGGCTTCGACCAAACAGCTCGTGCCTTACCCCCCGACCCCTTGCCCCTGCCGCACCACCACAGCAGCCAAACACTTCCTGCTCTGCATCTTCAACCCAGGCCGCACCACCACACCAGCCACCGCTGCTCGAGCACACCACCAGCCCTCCTCTCGTCACCGTCATCCTCCAGCGCAGCAGCAGCGAGCATCAGCATCAGCAGCAGCCGCCAGCAACGCACGAAGGCAGCAGCGGTGCGCCACCACCCGTCAACCTCCAGCGCCGCTCGGCACCGTCAAGTGGTCCTTGGCCACCGGCGAAGCTCCAGCACCCCTCATCCTCTCCAATTTCGCAGCAATTCGTTTGGTATAAATACTCAAACTCTAACTTCAGTTTTGATTAATTTTGAATGAATTAACTTATAATAAGATAAATTAGTTGTTTAATTATATATAGATGTGCTGTATGAGTGATTTGGAATGGTTAATTGTATTAGTTGTAGTTGATTTGTAAAAATTGAATTTGTGACCCGGTTATATCCGGATTTGTCGGTTTTATCCGATTAAGCTATTTTAGATAAATTGAATTTACAATATGCTTTAAAATATATCTAATTTCATTTTAGAACTATCAATTTGAAAATTTTGTGCAAAATTAATCGAAATTGGATTCTTAGGTCAAAATTCTTGCGGATTTAAATTAGATTGTGTAATCGAGTTATTTTATTCAATTGTTTATATAATTTGCATTAGATTATGTTTAATTTCATTGTCGATCCGTCAATTTAAATATTTAGCAAGATTTGAGCGGATTTGTAGTCCGAGCTAAAAAACCCTAATTATGTTAAATTGGATCTTTTCTTTATTGTTTTAATCAATTGAGTATACAATGTATGTTATCTTGATTGCCATGGCATAAGAATATGAGTTGTGGGTGTGTACAACTTAATGTGGTGGTATTGTTTTGGTTGGTCCACATAATATGTTTTACATCAACTTAAAACACTATAGTGACATGGATGTAATGTTTAGTATAGATAATATGTGACTAAGTTTGGTGTAAGCTTAAAAAATTGTCATTATATGGATAATATATATTTTGTGTCAGTAGAAACAAAGTTATAATTTGATAAGTTAGTGTAAGCTAGAACCTACTTTTGATAATGACTTTAATGTCATCTTAAAATAGTGTTGGTAACAATTATTTAAGGTCTAAGTATTTGGGTATACGTATGATGAAGATGATATATGGAGGAATCAGTACAAATTAACTAAATTCTTAGGGGTGTATTAGGGATTTTACTACTATAAAGGGAATCCTTAAATCTTTTATTGTGATCTATGGATATTTTTTGCTTATGTGTCTTATAGTACGTATATATGAAAGCATGATAAATACAATTATTAAGGTCATGAGATAGATATGTCTTCTTCAAATATGAAATGTTTTTAAGTGTATATAGAGGTTATATCTACTAAGTACCTTACTATACAGATGCATTTGTGGAGTTGTATTGACTTTGGCTTATTTGGAGGAGTAGTTAGTGATGTTTTTCAAGTTGTAAATTTTTTGTTGAAGCTTTTGATTGGGATAGTGATGATAGCCTAGGCTTGTTGAATTTTAATTTCCTTAGCTACTTGCTTATTTATCTATGTTCTTTCTCTTCATTATATACAATTATATTCATCACTACCCTATCATTATCTTATTTATTAAAGGTTTTATTATTGTAAAATTTTGGATCTACTACACTTAGCCTTGCATGGGGCATTGAATTAGGTGAATGATCACACCTCTCTTCATGTTTTATGCAGTAATTTCACCTCCATTCCCTTATTTTTCTTCCTCATGTATCATTAGAACAAAATTTTCAATTATGGGAAAAAGGTCTTGATGTGGTTTTATGAAAGTAAACAGAAGGTTGGATCGAAGATTGTATGAGAAACTATCACTCACGAATTAATGCAAAAGATACGAAGGTTGTATCTCATTTGGTACTACTTTCTCCCTGGCATGATCCATTCCCTTTAGGTTTTATGCTGTCTTCATAAATTATATAGCAATAGTCTTGGTGTATGATTACTCTATTTCCGTTTACTATGCTGATTTGGTAAACCTGGAATTATTAGATGTTACGCCCGCCTCCACCCTAGGGCTGTTAACTGCCGGAAGAAGAAATGTGGACACAACAATCAGGTTTGATTCTGCATCTTTGTTGTACTTGAGATATGTTGAGAATAAGTGCATGGGGTGTTTGAAATATATCTACTTGTTTTGTTGTTCTTTCTGCAATTGTAGATTATCCTGTCTTACATGTTTTTATCTTGGAAGTCTGAGCTGCATGTACCAGGAGAAGAGTGTTCTTTTGATACTCTGCATACCTTGTCTAGCCAAAGTGGCTGTAGCTATATAAATCATTAGAAGTTAACTGGCCGGTCGTTGTGAACTTAGTCAGCGATCTTGCTTACCGAACTTCTCACATAGATAATTGTTCTTTTATTCTACTTTGTAGTATCTTGGCTAGTAAGGAATTTGGGAAGTTGGAGAAGAGATGTCATAAGAATTTAGTCATGTTAGATTTATGGATGTTTGTACTTGCTGGTGGTGTATAATTTGTTATTGTTAGGCCTTTGTCATGTTTTTGAAATTTTTTTTTAAAAAAAAACTGGAAGTTAAATGTAAGTGAATCATTTAAGAATGACACAAAATTATTCTAGTTCTATGGATTAGGCAATATTGTTAACTATCTATTGGCTCGTAGTAATCTACTAAATGTATTCATACGAATTTATAGTGGATGAACTGGAATATAATATAGTAAGCACTTATGGTTACAAGCAGAGGAAAAAGGACAACGATGTAAACAATCATAATGTGCACGTGCAAGAAGAAAGGATGAAATATTAGGGGATAAAAGAAGCTTGCGTATCTTAATCCTGTGATCTTTGTTTCAACCCTCTGTTAATTCTGATATTGTTATTCATCATCTTAAAGCTTCTTGATGAAATCCCCAAATTTCAGAGATGCACACTCAGATTTAGATAGTTATTATAATGCTTAAACTTGACTGAAATGGTCCTGATTAAATTTCACAAGCTTCAGGATATAATAAATCAGAATTATACAGCTTGTTTATGGGAAAATGGACAACTAATGGAATAATTTTGGAATTTTGCTTATTGTTTAGACTGAAATCTTGAAGTGAGAGATACTAGAAAAGACTGAAATCTTGAAGTGAGAGATCTTGAATTTTGCTTATTCATTTTGATATTTCATTTACTTGTGCTACTGCAAACCTTTTCTCTTTTTTCGTATAACAGTTTCCTTTCACTTGTTAATTTTTAGTTCCTCAATAAATCAATACTTTTGTATTGCAGGAGAAGTTCTCCAATGATCAAACAGTGGGGTCTTTTTTCCCTTATTTTAATTTCTCAATTAAGTTTCCAATTGATAATTCAGATTAGTATCCCATTTTGTTTCTTGATTACCAAGGATTTCTGGTTTCGTGGCTGCTCCTATATCCTGTAAAGTTGGGTTCTTGGGCTGCTGGAAGTTCTTTTCTTGTTGTGGGTTCCCTCGCACCCCATGGTTGAGGAAAGAGACTAAGGTAGAACAAAACAGTAGAAGAATAGGGAAAGGGGGAGGGGCTAGGAGATGCAGAGATACAGAGAGAGAGCCGATTGCAGTAGGAGTGGAAGAATTAGCTTAATCAGTCAATTCCCCAAATCTGATTTTTCTAAAAATTGGAAAGTATCTTTCCAAATTAATAAAACTAAAAAATTGGAAAGCTGGACATTATAGTAATATTTTTCTAAGTTAATATGCAGAATTTCTAATTTCTAATAACAATAATAACTAAATGTGATGCTATTTAAAGGTCTTTAGTTTTGTTGCTTGTGCCCCAACCAATTCACAGAACAGAATGAGTTGTTGGTATTTAAGGATCTTTAGTTTTGTTGCTTGTGCCCCAACCAACTCACAGAACAGAATGGGTTGTTGGTATTTAAGGGTCTTTAGTTTTGTTCTATATATAATCAAAATTAGCCAAAAAATAGGCAATAGGGCACCATGTGCATGAAAATTGAAATACAGTGGGATTTGGTCCAATAAAAGTTTGACCAGGGTACAAAGAAAGAGAAAATGAGAAGTAAAGGAAAAATGAATAAAGGTAATGATGATGCATGATTTAGGTTGTCGTGGTAGAGCACATTTAATAAGTTCGGATGTTATGGAATCATATTTATTTCCATTTTCATTATTTTCCTTGTATTTGGAGATTTCATTTTATATATCTGATTTCATGAATTGCTGTGATTGTTTATTATTCGGCGTAATGTTTTTCTTTTATTTTGATATCATATGTCATTGTTTATTTGATACTTATATTAATTATTATTTTTATATTTCTATTGTTGCAGATCCAGTTTATTTTGATAAATTTACCAAGTTTATTGTATCCGATGGATAGAATGATTAATTCTTAAGCGGCTGCTAATCATGATATTTTTGTAATGCAACGACATATTGTAGCTCTTTTGTAATATATTTATATTTGATCATAGCCGAAAATTGTACCGGACATTTGATACAAATTATTTGTATGAATATTTAGTTGAATGTTTAATTATAAACAGATATTTAGAAAATTATATCTATTTGTTAGAATGAATATATATGTATGTAGGTACAGGATTTGAAAAGATCAAAATGGATATATATACATACATACAGGTATAAGTCTTGAGAAGATTGAAATGGATATATGTACGCATACATGTACAGGTCTTCAAAAGATTGAAATGGATATATGTATATCCATATAGGTGCAGGGTTATAGATGAATATTGAAATGTTGATTATATATATTATTGAATATATAATTATGCCATTTGCGACCAATAAATTATGTCGCAAATAATGAATGAATTTTAGTATTGACGGAAAAATTAGTCGTTATTGGTGTAATATTTTTTTAATTACGATAAAAAAAATTGGTCGTTAATATTATTTACGACAGTGTATTTTATTTGTCGTTATTATTTTTAACGACCAATATCATACGTTGTCGCTATTACTTTTAGCGACCAACGTCATAAGTTGTCGTTATTACTTTCAGCGACCAACATTTTGTTTCGTCGTTATTACTTTTAGCGACGAAAATTATATGTCGTTGCTATTGCATTAGCGACCAACATAATATGTAGTCGTTATTGCTTTAGCGACCAAAAAATTTCAGTTGGTCGTTAAAGCCTTTAACGAGGGAGCAATAACGACCACTGACGACCAACAAAATTTTTGGTCGTTATTAGCTTTGGCGACCAAAATTTGGCCATTAACGACGAAATTTGTTGGTCGTTAAAAACCTCATTTCTAGTAGTGTGCATATCCTTAATTCATGGGGAAAAAAACTTTGACGGGTCAATTAATTGAGCAGAATAGTGAAGGTCGGAAGCAACACTGGTGACGGAGTAATACGACGAGCAGTTATGTTACAACGGCGTTGCACGGAGACGGGAAAATGTCATTTTTCAAAAATCTAGGAAATGAAGACGATAAGAAACGTAAAAAAAAATTATATATATATACATATGATATATTTATATATACACACACACACAAACACACATATATGATAAGGATTAACCTCCTCCACGTCACTACTATCGTATCATTAGCAAATATCTAGGAAGCAGCTGTTGCTCTCCTAATCCCCCGGCAGTGTAATCTTATCATTTCATCTAGTCAGTTAGGGTTTCTTAGGTTAAGCTGCATGTATATATATCTGCACTTAATAAATGAATAAAATAATCTCTTCTTCTCTCCGTAACTTTATCATGGTATCAAAGCCTTAATCCAAAAACCCCGACAAACCTCCTTCTCGAATGGCGTCGAACCCCATCCCCTCCTGTCAAATTCCCAATGGCAGTGATCCCACAAAGCCCTTCATCTTTCTCAACGTACACAACACTATCAAACTCACAGCAGCAAACTTCCTCTCCTGGAAAATGCAACTCGAAGCCATTCTTGTCGGTCACGACCTGTTCCAGTACGTGGACGGATCTCTTCCCTGCCCTCCTCGTACAGTCACTATTGCAGACAAAGAACAACTCAACTCCGACTACACCTTCTGGATTCGTCAAGACAAACTTCTTTTTGGCGCTCTCGTCGGCACCCTCTCCCCAAATCTGGTACCACTCATATCTCAAGCCACCACCTCCAAACATATCTGGGACATTCTCACAAAAACCTACGCCACTCCTAGCAGAGGCCACATAAAACAACTTAAAGATCAACTCAACCGCATCACCAAAGGCAGTCGCACGATCACAGACTTCATGCAAGCCATCAAAGCCTGTGCGGATCAACTTGCAGCGTTAGGGAAACCGGTGGAGCATGAGGATTTGATCGACCGTGTTCTTTTCGGGCTTGATGACTCCTATACCTCTGTTATTGAATCAGTCAATGCTCGCGACACCACCATCTCCTTCGAGGAACTGCATGAAAAGCTTATAAACAAAGAACTTTCCCTCCACCAAAGTCAATCGGATCCATCTCTTCCTACTACTGCTTTTCTCGCCACAACTCGAAATCAAACCTCCACCAAACACTCACGTTTCTCCAACACCACCACCCGTCCAACTGGCTCCGGCCTCCTCTCTACTCCTCCTCCTAATCCTCCTAAACAACCCCGACCTTTTCTCGGCAAATGCCAATGGTGCCGTGACCAGGGACATGTTGTTGCTCACTGTCCCTTGTTTACGCAAGCGTTTCCTCATGCCACTCCCCCACCCTTACCATCGACGCGTTCCAACTCAAAACCCCAGGTGCATGCATCCACGCTACCTCCTTCATCCTCCCCCTCCTCGTGGTTACTGGACAGTGGTGCTTCTCACCACGTCACTTCTGACCTAACTAACCTCTCCTTGCATGCTCCGTATGACGGCACGGAAGAACTCATCGTTGGTGACGGTATGGGCCTCAAAATTACACACTTCGGTTCTCTCTCTCTTTCTCCCTCCCTTAAACTTACTAATGTCCTTGTGGTTCCTGCTATGACCAAAAATATTCTCTCCATCTCCCAACTCTGCCGCGACAACAATATTTCCATTTTGTTCTCATCAAATTTTTTTGTTGTGAAGGATCTCCACTCGGGGGCCATTCTTCTCAAGGGTCAACGTGAGTCGGGCGTTTATGAAGTTCACTTTCCTTCTCCCAAGGTCTACGCAAGCACCACCTCCAACTCTCTGGCTTGGCATCATCGTTTAGGGCATCCGTCTCTTAATGTTTTCCGGCAACTTATCTCTCATCATCATCTCAATGTTTCTCGTCTTTCGACTCTTGATTGTATCTCATGCGCTTGCAATAAAAGTCATAAACTTCCATTTTCTACTTCCTCTATCGCTTCCGATGCTCCTCTCCAATATGTTTATATAGATTTATGGACTGCTCCCATTCATTCACATGATGGCTTTAAATATTACATTATCTTTGTCGATCATTACACCAAATACATCTGGTTTTACAACTTAAAACACAAATCGGACACCACATCCATCTTCATACGTTACAAGGCTTTAGTAGAAACCCATTTTCAACTTCCTCTCAAAACTCTTTATTCGGACAATGGGGGTGAATACACCAACCTCCGCCACTTCTTATCCATCAATGGTGTATCTCATCTCACCACCCCCCCTCATACTCCTCAACACAATGGCCTCTCGGAACGTCGCCATCGTCACATTGTTGAAACCGCCCTCTCCCTCCTCTCTCATGCCAAAATGCCATTGGAATATTGGTCTTCCGCATGCGCTACGGCCGTCTACCTCATCAACCGTCTCCCCACACCCACTCTCAAAAATAACTCCCCTTACTTCAAACTTTTTGGCGTTCAACCAAACTACAACAAACTTCGAAGCTTTGGATGCCTTTGCTTTCCTTGGCTTAAACCCTACACTACCCACAAACTACAACCCAAATCCATACCGTGTGTTTTCATCGGGTACTCTCCTACTCAAAGTGCATATTACTGCCTCGACCTAGACTCACATCGCATCTACACATCTCGCCACGTCCACTTCCTTGAACATATTTTTCCTTTCTCTACTCCACTCTCCTCCTCCCTCTCCTGTCCCTCTCTCATCGATGCATGGGCCCCTCTTCCCATCGCCACGCTCACTCCTTCCCCTGCGTCTCCCCAACCACCCTTGGATTCCTCCCTATCCTCCCCAACCTCATCCCCACCTCCTCCCTCCCCTCCTGCCCCTGCCCTCTCATCCTCTCATTCCCCGCATCCCATGACCACACGCCTCCAACATGGCATTCGCAAACCTCTCACACGCCTCAATCTCCATGCTACGGTTCACGATGCCGCGGTTCCAAAAAATATCACTCAAGCTTTAAAGAGTCCGATTTGGCGGCAAGCCATGACGGAGGAATTCAATGCTTTAGTACGAAATCATACTTAGGATCTTGTTCCCTCCTCTCCATCCCATAATGTCGTCGGATGCAAATGGATCTTTCGTATCAAAAAGGACAAAGATGGCAATCTTCTTCAGCATAAGGCCCGCTATGTTGCTCGGGGCTTCAATCAACGGGCCGGCATCGACTATGGCGAAACCTTCAGCCCGGTTGTCAAACCGGCCACTGTCCGCCTTGTTTTATCTCTAGCCGTTAGCTACGGTTGGCCTTTGCGTCAACTCGACATCAATAATGCCTTCCTTCAAGGCACTTTAACAGATGACGTCTACACCATTCAACCCCCTGGCTTTGAAGATCCACATTATCCCGCGCATGTTTGCAAACTACGCAAAGCCTTATATGGGTTAAAACAAGCTCCACGTGCATGGTACAAGGAACTCCGTCAGCATCTCCTCGCCCTAGGCTTCACCAATGCCGTCTCGGACTCTTCCCTATTTATTTCCAAATCTGGTGGTACCATCATCTATCTACTCGTCTATGTTGATGATATTATTGTCTCAAGCAATACCCCCCGTTCTCTTGAGATCTTTATCCACAACCTTGCCACCCGGTTTTCTCTTAAGGACCTTGGTTCCCTCTCCTATTTTTTGGGCGTGGAGGTGATGCCTCACCCGCAAGGGCTCTTTCTAAGTCAAAAACGGTATGTTTGTGAGATCTTAGCTAAAGCAAATATGGATGATGCGAAGGCCGTAGCCACTCCGTTAGCCACCCATCCACCGCTCACTATACACGGCACACCTCTTCCAGATCCCACAGTCTACCGTGCTCTCATCGGAAGCCTGCAATACTTAAGTCTCACCAGACCTGATGTGGCCTTCGCCGTCAACAAATTAGCACAATACATGCAACGTCCTACTACGGCCCACATGCAATCCCTTCATCGCCTTCTTCGTTATTTACGTGGTACCATGAACAAAGGGTTAACTCTTCACAAAAATTCCCCACTGCGTCTCCATGCCTATTCCGATGCGGATTGGGCTCGCGACAAAGATGATTATATATCTACTACTGCCTACATTGTTTATCTCGGTAGAAACCCGATCTCCTGGACATCCAGAAAACAACGCACCCGTGCTAGGTCTTCCACCGAGGCTGAATATAGAGCTGTTGCCAACACCACAGCTGAGCTTCTTTGGGTTCGCAATCTTCTCCAAGAGCTCGGTCACACCCCACCTCACACACCCGTTATTTACTGTGACAATGTGGGCGCCACATATGTCAGTGCAAATCCAGTCTTCCATTCCAAAATGAAGCATCTAGGTCTGGACTACCATTTTGTCCGTGAAAATGTGCAATGTGGTCAGCTGCGGGTCTCCTACATCTCGACTCATGATCAACTTGCCGATGCTCTCACCAAACCACTCTCGCGAGCTCCCTTCCTCGACTTAGTTCACAAAATCGGTCTCTCTTCCTGGCCGCCCGTTTTGCGGGGGCGTGATAAGGATTAACCTCCTCCACGTCACTACTATCGTATCATTAGCAAATATCTAGGAAGCAGCTGTTGCTCTCCTAATCCCCCGGCAGTGTAATCTTATCATTTCATCTAGTCAGTTAGGGTTTCTTAGGTTAAGCTGCATGTATATATATCTGCACTTAATAAATGAATAAAATAATCTCTTCTTCTCTCCGTAACTTTATCAATATATACATACATACATACATATATATATATATATATATTTTTTGACATTTCTTACCGTCTCCATTTCCTAGATTTTTAGAAAATAACGTTTTTGCGTTTCTTCCCGTCCCCGTCCCCGTGCAACGCCGCTATAACATAATTTATATATATATATATATAAATTAGATCTACTAAAATTAAGAGAAAAAAAAACTTTGACGGCGAACAGTTATGTTACAAAGGCGTTGCACAGAGAAAGGGATGGGAATAAACGTAAAAATGTCATTTTTAAAAAATATAGGAAATGGAGACGGTAAGAAACGTCAAAAAATTTATATATATATATATATATATATATATATATATATATATATATATATATATATATATTATATCTACTAAGATTAAGAGAAAAAAATAAAAAAATTCCTAAAATTATTATCTATATTAGTTAATTTTAATCATTAATAATTTTATTTTAATAAAAAAATTAATTAAATAATTTTAAATAATTTTAGAAATGTCAATATATATATATATATACACACACACACATACATATATATACATAGATCTACTAAAATTTATATATACATATATCTAAATATATATATATACATATGATTTATATATACATATATGTATGTATATAAATATATACACACACACACACATATGTATATATATACATACATAGATCTACTAAAATTAAGAGAAAAAAATAAAAAATTCCTAAAATTATTTTCTATATTAGTTAATTTTAATCATTAATAATTTTATTTTAGTTCGAGTCTTGTCATAAATGATTTCTCAAAAATAGATTTCTTGAAAATATTATTATGAGTTGTTATTTCCTTTTACAAAAATATTTTTCCCCCAGTACATTGACAATTTAGTCCGACATTTTTTTGGATAAGATTTGTTTTTATCGTTTAAGTGATAATAAATAAAAATATGAAGACGTACGTTTAAGTTCATCATTGATATTCCATTATGTTAATTAAATTATGTATTAAAAGCATTTGAAATTCCTCTAAAAAAGATTACAGAAAAAATTCATCTTTTTTAAAGAAGAAAATAAAATACTATTTAAAATTCCTCTTCTTACTCTAATTAAGATAGTGTTGTATTAGAAGTTTTTATAAAGAAGACAAATATACTAAATATATGTAATCATCGTTCTTTTATAATATGTTTGACACTTGACATAATTATTTTATTATATTGGAGGCGGTGGTTGTGAATTGAAGAAAAGAAAAAAAAAAAAGAGGAATGAAAATAATTATAGTAATTGTGGTGGTGGTGGTGGCAAGCAATAAAATCGCGGACGCGGTGTCGCGGTATCGGAATGTCACGAACGATATTTTATATGCCGCGGTTGTCGCAGCGTGATTTTTATTATTTTTTCATAATAAATATTAGTAAATACCAGTAAATATCGGTAGAATATCGGTCAATAACCGATATATCGCCGATAAATATATGAAATTCTAAATCTGTCGCGTATCGCTAATTTCGCGTATCGACTGGCCCAAAATCCGATAAATATCAGCCGATATTGCGTATCGGGACCGATATCTACTTGTATGGGTGGTGGTGGTGGTGGAAGTAGTGCTAGTAATGGTGGTGGAAGGGGTGGCGGCAATAGTGGCTGAGACGGTGATAGTAAAGGTCAAGATAGGCTTGTTTGTATATATATTAACCCAAGCTAACTCATGGTTAACCCGTATAACCCATAGATTATGATGGGTTGGATTAAAAATTATTAATTATTTTCTACAATCCATCGTAGGTTAGACCATGGATTATATAAATTATATGGTTAAAATACTATGGATTAGGTTAAACTATGGCCACCCATTTGAACACCCCTAGTATATAATTACACGGGCTGCACATAGGCATGTGACTTTAATGAGTTAAAATGTAAATATGATCTCCATCTCTATTGGGTTTTGGAAGATCATTTACATAAGTCTTTCACCATATGGATCATTGAAGTTGTATCACTTGGCGACGGCAGTGATGATAGTTCTCTCTCACTTCCAACCTTTCATTCCCTCAAACACATCAACCTGGGTTCACTTACCCTCTGTTTAGCCTATTCAGCCCTTATCGTTGATAGCTATCTTTTTATCGGTAGACATTAAAAACATTTAATGAGGGGAAGTGACCAATAATCTAGTGGCTATTACGCTATATATATATATTCTGATTTCTGAGACGCGTTTCTACCAGGTGCACAAGTGTTATTTTCACTTCTGAACCTCTGATACTGTTTCCCGACCTATTTCGTACGTTGAAAAGCAAAATAATCAAAGATAAAAGGTATAAGACAAACTTATTAAACAAGTGATACAAAAGTTTTACCCTATTATCCATAAAGACTTGGTTCGATCATATATATATATATATATATATATATATGTCATTCATAGAACATCCAAAAACTTGATTTCAAGCAAAAGAAAATCCACCACACCAGGAAAGGGAAAAGAAGGAAGATTTTGGATGCATTCCTTAGGATAATAGGTCTCTTTACGGTAAAGCTCATAATAATACAGAAAGAAGAACCGTAGGTGGTTGTTCTTTTCGGACGGAATGTGTCATGCAGCTAATGGTAGTATCATTAAACCTGATATTAGTAAGTGCACTGATTGGCAAACGCGGCATTAGGATGTTAGTAAGTGCAGCGATGGCTTGTGTCATGTGTCTGCTTTAGGACCTAACGAGTAAAGAAAATGGAAAAGAAAAAAACAAGGGATTTAGGGGGAGATCTGCGCATCCCATATAGCGATTCATGCAATTACAAAAAACAGAGCCACCACTGTATGGAACCAAACATTTAAAAGAAAAGAGGGATGATAAGTTGGGATTGGGGAACGAGAATAGGTACCTAGAAGTGAAGAGATGATCTTTACAGCTTTCTACTTGGCCTCATCAACATGCAAATCCACTTTCAAAACGATTTTCTGAAACACCAAACACACACATTAACATGAATCATATCACAGAGGGCATTACCGTGAGTTGAATTTGCTACGAGCCCTAATCAGATATCTCTATATTTGGTAAGAAGAAGAGGTCTTTTTAATTTGAGTTTAACAACATTATTGGATAATACATGGGCTTACACCTTAATCAGCTGGGAGTCAAAGTGTCGGAGCTTCAAACACATCACAGACACTGCCCGCTAATTTCCAAAATCCAGAAGACCAATAAAATATTAACCGGAACCACAATCCAATTCAAATTTACAGAAAGAGCCGAGCCCTAATTCCCTATTACACTAGAACTAAGAAACAACCAAAGATCCTCGCAAACCAATCGACAAGAGCACCCACGCCCAGACGACGACATAGGAGCTATCGATTTAGTAGTCGTATACGTTAACGTGACACCTATCCCCTTTCTTCTTTTTTCATCTCCATTTTTGGTTTCTATACTGATAAAAATTGAAGCAAGAGTTTCGTAAAGTAAGAGAAAGAATAGAGAGCATAACTATTTCGTAACTTGACGAACATCTACAGCTATAAGTCCTATGACCGGAATTGACGCAAAGAGAAATTAGGGTGATTTCATGGGAAAATGGACTGACGAGAGGTGGAGAGATAACTGGCAGAGAGAGAATAAGGGTGAGACAAAAATAATATCCGAACATAAATATTATCACGATAACCCATGGTCAGCCATAATTAAACTCATACAAACTCATATTTAAATAGTATATATATGGATTCAGCCTATAATAATTCATACAAAATAAGAACCCAGCTCACTTATATTATAATTTAAATTTATGGGTTGGATTATAAATTATTATAACAAGCCTAATCAATTGAACAAATTCGGCTCCCGTTGGCCGGCAGCCACTTGCTCTCCCTACTCCCTTGTCCTCATCGTCCCTTGTCTTCTTCCCCTCCCCAGTGGGCCTTGGCTATAAAATCCCTCCCTCACCCTTCTTCTTCCCTCTTTCTTTTTGTCTAGATTGTCCCCTGCCTTCTTCTCTTGCTACCCCTTTAGACCCAGCTACCACCGTTGTAGCGCTATGCTACCATCCAAACTTCCACTCATTCTCTTCCCTACACCACCCTCTACCAAATGTGACCTTCCCCTACCCCTAAATATCCTCCTCTTCTCTCCTCACCTATGCAAAGTGGGCAGATCGAGCTACACTTTTGCACCCCTCGTCGTCCCTTCACCCTCCATTCCCATTTTCTCTCCCTCCTTCCTCCTCTTTTCCCCACCTCCACTTTTAGCCACCACTATCGTTGTTGTCGTGGGATTCCACCACCACCACCACAACCCCTTCGAATCCAGAAACCCTACCACCTAAGAAAACACCACTTCACTCCCCTTTTCCAACCCCAAAATCATATCTTGTCTATCATCACCACCCTTGTGTCGCCTCTACTGTGCGCCGCCACTGCCACACCCTCTCTAGTTGTGCCCTAACCTTTGTATTTATTTAGTATAATTTATTTTAAATATTTTTATATTATTAATCTCTTTACTAATATTTAGTTAGAAAAAATAAAAGAAAAAGGAAATAGGGGTAGGAAGAACATTAATATTAGTGTTCCATTTTTATAGGTGAACCAAAACCTTCCCATAAGGAGGCGTAGGATTCGTGCTCCAAGCCCAGTGTCCTATTAGTTAAGGATATGGTTAAGGCTTAGTTTGTATAATTTGTGTGCTCATGGGTGATTTGATATGTGTTATGTATTATATGTGAGTATGGACTAAAATGTGTGTAGTGCAGCTTGCTTTACATGGAGGTAAGGTAAATTGTGTATAAGTTATGATATGAGTGATATGACTTTTATTTTATGACATTCTCTTATATATGTATAGTTGTTATAATATGACATGCATGCTAGGAGGTCTTAGGTGGTATGATGAGGTTGTGGGGATCTAAAGGAAATAAAGAGGATGGAGTGAATGGGAAGAAATGGGAAAGGTCTAAGTGCCTTATGACCTATGGGTGGTAGAACAAAGAAAGAATAATAATAAAATTAAGGGTTGGAGTAAATCTTACATGAAAAGTGTGAGGCTTTCATAGGTTGGTAAGTCTTTGTATGGGGGTAAAGTTTACATGAAAAAATTTGGTTTAAGGTTTAAGCATAGTGAGGGAAGAGTACTTTGGGTTATTAGAGTCCTTGGGTGAAAGATAGTACATGGGTTGGTAGAAGTGTACACGGGGGCTTAACTAGGATTTTTGGGGGGAAACCCCTTAGTAAGGGAGTGTGTAAAAGGGTTTATGGTGATTGGTTGGAGTGAGAGTTGAGACTAGGAGGGTGTCTTATGAAGGGGGGCGAGTCAAGTGGTAAAGTGGGTGGAGTGTGTGTGCGAAGGGATGGTGTAAAAGAAAATAAGAGTACTAGGGTTTTAGGGTGGCCAACTACGGTTTCTTAGACCATGTGAAAATTGGAGAATATGGTTGTGTTGTTTGTACTGGGTTATGTGGAGTGATGGTGTTAGAGTCAAAGAGGAGTATGGGCTAGGTAAGGAAAAGTGAAGCTAGGGCCACATAGGCTAGTTTAGGGTTTCCAAGGAGAAACCCTAGTAAGCGACAGTGAGCCTAGGTGGAGAAATGGGAAAATGGGCCTTGACCCATATGCATGGGGGATTTTGGATTCATGGTGAGTAGGGGAGAAGGTGAAAAAGTGGTCCTAGAGTCTTGGGGAGTATAAAGGTCCAAGATATGGGACCGGGTTATTTAGGAGGTCTGGGGTAATGAGTCGGGAGTCCATTTGGGCATGCAGGTCTAGTTGGGGTTACTTGTGGAATAAGACATGAATAAAACACTAATTACTTAAAGTAAAAGATTGTCAAGTCTCGCTTAGGTTAGATTTTTTTCTAGTCCACCAACTATAATAGTGGTCAGGAGCCTTCTTACTCTAGAGCATATTCCAATCCACTGGCTATAATTGTGGTTGGGCACATTCTGCCCTAGAGTAGTATTTCTAGTCCACTGGCTATAATAGTGAGGGTTTCAAGCTTGATAAACCAAACCTTGCATGGTAATAAATCATGGAAAAGACACTAACTACTTCATGGCCAGGTTAGGATGATTTTTGGTCCACTAGCTATAATAATGGCCAGGTGTGTTCTACCCTAGAGTAGTATTTTCGGTCCACCAGCTATAATAGTGGCCAAGTACTTTTTACCCTAGAGTATCATTTTTGGCTCAACTGCTATAATAGTAGATTTCTCATGTTCATGTAGATATAATTCGAGAGATGTGTAAAGACGTAGTTAATGGTCTAAATCTTAATAATGACGATTAATCTGAATGGCATATTACATGCAATATATGCCTTTTCATGTTATGCATGGTATTAGCCATATTGTTACCTTAGTTAGTATGTAGCGTACTGATCGCCCATTTCATAGGTGATGCTCATTCCCACAAGTAGTGACCCCTCCTGAGTTTGTGCGAGTAGGAGATGATGCTATTGATGACTTTGATGCCTATGATACCTTAGACAGGACAAAGTGATGGCCTGTTGTACTTGTTGTGGGGTCCGAGAGGGTCTTATATGGACTTATCACTATCTAATTTTCTTATCGCTTTATTTCCCCCATAGTGGGCGTGGTTATATTTAATTTCCATTTCTGTATTAACTATGACATCTACGTACTCTGGTTTTATTTATAAAATGTTGAACTATTATGGTTTTATTCATTACTTGTATTAATACTTTTAGTTCCTTTATCCTTGTGGTTAGTATGAGATTGGTCGAGGGTTAATCTTATACTAATCATAGCGGTAGCACCTCTATTTTTAGTGTATGGTTTTCCATAACAAACAATAATTTTCAACTATAAATTTTGGGGGTGCTACAGTAATGTATTGGAAAACCACACAAAAAAATCTTGGAAATTTTATGGAGGTTTTCTATAAAAAAAATATTTTTTTTATATTAGAGTCTTGATACATGTTTATATGACAAGATAGAATTCTATATTTTTGATTCTTGATTGCACTAATGTATGAAGATGTGTTTGTTCATTTAACACGGTTGGATTCTAATTTTAAATGTTTTCCTACAAGTGATGAATGGAATTTAGCTCAATCTATTTGTGAGAGATTGTCATTATGGTTTGATGTTACTTTAATATTTTCTTAGAATAGATATCCTACTGTTAATTTATACTTTCCTAAGGTTTGTGAGGTTAGAATGTTATCGGTTGAATGGTTTCTTAATCTATATGAAATTATTAGTGGCATGGCAACTGAAATATTAGAAAAATTAGATAAATATTGGAGTTTGATTCACGGAATGATGGTTGTTGAAACTATTTTGAACCTAAGGTATAAAATGAAGTTAGTTGAGAGTGTTACTATTCTATTATTTATGAGAGCACCTGGTAGATGATGTTCATAAAATATTTTTTTTAGTATAAGGAGAAGTATATGTATAGAGAGAAGTTCATCAACTTTGCATGATTTTGATGTTAGTAGTCAACGTTGGGGTTCAAGTGATAGTAATGTGAATTTAGGCTCTAGAGTCTCCCTTAAGCTCCATTATAATCAGCGGTTGATGAAAAAAGGCAATTCTAGTGCACCAAAAAAGATTGATTTAGATTATTATTTGGAGGATCCTTTAATGCTAGAAATAGACAACTTTGATGTCTTATCATGGTGGAATATAAATACTAAGTATCCAATTTTTTTAAGGAAAGTTCAAGGACATACTTCTCAACCTTATTTCAAAATTTGCTTTTGAGTATAATTTTAACACACGTGGGAGATTTATAAGTTCTCATCGCAATCGATAACACCATAAGGCTCTAGAAGCATTAATGTGTTGTAGATATTGGCTTTGGGCTACTATAAGGGATGAAGGTAATATTTACTTTTATACCTTTGATGTTTAACTAATTATAATATATCTATGGTTATATTTGTTTAATTATAATGTTTCAAGTTTTATTTTTGTTAGACAATGTGATGCATATGAGATCCAACTTGGGTATTGCTAGGAGGTGGTGTTCCAAGAATACTTAGAACAACCAAAGCAAAGAGAAAATTGGGGAGATTGGATAAAATAGATTCCTTATAACACCTTTGATCAATAGTTACAAGAATCACCTAAAGTTTTTAATTCTTAGGATAAATCTTGGAAGGTTTTTACGAGACTTCAAACTCTTACACTTAAGTTTATAAGAAGAGGCTCTCAGTTATGTTGAGAGGAAATGTGCAACCAAATGAGTTGTGTTTTTTTTTCATTCTATCCTTGAAACTTATAGAATTAGTGTAGGATTAAAGGTTACAGCTTAGCCAACTAGTACACGTGAGTTAAAATAAAGGAGAAAATCTACTTAATATTCCAACCATGAGTTTTGGTCATGGGAAAGAATATTTGAGCAGATTTCAAATATGTCTTTCTACTTAGCACGTGTTCTAACTCATATATCAGCCACATTACTCAAAAGAAAAGATAAAAAGGCCCTTTTAATATTTTAATTAACAAAAGTAAGTAAGGAATTTCTTTTAACCTTTCTTGCTCTTCCCCAAAATCTGCATTATTCTTTACAAGTATTGAAAAGGACTTGACATTCAACTTGAGAGAGACTTGTGGATGTTTTGTGTGGCTTTCAAGGATGCGGAATGGGCTGCATTTTTGTGGTATTTTTAGGGCTGAAATATTAATGGAAATGGGTTTAAAAGGGGGAAAAACTATAGGGAAAACGTGGCTAATGGTGGCCTTTTTTGGGGTGTTTTGTGGATGGTACATAAGGGGATTGACATGGTTTGCATGGCTTGGTTTAATTGGATGATTAATTTGTCCAAGTAATGATAGTTTTGTGGCTCTCAAACTTGGAAAATTTAATAGCAAGATTGTGATCATCAAATGAGGATACTTTCGCATCATCCTTTCCCTCTTAAAAAGCAATCTCCTTGTCTTTGAATGACTCATCATGAATGTAAGGAAGTAGATCTCCTATGTTAAATGTGTTTGATATATCTCCCATTTCATCTAGTAGCTCCAGTTTATACACACTATCACTAATATTTTCAATAACTTTGTACAGACCATCACTTCTAGGCATATGTTTGTTCTTCCTTTTAGAAGGAAACCATTCCTTCCTAAAGTGAAGCCAAACTAGATCTCCTAGTTCATAAGAGTATTGTCTTCGGTGTTTTTTGAATTTTCTCTTATTCATTTCATTCACCCTCTCAATTTTTTCCCTCACCTGCTCATGAAGTTTCTTCATTAACCTAGACCTTTCTTATGCTTCAAAATTGGTTTGGGCCTCGATGGGAAGAGGTAAGAAATCAATGAGAGTATTAGGGTTCATCCCATATATTACTTCAAAGGGTGAGTGTCCCATTATATAGGTTAGTCATTGGTTGTAGGAAAATTCAACATGTGATAGCTTGGTATCCTAATCCTTTAAGGATTTGTGAACCAAAATTCTAACGAGCATTATGAGGCTTTTATTAGTGATTGCAATTTTCCCATCAATTTGTAGATGGAAAGTTGTACTGAATAGAATTTTGGTACCAATTAGCCTCCACAAGGTCTTCCAGAAGTAGTTAAGGAACTTGGTATCCCTATCTAAGACAACAGACTTAAGAATACCATGTAGCTTAAACTTCTCCTTGAAGAATAGACTAGCTATATAATAGGTGCCATCCGTCTTATAATAGGAAACAAAATGAGACATCTTAAAGAACTAATCTCCCACCACCATTATAGCATCATTTTGTCTCTGTGTTTTAGGCAATGCTATAATGAATTCCATACTTACATGATCACATGGTTGATGTGGGATAGGTAAAGTAGTGTAGAGACCCTGGTGGAAGTAACTCTTGGACTTTTGACAAGTAACACCTAGATATTACACTTTGTACAACTCCCACAAGATTGGGCCAATGAAAATTCTCACTAAGCACGTCCACGGTCTTGTTAATACTAAAGTGTCAAGATAGTCCTCTTCCATGCACTTTCCTTCCAATTAATTCTCTTGTGGAACATTTAGGGATGCAGAGTTTGTTTTTCTTGAAGAGGAACCCATCTTGGATCATAAATAATCCTTTATTCTTGTCTTGATCTTTGAAGTAGTAGCTAAAGTCTTCATCTTCCTTGTAGAGCTCTCTAATGCACCCAACCCCAATACTTAAGCTTTTAACAAAGAGAGCATACAATATCTCCTAGAAAGTTCATCAGATACAGCATTAGTTTTTCCACAAAGGAAAAATATTGTAAAAATTATACCTATCTCGCATACCTCGGATTAAACTTGTATTGTCCATTGATTTACTTCAATGACTCAATCTATATTTAGCACAAACTATTGGAGTCTCAAGTAGTGTGACCAATTATCAAGAGATCTTACTAAAATGTAGAAATCCTTGTCATATGTGTTGTAATTCACCCTAAAACAATTGAGCTTTTCACTAAAGAAGGCAATTGGTTTTCCTTCTTGAGGTATAACAACTCCAATTCCCAACCCATTAGCATCACACTCAACCTTGAATAATTTGTTGAAGTTAGGTAATGTTATGATGGTGATATGCTTAGCTTTCCCTCGATCAACTCAAAGGCTCTTGAGCATGCCTTGGTCCACTTAAATTCACCCTTCTTCATGAATTTGGTTATATTTAGGGGTGTGCATAATCAGGTTCAGCTCCAAAATTCGGAGCGGACCATACTGGATTAAATGGGTTAAGTCCAAACCAAAATTTAAAAACTGCCAGAATTTTTGAATGGGAATTTTAAAAAACCGACTCTTTTAGTTTGATAAGAGTCTGACCCAAAAATTTTGGGTTACTCGGGAATCACCTATAATTTCCCCCTCCTCGTATTCATTCGCTAATCAATTTTCCTTCCTAGCCTCATTCATTCATTTAACTCATTCCTCAGTCCATACCATATTCCTCACCTTTTCCTCGATTCTTCTACTTCAACACTCGATTGTTTGACTCCCCCCTCCCGTGGCCCCATCCCATCGTCCATCCTAGTTTGCACACATGGCACACCAGATGTACGTACAACAGACACCACCACACTCCCCATTCCCCCTCCTCGACTCCTCATCTAGCTTCTCTAAGGCACAAGTTGCAGCTATTGGCCGCCTGGCTCTAATGGAAAACTCCTAATGCACCAATCATCAGTAGCACCATGACATCAGGTGCCTCACCTTTGGATATGAGTTCTTTCACCACTCACTAGCCACCAAACTCACCACAAGTCCTATACTCAATCCCGCACCAGTCAGGCAACCACTCACTACATCGATGGCTCGACCAAGACTAGGTACCAGGTCTCCAATCCTCATCGAGGTTATAACTCATCTTCATCAATCATCATTATATTTTTCTCTGAGGAAGAAATGTATTTTTTGGCCTCTATCCACCGTCTCCATTGTTGGAGGTTGGAGACGCCGCCCATGCCCACCGTTTTATCTTCATCCAAACTTTCACCTATATGATTTGGTATTTTATTTTTTTTATTTTGCACCGAACTTCACCAATTAAAATCAATATGTGTTGAATCTGCTAATTTTTGAATGCCTAGGTGGCTAAATCTGATAGTTGCTAGACTCTTAAATCTACTAATATTTGATAGTTGTTCATCATTTTCCTACGTGCCTAGATGGATATATCTAATAGTTACTCCTTTGGGAAGCTAATATAGTAATATTTGCACATATTGATGTATTAATTAATAGTTAGTATCTGAATTTGTAAACTTGTAATTATTCTATGTATAGCTAATATTTTCTTATTCGATTATGCTCTATGAACTATGATCTATGATGGCTCTTAGTGGATATGTCAAGCTAATTATGCAATTCAGATTGTGAACTTGCTACATGAAGAGAATAAATTATGAAAAAAATGATATATATGTAAACTATATATAGAGTAAAATAAGCATCCATGTAATACGTATATAACATACAGTTGGGTTGGGAAGAAAAAGAACACGAGCCTTTTAATTTTGATTAACTTTAAGAGGGGAGCTAAAAAGAATCTAATTAATAAATGGAGATATTTGCTTTCAAAGTTAATATCTTAGTTTATATGCATTTCATAGTATATAATCTAATTAATAACTTAGACTTTATATGCATATCATAATATATATCAATATCATCTTAGAGTTATTTAATGGGTTATTAAAAATATCAATTATTAGTGTAATAGTGTGCACTTGTTCTTATTTTGATTGTTGCCCTTTGTTTCTTATTTCATCCTTTATCTTAATTCTTATACGTTTGAATTTTTATTTTTTATGGTTGGTGATTGGTGATTGGTGACAGCTATAAAATTATTAGGCCACGGATTCATTAACTCAACTTTCATGTAATGTAGGTTAATAGCTTAGGGTTTGCTTCCCTTTCTTGTGAAACTTAGAAACTATTTACTATATCATATCCAAAAGGCGATGTTTAGCATATGGATCCACTGATCCTCCTACAACAATTGATGATGCTTCTACTCAATAAATGGAGATAGAAAAATACCTTGATTTAATTGATGTTGAGGTGAAAGATTTTGGAACTAAGAAGCCAAAAAAAGTTCGTCGATATGTGAAGAGAAAAGATAGAAAGAGGGGCCCTTATTAGGATCACTTTTGGGGGTATATGGATGAGAAAAATCAACCAAGGTTAGAATGTAAGTGACAACTTTTTCAGCATATACCAACAAGAATGGCATGAAAGTTTTAAAAAGACATGCAGAAAAGGTATGTAAATAATTCTCAAAATAAGGATAAGGTAAAAGGTAAGAAATCTCTTCTATGCTTTGACCTTGTTGAAGGTGATGATATGCAAGAGGATAACACTTTGAGGTAGGGTTGTTCACGGTTCAAATATCCGATATTTCGGATATTTGATTGTCGGATATTTGAAATTTCGGATATCTAAAAATGATATTTGATATTTGATTTGAAACTTCGGATATTCGGAAGATCGGATATTTAAATTTTCGGATCGGATATCATCGGATATCAAATATAACCGATATTATCTGAATACAATTTCAAATATAAAAAAATTACCAATTGACAAATATATTTCATATTATATGATTTGTTGAGCGAATGCTGAGCAAATATCCGATTTTCTTAGCAAATATCCGACTTACTCAACAAATATCTAATGTTAAAACTAAAATAAGAAAGGAGTTGATGGAGTCTATCGGTATGTAGAGAATTTTTATTTTATTTTTATAAATATCTAAAAAAGGATTGTATTAAAAATATAATTTCAATTAAATTAAATTTTTTTTCTCAAATAATAAATAAAGTAAGTAAAAATTATACACAGACACATATAAATTTATTTATATACAATTATATATAAAATAAAAAATTATAAAAAAATGTATAAATATTTTTCTTCGGATCAGATATTATTTGTATTTATCGGATTGGATATTTGGTTTGTTTGACTTTTCGTTGACCGGATTGGATATTTGATTTGAAAAAAAAATTGGATTGATTATTTACTTTTTCGGATCAGATCGCTTCGGATATCGGATCAAATAAGCAGATATCGGATAACATGAACAACCCTACTTTGAGGTATAAGACTGTTGATCTAGATGAACGTAGAGAAGTTGTGGGTGAAATAATTATTGTTGATGAATTGCTTTTTAGTTTTGTGGAGAATAGGGCTTTTAGAAAAGTGATGCCTATTGCTTGTCCTTGATTTTATATGCCTTCACACACTACTATTACACGCGATATATATATATAAGTTATATCATAGTGAAAAGATGAGATTGAAAGATTTGCTTAGTACTTTGTGTAATAGAGTTTCTATGACTACTGATACATGGACTTCTAATAAGAGAATTAATTACATGTGCCTAACTATTCATTTCATAGATGATTGGTGGAGGCTAACAAAAATAATTCTAAATCTTTGTCCTATATCTAGTCATAAGGGAGAAGCTATCGATAGGGTAATTGAAGATTGCCTAACTTTTGGGGGTTTGAAGAAAAAATTATTTACTATCACCATAGATAATGCGAGTTCTAATGATGTTGCTTGTATTTATTTGAAAAATATGGTGAAAAAATATGATGGCATCAGTGATGGTAAATACTTACACATGAGATGTGTTTCACGCATAATCAATCTTATTGTATAGGATGGTATAAAGAAGCTCATGCATTACATTGATCAGATCAGGGATATTATTAAGTATATTAGAAATTCTCTTGGTAGATTGATTATATTCAAACAATATGTTGAAAAGTGTAAGATTGAGTGCAAAGCTTCTTTGTCTCTTTATGTGCCTATTAGGTGGAATTCCACCTATCTTATGTTAGCTACTACTGTAAAATTGTTTTTGGTAGAATGGAGCTCCCTATAGAGTTGATACATAATTTTTGATGTTTTTGGGGGCCTCTCTAATGACAATTAGGATAAAATTGAGCATCTTATTTTTTTTTCTTAAAGGAGTTTTATGATGACTGTTAAGGTTTCTGGTTCATTGTATAAGGCCAATAATCTTATTTTCTTTGATATTGTTCGTATGTTTTAGTTATTGAATCAATGGATCATGGATGTGAATGATGACTTTAGAAACGACACTTCAAATTAAAGTTAAGTTTGACAGGTATTAGGGTGACATAGGGAAGATGAACATATTTGGGTGTCATGTTAAATCCAAATTTGAGGTTTTTAGGATTGAATATTATTCTTTGTAGGATATATGGTGAAGAATTAGGGGAGATATTGGCTGAAAGAATCAAGAAATTCAATATTCATTTGTTTGATGATTATAGGAGGAAGTATGATTCATTTATAGTTGACAAAAGTTCTGGGGCCAAGTTTTGATCTTCCTATGAGTAAAGATAGTGTTGATGCTATTAAAAAAGTGTGTTAGAGCAAATGATAAGAATGGATAGAGTGTATTCTAGTATTACAGAGCTTGAGAGGTTTTTAGAAGAGATAAGGAAAAACCATGAAGAAAAAGGTGTCTTGTTGTGGTGGAAAATATAGAGCCTTTGATATTTGATCCTTTCATGTATGGCACGTGATATTCTTGTTGTACCAATATCTATAGTTGCATTAAAATTTACGTTCAGTGCAGGAGGTTGTCATCTGGATCAATTTAGGAGCTCTAACACCAAAGGTGATGCTTTATTTATATTAATACAATTATTTATTTAATCTAATAATACAATTGCATTTTATTTACTTGATTGTTTATTTTTTCTATTTTTTGTGAATTCATACTGTATAAGCTCTTATATGCTCTCAAGATTGGATTAAAGTTGATGTAGAGAAAGACTTGGAAGAGTTGGAGGAAATAGATATAGGTAGTAATCAATTAAGCTTTATTTTCTATTACTTTATTTGATTAAGTTAGTTTTTCTTTATACCATTTAATCTTTTATCAATTATGCTTAATATAATGTTATTACTAACTACTGATTTATTTACATTTAGATTTGAATAGATGTGGAAAACAAAGACAATGTAGAAGCTAATGTGGTATATGTTACTTGAAATGAATGATGGTGTTGAATACTTTGTATTAAATTTTATGTATAAAAAAATCATATTATGTGGTAGATTGTTATTTCTATTTGGAGGACATTGTGGTTTTTTCCTCATCCTCCATAGTGTATGTAATTACATTATATTTTTCTTTGTTTTTATCTTATTATGTTTTCAAAACTTATTTATTTCTATTTGGAGGACATTTTTATGGAAAAAAGAAGATTTGTGTGTGTGAAATGAGTCCATAAAACTCATGTTGATGCCGAATTTTGGATGAAAAAAGGGTTGAAATTTAAAGTTTGATTAAAATATGTTTAATTTCAAAAGTGGGTCAAAAGGGTTGAAAAAGGATAAATTTTAAAATGGGGTTAGTTTTAAAACAAAGTCGAAATAGGGTTAGTTTATAAACCGAGTTGAAAATGGGTTGAAACAGGGTCAATCTGAAAACAAGGTCGAAATGGGGTCAGCCCGAATTTAACCCAGTTTTTACGTTTTGGGTTCGGGCACATCCTATTTTAAAACTATTCCAAGTTCCAGGTTGTACTTTACATAAAAAAATAAAAAATAAAAAATAAAAAAGGTCTCCAAGCCAGTTCGATCTTATCTAGGTTTGTCCCGGTGGACACCCCTAGTTATAGGGGCTAGTAGGATGTTGAAATCCCTAATAAATCTCGTATAAAACGATGCCAGGACATGAAAAAGATCTCACGTGTGTAAGGCTTGTAGGAGTGGTCCATATCTTGATTGCTTCCACTTTGGATTCATCTATGGCTATGCAATCCTTAAACACCACAAAACCTAGAAATGTAATCCTAGGTACAAAGAACTCACACTTCTATATCTTGGCATATAACTTGTGACCTATAAGTGCTAGAAATACAAGCTTAAGATGCTTTATATTTCCTTCCTCACTAAGTTATGCACAATAATGTCATCAAAGTAAACTACTACAAACTTGCTAATAAATGGCATAAATACCTCATTCATAAGTCTCATAAAGGTATTAGGGACATTTGACAAACCAAAGGGCATAATCATCCACTCATACAACCCTCCATTGCTTTTGAATGCATTTTTCCATTCATCACCATATTTCATTCTTATTTGGTACTAGCCACTCCTTAGGTCAATCTTGGAAAAAAAGCATGCACCATTCAAACAATCAAGCATATCATCAAATATAAGTATAAGATACCTATACTTGATAGTAAAGTTGTTGATAACTCTACTATTAACGCACATCTTAATGGTGCCATCTTTCTTTGGTATAAGCAAGGCAAGAACGGCACAAGGGCTAAGGGACTCCCTTATTAAATCCTTATATAATAATCTATCCACTTGCCTTTGCAACTCCAAGGCTTTCTTAGGATTACACCTATAAGCCACCTTATTAAGGAATATATCACCGGGAACAAAGTCAATTTGGTGCTCTATACCACTAATGGTGGGTAATACATGGGTTAGATAATTAGGGAATACATCATCAAACTCCTCTAACAATGTCCTAACTCATGGGTCATCATAAACCCTCTCCTCATTATCCTCTAATAAAAACAACAAGTAAACTACCTTCCCTTTTACTATGGCCTTATCTAGAAAAGTTTCACCTATGAATAAGGAATTTTTACAACTCATATCAATATGAATACATCTACATACTAAAGGGGTGAGTATAATCTTCTTCTTGGAAAACTTTAACCATTAGGTGTTCTTCCTTCCATCATGCAAGACACTTCTATCAAATTGCCATGGTCTCCCTAAAAGCAAATGACAAGCATCCATTGGAACTACATCATGCACCACCTCATCTTAATAGGTCTTCCCAATGAATAATGGTACATTTACTTGCTTTGTCACCTTTGCCATGTTAGCATCATTAATTCATTGTAGGTTATATTGTTTGTCATGTTTTATAGTAGTGAGGTCGAGCTTCTCTACTAAGGTGCAAGAAGCAAAATTGGCACAACTTCCTCCATCCACAATAAGAGATCATATTTTCCCAAGTATGGTGCACTTGGTTTGAAAAATATTTTATCTTTGGGACTTATCACATTCAACCTCCTTAGTGTGCAACACCCTCCTAATCATTACATATTCTCCCACATCTGGTGGTGCAAGCTCCACCTCTCCATTAAGTGTCAAATCTTCCTCCTCTTTCCCACTCTCCTCCTATATATTAGCTTCCTCCAAATCTACCATGGTCATTACCCTCTTGTTAGGACACTCATTTTGATAGTTTCCTAAGCCTTGACACTTAAAAAACCTAAAAATCTTGGTTCGATTCTTAACTACCAATCCTTTTCTCCTCACATATTTTGTCAAAGGTGTGGAAAGGGTTTTGAATGGTGGAGGAATCTCCCTTGAGGTGCTAGCTACCTTGTTTGGACCTCCATGCCTCACAGTCCTCTTCTCCTTTTTATGTTTTTTGACCTTGATGGCTAGATGATAGAGCTCATCCAATGTATAACACCTATGCATCTCCACCTTCCTAGCTATGTCATGCCTAAGACAACTAAGGAACTGAGACATAGTGTACTCCTCTAGATCATCCAAACCAAGCCTCATAGAGAGTTTTTCAAACTCTATATTGTACTCCTCTACATTCCATGACCCTTATTTCAAAGAGGACATTTTATTGTACAATTCTTGAGTGAAAGAATGAGGAAAGAGTCTCCCCTTCATCAACTTCTTTATTTTCAACCAAGACTTAACTTTTGGTTTTTCCATTTTTTTGTCTCTTATGAACTAAATTCTACCACCATAAGGAGGCATGGCCTTTGAGCTTAAGATCTGCCACCTTAAAGGCTTTGGTGTTAGAATAGCCCTTGGCCTCAAAAAACCTACTACACCTCAACTCCCACTCTAAAAATTCTTTTGGATTTTGATTGCCTTCAAACTCTTTGACCTTAGCTCTAACATCCTAAAAACTCTATCCTTTTTTTATTCATCCTCCTTGGCTCCATATAAGACTCACTTTAGGATGAACCTTCTCCATCCTCACTACCAATATTCTTGACGTCCTCATATGGTTCACGAAATTGGGGTGTTGATTTTTGTTGGTCTTGGGCCATATTAGGGATTATGGTCTCCGAGATATCAAGTACTCTTCTCATACCATTTTGAAGTATCTCAATGGCTCTATAACTTCTTAAATTATTATTTTTCCTTAAGGCTCAACCCTCTTTGTAAAGGAAGTTATCCCATTAAATATTAAGAAAGTTAAGAATAGAAAAGAATTTCTGTTAAGGGTAAAAAAAATGGATTTAGGCTTGAAACAAAAGGGGGGTGTTTGGTTCAATATTTTTTATGTGTGTTTATTTTAGAAAAGGATGGTGGGAAGAAAAAATAAGACCCAAATTACTACAACCTAAACTTTGGTACCAAGTTGATGCATTTGAGATCCAACTTGGGTCTTGTTAGGAGGTGATGTTCCAAGAGTACTTAGAACAATCAAAACAAAGAGAGAGATAGGGGAGATTGGAGAGGATACATTTGATTAATAGTAACCCCTTGAATCAATAATTACAAGAAACACCTAAGGTTTTAAATTATTATGATGAATCTTGGAAGATTTTTTAAAGACTTTAAACTCTTAGACTTAAGTTTATAAGAAGAGACTCTCAGTTATGTTAAGAGGAAATGTGCAACCAAACGAGTTTTGTTTTTCTATTTCATTATATCCTTCAAACTTATAGAAGAAGTTTAGAATTAAAGGTTACAACTTATCCAACTAATACATGTGTTTCGAGCTAAAAAAAGGATAAAATCTACTTAATATTAAACTCATAAGTTTCGATCATGGGTAGGAATATTTGAGCATATTTCGAACATGTTTTCCTATGTAGCACATGTTCTAACTCATATAGCAGCTACATCACTCAAAAGGAAAGAGGAAAATTCCCTTTTAATCTTGTAAGTAATAAAAAGAAGTATGGAATATCTTCTATCCTTCCTTGTTCTTCCCCAAAATCTACATTGTTGTTTCCAACTACTGAAAAAGATTTGACATTCAACTTGAGAGGGACTTGTGGTTGTTTTGTGTGGCTTTCAAGGATGCATAATGGGTTGCGTTTTGTGGCATTATTATGGCTAAAATATTAAGGTAATATAGGTTTAAAAGGTGGTAAAAACTAGAGGGAAAACCTGGCTAATGTTGGCCTTTTTTGGGGTGTTTAGTGGATGGTACAAAAGGGGGGTTGACAAGGCTTGCATTGCATGGCTAGATTTCATTTAATGATTAATTTTTCCGGATAAGGAGAGTTTTTTAGCTCTCAAACTTTTCAAAATAAATGGCGATATTTTCATCATCAAATGAGGATGCTTCCGCATCACAATGATTGTAATGCGGACTCAACTTATCAACATTACAAAATGAAGAATCTAACTCTAATGTTTGTGAGTGTGAGGTAAAACTTATTATGAATATTATTAGTGATTAAAATATTTGATCATACTTAATTATTTTAAATATTTATGTGTTAGATGCAAGTATAAGATATAGAAGTCGAAAATGGAGAAGCTAATTATTGATGCATAGTATTATTATTAATTTTTAAAATATTATGTTGCAATTAATTGTTTGTCTACCATACTGTTAAATTTTATTAAATTAGTTGTTTTGAGCTACTATTTATTATATACTATTTTTATAGTGCATTTTTCAAAAGTTCATGGGATCAAATCTAGTTATACAGAATATTTGGAGCACGAGACGAATAGATTCTTCTTGATGTTATTTTGATAGGCCTATAACTAGATGTACTTAAGTGAGGAGGAATAACAATAAATCAGCTGGGTTAGGATAAGGGGTAAATTTTATGAGAGGGATGTTAAATTCTATTTTACTTGAGTTAATAATCCTAGCCGGGGGATCTTAAGGGATTCTGAAGTTTGTTAGAAGTATGGTATCGGAGGGAATGAATATATAGAGAGGTAGTAGCAAGGAGATGGGTACCGAGGAGCTTTGGAGAGAATAATTGTGGAGGTACGGGACCCTTAAAGTCTTGAAATTAATTGTATTCTCTCCTCATCAATACAAAACCATATTCTATGAGTTTTAATCTCGATTCCCTTATTTGACCATAACATATTTTTGGTTAGACAAACTTATATTATTATATTTTAGTAGTTATTGAATTTAATTTTAATTGTAGAAACATTATATTTGTACGGATAAATATTATTGGTTATGGTATTTTTGAGCCAAACTTATATTATTAATACTTGTTTGGTAGTTTGGTGAATGGTGACACTGGTAATAAATTTATAGGTTAAAAACTTGATCTTTCCGGAGTAGATTGAAAACTTTATCTTATTACTATGTAGTTTTTAAATGACAGGTTGTTTGATTGAAATTGTAGTTTTTGGTGTTTGATAGGTTATTTAAAATGTTGATATATGTAAATAATTAAGTAAAAACTAAACATGTAATAGGTCTATTTGATATATACCAGATCTATCCATTAAATAATATTCGTTAGATAATTTAAATGAGTACCCACCCAAACATATCTCGTTTACTTCAAATATAAAGCCACCTTAGCAGTATGAGTATATACTATTGCAGAAGCAATACCAAATAACAACACTCCCTGTACATAAAGCATCTCCCTCAGCATAATATTTCCAGCCGCTGACTTTTTGATTGCAAGTCAGCTCAAAGTCTCATATTTTCAATTAAAAAATAGAAATAAAAATCAGAGGATAAATTGCCTACATTGGATTGAGATTTTGTAGAAGCAATCTTTACAACTTCAAAACAATTTCCTTTCTTTTAAGGCTCACCGAGACAGAATGACATCAAATGCTACATACAAATACAAATTACATGCCTTGTTGACGATGAAGCTTTCAGGGTGTAATTAAATAGTTGTCTCAATAAAGGGAGTATAACAAGATATGGTAATCCTATTCCCCAGGCTACCCCTAGATCCCTATCGTCTTTTCTTATTTTTTCTATGTCGATCATTACTTCAATTAAAATTGCTAGAATATATATATTAGGTGGGGTTTGTAATTGAGCAACAACATAAGGAGACAAACCATCCTCAAGAAAGTCATAATATGGAGGGGTCAGTGTGTGGAGCTTTTTGAAGGGAAATTATGTTTCATCAAAAAGAACATACCGAATGATGATGATTTTACGAGAGGAGAGGTCATAACACTTATAGCCACGGTGGTTTGGAGGATACCCCAAAAAGAAACAGGGTGCAGAGCGAGGATGAAGTTGATGAATTGTGGTGGATGGGAAAAGAGGGTAACATAAACAACTAAACACTCTAAGATGAGCATAGGATGGGTCTTTTTGATATAGGATTTTGAGAGGAGACTCATATGCTAGAAGTTTGCTTGGTAAAATGTTAGAGTAGATAAGTGGCCATATAAAGGGCATGGTGCCAAAAGGAGTGAGGCACTGAAGCATGAGCTAAAATGGTGCGAATGATATTATTGATTGTTCTAATTTTTTGTTCGGTTTTGCCACTTTGGGGTGAAGTATGGGGACAAGAAAAACAAAAGGAGATGCCATTGTCGTCACATAATTTTCTAAATGGCTCGTAAGTATACTCTTTACCATTATCACATTGGACAGTTTTTATTTCTCGATGGAATTGTGTTTTAAGGTAGGCTCGAAATGCAAGGAAGGTAGGATAAACTTGCAATTTTTTGGATAAAGGAAATGTCCTACAGAACTTAAAACAGGAGATGTCCATAAATCACTGTGTATGATATCAAATGGCATAAACGTAGAAGAATAAGAAGAAGAAAATGGCAATTTAACATGTATACCAAGCGGACAAGAATGACAAAGGGTAGATGGACTAGTCTTATTACATGAAATTATTTTATTTTTCCTAAGAGACTCTAAGATCGGAGCTCCCGGGTGACCGAGTCGATCATGCCAAAGAGAGGATGAAAAAGCTGCAAAAGTCGAAGAATAAGTGGCATGACATGTGGGTTTGATAGGATATAACTCGCCTCGGCTATCACATCTCATGAGTGGCCTCCCCGTTGGAAATTCCTTCACAGAAAAGCCATAAGGGTCAAACTCAATAGAAACGTGATTATCAGTGGTGAATTTGTGCACAGAAACTAGGTTCTTAATTAATTTTAGGGCATGAAGAACATCCTTTAATACTAATGGTGGGTGAGGGGAGGGTAATGTAGTACAACCAAAACCACGAATAGGAATGGAATGGCCATTTCTGACAAGTATAGCATGATTATTGCTCAAATTAAAATAAGACGAAAGGTTACCTTGCGTGGAGGTCATATGAGATGTCGCCCCGGTGTCCATGTACCATTGTGGATCGGGTTGAGAGAGAGACATGGTATGCATGGCCTGGTCAATATCAGTTGGGGCATAGGATGTTAGACCTGCCGCTGCTGCAAAAGCATGCTGGGTGTGCGGAGGTCTGGGCCCTAAAACGCCCCGATGTTGAGATTGTTGTGGCCTAGCCCAAACACTAGTCGGGTATGGGCAAGGAGGGGGAGGCGTCCAATTCGGCATCCATCCCCATGGTGGATACGACCACGGAGGCTGCTGCCAAGGCTGCGGTTGCTGCTGTTGGTGTTGTTCGCCACCACGACCACCACCATTTCCGCCTTTTCCACCACTACGACCACCACCGCCACTAGAATTGCTACATGTGGTGTTCCGATTTTGCTTGCCTTTTCCACTGCGTTTGGGTGCGGGATTTGCAGAGGATGTGGTAGAGTCCTCTACTTCATGAGACGGAGTGGCGATTAAGGCCGTGTCATCATCTGCGGCAATCATTTTTGTCAAACTTGTTTCTTCCAACACAAGCATTGATCGCGCTTGGTAGAATGGAGGAATGGGTTTTCTTTGACGGATGAGAGTATTCACATGTTTGTAGGCACTGGTGAGGCCAGAGGTCAGTTGGAGAACAAGACGGTCATTCGCCATCGGAGCGCCGACGTTGCGCAGTTGATCAGAAAACTCTTTGAGGCGTTGGCAGTAAGATGAGGCATTGGGAAAGTTTGCCATCTTGGTGGCAGTGAACTCCTATTCCAGAGTGACGACGCGGGAGTTCTCGTTGTCCTGGAATATATCGCGCAAGCGATTCCAGGCCTCCACGGCCGTAGCATCCGGTTCAATAATGGTATTCAAAAGATCCTTGGAGATTGTTGAATAAATCCATTGGAGAACTGTTGCGTCGAGGGTGTCCCATAGGTCTTGTTCGTCATCAGTGGTGGGTACCTTCTCCTTACCCTTCGCCGGAGGAATGATGTGGTGGATTACCTTATGGGAACGAGCGTGAATCTTGAAGAGTTCCGCCCAAGTAGAGTATTGGACGTTCTCCATATCAAGAATAACTTGGAGTCAGCCATATGGAAGAGTAAAGGGAAGAACAAGAAGAAGAACAGAGAAGGCTAGGGCACGACGGAAGTAGAGGATTGTGCCCTATGCTTTGATACCATGAAAGTTAGATTAATCCCCCTACCTGCACTCGACGTGCAGTCAATCATAATATACAAGGTATAAGCGTAGGGTTAGGCTACAAATCAGGGAGCTAGTTACATATGGTAAAACTAATCAAAGATTATTATTAATATATATATATTCTAGCAAAAATGAAGTAAATATGGGTCACAAATAATATCCAACGAGTTGCAAAATGCCGGAGCCAACTACACATAGATGAAAATATTTAGAGAGATACGGATTACCACTCCACAAATAATGGGAAAATTGTGTCTCCCTTTGCTCTTTCTTTCAAAAAATGACGGCACAGCAGAGGAGTTGATGATTCTGTTATTGTTGCCGGTCAATGAGGTGGCTACTCCTCTAATCAGAATCAGATATCTACAGGCCATTCTTTGCTGTTCTGTAGCACCTTCAGGCTGGGCTCTAATTGGTGACGGTTCTTCTGAAGTTCCAGAATTCTAGTCCGTGTGTTAAATAGGGGGAAAAGATGAAAATAATAATAGCACTTTGACATAATTTGAGAGAAGAAGAGGAAAAGAAAGAAAAAACTTAATTGAGAGAAGAACAACCAAAAAAATGAAGAAAGCTTACGGCGCAATGCCAAATATCTAATCGAAGAGAAGATTGGAGTAGGCTTGATCCTGTCCAGTAATATGCCGTTTTAGTTGATATTGATGACGAGGTGAAGACAGGGGGCCGGAAGTGGTGGCAGGGACTAGGCTTCTTCGATGTTCTTGTTGAAATACAAAGACGAGAAGAATTACACTACTTGAAGAAACAATGACGTCGTCGACCGCCGAGCTGCAGCATCAAGTAGTGCAATACAACATAAATATTATACCCCATTAAATGAGATCCCTGCAGAATACTATTATCACTAATAAATTTTTATTAAGGGTTTCATGCATGAACCACTTTATGTATTTCTACAAAACCAAGAAGGCCATGATCCACAATCCATTGACAAATATAATCAACATCATGTGCTCCTTCCGATTCATCCTTCTACTACTGAAACGTATGATTGTAGTCATTTTGTCGTGCACTTTGTTTGTCTCCCAGCCACTATCTACTTCTCATCTTCACCGTCACATGATCATCACTTGAATACCACCACCATCAATAGCAGTAGCTTCCTTGTACTTTCATTACAGAGTGGTTTGTATCTTCACTAGGCGTGTTGGCGATTATTTTTATGCATTCATTTTATGTTCTCAAGCCAATGGTTGGGGATAACGTAGAGTTCCATGCCCCCAGTGACTTGGTGTTCTCTCTATTTTAACCAACTCGTAGTATCAAAAAAAAACTTTGGATATGTAAACATAAACCAAGTTCACAAATTCGTGTCATCTATGATTTTCTTTGTGATCTCAAAATGATAAGTTGGTTGCTTGATATACCAAAATTAGGAGAAGATGATGATCATGGAAATATAATGAAACAAGAAGAAGCTCGTAGAAATATGAAATTCTTACTGAGTTAAAACTTTGGTGTATGCAACGATCGGTTGAGAATCTTTATTGTTGTTGGTTTCGTGGCAGGGGACCGCAAAGAGAAAAATGTTAACCTTATCATTGTTATTTGGGAGATTCAAGAGTTTTGAAGACTCAAGTGATTGATGGAATTGCATATTCAAAATGTATCTATTTGATCATGACTTCGTAGTACTAGACTTGATGCCTACGCAAGTTCTACCGCTACTTACCAATTGCTTTATCTTCGAAAGAGGTTTACGTGCAAATATTTATCGAGTAGTATGTATGGGATTGTGGCTTTTCACCTCAGTGATGAAGATTTGGTTTGCTTTTTAAAAGATGGTGTCAACATATTTTTGTGTGATCTTCAGAGACAAAAGATGCAAATGGTTTGCAATGAGCTCCGAGCATGTAACTGGCATCAAGTATTCTCACTTGTACATCATCATTCGCCAAAGTTACTACTGTAGGGTTTGTCGTGTTTCAAAATTGTCTTCCAAGCTTCCCACCCCCCTCCAGTTGAAGGAATTAACCAATTGGCCTTATTGAGTTATTTTCATTTTCTAGTAGAGGGTGTATAAATTATACTGAAGGTGACTATGATGCGGGAAATTATCAGAGATCATCAATGCCAACTCAAATCAAAGAATATCTCCTTAGGCTACCTAAATTCTGTTAGCATTAGCTGCATTTTCTTTGGCTTTATTTCCTTTTTCATCTCTAGATGTTAGATTCTATTAGTATTTATAAAGTCATCATTAGGGAGGAAAAATAGGCAATATATGAGAAATCATCATCTCATCCTAACTTCCCTCTGTTATTTTTGTTTAGCTCTCAATCGGCCTTCTCCATTTTTAGCCGACCTTGTGCTATTGATTCAGGCTGCTCGGATTCAATCCCTAAACCACTTTGAATTCAATTCTCCATTGAATTATATAACCATATCAGACTATGGATGGCACCTAATCATGTTGTGATTATTAATGTTTTGTTTTTGACCCTAAATCTCGTTCTGACCCCAATCGGATCTCCAAAGTGAAAAATATCAGAAAGCAAAGTATCAATATCTGGCCTTGTTTGTTGGCCACTATGTTACACACTTGCTCCTTTTTTTTCAATATATGTATCAGATCTTAGGTCGCTTCGAACTCTGTATACCCAGTCTGCTTGCGTTATTACTGATTCAATATCAATTTTGTTTTCGTAAAACTACATTTACTAATTTAACTTTCTGCGTTTGCTCTATTTTGGTGCTCGGAGTTGTAAGAATGGGCAACTCACTAATGTCGCATAATGCAGTAGGGAAGACGATCATGCATTAACTATAAGAAATGCCCTTAAAACTGCAGCATGTCTACACAACAAATTTAATAAACGACCCATTGTCGGAGAAAGTATATCCAGAGCTAGCCTTTGAATATAACAAAGACAACAGACAAGTACTTAACGATGATAGCTTACACTTGCAGCAGGCATCAGTTAAAAATGGTACAGGTTTATACTACCATCCACCCAATAATTATTGCCTACAAAACTAGCAATCAGTCAGCCCAGCATCGCAGCATGGAGTACAATTTTATTGCTTGGGGTCTATACAAGGAAAAAAATAGACAACTACTGCTGCACCTCAAGAGAAAGATCCTTCAGCTGCTGAGAATCAACCGCAGAGGGCGATCGGGTAAGGGCACACTGAGCAGTAGTGGTTTTTGGAAAAGCTATAACATCTCGGATAGAGTTAGTCCCGGCCAATAACATCACCAGTCTGTCCAATCCATACGCAATGCCTCCTACAAAATGACAGAACAGAAGCATCAAAGAAGAAATATAGATCCAAAACCACCATATATTACATAACTCGTTAAAAATGAAAGTGAAGCAAACATAACAAACAGGATGGTGCAACAAGAAGGTGGCGTGCAAATTATCATGAATAATAAATAAAAGCTGCAGCAAGCAAGGAGGTTTATTCGGCGAAGCCTAGATAAGGAATTGATACCGTGTGGAGGAGCACCCATGTCCAAAGCCTCTAAGAGATAGCCAAACTTTGCTTCTGCCTGTAAACAAGAAGATATATCATGATGTAAACAATGTGATAATCAACAAGGCAATGTAAGCATGAAAAACAATCTATGGACCCAACAAGAAGAGAGTTTTATGTTTTATACCGAAGGAAGCACAGACCTTGATCTAACACAATCTATGGACCCAACATGAAGCTCAACTGCAAAACTATTTCTATGTGACAAGTCAGGGACAGTCTTTGTCCCAAATAGTTGAGCTCTCAGAAGCTCAAGAATTCAAGTTTGACCTGATTTTCTTTTTCAATCAGCCAATATGAATATTATCCTTTTCTTTTTCATCTTTTACTTGTTCTCTTTTGTGTCTCAGATGACAAGGGAGACGGTCCATAGCCCTCTTCTCCCCCCCCCCTCTCTCAACCATGATAATAGGCTAGTAGTAGGTTTGATTCTCGGTCTTTAGTACGTAATGACTAATGCGGGAGCATATCCTACAACTAGAAGGTATCCTATAGAAGGTCCTACGAAGTGTCCTACAGGAGGGATATGGTACCCAACAATTGGAGGGATCGTATACCCTAGGAAAGGGCACTACACCTTAAGGTTGGGCTTCCTCAAGGAAAATTTAGCTAATTATTATTTTCTTAGTTATTAAGTTAATTTATTTTATAGTGTGAATTATTTTATCATATGTTGTTAATTAACATAAGATAATATTTGGTACGATTTTATTTGGTAATGTGAACAGTATTGTGAATATTGCTTAGTCGTTGGAGTTAATAAGTTTGTTAAGATATTAGTTAGTTATGGTACGTTTTATATTATATCTTTTAGAAGTTTCACCTTATTTCAAAAATTTATCTTATTTTAAAGAGGAGTAATATTACTATATGATTCGTGTGTAAGCAGCGTTGCTAATCACAATAGAGTAGAATTATTGAATACAGATTTTCTCTGTGAGTTTCGTTATTCTACGTTTACGTTATCTGTGTGAGTCGTAAACTAGATCTATTTTTAAATTATCCTAATAGTTTAGAAGCCTCTTTATTATTTTCTATGTGAGAGTAATTTGAGTGTTTATCATTCACATCCATATCTACCAATAAAAAAAATTGCCTATTCATCAAACATACATTTCCGCCATGCACTAATACGCCATCAAGGCATCAAGGCCATAGCCAACTAAGTTTGCAAAGATCAAACATATATCTTTTTCCATGTAACAGGCATTTTCATACAACAAAACATTGCAATGGACCATAAATTTGAAATGAGAAAGGTATGAGCCACTATATCCAAAAGACATCAACATGAGACATTTTTTTAAAAATCCACAAACTTTTTCAGTGCAAGAAACAAAACAAATGAAAGCAACATCAAGCAAGGCCCGGTTGTCGAGAAGTATTCAGTAAGCACAAAATATGGCTGCAAAGTATAGGTGCATTAAATAGAGGTTTTTTTTATTACCTGTTCATGGGAGATGCCCACAAGTTCAAAAACCTTCTCTTGGACTTCACGCTTGTAGATTCTTAAACTTCCTCCACCGATCTGAAAGCAAGTATTACTGATTAGAAGCCCAATGCTCAGACAATAGAGAAATCTGAATTCAGCAAGTACCTCTACTCCATTGTAAACCATGTCATAGGCCAAAGCTCGAGCAGAAGGCAGATCTCCCATGTCTTCAGGATTTGGAGCTGTAAATGGATGATGCAAGGCCTGCAAAAATAATTATCTTCTCAAAAACACAAGCAAACCATAGAGCCTTGATTTTGCTCCAAAACAAGACAAATACTGAAAAATATGCCCAACATAAGAAATATCATGGTATGTCATGAAATTAAGATAAATGATGAAAAGGAAATCCATATATATATATATAGATTTAGGCTCTTGTACAAACTACTATTTAAAATACAAACGTAAGAACTCTTAATCACCGTTAGATCTAGAAGATTTAAGGGCCGAGATTAAAATAAATTTAGGTTAGGTATTTACTAAATCTTGACCATTGATTAAATGCTAATCTAATGGTTAAGATTGGTTCCTATATATGTATATTAGGAAGGGTTTGTATGGGACCTTCACCCTATATATATATAATCTCAACCAATAAGCAGTTCCTCCCTCTCCCCAAGCCCAAGTCCTTGGGTCACCCGAAGCTTCTAATGAACAAATGGCCAGAAACTCTATCAAAGATCTCAATTAAACAATAGACAATCGCAAAGATACTCATTTGCAAAAATCAAAGGGTTAAAGAGATCAGCGGACATAATGGATTATATTGAATAGCCAAATAGGTAACCGGAGTTTGCTGATTTGCTAAAGACAAGTGGACCCCTTGAGTTAATTTAAACAAGCTTGAACATCAAGTGACTTGGTTAAACCCAGATTATTCACACAAAAAAGATCAGGTATGGTCAATTAGCTATCGAGACAAGCAGAAAGCCGGGTTAAATTCCCCTTTTAAGCTCAACAAGTAGCAGACAACTAGATTCAACTTGATAAGCATACAATACTAAGTGTTAGCTACTATGGGATTCATCTTTTCAAAACCATAAAGCCGCTGACAACATTTCTTTGTGTTTTCCTGAATATTTTATCCAAGCCCTTTAGGCTTCTAGCCAGGAACAATAGCACTTAGTAGGGATGCAAAATGGACCTAATAGTCACAATGCGGATTTCATGGTCCAGTTGTTTCCTATCAACATATTATCTTAATTGACCATCCCACTAGGGTTGTATCCCGAGTAGCTTACTTTAAGTCCAATAGTGTATCTCATTAGGTCAATGGAGTACTACTCACCTCCCTGCATGTCTCAAACTGGATAAATACTGTTTTCCAGGAAACAATGCATATGAGATTTCTTGGCAACCTAAGTTGGTCAGCTTATTTTATACTTTCTTCCCAACAGTGGTGTGAGAGCATAGTGTTTTGGCAATATGCTAGTGAAGCTACAAGACAGCTTGACTTGCATAACACTTCCTTCCCTAATAATTATGAGACTTCATGCTATATCATGATTATTTTCCATTGGAATCACTATCGGGCAGTACCATAGTTACCTACAGGGTAACATAAGCGAGCACAAAATGTAAAGAAAAGTAAAGCAAAGTAACCTCTTACTATGAATATTCTAATATCCCAGACGTATGCAGCCTCCCCTCTACTAGTGATTAGTAGTGGACTATTTCCAAAAGAACCACACGTCACCATTTCATGGAAATTCAAACCTGAAACCAAAGGACAAAGGTACCGGTACCCCGACCCACTAATATTAATCACTAGGCTGCAACCTCTTTGGCAGAAAACACAAAATAATTACAAGGAATTGTAATCAATCATCAAATCCACATTTGCATTAAACTTGAATATGCACATAGGTACATTCTGGTTGATTTGCAAGATTCCAGGTTTACAAGCCTAGCATAGACAACCGATTTCAGATACCATTGTAGATAAGAGTTCATAACACTTACCACTTATGGTGCCATTAGTTGGAGCAAAAAATTGTCAACATGATACTGCATAAATAGGAACTTCCAGACAAACACTGACCAAACAATTACTTGAGAAAACTAAGGGGTAAAACGGAAGGAATACACACCTCAAGCCTCTTTTCATCATCATTCCACTCAAACATTGGAAAATCAGTGACCCACAAGATTGAATGCTTGGACTGCAGAGTAAATGAGGAAAACGAATGTGTTATCAATTATAGAGGGAAACTATAAACAAATTGATAAGGAGGATCCATTCTGGATGTAAAAAAGGGAAAAATAAATAACCCAAACTTACATTGTCAATCAAATCCAAGTCATGTGCCACCTTAACCCTTAACCGGTCCAGGGTAACATTTACTGACTTCTGCTGACCCACAGCAAACAAGATAACATCACCTTCTACGGCACAACATCGACCCAATAAATTCTTCTTGCTACCTTCATTCAGGCTTGATACCAAAGCAGAAATCCCTTCCAATTCCCCTAAGGAGAAGATAAAAGAACAAAATGGAAGGACCGTAATCAATGGTTGGACTACACAACTACTCGTTTAAGTGAAGAACATAGATAAATGCCAGCATACCATCAGATGCAACCTTCAAGAAAGGCAAACCTTTAGCCCCAGATTTGATTGCCTCACTATAAATATCACCCTTTTTCAAAGTCGTGTTTGAATAGAACCTTACACCAGAAGGCACAGATAATGCCTTCACTACACCCCCACTTGCCAATGTATCAGAAAAAACCTTGAATGCAGTGCCTTCAAAAACATCAGATACCTGCATGAATAGTCAGCAACATCAATAGCCAAAATGAGCTGCGAAAGCAATTTGTAACAGTGTAAAAGCTGATTCTAATCAATAAAAGGACCTACATCTATCAACTCCAAACCAAAGCGAAGATCTGGCCTATCTGATCCGTATCGATTCATCACTTCAGCATATGTAAGCCTGGGGAAAGGGTTAGGTAGCTCAATACCTTTAAGCTCCCAAAAAACCTGTAGCAAGCATAATTTCCTATCATGACTACAAAAGAGCATCATTTAAAACCACTGAGAAATAATATAAACTCTGCTCTCTTGCAAAATGAAAATAGTTTGGATCATTTTCAGGACTTTGATAGCGGCGATTGTACAAAAGTTTCTTAGCAGACAGGAAATAACCAAAATTCTGCCATAAGAAAAACTTGATACTCCAAAACTTTTGATCAGTTCTCGACTCACAGAACTAAAGATGGCACAAAACGAGGCGAGAGCAATTGGCTTCTCGGGAAACTGAATAAGATTTTATCGAGCCTTTATCTGAAATCAAAGTCTGGTGCTTTCAACAAGTTATACGAACCTTCCTGATCAAGTCTTCATTAAGCTTCAGCATTTCATCCAAAGGAGTAAAGGCCAATTCCATATCTAGCTGAGTGAACTCAGGTTGCCTATCAGCTCTTAAATCTTCATCACGAAAGCATCTGAGACAAAGAAACATAAGGAGCTTAGCATGTGTGATCATTTGAAACCAGTATCATGCTAGAGAAGTGTAATGAATTTCGTAATTACTTTCAAGGAAAGTAGTTGAATGCTACTTAGAATGCTAATGCATTCCCAAATCCAGGCCTATCATCAAAGGTAATATCCATTGAATTTAGGAAGCAAGTGAAGTGCAAAACATTAAGAAATCATGGCCATTAAACAAATGGAAGAAAGCAACAATATCAGGACCGCTGTTAAGAAAAGACAGTGAATTACTCACTTGGCTAATTGATAATATTTATCAAAACCAGACACCATAAGCATTTGCTTGAACAGCTGTGGACTTTGGGGCAAAGCATAAAATGTTCCTGGCTTCAAAGTAAATACAGTATATAAAATTTTAAGGTCAGCACACTGCAAACAGATAATATACAATGCAGTAATGATGCATCACGTGTCTTGCAAGAAGACAAACATTTGCAGGCTTTTAGATATCTATGGATCAAACCTTTCATGCATGCAGTACAACTATTTTAGGCCCTTTTTAAGAAAGATAATCTGCTTAGCAAGTGTGGAACTGTAGGATAAATATTGAGAAAGAAGATTCATTGCTTGCATGCAGATTTGAGAATGGCATTTACGAATACAAATGAGGCTAAAGTACTATGCACAACATTAGCCAATACACAAAATATCCACAAAAATCATAGTACAAAACCATAAAAAATCGACTTTTTTATTCTGCCAAAAAGTATAAGTCTGACCCAATGGTCCAATCAGTTAGTATATAGTACCATATCCAATGGTATACATGTGTTAATCCAATGTTGACTATTAATATTTATATATTTTTCCTATTAACAAATTATTGTCTTCTATGGAATTGAAAGTTTGCCTGATGTGTGCAGTGCTAATGATATATAAAGCTAGCTCGCTTAGTTACATCAACACATATTGGAACAAGCAAGTGGCAGGACTGGATGTACAGATCATTTAAATATGATCGACGTGAACATTACTGAGATAAATGCATTTCCAGTTTACCAGCAACATTAATATTGAGCAAAGTATGGCTACATCTGATATCCAACCCAATCAGCAAAGACTGAGGAAGATTGCAAGCAAACAGCTTAGCTAACCAAAACACAATTTTATTTATTGTTGAATAATGAACAAGCAAAAGATTTTCAAATTCAAGAGCATGGGGCAGGCTCAACTCATTGGATAAATTGGTAGCTATTGAGAGAGAGAGAGAGTGTGTGTGTGTGTGTGTGCGCGCGTGCGCGTGTGTGTCTGAGAGAGAGAGAGAGAGAGCAAGCTGGAAATAAAAGGGGCAGAATGAAATTGCTGCTGCTCGCTTAACCTTTTATTGATCATAAACGTTGCACACTTATGCAAGAGAGTGCTTTCTTACTAGAAGCCGATGGTATAGTGTAATTACTTGAAGTTTTATACATTGTATGGACTAGAATTAACAAAAATGTCTAATTTCAGCTTGGACCCATCTTATAAGCTCAATAATAATTTGGTTTGAAATTCATCCCAATTCCCATGCTTATGACCACTCTGCTGGCATCCTCTCTTATTATATCTCCTGCCTGCTTTACCAGAGTAGAACACAATAAAGTAACAAAAATCTGATCCTTCCCACACCACTCTCATCTTCTTACACAAATAAAGATAGAAACCTCAATAGACAAATCAGGGACTCAGAGAAGTAACCATGTTCTGATTTCCATTTCTTACACAATAATGTTATTTTAGTATCTAGCTACCTCTTCAGTGCCCCTTTTAAATATAGTATTTTTTTTGGATAAATAAATAAAAAAAGGTCCTGTTTCGGGAAGTCTTAAGATGAATTCACCAGGATATGAAGAATGTTAGCAGTATTTCAATACGCCTTCACAGAGATGCACCAAGTAACTTCACAGAAAATTACAGTTTTGAAAGTTTATTATAATCTATTTGCCAAAGGCCAGCACAAATTCCTGAGTAACATGTATCACAGATAGCAATATGGCATACAATTAGAAGCAACAGAGCTAAAAGCAAATTTGTCACGTGTGACAAGCACAAAGTAACTAAAACATAAAACCAACAGCAGACAGAAGGAAAATAACCAAAAGTCAGGAACAAATAAATAAGTGAATACCTGAACTCTTGAAGGCACCAAAAAATCCCGAGCACCTTCTGGGGTGGATCTTGAGAGCATCGGGGTCTCAATCTACCTTGTAAACCACAATAAAAAGTCAATTCATGCTCAGTATGGAACTTAAGCAGAGTATTACAAGAGAGATACCCAAAAGCAGCATGTACCTCCACAAAACCGTGAACATCTTCTAAGTATCTTCGAATAAATTTCACAACTCTATGGCGTAACAACAAGTTTGAATTCATTTGCTGTCGGCGTAGGTCTAAGCATCGGTATCTAAAATATGCTCCATTTTCATTGATGTGAGATGCCACAAAGAAATATATACAACTTCAAAAGAACAAATTCATAATCATGTCCTCAAAACATATAAAGTACACTATCAGCACAAAGTGCACAAGCAAAACTAAGTCAAAAACATAAAGGAAGAATCAACAATGCATGTACACAGGAACAAAGGGAACATCCAGAGCTCAACTACTCTACACCCTCCGAGCCCCCTCAAAATCTCCATTCAAGACTTCACTATTGTTCTTTCATACTAAAAATTTAGGGGGAAACTGAGAGGACACAATTATTGAAAAGATATCTTTCCAATCTCCGCTCCACCTCAACTGTGTTAAGATATTGCTCAAAATTAAGATGAATCCCACAAGGCAAAGGATTGCCTAAAGGGTATTATGGACCATGAGGTGCCCAAAGGCCTGAGGCGGAGAGTTTAGATTGCAGTCCTAAGACGATCTACATGGTGAGTTTTTTGGGCTAGTCTCTTTACCCTGGTTTTCACCTACATTGGGTCTACATGTTCTCTATTTTTCTTTATATTGAGCTGACAGGTTGCTTGCTTGGTTGACTAACAACAGACTGTTTTGATCTAATGAAAGCATGCACACAAGAGGAGACCTTATGACAGATTATAATGCTTGGTAATTCATTATTATCTATATCACTGAATGAATCTGGAGAAGCAACAAAAGGCAGAAAAGAATTTTCCCTGCATGTTTTGACTTCACCGGAACTGGAATCACAGGCCTGAATGCTTCACAGTTTTTAACACTGCTGGGTATATAGAATTATATATATTTGGGGGGAAGGATAAGTGTGGTTGGCGATTCAACTCTGATACAGGATAGGAAAGAGAAATGTCCGTGTGCAAACTTCAAACCACTCTGATGATCATTCAAATAAATGTACTTCCTTTGTAAAGTTTGTATATCCGAAAGAGAGAAATGCATATTGGTACAGCATAGCAGATCATGCACAATAATAGAACCACCAAAGCACAATAGTACAGTTATCCCATTCGCACCTCTATCTTGGGGAATGAAGCATTAATCATCTTTCAAAGAAAAGAGAACTAGATAAATATATTGAAAAGTGACAAATTATATATAGCAGTCTGCATCCAAAATCACCACTGCAAACATAAGATAAAACCTACGAGATTGACTGAAGATGGCACTGCATCAAGAATGATACCTCAACCGTATCTCCTCCTTCACAGAATCTTTTACATCATCAGCAGTGGTAACCAAAAATGGCAATTTGGAGCGGACAGAATTCAAAAGCTGAACATATTCTGCAACAACCTGCCAAAAATATCAGGTCCAGTAAGTGCATATTCAGAAACTGGATTAAAAAGACAATAATTGAAAAAATTAACACGTTTTCTCTCGTAGAATCAATCTCTCCCCATCCTAACTTCTTCCCCTCTGTCAAAATGATCAGGTGTACAAACTGGAGCGATTATATTATGTACCGGGTGCCTCATAGTTAAAAAAATGTCAACATAAAAATGCGAAACATGCTATGAGGGGGAACATGTCATAAGATGGCAAAAGAAAAACCAAGCAAAAACAACTCTATGCATTAATAAATACGGGATGGTATGGCATGTTTCTATAAAACCAGAGATCTTGGGTTTGACCACCGCTAGAGTTGCATATATTATATTATTACCAAAATGTTATATGCATGGTGATTATATCAGTATACATTGATCTCTGTTGATTCAAATACATATACATGATGAGTAGAACAATCATACTTGAACAAAGGTGATGAAGGGAAGCTAAATTGGCGCCAGGATGGCACAGCATTGTCTAGCATTGACATCAAAATGACACATCACCTAGAGTACCCTTCATGGTACACCAAAGTGTACCATATAATTTACGTACAAATTACTCATAGTAGTCTAGTACATCGCTGTAATTTCCCGAATTTAATCTAACATTAATTCCGAGTGATTAATACCCTAACCTTTTTTCTAATTCTTTAATCCTAATTTTTTTTACTCTCATTATAGTCCTTAACGCCCTTTTCCTCTTTCCTTCCTTTTTCCTTTTTCCTTTTTTCATTTTATCTCTTCTTCTTCCTTTCTTTTTCTTTCCCTTTTACGCAGCCCTTATTCCCACCCAACCAAGTTTTTTCAGTTTGGTTGCTCAAACCAAATTTGTCCAACTTTAACCAAATTCTCCCTCCATCACCATTACCTCCCTTCCTTCTGAGATTTTCACGCAAGATCCCATCCCCATTTCTTCTCCCTTTGTTTTCTGCATCTCAGTGCCATCACCTAACCTCACTTCCCAATTTTTACCACACCATCCTTCCCCACGCAATAGACCATATAAACACACCTCTCTCTCTTACGACCATTTATTGCAAGCCACCAAAACTCTTTCTTTCTTCTTTGGAATTATTCCCCATATCATCGACCCTGTTCTCTATCACTTTCCCGCTAGTCGTATTCATTGTCGTTGTCGTTGGCATCATTGTCATTGGTGTCGCCATCCTCGGCATTCACAGCTCACCCGTCCAAACACCTCCATCTCCTCTCCTAGTTCGTCCCTCATCAGTTGCGACTGCCCCCACCATTTGTGACTCAACCACCTAGCCTAACACCCTCAACTAATTGTGGCATTTTCCCTCCCTCTCAGCCAAGTTGTGTTGTTTCCGTTCGATCTTAGCCAGTCTTGCTGAGTGGCCGAGAAAATTATTTTCTCTCAGTCTCAATTGTCTTACCGAGCGAGTTGCCTTGTTTCCCCTCAGTCTTGGCCAAGCTTGATTACTCTCCTTCGCCCTTGGTTAACCCTAATTACCCCTCAATTTCAGCCAGTCACTACCCCTTGCTGAGTGTGCTAATGTTTTTTCTTTTGTCCTTCTCAATCAACCTCTCTCGGTCTCTCTCTCTCTCCCTTGTCCTTTTCCTCTTGCCTTGCCTTTCCTCACTCGACCTTCTTACATTCTAACCGTGTGTTTATCTTGGCCTTAGGCGGTTCCCCAACAGCCTTAGAAGAAGAGGCTTAGGGTCTTTTACTTACTTGTAGACCGGTGATACTAGGGTAACGATATATATCTTTAGTTAAACGGTTTTGACACTATGTATTTATTGTATGTAATAATATATTAGTATAGCTATTTTTTGTGAAATCTTGTTGTTGACATTATTTGATTATCCTATTATATCATGTTATGAAGTATGGTTGTTATACAAAAGTATGATCCTTCATGATATTGTTTGGTTAAGGTTGATCTTGTAACCCTAGTATACTAGTAGGAATTATTGTTTTAATCTGAGTACGGAGAATGAGTTATAAATATGATTAAGTATTATCGTAATGAAAAATGTTGAGGATGGGGAGTTGATAAAATTGTGACCCATTGGGTTTGGTGACATAATTAGGTAGTTCCTAATCTTAAGGGTACTTGGGTCTTGTAAGTATTTTGTGGAAAAATAAATATGGCATAGTATTTGTTGGGTTTTACAATTTATTTCATGTATAATGATATTAGAATGTTGGTTAAGTATGGTACAAGTTACGTAACAAAATGATTTAAGGTGTTTAAGTACAACGGGAATATTTTGGTCAGTTTGGGTTAAATATAAAATTTTGATATTCTTAAAGTGATATTGGATTAAAATATGCTAAGTATGTCATATAAAATACTTGAGGTTAAATTATAAGTAGCATAGGTGAGGAAATGACCTAATTTGAGAGTAGTAACCCTAGGGCCTAGGGGCATACTTGTTATCACATGTGCAAGGCGTTAGAGTTCGATCGAGATTTTCGGACATGTAGTTATCAATGATATTTTAGGATGATGTGTTAAATTTGGTGGTTAGGTGAGTTTTATGGAGGAAATTATGTTTGTCTTGTGAAATTTGGGCTTCATAAGGCCATTGCGATCCTTCCCCTTAGAGAATGACCCAAACCACTTCTGGTTATGTTTTATACACCTTGCATATTTATGTTAAATTCGCATGACATTATTGTGATAACCAACAGTCTAATGAGACAATAATATTTAAAGTGAAAGATTACACGAGTCAAGATCAATTGTACCAGTCCGTACCACTGAACGAAAATAGCGGTCATGAGCTTTATGCCACGGGATTATACCAATCCATTCCATCGGACAAGAATAGTGGCCTAAAGCATTACACCCAGGGGTTGTACTAGTCTGTTCTACTGGACGAAAATAGTGACAAGGAGGGTTATGCCCTAAGATTGTACCAGTACGTTCCGCCAATGAGAATAGAAGCTAGGAGTGTTATACCCTAAGGTTATTATATCAATTGATGTCATTCCACCGGTTATGAATAGTTAGGTCCCTAACCTCAAGAAATTTAGAAAATGAAAACGTATAGTCATCTATTTAGAAATATTTCGATTCATCTAGACAACCCTCTCATGATTTAATTAATGCACATGATTAGCCTTTCGATGTGCCCTGATGTGTTGTGTATGCCCTTATGACTGTATTATTACCTTACTTAATATGCAAATATTAACCATCTTTTTTATGGTGGTTGTTCATTTCTACAAACAAATGACCCGGTTTTTGTTGTGCGGGTCTCTGAGAACTATCACATTGATTTTGCTGCTTATGATACACTGTCTGTAGGGGAGTGATTTTTATCTATTGGGGTTTGGGTATAGAATTAACATTATCCGATAACTAATTTTTGTCGGATAACTTTAGGACTCTTAGTCCCATTGGATTCTTTTTTGTTGTATTTTGCTTGTGTTGTATTTGGAGTTTAATCTTCAAACACTTATCTAAGATTCAAAAATATTTCTCTCATTCTTTGCTTATCATATCTTAAGTTGTAAATGTTTTGCCTTATATTCAATATGAGAATAGTATGGTAAGTCATATTTATGTCAATTACGATAATAATACCCAACTATGTTAATATTACGCTTCCACAAAACCAAAATTTTCAGCCATAAATTTTTGGGTGTTACAATCACTACCATGCTTGCTCTTTTTCTTTATACAAGGAAAATGCTATTTTATAGAATCTCCCGTGCTAGTTATCATGGAGAAATCACTCAAGAATGTGAGCATGAAATGACATCATATAAAGCCCGTCATGGATGGTTTCAGCATAATTGCTAGTAAATAATCAGTTTTTGACAGCTTGACTTTAGATTATACAGAAAATTCTTAGTACCCTCTATTCCTAAGCTGCTGATATGAAAAATATTCGACAAAATGTTAGCATGATATAAAAATAGCATGTAGTAAAAGCCAACAGCACCAAGGCTAATCATTCTCCCCAAGTACTAAGGAAAATGATGTTCTAGAAACTCCTTGCTTTTAATGTAGCCTTTAGATCATCTCTATTCGGAATCTCTACATCAATCTTATTAGCTTGTCTAGATTACATAATATTGTTCCTTACTAGTGGACGCCACTCCATGACTTTGTTTATTATTTATTTCTTCTTTACATTGAATTTGTTCTCGAGTTTTCTGCACCCACTCTATCCTGTCATCAAGTTTCATGGTACCTCCAGGCATAAAGATAAGAAAATAAATAATTGAAAGCGCACACTGCTTCAACTAGATATTCTTCAAAAATGAGCAAGAACTAGCGAGATTCAAAGAAAAGTACCTCTATAGTACCAGTTTTCATCTTTCTATTGATAGATTCACCTGGTCGCAAGCGAACTGTGCCCTCCAGAGCAATCACATACTCAAGCCTTAAACCATTCACCATGGAATGTGCATCTGGAAATTTATCGGGTATTGTCGCGATCTATACTTTTGCAGAAATTTTTTAGGTAAATAGATAGGATACTATTGAAAAGAACATAGATTGAAAACCCAAGCATATGAAACCATTAACAAGCCGAGTCAGCGGTCATTAAATACAATAAAGAATGAGAAGAATTTTTTCTGACACCCCTGAAAACCATTCTCTCATCTTCTCGAGTTCCACGACAATGAAGCATTCATGTCACTTTGTCAATGCTAATGGAAAGGCAGTGTCCATTGGGCTGTGCAAAATGACCATGATCCGACATCATACAACCATATAATTAACAAAACATATGGAGAACCTATAAAATTCACCATTTGATTTTACTCTGAGTGATAAACCAAGCACTAGCACTCCCCGTGAATTAGACACTTCTTGAGCTAATCTCTAAATATGCCTTTTGTCACTGAAAGTGAAAACCACAACTTAAAAGACAACCTCGCCATAGTATACGACCACCAATATTCCAACTTTCAACATAATTTGTACAAATTATGCACCCTTACTGCCAAACAAACCAGCATTAGTGGCCGGCATTGCAATTATACTCTCACCGTTCCATTATTTACGGGATAGAAGAAAACAAACATTGAACAATTGAAGATAGCCTTCTAAATAAGCTCTACTCAACTCAAGTGCTACAGTCGCATAATATTTTTGGGATCAGTGACAAACCTGAACAATGCCGGTATGATCCCGAAGGTTAATAAAAGTGAGCCCACCATGAACCCGATGAAGAGCAACCCATCCACAAAGCTTAACCCGCCTGCCCACATCGGACTCGGACAATTCACCGCAGAGACCAGTGCGGCTCACCAATTCCGGACTGTCGTTTATAGGAATTGACGTCTTTTTCTGGTCAGAAACAATGAGCTCCGAGGAAGAGGCGGCAGTGGAAAAACCAGAAGCCGAAATAATGCGCAGTGGTGCTACACTCTGAGAATACACGGCTGATAAGGAGGATGAGAAGGTGCATCTTTGAAAAGTGAAGTAAAGGGTGATGGGAGAGAGATGGGCGAAGGGCTTTTGCCGGAGTGTAAGGAGAGGAATGGGGAGTACTCTCAGGAATTTGGACATGTTGGGGAATCGTCGATGAGTCGCGAGCGATAAGATGTCGGGGGCGGATTCTGCAGCGGCAGCTGAAGATAGTAATAGGCATCCTCCCGAAACGGGGTGCACATAAAATTTTAATTGTCCGTGAATAAATTAACGACTTAAACAATAATTCATCGTCCATATTAGAAAGACCTTCATTAATAAATTTTAATTATTAATATTTTTAATATATATTATTAAAATTAATAATTTTAAAATATTTTTTAATGCTAATATAATCATTATATTTGCATAGTATAATATATTATATTTTAAGAAAAGTTAATAGTCAAACTTTTTCCTCAAAAAACATGGCAACATTTTTTTTAAATGGATATAGTATTTTTTATAATTTATAATTTTTAAGCACACATTTATTTAGGGCAAATACATCCAATATGGGCATAGAGCAATTTGATATTATATCATAATAATTAATTTGGATTGAGTTAAATCAAAGTGAGAATAAACATTAAAAATTAATTTAGGTAAAGAGAATAAAGGTAAATCAGGATGAATATTTTATAATACTGTTTGGACAGTATTAAACTAATCAAGATGAATCGGGGCGAATTTTTTTAAAAAAAATTATTTGAATTGAGGTGAATAAAGGTTATTTACTTATGTTTTCACATTCACCTTTGTTACCTCTGAAATTAGAGATTAACTGAGGTGAACAGATGTAAAACTTTAACTATAATTCACTTAGGTGAAGTTAATAAAATTCGTCTACAAATAGGATAAATTAATTGATTTACATCAATTAATCCCTATTCATCCCAAACCAAACAGAGTATAAGTAACAACATCATTTAAAGGAGGAGGCAAGATACATTCCCAAAAATTATCACTAGTACAAGGCTTATACTTGCTCAAGTACGAGCTAAGGAGTTTTCCTCACCTCTAGCATGTGTCTAGTTGATGCATTCAAATATATCAACTAACTTATGAATTCTATCTAACATGAAGTAAGCTCTTCAACGCAATTGTCTTCCTAGCTTGAAATTGCATATTAGCCCCAAATAGGCCATGATACTTCAATTCCTTTCCTAGTTGCCCATAAAACTTTTCCATCTCATTGTTTGCACTCCAAGAGCCAAATGAAATCAAGGATTCAAGGCTATATTTATATTGATTTTAAGTTGACCTTGCGTATGCGCTCTCCACTTGGTGTTGTTTAGGCCATTAGGTGGGGAGTGGTCAAACCTGCCTTCATAGAAGTCTATAATAGTTACTCTACATGTTCTCTAGTTTGCCTTGGTAGTAAGTCTTTATCCTCAAACACAAAATCGATTCTCCTCCACCACACAACCCGGTCATAAGTGATAATCCAAGCTACATTTGTCTCATTGAGATTACAAATTTGTTCAAACTATTGCTTCATGTCACAACCCCCAACTCAAAAATTAATGTTAACCATACACCACTACCACATGGTTCTCATTATAGGGCATTCAACAATAAAATAAACATCTGATTTGGTCTCACCACACCATTTTTATCTAATATCACCTCAGTATCCCTTTCCTTACAAGTTTTAGTATATTAGCAGTATACCTTTGCAGCATTGTAATACTCCAAATTTTATCTAATCATAATCCCAACTAATTAATATCTTAACCTAATCCTCATCCTGAGTAATTTATATTTTTATCTTACCCTAATTTCTTAATACTAAATCTAATCTTAATCCTAATTATGTATCATTAATATTTTAGCCAAACTCCAAACCTGGATAATTAATAATTTAATTTGTTTTCTAGTTTCCTAATCCTAAATTTAAACCTAATTTTAATTCTAACCCTAAAATTTCTTTTTCCCTTTTTCCTTTTCTTTCTTCTTTTTCTCTCTTATTTCTGTTTTTCCTTTTCTTTCTCCCCATCTTAGTTAGCCAGCACCTTTCCTCTTCAAGCCATGCACGACCTCCTCGCATGGTCTTCCTTTCCCTTTCCTTTTCCTTCCCTTATTGTCCACTGCCACCCTTGCACCTTCACATGCTCCATACACCTGCCCTCTGCCCTACAATTGAGTCAAACCCCCCTTTCCTTGTCTTTTTTCCCTTCCCTACATCGTAAGTCGTGCCAAACCCCTTACACCTTCGCCATTCCTACTTCATGCGTTACCCCGTCTATCCATCTATCTACCTATCTATACACACACACATACCCCTTCTCCTCCTCCTTCTTCCTTCCAACCTTGCTGCTGGTTTTCATCATCCACTAGCACCATCACGCACCACCGCTAATGTAATACCATGAATTTTAGCCAAACTTAATTACGAGTAATTAATACATTAACCCATTCTAATATTAAGAAACTGACATTCTCGTCTTATCCCAAATTTGTAATCCAAAATCTTAATAAAATCCTAATCTTTGTTCCTAATAAATTATTATTTTAATCTAACCTTAATCCCAGAGGTTTTATATCCTAATCATACCTAATTTAGCTAATCACCAAAATTTTAATATAACATTAACCATTAACACACTTATCCTTCCTTTTATTTTTCTTTTTCTTCCATACCTGTTTGATCTCCTTTTCATTCATTCTCCCCTTCTTCTAAATGAGACATCCCCTCCAAACATTCCCTTTGCCATGCCATCACCTACACCCTACCCCCATCAACACATCAACTATCACTTGCATGATGTGTTGTTGACAATCCATGCCCCGATTATGCATCTTCTCCCCTTCCATTTCTCTCCTCGAGCACTCCTTCTTCTCTACCTTTCACCATGTGCATGCCATCAGACACACATATACCCTTCCAATCTCTCTTTACCTCATTTAATGCTCAACCCTCCACACCGTCAAAAAAAGACCAACCCTAATCACCTCCCTTTTTCTTCCTCTTCCTCTTACACTATTAGAAGCCAATAACAACCCTCACCACTCCACACCCCACTTACCACCACCAACCACCACCATTTCACTATGAAATTGACCACCACTACCACCTTATTATTCCCCCTCATCATCATGAACCATCGTTACCCCAATATCTTCTTCCTCCCTCCTTCTGTTAGACTCTATTTCTTTTTCCATTTAAGTGTATGGTCATGTGCTATCATGCACAATTCCATACACAATCATGCACACCTCATTCCTACTCATGTACTTCATGCACAACCATACGAATGTTGCATAACCTGCCCGTACGGGTTCCCAGTCCTTGACATGTGCATGCACTGAAGACTACATGCCCTATGCTACTCCTTGGTTACGTCCATGATCCGGTCTAATCACACCCATTCCCCACTCAAACAAGACCATAACTTCCACTACACTTCCACACAACCCGAGCTTTCCACTTATTTTGGTTATTTCCATTTTCATCCTCCTTTAACTTTTCCCTCGATTCTTATTTTTAAGTTCTAATTATGAAATATCCTTGTTTTAGTAGGTAGTCGTCTGGTGATCTTGGAGGATGAGGTTTAGAATTTTGTGCTTAGAGCTCGGTGTACTTATTGGTAAAGATACATGTCATAGTTAGGCTTGTATGTATGTTATGTGTCCGTATGTGTATCTTTTTTATAATGTTATGTGAATAATATTTAATATGATCGTGATATGATGTGATATCTTTAAAGGGATAAAAATTGAAAGTATGTATTTGGAGTACAACATTGTCTTATATGAATATTGGGGGTTGATATGCATTAATATTAGGATTCATGAGGCCTTTGGGAAATATGAGTATTATGAGGACATTATGTTCATTTGATAGTAATATGGAAAATAATCTTAGCTTGATAAGTTTTAAGGACATTATCTAATATTTCATAAGTAATGAGGTTAAAGGATGCATTGAGTAAAATTGAAGTTACCTAATATAAGTTTATGAGGTTTTGATAAACAAAGGGTATCTTGGTCTATCAAGGTTAAAAATGGAATTTTGGAGGAGAAATGGAGTAAAAGTGTGCTAATAATTATACTCGGACATATTACTTGAGGCTGGCTTGATAATTATGTCATTATGTTTACGTGTTTATAAATTTTATGACATGCATATTTGTAGGACTCTTGTAAGATGACCTCTTATAACTAACACTAAATAAGATACTAATCATTTAAAGTGAAAGATCATGTAAGTTGGTCTGAGGTGTTTATATAGGTATGTTCTACCAAACGATAATAATGGCTCATATGTATTTTTCTAAAAGGTACATCAGTCCATTCCACCGGATTAAGAATAGGGGGCATGTACTTAATGTGAATGAGAATATGATTTGAGATAAGTAACTAATGGATAAGATATTAAGTATTTAAAGTGAAAGATGTGAGTCAAGACCAAGGTGTTGGGTCTATTCCATTAGATGATAATAATATCTCAAGTGCATTTTGCCCTAAGAGATGTTGGATCCATTTCACTAAACAATAATAGTAGCTTGGGTGTGTTGTCTTTGAGGGGTGGTTCAAAATGTTCCACTTATTTAAGAATATTGAGACCCTTGAACTCAACATAAATAGAAGAATGGATCGCGTTATATATAATAATGACACCTAGATAAGTAATTAATTTATATTATATTATGTATCTTGCATGTATGCATATTTTATTTATATCCTCCTTACTCAACTGTATAGTCACCTTGTTCAGTAAGTAGTGTATTAATCATCATTTTTATGAGTTTTGCTCATTCTCATGAGCAAACAACTTAGTTGTCTATGTGTAGGTTTATGAGGACCCATTGGACAAGTTTGCAGCTTATGATACATTGTGTGGGGTGGAGTGACTTTTTATATTATGGTTTTTCGGCATATCCATGTTATCGGGATGATATTTTACCTGAATACCTTTTTGAACTATTAGATCCACAATATCCCTTTACTTGTATTTTGGATATTGTAATAGGATTTAATCTCCTTATATTCGCATTTATGAAGTTTCTCTCATTTCTATTTATCATGGTTCACATTCTAATTGTTTTTCCTTGTGATTGATATAATAATGGTTTAGTAATCTAGACGTGTGTCACTTATAGTAGTAACAACCAGCTATATTATTAGTATGATACTATAGTAAACAATAATTTTCAAGAGAAAAATTTAGGGTGTTACAACCTACTCCATTGTTTCCGGCCTCCACCACAGCCGACCCTATCACCAGAAAATACCACCCTTGACTAAGCTATATTAATTCACTCTTCTTCTTCCTAACCATCCTATTTCCTCAAGCGCCCCTATCGTTGTTTTTTCTCTTGCACAGCTCATGTAGCTCCCTCGCACAATCATGCTCTCCTTCACACATTATGTGTGCTTCCTAATATAGCCCATGCACGCTCTTCTCCACATGAACTGTGCACTCCCCTATGTGCAACCATGCTTATGTTGTGCACCACTCCTGCACCCGTCTTTATATTACATGTGATCCATGTTGCACCAACTATAAACCAAGCCAAGTAGCACCACCCTAACACCGCCAACTCACGCCCCTCCTTCCCCACTAGCATCATTCCCTCGCACTGCAAAACCCTCATCCACACCATCAAAGCATGCCAAATACCCCACCAATTGTCTCAACCATTTACACGGCACACCCCATCCTTGCATCGTACTCCCACGCAGTAAGCCTTCGCTCATGCCACACTTTCCCATAGCTTCGTTTGTTTTGGTTTTGCCTATTTTCCATCCTCATTTGACTTAGTTTTTCCTTTATTGTTTATTAAGTTCTAATGATGTATTATTATTAATTCTCAGGTGCTTTTCTTATGATATTATAGGATGATTCTTAAGCTATACATGCTTAGAGGGCAGAGACATTTTTTTTTATAAGGATATACGTTGTAACTAGATTTTTGTGTGCATGGGGTATAATGGTATGAAATCTCATGTTTTGGTATTGTTATGATGTTAATTTTATGTTGATAATGTTATGGTATGATGACTATGGTATTTAATCTATAGAAAGTAAGAATATATGAAGAGTTTGATTTTACATGTTGGTGTCATGATGATATATATTGGTAATTAGAAACCATTCATATTGGGACTCATAAGGTTTTTGTGAAAATGTGAGTTTTTTGGCTATTTTAAGGGTAATTTAGTTAATAATAGTTAAATATAGAACTTTTGGTATTTTAATATGTTAATTGGTTCAAAATATGTTAGATATATATTATGTGGAATATTTGGAGTAGTTATAAATGACCTAAGTTCAATAAAATGATAAAATAACATAAATTAACAATAGTAATCCTAGAGAAAGGTTATTATTGTAATACCTTGTTCTCTCAAACCCTATTTACCATGTGTCATTAAGCTCACAACACGTTTCCAAAATATACAAATATTTATATATATTTAACTATATAATTCCATACATTCGATCCATTCATGTTTCACTCATTCCATCTAAATCATTAAATCAGGGAAAATATGTTTACACGATTAGATAACCTTAAACATTTTTTATTTTTAAGCCATCGAGCTTAAAAAAAACTCTAATATCTAATTTTTATTTTTATAGTTTATCTTCTAAAATTATTCCACAATTTTTCATGATTTTTGGATTTCAATTATTTTTCCCCCATAAATTCTCATCATTGGACTTTCTTACAATTTTATTATTCAAAACAAATTGTAATCGACCCTTTAACCATTATTTTACTCCTAAATAGTTTTCTAACCAAAATAAATTAGATTTGTAACTTAGTTACCTTTCTTCCAACCAAAAAGTACACCAAGTACTATAATCATGATGTTATGACATTTTCCTTACACACTCAATCATAACTTAACATCTATTTTCCACCCCCAATCCCAGCACTAAAGTGAGGTGAAAGTTGAACCAAAAACCCACTCCACACTCCTCCCTATCAAATCACACTATTTTTTTTAAATCATGCATTCCACTACAAAACGCACATAAAATCATAAATTTTCAGCAAAAATTAAAGTTGATTTCTTTCTAACTTGCAACAACTCGGTTTCTTTCTCTCTCTAACTATTCTTTTCCCATTTTTTTGTTTAGTTTAAAATATTGTATTACATAATATAACTATATACCATTTACATCGCTGAAATCGATGTCCTTCAAGCTTCATTATACCCTGACTTTTGCTTCCCGATCAGCTACACAACTACAATAAAGTTGATTTTTTTTATGAATTCCAATAGCTACCAAGCCTATAACTGAATTCCTTTACCTTTAATTCTTGCTGGTTTTTGTCCCTTGTATGTTATACTTCATCTAGACGTCATTTTTAACCAAGAAACTATTCTCCTACTCTCTTCTTTTTCCTCTCCTATCTTTCTTATCAACTACTCCCCATGAATTTGCTAGTGTTGTTGTTTATTAGTTCAACAAATAAAGCATGCCTTACACCATTACTTCCTCATCTTTTCCCTTCCTATTAGCCCTCAAAAACCTTGATCTATCAGTAATTGTTGTTTGTTGGTGGTTTCCAAGCCTCCATACTCAAAGAGTAATCTTATCATTTCACTTCTTCCATTTCATTTCCTTTATTCCCTTTTATATATTTACTAATATTGGTTTATCTAACTCTTTTTACTCTTATATTATTGAAGGAGACCAATTGGGTTAAAGAATGAGTTGTTATATTCCTTATTTTAGTTTTTCTAAGGAGCTTAGAAAATTTGGTAACTAAACAAACCTTCAGAAATAAGATTTTGTGTTAGGCGTATTATATGTTATTTTATATATGATGAGCTTTATTTTAATTATAAGTATGAAATAATATGTTGAAATATTATTTATATTTATGTATTATGTGTATAAGCTTGAAAATTTAATAAGAATATGAAATATGTATTTTTTTACATGTTTTTATATCTGCTAGAAAGTTGATGAATATTTAGTAGAGTCATACTGAATGTTTAATAGAATTGTGTTGAATATTCAATATAGTTGTGGTGAATATGCCTAGATTTGAGTTGTTTAGCTATTACCCTTGTTATTTAATGTGAGCTTTGGTTTTTTAAAATTTATCCAATTATTACATTGTATGTATAATAGGGTATATAAGGTATTTTATGAATTTTAGATCATTTAGGATTGAAATGAAATTTTCTAAGGTTTTGGACATATTCAACCATGGGTATATTGGGCATTATAGATTATTTTTTAAAAGTTTTAAGTGTACCATTATGTTAATTAGGTATCTTAAATAAAATTTTGTATATGATATGTTAGTGTTTGATATTGTTTAGAGTAAGTTATGATTTTTAAAAGTTTAACATAATTTTAGGTGAATAAGGGTAATTTTGGCCATTACATGTAATTCTAGAAATTTTGAGACCCAAGTGAATATTATTTTAATAAAATAAGTTAAAATATATAAGTTGACACTTGGATGAAATTTGATGAATATATCTAGATACCTTAATTAAAATATTTAATTCAGAAAGAAAAAAAAAGGAGTAAAAATAAACATTTTAGATGCATTGAGTAATCTTAGTATTTTATCTTAGTGTCCTATTTATATTTCATCGTAAAAAAAGCAATTGGTTAAGTATCATCCTTTTATCATGAAATACACCCTTCTTAATATTCAAGTAACTTCATGGACCTTAAAAATATATTAGTCATTTCATGTACCTTTAGACTAGTTATTTAATTCAGCCTTATAAGTGAACCCTTGGTTGACTTAAATGTTAGATATTAACCCTTGTCGCGAATAGTTGGAGTTAATATAAATTTATTAGTCTTTTATGGGATGGAACATGGATTTTAATGCCTTAATAATCTAGCTTGGGCTTTAACACCTCATAAATTTAATTAGCCTTTAATAGTAAATTTACGTGTCTTTGTGCTCCAAATGGTTGAGTATTGATTCCACTGTGGATAAATTGCATGGATAATATCAAAATTCAATAAAATAATTGGTTTATATTCATAGAAGTGATTAAATGACATTTTGTGGCCTTTTTTCTTGTTTGACCTAAATCTTTGATGAAACATTAATTATTTTAAGTGAGAGATCTTAAGTCGGGACCTATACCACTTAAAGTAGCTATCTGATTTAGGTTTGATATTCACTTGATACCATTATGGTATTTTCTATTTTGTGATCTTGGGTGCCTTAAAAGGTCTAAAGATGCTCTCTTCTACTCTATAAAGGTCTCTATATATTATGCCTAATTTAGTGGCATTTCGTTCTTTGATTTTCTATTATTTATTTTTTAATTCTTTTCGCTACCCTTTTCAGCTTTTCTAATTTTTTATTTGTCACTTTTGATGCCTTTTTAGGGCACTTTACCATATTTTTACTTTTCATCTTTTTTTGTTACTTTGTCCATAAATTAGTACTTTTAAAACAAAATTGAGTAGATATTAACTTTTGAAAATTATTTTAAATAATATTTCATTTTAAGATATATTTTCAACTAAAAATTAATGTTAAAATATGGCAAGGCGAGAATATTTTACAAAAATTAAGTTTAAGCTCTACATTAATTAAATAAATAATAATAAATAGTATAAATAACCTTGCATAGAAAAATAATAATGGGATCCCATAGGGATGGGAATGGGGATGGTATCTCCATCCTTGAACCAGCCCCATCCCCCAACTTTCATTAATGGGGATTCCTCGCCCCCAATCCTCATAGGAAATCTATCCCATCCTCGTCCCATACCCAGAAATTTTTAATAATTTTTTTCTTATTTTGTTATTTTTTTATAAAAAATATAATGTTATTATATATATATGTATTTATGTATGTATATATGTGTATATTTATATATAGGGTTGGATTTAGGGATGGGGACCCGATCCCATTCCTTAAAAAAATCTCTGAACCCGAACACATCCATACAAATTTTCCTCTAACCCAACCCCTTATGAGAGATCCCTGATGGACCCCCAAATCCGTGGGGATTTTTGTCATCCCTACTCACATATTATTCATATAATTAACCAAAAAATTAAGGTAAAAGAGTATAAAACATGTAAAAATATTTGTTCATCAACACCCCTACACGTAACTTATTCCTTGTACTCAAACAAGATATGACTCTAAAATAAATAAATAAAATAAAATAAAACTAATTAGCTACTTTTGTAGATCTAATAATTACACTTAACACGTGCAACAAGCCCTTTAAACCTCTAAGTCACCTTTAAAGGATGAGTGAGGTCTTGTTAGGATTTTATAAGCTATATACCCATAAAATCACGCACATCACATAAAATTAAAAAAACACACTTTTAACGCCCTTAATTAATATTAACTTATGATCTTCTAGTTTTATAATACCAAGATTAGCACTCAACTAAGATTTAATACTGAAATAATTTAAATGGTTAATTTCAACATATGGTTCTCAAAAAAATGTGATAGATACAAACAAAACAATAACAATGAATGAAAACCTAACCGCACCTTAATCACATTGAGATTCATCCTCACAAAGGTATGCCCTCTTATTTTTACTTTTTTCTCACATTTACAATTATATATGTATAAGCACACTTAGATATGTGAGATAAGATGATAAAAAAAACAGGAGCAACTCAAATATATCAACACCTCATATTTTGTCGATAAAAACTTTATGAAGGATATCAAATGCCTACCAAATGGACCAAACCATATACTTAAATCATGTGATTGATCTCCAACATATCAAGATCACCCATCCGAAGAATTAAATATGATTTCATAAGGATTGTAACATGGTTAGGTTCAAGGGTTTAATGAATAATAAGAAAATAAGGATTAAACAAAATATCCTAAAACCTGGTAGAATCATGTTAATATAGAGACTCTTTTAATATATTCGAACTTATCGAGGTACTTTCTCATTGTACAATATAGCATCACATAGGCTAAATATTTTAATGTTGGGCCTTCACATCATTTTCACAACTTCTCTTCAAAATAAAAGAAAGGAGGTAAACTAATTTTTTCTCATTTCTCATTTTTTATACCTCTCCCATACTTATTCTTTTTTATGTTCTTTAATACTTTATTCACATACAACCTTGAATCACTTGAACAAGTCTCGTCAAAATTTATACTAGTTTTTAGAATAAGGGTATAGATGTGTTTTAAGTTTGAGTAGGAAAAAGGTGGGTGTCAATGTAAAAGGATCAAAGTGGTTAGCTAAGGAGTGTATAACTCATGTACATTAAAAAAATGTGGCTTACAGAGAAAAATGAAGCCAATAAAATATAAATTGCTTTATATAAAACACTCATAATAGAAGGCGTATATGTCTCAAAAGCTCACTACTAGTTGTGATGAATCTCAACATGTCATGTTGAGGGTTAGAAGACCATGCATGTTCTCATTCTATTTACATCCAATCACATAGATATGTGTTCCCTGCATAGAAGTTAACACGAAATTTTTTCGCTTGACTTTATCTTAGTTTTTTGATCATCTACTAACATGATTTTAAAGATATGTTCATCATTGAATAGCTAAGGGCTTCTCAGCCTAAAAAAAAGTCAGCTACAAACTAAACACTAATAATAATAAATAAATAAATGCATAGCAAATCAATGATGCACGAAAATGAACCAAAACTCCCCCACACTTATCATGGAGATTATCCTCAATGGAAAATAAATCCACACAAAGAAGGAAAAGAGCAATTCAATATAAGTAAGAGCAAACAGAAGGTACCTAAAAGATGATGGAAATGCTGTAAAAAATAATAGAGAATAAGTTCGTTTATCTATGCCAACATGGCCAGTGTCATGAAACATGCCCCACTTTATGTTACCTCACAAGTGCTCTATTCATGTTACCTCCTGGCTTAAAAATTTATATGTCCTCATGCCTTACGATTTCTTTATAAACATGTTAAGTTGCTATGCATTTGTCAAAAATAAAAATAAAAATAGAATGCATAATAAATAAAAACAAAATCCTTAGAAACAATAATAATTTAAAAAAAAATAAAGTAAACAAACACTATGCATTTGGTATTATTATTATTATTATTATTATTCAATTATTGTTATTATTATTATTATGATTATTATTTTCAATGTTAGTATTATTATTATTTTATATAGGGCTGAAACACTATTGTGCCTATTTTGAACTATAGTAGTGGTATTATAAATATCAAGTATTATTATTATTAATATTATCATTATCATTTATTATTCTTATTAGTGTAATTATTATTATTTAATAAGTTTATTATTATTTAATGTAGGGTTGAAACCCTACTTCATTTTATCTTCGATTATTATCATTACCATTATTACCGTTATGATTATTATTATTTTTGTAATATTATTATGGTTTTTATCATTATCATTATTATTATTACTAAATTTTATTATTTATTTTACTAATTTTATTATTAGTATTATTTTGGTAAAGGGGTCAAAGCCCTTATTTCACTTTGTTTTTGAATAATGTCCTTTTTATTATTATTGTTATTATTATTATTATCATTATTCTTATTAGTATTAACATTGATATTATTTTTAGTATCTTTGTTATTATTATTTATGTATCATTATTATTATTATTAGGATAAAGTTTTCAAACCTTATATTATCAAATTTTATAATATTCCTATAATTTCTTATATCTTTAGCAAAGTTAGTAATTAGTTAATGTTATTTTTACGAATATGTTATTATTTTATTAAAAACCTAGTCTTAGAATAAGTTAGTATTTAATAGTATTTTTGGCAGGAGGGAATTTAATTTTAGTTATTCCCTCATATAGGTGAGACCAGTCAAAGCTTTAAGGAGGCGTAAGAGCGTGCTCCAAGACCGGTGTCGTTTTAGGTAAGGGTGTTACTAAGGCATATTGTGTGTTGATGTGCATTATATGCTTTGTATGTTATGCATCCTATGTTTATCATTATATTGATTTCATGTGTGGTTATATGGCATGTGTACTATGTGTATGTGATGAAATATTGTGGTATGTGATGATATGTGTTGTGACCCTGTAAGACATGCATGTGAGGATGTTAATATGGTTTGTGTGGGGGAAATGATGAAAAAGGAGAATGGAGAAATAAGTTGACCAAAGGATGTAAGTTGACCTAAGTATTTTAATAATCCATGAGTGGAGGAATAAAATGGGAAATTTAGGGTTTCGTGTGGGAGAATATGATCTATGGTTTCATATGGGAGAATCTAATATATGCTTTTGTATAGAGAATTTAATCTATGGTGTAACATAGGAGACTCTAATCTATGGTTTGTGTGGATTGAATTTAGTGTTTTGTGTAAAGGAATATTGGGTTTTGTATGGCAGATTTTATGGTGTTGTATGGGGGAATCTAATCTAGGGTTTTGTATGGATTGAATCTAAAGTTTTATATGGAGAGATTGAGGGTTTTGCATGTATGGATCTAGGGTTTGTATGGTCGAATCTATGGTTTCACATGGGGGCTTAGGGTTTGCATGAAAAGTTTGAAAGGTTGCATGGGATGTGTAAAGTTTGCATGGGAGTGAAATTTACGTATGGAACGTTAGTTTGGGATGTGAGGAAGGTAGTGTAAGCGTTCTTCGGGTGTTTGAACACTTTGGATGGAAAGTAGTACGTAGAACATTATAAGGGTACGTAGGAGACTAAGTTAGGGTTTAGAGTGATTAACTATGGGTTGTTATGATTAACTAGGGTTTGAAATGGCTAATTATTATGGGTTGTTGTGATTAACTAGGGCTGGACGTGGTTAACTATGGTTGGTTGTGGATAACTAGGGTTTGAAGTGATTAACTATGGGTTGTTGTAGTTAACTAAGGTTTTGATATGGCTAACTAGGGTTCAGTGGTAGCAAGTGTGTACTTGGTGAATAAAGTATGATGATAAATATGGAATCTATGGGTTGTGATGTGTAGAGTGTTTAAATGATTTGGATTGTGTAAGGTGGAGTAGGACGGGCCACTTAGGCCAAGATTAGGGTATTGGAATAAAACCCTAAAGTGAGATGTGGAGTGGACCTAGAGGTATGTAGTAGTGGGCCTTGACCCACATATTTCGGTGTTGGAGTTCTAATGTGAATTTGATTATAGAGGAAAGGTTATTAGGCAAGTTAAGAGGTGTAGGGTTCTCATGGTATGATACTGGTCAGTTAGAGGATAAGTGTAGGGGGAGTGATTCATGCATGTCTAGGGTGAAAGCTTCTGAATAAAATACTTAAGACACTAATCATTTAAAGTGAAAGATTATTGAGCCGAGTCCAACTGATCCACCGGTTAGGAATAGTGGTTAGGGTTTTCACCCTATATTTGACCTATCCACCGGCGAATAATAGTGTAGTGGACTATTGTTCCGCAAGTGACTGACCAATCAACAATAATATTAGGGGATCCTGAGCTCAATAAACACAAACCAGAGTTGTTAAGACACTTAAAAGATCCTAATTACTTACAGTGGAACACCATGTGAGCAGGAACCAGCCAATCCACCAGTTAGGAATAGTGGTGTGGACTATTGTCCCGCAAGTGACTGATCCACCGGAAAAAAATAGTGGTGTGGACTATTTTCCTGCAAGTGACCCACCCACCGGCTAAAATAGTGGGGTGTTTCTGTACTTACATGGATTTGATAAAAGGCATGGTGTGTATCGACTTTTGATAAAAGATTAATTAAATAATTTATCCTGACTTTTTGGGCCTTTATGTGTGGGCTTGATCATTTATAAGCTGTATAATTTTCTGCATGACCTTATGTATTACACGTGTGGGTTTGAAAGTGTAAGTTGAATATGATCTTACATGATTTTATGTGTTTATGTGTTGGCCTTAGTGCTCAATTACCTTATATAATACGTAGCGTACTGATCACCCTTTTCATGGGTGTTTCTCATTTCCACGAGTAGTAGGTCCTTCTGACTTTGTACAGGTGGACGAGATACTAGGCGGGGTTGAATGTTGAGCTTATGGTTGGCTCAAAGTTTGAGAGTATCGTTACCATATTTTCTCTTCACGTGATTTTATTTTAGTATGTTATTTCTTTTGTATCGCATTTATTCTTTTTGATTTATTACCTTGTATTAAGTATTTCAATTAAACCTTTTATCGATTGTAAGAATATTCCCTCTGAGGAGTTTTGATTTCGCACTCTGATTTCTATCTTATGATTGATTTTACTCTATTGGTTTGTAAACCTTCATGCCTACTCTGATTTTTGATATTATGATCTTTCTAGTTCTTTTATGAACTCTCAGTTTAAGTTTGAAAATAATCTTTTTAGCCTTAGCACTTGGTACTGAAACAGTCAGAGATAATCGGTTTGGTACTAAGTGTAGCGGTAACAACCCCATAATTCACAGGTTTTTAAATTTTAAATTCTTCTGCTTTAAAAAAAGTAGTGAATTTTTGGGTGTTACATTGAGTTACAAAGTTGGTGGATCCTCAACATATGGTTTTGACCTCGGGACTTGATCTCTAGTTCTCATAAAGGGACTACTTTGTTTCTCTGGATGAATGTTTAGGTATTGAATGATCTCTTTGACCCCTTCTCCATCTTTGTTTCATTGGAATTGTACCAAGCATCTCTCTAAATGATCTTGTACAACACTTGCTTGAAAATAATCATTAACCACTTCACCCAATACATCAATGTTATAATAAGTGTCATCTTCAGAAGAGTATTTAATGCTTTTAAAGACATTGAATGTACCTTCCTCACCTTAGAATCAAAGAATCAATGTATTCCTATAGCCATAAATGGCCTACCAAGAATGAAAGGAATCCTTTGATCCTCTTCCACATCAATCATAACAAAATCAACAGGAAATTATAAATTTATCCACTCCTATCAAAACAACATATACTATGCCTTTAGAATACTTAATAGATCTATCCGCTAGTTGCAAAGACATATTAGTAGGTTTTGAATTTTCTAAATTCAAACACTTAAAAATAGAGAAATGCATAAAATTTATGATAGCACCTAAGTCACATAGAACTTTGTCAAATTTAAAATTTTCAATCACATAAGGAATAGCAAGACTTATTGGGTCTTTCAACTTAAGAGGTAATTTATTTTGTAAAATAGTATAACACTCATCATTTAATCTAGTGGTATCACAATCTTCCAATTTCTTTTTTATGAGTAAGAATGTCCTTAATAGATTTGGTATAGTTAGGCATCTGCCTCGCAATATCAATTAATGGTAAATTAATATGCACATTTTTCTAAATATCTAGAAATTTAGTAAATTGTGCATCTAACTTACTTTGGACTATCCTTCCTGGAAATGGAGGAGGAGGAACATATGGTTTTCCCTCTTGAAATGGGGTATTGGTTAGTGACTTCGACACTATTCTAGAGCTTTCTCTTCTTCTTCATTTGCCTCTTGAGATTGTGGCTCGGGTAACATCTTCACACTCTTAAATGATATAGCATTAACTTACTTTTTTAGGTTTGTCTCTATGTCACTTGGCAATGTATTGGGCACCCTTTAAGAAATGACATTGGCTAATTGCCCAATATGTGCTTCTGAGTTCCTGATTGATGCCTCTTAATTTTAGAAACGCATCTCTATAGTGCTAATAAACTTGCTCTTCATTTCTTCTAAGGAGGGCTTCTATGGTTGTTGGGGCAGCATTACTACTATGGAAACAGGAAATAATAATGAGACATTAATAACAGTGGTTTGAAAACCGTCGTCATATGTGTGAAAATTAATGCACGGGAAGTTTTAATAACGGTTTTAGGTAATAACAGTTATTAAAAGTGCAAGGTGAAATTTTGCACGGGAATTTTAATAACGGTTGACGTAAAAGCGTTATTAAAACATGATTTAATAACGGTTCAAACAAGAACCATCGTCAAAATTGGCAAGATTTTAATAACGGTTCTTACAGGAACCGTTATTAAAAGTTCCTTTTATTTCGTTCTCTTCTGTTTTGTGCCAAAAATTTCAGACTCTGTCGCTTCCCTCTCGTACTCTCTTTCTCTTGTAAACCCTTGCACCACCGCTCCGGCTCCTCTGAATTAAGAGAAACCGTCGCACCGCCATCTCTCCACCACCCCGCTGCCATTCTTGCGAACGTAGCCAACATTTGTACCTTCGTCGTTGCCGTTCTCAACTTGCACGCTGTTGCTCCCTTGACGTATGTGTTTTTTCTTCCTTCATTGCTTAATTTGTCTCTAATGATATGTATATATATATATATAAATTCATGCATGTTGCACTGAAGAGGTTGTGTTTGTTTGTTATTGTAAACTTGCGGTTTGTTGTTCGAAAATCTGTTGTTTGATGTGTTGGTAACAAAATTTGCTGTCCTTTTTTGATTGTGGCCGGCCGAGACCTTAATTTATATATGTGTGTGTGTGTGTGTGTGTGTTTATAATCTATTTTATAAAAATATGTATTATTATTTTAAGAGAATCCACAAGCCTAAAATATATATTATTATCATAAGATATGTAGGTTCTAAGTATAAAATTAAGGTGTATATATATTTTTAGCACTTACATTATTATGCAGATCATGTGTATTTATATGCTTTTTTTAATATATATTTTGTAAGACGTGTATTTATATTCTGTAAAATGTGTGTTTATATGTGTTCTATTATATGTATATATATTTATAATATATTTATATATAAGATGTGTATATAAAATCTAATATAATTGTGGTTAGGGTTAGGGTTGGGGATAGGGGAGGGTTAGTGTTAGTGTTAGGGTTAGGGTTAGCTATAGGTTTAGGATCATTATCTTATGAGGTTTAGTGTTATTTTTTATTATAATTTATTAGGGTTAATTATTGTTAGGGTTAGGGGGAGGGGGAGGGGGAGGGTTAGGGTTAGGGTTTATCGTTTATTATACTAAATATAAACTAGGGCTATAAGGAAAAATCCTTTTATTAAGGGTATTGTGCATAGGGAAAGGTTGAGGAGGTTGGTTGGGCATCGGTGTTGTGATAAAAATTAAATAGAGATGAATAATTGTGTATAATAATAATAGTAATAATAATAATAATAATAATAATAATAATAATCATATAGGATTTATTAGGTTGTACTATATATATATTATCATATTAATATCTACTTGATTTTATTATGCGTAGATGTTTAGCCAGTTTGTTAAATATATAACTAAAGATTATGTCCTTATTTTAAATAGTTTGATGTTGTTAGGTTTACATAGTTGGTTATAATCTAGTAGAATATATTTATGATTTGTCTAGCTAGTTGAAGATCAGTTTACATATTCTGTAATTTAGATCCTTTCAAGAAAAATCTTGATGATAAGATTTAGTGGTTCTCATTTGTAGGTAGTGAGATGACATACCCTCCACTGTATTTTCATATGGCACTACATACAGATGTACGGACTCATGTGATATGGTTATATGACGAGCTATGTCATTTGTACGCGAGTGGCTCATCCTATCACCCCTTCCATTTCAGATCTTATCACCTTTTATTGACCCTGCCTCAGATAGAGCCATGGGCATCGGCTACGTCTACTTTTTTTGCAGTGGTTTGTCTACCACACTGATGCACCACACCTGAGATTTATTGAGGGTGAGCTGTTTGCTAGAGAGTATGATAGGATATCAAGAGAACTGATGGTCATCGATGATGAGTGGAGGTATCGTCATAGCTTGCCTCGGAGTATCCACCTCGGTTACCCTAGAGTATCCGTGAGTAGACTCTCTTGCGATGATGTCTGGGATCAAATGATATACCGTGATGAGTGGACTTTTAGAGTTATAGTTTTTAGTCAGGCTCGACGAGGCTATCGGGGGATTTAGTTTTAGATATGAGTTTTCGTTTTTTAGGTATTTGAGTTGTAGCAACATTTTGATGCATATAGTGCTGCTATTGCTTACATCCTATAGTATGTATATCTTTTGTAATTTGAACTATTAATTGTATAATATTTTGCTACGTATGTATGTATGTATATATATATATATATGAACTCTTTGTAAGTATGAGGAGTTTCATTGATCAGCATTAATATAATTTTGGAAACTTGTTAGCATGATTCGTATATATATATATAGGGTGATGTTCACATGCAAACTTCAATTAATATACAAACATAAGAACCAATCTCAACCATTAGATCAAAATTAAATCAACATTCAAGATTTTATTAATACCAAACCAAAAAACTAACCCAAACCTATATCCAAATCAAATATCCAAACCTCTAAACCCTAAACCCTAACCCTAAACCCTAAACCCTCTAAACACTAAACCCTAAACCCTGAACCCTGAACCCTAAACCCTAAACCCTTTAAACCATAAACCCTAAACCCTAAACCCTCTAAACCCTAAACCCTCTAAACCCTAAACCCCCTAAACCCTAAACCACCTAAACTCTAAACCCCATAAACCCTAAACCCTAAACCATATAAACCCTAAACCCTAAACCCCCTAAACACTAAACCCTAAACCCCAAACCCTCTAAACCCTAAACCCTCTACACCCTCTAAACCGTAAACCCTAAACCCTAACCCTAAACCCTCTAAAAACTAAACCCTCTAAACCTAAACCCTAAACCCTCTAAACCTTAAACCATAGACATTAAACCCTCTAAACACTAAACCCTAAACCCTCTAAACCCTACACCCTCTACACCCTCTAAACCGTAAACCCTAAAAACCCCAAACCATAAACCCTAAACCCTAAACCCTCTAAAAACTAAACCCTCTAAAAACTAAACCCTCTAAACACTAAACCCTAAACCCTCTAAACTCTCTAAACCCTAAACTATAAACCCTCTAAACCCTCTAAACCTTCTAAACCCTCTAAACCCTCTAAACCCTCTAAGCCCTCTAAACCCTAAACCCTCTAAACCCTAAACATAAACCATCTAAACCCTAAACCCTAACCCATAAAAACCCTAAACATAAACCATCTAAACCATCTAAACCCTAAAAACACTAAACATAAACCATCTAAACCCTAAACCCTAAACCCTAACCCTCTAAACCTTAAAGCATAGACATTAAACCCTCTAAACCCTAAAAACACTAAACATAAACCATCTAAACCCTAAACCCTAAACCCTAACCCTCTAAACCTTAAAGTATAGACATTAAACCCTCTAAACCCTAAACCCTCTAAACCCTAAACCATCTACACCCTAAACCCTCTAAACCCTAAACACTAAACATTCTAAACACTAAACCCTAAACAATATAAACCCTCTAAACCTTAAACTATAAAACCCTATAAACTGTAAACCCTCTAAACCATCTAAACCTTAAACCATATACCTTAAACCCTAAACCCTCTAAACCCTAAACCCCTAAATCCTATAAACCATAAACCACAAACTCTGTAATAATAATAAGAATATAATATCTTAGCATCCATAAACTTTATTTAGTTACTCAAACCATATATTATGCAAAAATATACAAGAATACCAGATTAATAATCTGATTATTAATGAAAATAATATAAAACAGCAATACAATATTAATCAGCAATAGAAAATACAACATCAACAGAAAATCAGCCAACATTACTCTAATTAATGCTAATCAGAGGATTCATAACAGATGATGATGAATATGGAACAAGATACCAATATTCAGACAACAATTAGCAATACCAACACCATACCAGCATATATTAAGCAAAAATTTACAACAATGGCTCATTAATAATCTGATTATTTATCAGACTAAGATAAAACAACAACACACCATTTTCAGCAACAGAAAATACAATAGCAACAACAACATAATATCAGCCCACATTAATGTAATTAACCCTAATCACATTATTCATAATACAACAACAACCGAATTTCATCAAAAAACAACAAACATAACTTAGCAAACAATAAAAAATACTTACTAAACCACATCTACTGAATCAAAACCAACTAAAGTTGAGGCAGAGTACTTCGATCCCATCAATCAATAAAACCTAAAACACATAACAAAAATCAGTCAAATCAATACAAAAAATCAGGTTAACAAACACTAGATTACATAATAATATAACAACAATGAACAAATTAACTGGTTTAATACTGTCATTATGGAAAAATTTTTACAGTAAAAATATCATACATTTTCGATAAAAATGGTGACTTACGAAGTGGAATCGACACCAACAAAAATTGGTGGTAGAAAATGAATGGAATCGATGACGTGAGCTTCGGTAGGTTGAAGAAATGAGTCGGGATGAGAATACACCGGCGAAGACGAGCAGCCAAAAATGGAGAAACAATGTCAAAAAATGAACGAGCAAAACTGATCGCGAATTGAAAAATTTTTGAAGATCGGTACAACAATAAAAATTTTGAACAAATTACATACCTCTGTGTTGTTGCTAAGGTCGCGCTGCCGCCGTGTGCTGCCTGTCCGCGTCTCCTGTGTGGCAGTGTTGTGGCGGTTGAAGTCAAGACGATGTAGAAGAAGAATGAAGAATCGAGCGGCTGAGCTCACGCTGGCAGATGCAGAGGCAAAAATGGAGATGGAGAGATGGAGGAGCAGGTGCGATGGAGAGGGAGATAGGTGCGATGGAGAGGGAGAGAGGTGCGATGGAGAGGGAGAGGCAGGTGCGGAGTGCTGTGGTCGTCGGGTGCGAAACAGAAGGGGGCGGGGCAGAGGAGCGGGGCAGAGTCTAAGGGAAAAAACCAACGGATTGTCGTTCTTAACTCTTCGGCCGTTGGATCTAATTTAGATCTAATAACCATAAATCATTCCTATATATGTACATAAATATATAGTGCGCACATGACTCCTTTTCTATATATATATATATATATATATATATATATATATAGATACAGAATAGCATGATACATTTGAGATTAATTCTTTCTAAGTAAGAGTGATTTGAGAATTATTAAACTTATAATTCAATTGATTTTTAATAATTACTTTCATGTGGGATGTATCTAGATTCAAAAAATATGGATCGAAAATGGTTGTCTGCAAATCGTCTTTCTAGAGAATATAACGAAGGAGTGGAGTTTTTCATCAAGTTTGTAGTTGAACATGCTCGAGACTCTAGTAGAATAGTCTGTCCTTGTTTGAAGTGTGCTTATATTCAGCGTATCAACGCTAATGATTTGAGAGATCATTTATTTGTGTATGGAATTGATACAAGTTACACTTGTTGGATACAGTATGGGGAAACAGAGTCTAAATATGAAAATGACGATGTTAGGAGGGATAGTAGTGGATCATCATTTGATAACTATAAGGGACATTCGTTAGAGGAGATGACTCAAAAGGTTGAGGAAAATGTTCGGGATTGTCCAAAAATATTTGAGAAGTTATTGAATGACTTGGAGAAACCTTTGTACAGTGATTGTAAGACGTTTACGTGATTATCTGCTACTTTAAGGTTGTACATCTTAAAGGCGTGTAACAGATGGAGTGATAAGAGTTTCACAAAATTATTGTCACTTGTGAAGGATATGCTTCCTAATGATAACGTTCTACCCGATCGTACGTATGAAGTGAAGAAGATTCTATCCTCTATGGGCATGAGTTATGAGAAGATACATGCATGCCCTAATGATCGTATTTTATATCGCAATGACAATGCATCTTTGGATAGTTGTCCTAATCTTGAATGCAAAGTACCACAATACAAGAAGAACAAGGTGCCCGCTAAGGTGTTATGGTATTTTCCTATAATACCAAGATTAAGGCGGATGTTTAATGATATTGAAGATGCTAAGAACCTAAGATGGCATACTGATGACAAGATAGATGACAGGCTTCTTATACATCCATCTGACTCTCCACAATGGATGATGATTGATGGGTTGTTTCCTGAATTTGGTAAAGAAGCAAGAAATGTGCGCCTTGCGTTTTCTACGGATGGAATGAATCTGCACAATCAAGGCAGCTACAGTTTATGGCAAGTGATTTTGATTATATACAATTTAACTCCGTGACTCTATATGAAACACAAGTATATGATGTTGTCTTTACTCATTTCCGGGCCAAACCAACCTGGGAATGATATTGATGTTTATTTGGCGCCTTTGATTGATGATTTGAAGTTCTTATGGGACATGGGAGTTGAAGTAGTTGATGCATATTGTTACGGGCCGCGTCGAAAGGTTGGCATCGAGGTTCTACAAGGCCCAGAATAGTCTAGATCATCCTTGTAATCTAGATAAGTATGGAGGGATGTATAGGGTTCTACACTCTCCTGGAATGTTCTAGAAGGTTCTAGAGGGGAATGTCTCTAGATCCTTCTCTATTTGTGTAGAATTGTGTGGATTATTCTAGAAACCCTAAAGGAGACTCTAGAAACCCTAATGGACTATTCTAGAACCTCTAATGGGCTTATTGGGCCATTCTAGAGAAATCCATTAGGCCCGTATCTAGAATCTTCCTAAGGGAGGTGAAGGGGTGGATCCTCTCCTATAAATAGAGGGGGGGTTGATGGTGTGGCCATAGCCGGCACGCAATTTAAACCCTCTTGTTGTCACTTGTAGCACTGGTAAATAAGGGTATCGTTCTAGGTCGGGGATTGAGAGGGCTCACCTTTATTTAACTAGCTTGAAAATAAAACTAAAACTAAAAATAAAAATCCTAAATAACACAGAATAAACAAATAAGAAAAATATTAATGGGGGTTATAAATATAATAATAATAAAAGGAATAAATAAAATAAACTAATAATGAAAATAATAGGAAACCGCAGATATGAGAAATATGTTAGGGAAATAAAAATCCACCACTAGACTATGTTATAATATAATATTTATTTCTAAGTCATCTTTTAATCGTGAGAAAGAGATCGACCAAGTTGCACACCAAAAGCAGGTCTATACACCTTATATTACTTCCCTTAATTAATTAATACGACAAAGCACCAATATTAACCCTATTAAATACTAGCAGTATAGCAGCAACAAGCGGCTCCTATATTTAACTAGATTTAATGCATTAAGTGTAAGTGGAAGGCTGTCAATCTAAGTACCCAAACTAGTACAAAAAGCATGTCTAGCTGTATTTCCTTTCCTTGACCCACACGTATCGAAACGTTTTACCACTTCGGTTAGAATCACAAAACGATTAGGTGAATTGTTATCTAACCTAGCTGCAATTTATACATATAAATTCTAGTATATTTAGATGGCCACCTAGCAGGCAAATAATCCTACATACTGTCACTTATGAGGAACCAGAACAAGGCATGCACCAAATAAACTATACTTGACAGAATCATACATATAAACGATAGCAATTAACATAGAGTCAAGAAACAATCTCACGAAACAAAGAAAATAAAATTATAATTTAAACCATAGTTTAGGATTTCAATTCATTCCCTAACAATAAATAATCAGCCAACCATAATTAAAGAATTAATTACACAATTATTTATATCTAAAATATAAATTAAAAATAAGAGAAAGAAATAATCGGAATTAATTTTGGATAAAAGATCAAGAATTTATTTAGATAAAAATTAATTTTATCTGAATTAAATTCTACCGGTATAAATTTCCTCTTATTTTTCTTCTCTCGGCTTTGATTTCCGTGCAACAATTTCTTTTTCTTTTTCTTTTTCTTCCGCTGACACTGACGACTGACGATGGCGTGGGTTGTTCTGCCTGGTTCCGTGTGTCGCTGACGTGGTTGCCTCGGACTCCGTGCGCTGAGGCTTCCGTTGTCTTCTGCTCCGCGCGTCCCCCGTGCCTGAGGCCTTCTCGAGCCTATTGAGGCTCTCGATCGCACGCCTCTGTGTCTCTCCGTGTACTCGCCCTACTCGCTTGACTCAGAGTGCGAGCCTCTGAAGGCTCCGGCTCTGCCGCGCCCCTCTGTGGCTTTTTTGCGTTACGTGCCTCCTCTCTTTTTATTCTTGATCCATGCGAGGCAGCTTTTTTCGTCTGTGCCACGTCAGCCCTGCTGACTTTCTTCCTTCTCCTACAATGCTCCATTTGGCGTCGTTTTGTTTCCAGGCCTTTGGGCCTTCGACCTTCGGCCGTTGGTCCAAAGGTCTTCTTTTTTTTTCTTTTTTTTAATTTTCTTTTATTTAAATACAAAACCTGCAAAATAAAATTCAATAAATATTACTAAATAATATTTTATTCTAAATTTACTTAATTTATATCATTTTAGCTCAAATAATAAAATTTATACAATTTTTACCACTTAAGCATAAAACAATAATTATTCCCCTATATTAGCCAAATAAACTCCCAAAAACTAAGATTATAAGGGTATAAAATGTGTCAAAATATGAACTCATCGGTAGAGGCATTTGAGATTATCCAACAAGAGTTGTATCTTCAGAGCTTCTCTCTCTAAATACAATCTTCCTTTCTCTCTCTAAAAGTTCTCTCTTGAGTTCTTGTGTGAAGGTTCGGTGTGGTGCTCTAAGAGGCGTCTCTAGCTTAAGTGTTGAGTACACTTGAAGGAGGAAGGCCGACTTAGTCTCTCAAGGAGTGAGAAAAGACTAAGGCCGCACGTAGCTAGACTTTGTGAAGAAGTCGGTGCATGACAAGTGGTATCAGAGCTCGGTTCCGATGGCCCACAACCCCGAATCATCGCAAGTCACTCATGTCCCCGATGCTGAGAAAAGGAAGAAAGGCAAGTCCACTTCTAAGTCCCACGGGATGAACTTGGAGGAAATTACGGAGGGGATGGACCGTTCCATAACGGTTTGCTAGGAGGATCTCACCACCTTAGATGAGAGGGTGGAAGTGTTGGAGAAGGACATGGAGTCCTTACCCGAAAGGGAAGAGGTGCAGGGCTTGGTGAATGCCCTAGCCACCAAGCTCCATGAAGACATGCTCGAGTCCAACAAGAAGCTCATGTAGGAGATGTTGGCTTGTATGGATGGGTCATATGGTTAACTCGTAGATGAGAATATCGAGTTGAAGGAGAGGCTTGCAACCGTTGAAGCCAAGTGTGCTCGTTGCAAGGAAGCTATCTCAATAGGTGCTGGATCTTCGAGGAGATCCCCGACCATCATGGATATTCCCCGACCATGAAAGTATAAAGGGGCAAGGAATGCGAAGGAGATAACCAACTTCTTCTATGGTCTTGAAAGGTATTTTGCTGCTACTCACTTATTAGATGATAATATGCAGATTACTTAGGCTACTATCTATTTGGAGGATGATTCTATGCTATGGTGGCGTGCCCGCCATAGAGAGACGGAGAGAGGTGTCTGTGTAATCAACACCTGGGAGCAGTTCAAGATGGAGCTCAAGAAGAAGTTCTACCCTGCTAATGCCGAGATGGATGCTAAGAGGAGGCTCAGGGCTCTCAAGCATAACGGGACCATAAAAGAATATATCAAGGCCTATAGTTCCTTGATGTTGGAGATCCTAGACAAGCCCGAGAGTGAAAGATTGTTCTACTTCCTTGATGGACTCCAAGGATGGGCGGAGCAAGAACTTCGAAGAATGAAGGTTCAAGATCTCTCGAAATCCTATCGAGAAGCCGAATCCTTGATTGAGTTCAAGTACGAGAAGAAGGACAAGATTCGGAAGGAGGGATCTAACAAAGGTGGGGGAGCCAAGCCCTACAAGACAGGATCCAAGCACTCTGATTCGAAGGGAAATGACAAAGCCGATCATGGAGGTAAGGAATCCAAGTACAAACGTGAATGTTTCATGTGTGGTGGTAATCACTTCCTTCGTGATTGTCCTCAAAAGAAAGCCTTGAGTGCCATGGTGAATACTCAAGGAGAGAAGCCGGATGAGGGTGAGACCCACATGGGGTCCCTAACCCTGCTTAATTCCATCAACACCAAGCAAGCAAAGGGGTTGATGTATGTGGAGGCACAAGTCAAGGGTGTCACTAGCAAGGACCTAGTGGACACCAGAGCTTCTCATAACTTCCTTAGCCCTAAGGAAGCACAAAGGATGGGCTTGAAGGTGACCAAGGAGGCAGGACGAATGAAGGCCGCCGATTCCAATGCCAAGCCTACCTATGGGGTAGTATATGGAGTCCCCATCACCCTTGGTTCGTGGGAAGGAAGGGTGAACTTCACCATATTGGAGATGTATGACTACGACATGGTGTTAGGCATGGAGTTTGTGGATGTAGCAGTCTCGCTCATATTCCCGGGAGATAGCACCATGCACCTCACCAAGGGGAAGCAAAGCCACGTTGTTCCCTTATCCGGAGCCAAGGTAGAGTCCCGAGTTCTTTCTACTATATAGTTTTCCAGGGGATTCAAGAAGGGAGAATTGTGCTACTTGGCCACCATGATGGAGGAGGAGTCCCCAGAACCCATGGAGGTCCCAGAGGAGATCCAACAGGTCCTACATGAGTTCAAGGACACGATGCCAACAGAGTTTCCCCAAAGGCTTCCACCTAGGAGGGAGGGGGATCACGCCATTGAACTAGAGCCTGGAGCAAAGCCACCTGCAAGGAGTCCCTACCGGATGGCCCCGCTAGAGTTGGAGGAGTTGAGAAGACAGCTCAAGCAGTTGCTAGATGTTGGATTCATTAGGCCATCTAAGGCCCCGTTTGGTGCACCAGTGTTGTTCCAGAAGAAGCATGATGGGAGTCTTCTGATGTGCATCGATTACCGGGTACTCAAAAAGGTGACCATCAAGAACAAGTACCCGATCCCGTTGGTGGTAGACTTGTTCGATAGACTTGGAAGATCCCGATGGTTTTCCAAGTTGGACTTGAGATCAGGATACTGGCAGGTGCGGATCGCTGAAGGGGACAAGCCAAAGACCACATGTGTGATGAGGTATAGAGCTTATGAATTTCTTGTAATGCCTTTTGGTCTTACGAATGCTCCTGCAACCTTTTGTACTCTCATGAACAAGATCTTTCACCCCTACTTGGATAAGTTTGTGGTGGTATATCTTGATGACATTGTGGTCTATAGAGAGACCTTGTAAGATCATGTGGTGCACTTGAGACAAGTCTTCCAGGTACTCAAAGAGAACGAGCTCTATGTGAAGAAGGAGAAGTGCTTGTTTGCTCTCATGGAGGTGCAGTTCTTGGGCCATTATATCAAGAACGGGAATATCGGGATGGATGCAGCCAAGGTTCGTGCTATCCAGGAGTGGGAGGCCCCGAAGTATGTTTCAGAGCTATGGAGTTTCCTTAGGCGGGTGAACTATTACCGAAGATTCATCCCAGGATACTCAGGTAGAGCCACACCTCTCACCAACCGGTTAAAGAAGAAGGTACCATGGAGTTGGGATGAAGAGTGTGTGAAGGCCTTTGAAGATCTGAAGAAGGCTGTGATGGAGGAACTAGTTATGTGCTTACCCGATTATTCGAAGGAGTTCGAGGTGCATATGGATGCCTCCGACTTTGCTATTGGAGGATTTCTCATGCAAGAGAGGCATCCCATTGCTTTTGACAACCGCAAGCTCAACGACACGAAGAGGCGGTATCCCGTCCATGATAAAGAGATGACCGCTATCATCCACTACTTGCGGGTATGGAGGCATTACCTTCTTGGAAGTAAATTTGTGATCAAGACCGATAATGTTGCAACAAGCTACTTCTAGAACCAGAAGAAACTAAGTCCCAATCAAGCTTGTTGGTAGGACTTCTTGGCCGAGTTTGATTACAAGATGGAGTACAAGCCCGGAAGTGCCAACGTGATGGCCAATGCTTTGAGTCGCAAGGCAATGCTTGCAAGTATGAGCGGTCCTACCGGTGACATCCTTGATCGAGTCAAGGAAGGGATCCTTCATGATGCCTTTGCTAAGAGTTTGATGGAGATGACAAAGGAAGGAAGACTCGAAGGTTTTGGGAGCAAGATGGTGCGCTCTACACCGTGGAGAATCGACTCTACATTCCAAGATGGGGAAGCTTGAGGAGGGACTTGATGAAGGAATGCCACGATTCCAAATGGGCTGGACACCCAAGTATGCGGCACACTCTAGCACTTATTGAAGATGCTTACTATTGGCCACAGATGCAGGATGGTGTGGAAGGATATGTGAGGACTTGTCTTATGTGCCAACAAGACAAGAACGAGCAGAAGTGTCCAGCAGGATTTTTGGAGCCTTTGCCCATTCCTGAAAGAACTTGGGAGAGTGTCTTTATGGACTTCATCTCCGCACTCCCGACGTGCGAAGGATATGGATCCATCATGGTCATGGTCGATAGGTTGAGCAAGTATGGGACGTTCATCCCTGCCCCGAGGGATTGTACAACGGATCAGTGTTCCCAGATTTTCTTCAAGCACATGGTAAAGTATTGGGGATTACCTAAGTCTATCATCAGTGATAGGGATCCTCGCTTTACTGTTAAGTTTTGGAGAGAGATGTTTAAGTTGATGGGGTTTGAGCTTCATTTCTCTACAAGTTTTCATCCCCAGACCGATGGCCAAACGGAAAGGGTGAATGCTTTGGTGGAGATGTACCTGAGGCACTTTGTAAGTGCTAATAAGAAGGATTGGGCCAAATTTCTGGATGTGGCTCAATTCTCCTACAATTTACAAAGGAGTGAATCTACGGGGCACAACGCTTTTGAGTTGGTCATGGGGCACCAACCCGTCACTCCGCACACTGTGGCTAAAGGCTACAAGGGGAGTAGTCTTGCTGCACATACTTTTGCTCACGAATGGCATGAACAACTTGACCTAGCCAAGACACATTTGGAGAAGGCCTCGAAGAAGATGAAGAAGTGGGCCAACAAAGATTGAAGACCCTTGGAGTTCAAGGTAGGAGACTTGGTGATGGTAAAGTTGTCCCCGCAAGTATTCAAGGCCTACCGCCAAGTGCACAAAGGCTTGGCGAGGAGGTACGAGCGACCTTATCCTATCTTGAAGAAGGTAGGGAAAGTGTCCTATCATTTGGAGTTGCCATCCAAGCTGAATTTGCATCCAGTCTTCCATGTGAGCCTATTGAAGCCCTATCACGAAGACATGGAAGACCCCTCAAGGAAGGAATCCAAGCGCGCTCCTCCAGCGAATGTGACTTCCTTAACTCATGAGGTTGAGGAGATTCTAAATGACCGAGTCATCAAGAAGAGAGGGATGCCCAACTATAAAGAGTATCTCATCAGGTAGAAGGGGTTACCCGAGAGCCAGAACAGTTGGGAGAAGGCAGAAGATCTATGGCAGTTCCAGGAGGCTATCCAGAGGTACCTGTCTTCTATTATCACCGAAGACGTCGATGAATTTGGTGGGGGAGAATGTTACGGGCCGTGTTGAAAGGTTGGCATCGAGGCTCTACAAGGCCCAGAATAGTCTAGATCATCCTTGTAATCTAGATAAGTATGGAGAGATGTATAGGGTTCTACACTCTCCTGGAATGTTCTAGAAGGTTCTAGAGGGGAATGTCTCTAGATCCTTCTCTATTTATGTAGAATTGTGTGGATTATTCTAAAAACCCTAAAGGAGACTCTAGAAACCCTAATGGACTATTCTAGAACCCCTAATAGGCTTATTGGGCCATTCTAAAGAAATCCATTAGGCCCGTATCTAGAATCTTCCTGGGGGAGGTGAAGGGGTGGATCATCTCCTATAAATAGAGGGGGGTAGAGGCATTTGAGATCATCCAACAAGAGTTGTATCTTCAGAGCTTCTCTCTTTAAATACAATCTTCCTTTCTCTCTCTAAAAGTTCTCTCTTGAGTTCTTGTGTGAAGGTTCGGTTTGGTGCTCTAAGAGTCGTCTCTAGCCTAAGTGTTGAGTACACTTGAAGGAGGAAGGCTGAATTAGTCTCTCAAGGAGTGAGAAAAGACTAAGGCCACACGTAACTAGACTTGGTGAAGAAGTCGGTGCATGACAATATGGTCAAGAAAATTTCACTTTGTGAGCATGGTTATTCTGTACTTTAAATGATTTTCCGGCGTATGGCAACTTGTCAGGTTATAGTGTGAAAGGCCATTATGCATGTCCGATATGTGAGGAGAATACTTCATTTGTTCAGCTAACACATGTCCGAAAGACTATGTTCCTTGGGCATCGTAGGTTTTTACCGAAGAATCATCATTATCGTAGGCAAAGAAAAGCGTTCAATGGATTCCGAGAAGAAGGGTAGGCACCAATCCGGTTGACGGTTCAACAAGTGTGGCTGAAGATGAAACATTTGAGTGTCAAGTTTGAGAAGAAGAATAAAGATAAGCCTCCATCAGTTGGGTGGAAGTAGATGTCAATATTATTCAACCTTCCTTATTGAGAATCTTTCTACGTGAGACACGCCCTTGATGTGATGCATATTGAGAAAAATATATGTGACAGTCTTGTTGGCACATTACTTAATATTCCACGCAGGACTAAAGATGGGATAAATGATCGAATGGATATGGAAGAAATGGGTATTAGACGGGAATTGACACCGTGAGACACGGAAGAAGAACATATTTACCGCTGGTGTGTCATACTCTTTCCAGAAAAGAGAAAATTTCATTTTGTGAATTCTTGCACTATGTCAAGGTTCCGGAAGGGTATTCTTCAAATGTTAGAAGGCTTATTTCTATGAAAGAGTTTAAATCAATTAACATGAAGTCTCATGATTGTCATATCTTGATGCAACACTTGTTGCCGATAGCTATACGTGGAATTTTGCCAAAACGTGTTCGAATTACTATCACGAGGCTTTGTTGATTTTTTAAAGCCGTCTGCTCTAAAGTTATACATCCTGATAGTTTGGACGCCTTGCAAAAAGGGATTGTGATTATTTTGTGCCAACTTGAAATGTATTTTCCACCGTCATTCTTTGACATTATGGTACATCTAACTGTTCATTTAGTTTATGAGATAAAGATGTTAAGGCATGTTCATGGACATTGGATGTACCCCTTTGAACGGTTTATGAAGTTGATAAAAGGTTATGTGAAGAATCGATATCGGCCAGAAGGATGTATTGTTGAGAATTACCTGGTGGAAGAGGCAATTGAGTTTTGCACAAAGTACTTGTCAAATGCTAAAGCTATTGGTATTCCTAAATCTCGACATGTAGGAAAATTTGAAGGATGGGGTATTAGAGGCAAATAGTTTGGGCGTGTAGACCCTAACATGTTCTGTGCAACACATCTATATTTATTACAAAACAGTGATGATGTTCAGCCGTACATTGAAGAGCATATGACTTCTTTACGGATTGAAAATCCATCAAAGACTGAAAAATGGATTATCGATAAACATAATCTTTCCTTTATTGATTGGATAAGAGATCGCATCATTCCACTCATCGGACATTCCCCAACTTTAATTTCCGAAACCCTGCATTGGTTGTCTCAGAAACCTCGTTATGAAGTTTTTCAATATATCAGTTATGTGATCAACGGTTGCACTTTTTATACAAAAGAACAAGATGGGAAGAGTACAATGCAGGACAGTGGGGTGACTTTAGTGGTTGAGGCAATGCATGTTGCTAGTGCGAAAGACAAGAATTCAACTTATGCAGATATGAATTATTATGGTGTGATTGAATGTATATGGGAGTTAGATTACACTGTATTTAAAATCCCTGTATTCGGCTGTAGATGGGTTGATAACGGCAGTGGGGTTAGATATGAAGATGGATTCACATTAGTAGATCTTAATAGGGCAGGGTATAAACAAGACCCATTCATCTTAGCATCACAAGTGACACAAGTATTCTATGTCACTGACCATGCTGATAACAGATGGTCTGTAGTACTATCTACGAAAAAAGAAATGCCAATGAATGTGATGATGAAAATGATGCCAATTGGAATAACGAGTGTGTCTCAGCTGTGCAAGCAACTCAATTATTTAATGATGATAACAATACAATTAATGAGGAGGAAATATATGTCAGGGATGATCATCGTGAAGTAATATATGTATCAGATCTTGAATCTAATCCGAAAATAAGGGGGAAAAAAGAAGAAAAAGAAGGCAATGAGGGTAATAATATTGTAACATATAATATCTATGTTGGTTTTTTAAATGAATTTTTCAACTCTATTATGCTCAATACATAACATTCTAACATAATTTATTTATTGATTTTTTTAGAGATATGGCCAATAAAAATATTGATAAGGACAGCAGTGATGAAGAAGGGAAAAGAGGGCCAACAATTATGAGAATCATCACATATATGAGGAATAAAGGAGAATTGGTCGAGTTGGGATGGAATACTTACAATCTTCCTATTGGCCCTGATGCAGACATGTTCTTGACTTACATTTCACTTGTGACACGTAACTGTGTTCCTATCTCCCATAATAATTGGAAGCAGGTTCCAACGGGTCATAAGGAGCATATTTGGCAGGAAATCACTGTAAATATACTATTTTATGTAATCATTTTTGTATGTAAAATGTTATTAATTTTAATACATTAATATCGGTATACATTTGTATGTCTTACAATGCAGAGAGTGTTTAATGTGCCAGAGAGTAAGAAGAAATGACTTCTTAGACATTGTGGGGAGTGTCTAAGAATATTTAGCTCATAGGAAAATGTACAGAAAGAGGGATGGTTCTCTACGGTAGAATCCACCCAAACGATATGGTTTCATCGATCAAGAAAGTTGGAACCCATTTATTACATATCATCTTACGGGTGATTTTAAGGTATTTGTTAGATAACAATTAAATTTTTTTATCAATCCTAGTATTGTGCATAATATTGAAATATATATGTCACTATGCTTTGGCTTGTCACATAGGAAAAAAGTGCCAAACATAAAGAGATTGCGAAGCAGAATAAATACCGGCATAATATGGCTCGCAAAGGGTATGTAGGCCTTGAAGAGGAGTTGGTATGTATTTTTCGATTTATCTATTTAGAACGTACTGACGAATTTTATAATATTGGTACATTATAAGAATATTTTTTGATTTATAGCTCATAGCCCAAGACTTAGACCCATGTACCTCATCCATTAATATTGGTACATTATGGAAGAAGGCTAGAGCGAAAAAAGATGGATATATTAATGAAGATGTAGATGTTGCAGCGACAAAAATTATAAGTTTGTAGATATTTGGAACCCTGCTTAATTTTCTTTTAGAAAACTATTATATCATGCTTATTCATGTAAGCTAATTTTAAATATATTATATACATTACAGGACGAACTTCAAGTGTCAGATGGTGAGGAGGGGGTAGACTATTATAACATTGTATCACAGGCTATAAGAATTGTAGAACACCCTGGAAGACACAGGGGTCTTGGATTAGGTGTTACGAGAATGAGCGTACGTGGTTCTCGTAACACTAATGAGCAAGTCGCCATCCTCACATAGAAATTGAACGTGGCATTTGAACGGATGGCAAAAATGGAGCAAGAGTTGTCATTTATTAAATCTCAAGGATATAAGCCATCCAATTCAGTTGACCATGATCAGCTTCACATACCTAATGTAAATAGTGTCAGAGACAGTTGTGAAGCCGATGCACGTCTTTCTTCTCTTTCCGAGGTAAGCATTACATAACTATGAATTGTTATTAAATGTATTCGGTGTCATAAATAATTAATAATGTGTAATATTTTCGTTTAGGATTTGCATAAATGTGACTTGTTAGCAAATGATCTTTCAACTCTTTTGGCGAAAGGAAGGGTCTGCATCAGTCACAGTACCCAAACGCAAACTGTCCACGGGTACAACTTAGCCCTACTTACAAGGCCGATGAGTATTGACACTCCAATCATTGGTAGTGCGCCCTTGCCTTGTTATAAATAGGGCGATGAGACATCCACAGTGATAGAAGCTCATGGAAGCTTCGTGCCTTGGCATGTGGATCAGATACGTCTCACTACTGAAGAGGTATTGACATTCAATATCTTCATTAGACCTAGTTTAGTAGTTACATTATTTATACCTTTTTCATATATATATGCTCAATACATATTTTGTTTATTATTATTATTATTTGAGGAATCAAAGAAGAAGATTGCTCTTGCTAGTAAAACCAAGAAAGGTACTAGTAGAACGAGCAACAAAAAAGAGGGCGCTGCCAAAGGAAAGAGAGCTAAATCTGAAAAATCGGTTGCCCCACAAAAGATTCCTTCTTCAGAAATACACCAACCTCCACCAGTATTAGCTTTATTGTATTTCTATGCCCAAAACTACCTCGGGAATAATTATATTTCCATTGATTGTCGTCCTGAGTATGTTGGAAGGGACGATGCTACTTACATGGTATCGACGGTTGACATAAGTGACATTTATAATCAGGAATGGATGTCAACCACGAGTGTCGTCGTTTATGTCATGTAAGCATTATTTCATATTTCAAATTTTAGTACTCTTGGAGAAATAGAATTTTTATGACCTCTTATATGAGTTATTAGTTATTAACAAATATCCATTGTTATTTTCATCCATATATAGGTTGGTAGCTAGTCGCGCTGCGTTGGAGGGAATGTTGTTCTCTATTGTGTTTGTGTGCCCATACTACATAGCTGACAGTAGTACAATAACATAGGGTAGGCACATAAACTATTTAGTGGATCACATTTTGATTGAGGGACACAACAAGCTCTATCTAATTCCTCACCTCGCACCTGAACATTGGGTTTTGTACGCCGTCCGACCTGATCTTAATAAAGTTTATGTGTTTGATTCCCTTCGAACCTATGACGTGCCTTTTGAGGTCGCTCGTCATGGTGGGAAGGAATTTATCGACATGTTAGTATACTTTTCACTTCTTACTTCATTAGCTTATTTATACACACACACACACACACACACATATATATATTCTACTTTCATTATTTGAGGTATATATACTTACAGTATTATGTATCCAACTCTATTTATTAGGGCACTATGGACGGCATATCAAAGGAGAGGTGGGAATGGTGTCCCAGACCCAAATAATCTTCAATATGAGCCTATCATGATAAGTAGGAAGACAACTATTTTGTATTTTGTTTTAATTCAAATTAATATATAATAGTTAGAGAGTTAACTGAATTTATTTGACAGTGTCCACAACAGTAAAACAGCGATGATTGTGGATACTATGTATGTAGAGCAATGGATCTTATAATCCAGAATAGATTGGTCAACAGAGATCCAAGCCATGTATGTTTGCTTTTCCATATTTTTCTATTAATGAATCATGACATATATATTTTTGACCTAATGGCTAACTGTATATTAATTGAAACATTGGCATTGTAGTTTTTCACCGATGACTATGCACGAGGCTAGCAATATAATGTTGATGAAATTGATGAAGTTAGAGACCAATGGGCCAAGCACGTGCACTCATTTATTCGGTATTAGGTAGTGATCTATATATTCTACATGCATTTTCAGGTTTGTATTTCGTCTACATCTTTCGGTCTTCTAGCCCAGATTTGTGAACTCTTTATTTTGGGGTGTAGAGTTACCAAGTTGTGGTGTGCCCACTAATTTTTATTCCTAAGTATAGTTGGTGTATTGAGACATGCATACTAATTATAGATTGATTGAAATTATGGTGTGATTGTAGATTTGGTATGAATTGATAATGTTTTACATTGCAGATTTGGTAATTATTTGAACATACAACTGTGTATGTGGGCAGGAACAAAACAGAAAAATGCTTAAAAAACACATATAGTTTTAATAACGGTTTTTCATAGAACCGTTATTAAAACTCCTTCTAATATCATATTTATGCTCATTTAATACGTATTAGAGGGTTTAATAAACACATAATCAATGACTGAAACGGTAATTTGATGATGTTTTAACAACGGTTTTTGTATTAACCGTTATTAATACTTGGTTTTCAACAATGGTTTTTTCATATAACCGTTATTAAAGATTTAATAACGAGCGATTCAATAAAGGTTGAAAATCGTTATTAAAACTATAAAATAACCGTTATTAAAACCCCTTTCCGGGGTAGTGAATATTGGAGCAACTGGCATAGGTATTAATGGTGGGAATCTAGGGGCTAGCCATATTGTCATTTCTCCAACTAAGGTTTGGATGGTTCCTCCACCCTGAATTATACACATTCGAGTAAGTATTATTTTGCTTGGTTACATTGTTAGCAAGATAATTAACTTGATTAAAAGATGGTTGGAAAGGGTTACCTACATGACAATCTGTGCTAACATGTGGTCCACCACATAAATTGCAAATAGGTATATTCACTTGAACACGCATACATGAAGCACCACTCAAATTATCCAATTTCTTAGTGATTAGATATATTTTAGCCTATAATGTCATGATGGCATCTATAAAATGAATTTCTGCATCCCTTTATACTAGAGGACATTTAGAATGCCATTGGTGAAAATCTGAGACTGCTTTATCAATAAATCCATAAACTTGCTCAAGAGTCTTATTCATAATAGCACCACCTACAACTGCATCTAACATAGAATGATCGGTAGCATAAATACCATTATAAAATATTTGCATTTGTAACCAAATAGACAAGTCATGATGTGGGAATTTTCTTGATAATTTATTAAATCATTCTATGCAACATATAGTGAGTCTAGACCGTTTTATACAAAAGTGGTGATATCATTTCTGAAATTAGCATTTTTTTATAGGTGGAAAGAATTTAGAAAGAAATAACTTCTCAAATTCATCCCACGTTCAAAATAGAACAAGGTACTAATGAGTTTAGCTGACTCTTAGCCTTGTCATGTAATGAGAATGGAAATAATCTAAATCTAATAACATCACTTAAAACACTATTTATTTTAAAAGTATCACAAATTTCAATAAAAATGGTAATATGAGTATGCAAATCATCATTAGATGAACTTCCAAAATAAACCAAAGTCTGTATCATCTGAATGTTCTCACACTTGATCTCAAAATTATGAGCCTCAACTGCCAGCTTTATAATACTCGAGCATGAATATGCTATACTAGGTGTAACATAGTCTTTTAATAATCTCCTAACTTGTTGTAGCTAATTTTGCTCCCAATGAGTCATTTGTTGATTTTGTTTCTTTATAGTGACAATAATTTTTAAATGTACCCTTAATTTATGAATTTTTTTCATCTCTAGATTCAAGACTACCAAGTCACCAGGATAATCTAGGTCATGCACTAGTGACCTACACCAATACAAGAATATCAAAGACCAAGAAAATTGAGTAAATTTAGAAAAAAAAAGATAAATAAATAAATAAATTGTGTAGCTCAAGATTTAAATTTACAATTCTAGGGATATTAAATTAATCCCCATCAATGACATAAAAAATGTGATGTTGGCTAAATATACTTATCAGCAAGTATGCCGGTAACAAGTAATACAAGGCACTAATATTACTAGATTATCATTCTCATAGAGACTAAATAATAACACAAAGACCCTAATAAGGCCTAAAGGATTGAATTCAAATAAATAAATAATTAATTCTAAACTAAGAAATTCAAATCAAACTAAATTAAGCTAAAATAGAATATAAAAAAATAAAAGTAAAATCAATTGATAAAAACTATAAGAAAATATTGATTTACCACTGTCCAACTATAATGAACAATTAATTAATTACCTAATATTTTCAATTACTAACTATGTGTTAACGGGAATATTAAAATAATGCACTCTTTTGATTAATCTCGCTATCTCTAATCAAATGATTTATAAAAGACGATGCTTTAGGTTTACTTAATTATTTAAACTTTTCTATTATTGTAGAAATTATTAAATTGTTCTCACAACTCATTCAATTCTTATTAATACTATTTAACCTAAAGTGACGAGTCAACTATTGCATAATTTCTCGACTTGTCAAATGCTAATTAAATGTGATCAATCTATTAATTAAACATAATTTGAATTAATAGTATAAAATACACGGAGTAATTTATTAATCAAATAATCAATTAATCTATTAGTATAAATAATAGGATTATACCATATCATTGGTAAAATAAATTTAGAACATGTTATTAATTAAAATAAAAAAACATAAATTATACATACAATATTAATTCTAAAAAATAAAAATGTGAAATTACAATACTTTACATTCAAAATTAGAACTAAAAAATGAGTATTCAGTTGGCTCGCGATACTTAGGCTCTGTTTGGTTTGAAGAAAATTTAGTGGAAAGGAAAATGTAGAGGAAAGAAAATTGAAGGAAAGAAAATTAAAGAAATTAATTTTATTTCCTTTGTTTGGTTGTTGGAGAAAATTTTGTGGAAAATTGAATTCTTGGAAAACGTTTTTAGTGCTTGGTATATAGAAAGAAAATTCTAAGAAAAATTAAATTTTATTATTTAAATATTTTTATATATTTAATTAAATTCAAAATATTATATTGATACATAAAAATTAATCTTCATGTGGATCTACTCCCATGAGATAGTTATGTAAAATGCATCCTACTAAAACCATGTCTACTTGAGTTTGAACAAGATAGAATGCTTCAGTTCCACTTCCTAATATTGGAAAGCATTTTTTCAGAACACCAAATGCCCTCTTAATAACATTTCTTAAGGAATCATGCCTTAGATTGAAAAGCTCCCTTACATTATGAGGACATTGGATGCTATATTCCTTCAGATGGTATCGAGTACCTCGATATGGTGTAATAAATTTAGTCTTCAACTGAAAACCCGCATCACCTAAGTAAAATTTACTTGATGGCACTACCAATTTATTCATGTATCTAGATAAATCATTGTTTAGTATATTTGAATAAGATGCCGACCCTTCCCATCCCGACAACACATATAAAAAATTTAAGTCAAAAGAGCAAGCAGCTAACACATTTTGGGTCGGAAAATCCTTTCTACTATGATATCTTTGTACTATATTATTTGGTACTTTCACACTAAAGTGTGATCCATCAGTTTCACCAACACAATCCTGTGTAAAAATGTTAAAAAAATTTATTAAAAAAAATTATTAAAAAAATTCAAGTTTTAATGTATACTTAGTCATTCATTTGATAAGATTATGACAATTACCTTAAAATATGGCCAACATTTTGAGCTATTTGATATTTTAGGAGGGCAGTGAGATCCATCTTGGTGAAAATGTTGACTTACTATTTCACCGAACCGCCAGAAGTCTAATTTTACCTACCAATTTCTCCTATTATGACCTATAGTATTGAGAAACATGGCTACTCTCTCCTCTACGCAATAGAATGAGTATCACTCAGTCTCCCAGAATCCCTCAATATTGATACAAGTTTAGCAAAAGCCTCCTTTCCCATCCTCAACTAGTTATGGCAATTCTCATCTTTTCCCAATGTAAGTCAATCTAAAAAAGCTCGTCCCTTATAATCTCCCAACTAAAAAAATATCTCTATCAACATAATTATTAGGACAAACCAAAGATAATAAACTAGTAGCATATGCTCCATATGTGACCACACATGCTGCTGCCCATCTTCTTAATTTTTTCCACTCAGCAATTGAGTTAGTCTAATATAACATGATCAAGCAACAAAAAAGTATAATAAAATTAAGCATACATACCTATTATAACAATTATGTAGCCAAATAGTGCAATAGATATTAAGAAAAGAATACTTACTTTATTATTTTCTTTGGATTCTATAGTATCATTTGTATCAACATGGTGGGTTGTTGGTAGATTTCTCCAATGTTGGAACCCTGATCTTGACCTAGGATTTGATTCCTCACTAGCAGCCTTCATACATTAAAAAGGAGTTAATTAGTTGCATGAATATGACGAAAAAATCGGAGGAAATGATTTTGAGTGACAAATGCTGGTTCATTAGAATTTTGTAATGTTGGGACTCTAGTAGCAAAAAATTGATGCCAAAATATCCTAAATAAATTTAAAACAGAAGAAAGTACTAGTTCATCCCTAGAAACCTTGCACTTCGAAGTGTCACACTTGGATTTTAATCCGTTGTTTATCCTGCAACATTATCTGCTCCATGCTGACCTTCATTTAATTAGTACTTATATATATATATATATGTGTGTATGTATGTATGCATAACCTTCATTCATTGTAGATTATATAGGAAGTCTGATTTAAGGACTTTTTATGTCGTCATATGTAAAACAGCTACCCATGGCTAGACATGGGAGATTTTAAAGTTCTCTTAAATACTCAGGAAAAGTTGGGAGGAGACATTGAGGGGCAGGATATATATGATATTGTCTTTTGTTAACAATAATGTGGGTTTGGAGATTTGTAATACATTGGCTCATTTTACACTTGGACAAATCACTAGTTTTCATCTACTATATTATGATGTAAATTGGAGAAGGTATTGGTGAACTATGAATGGAGAACTAGCTTTCCAAATGTTCATGCAACTTTTCACCCATTTGTGTGTCTGAGCATTATGCAACTGTACTAATAAACCATACAAGTTGTGTAATTACTGGGTTACAAACAAAGCGGTAAAGGAATTTTAAGTATCAGGAAGACTGTTGAAGTAGCTCAACAACACATCAACCACCCTTAATGACTAATTTTTAATCCTGTAACCCACAACTTTTGTTTTCCCTATGGTCAAGGTATCACCAATATATAGTTGGGGGTAAGATACTATCCACCTATATCAATATATTGGGAAAAATGAATTTTTCAATGCATAAACCAATGCCAACAAAAAGAAGTGACATTAACAATCTTGTGAGTGCATATAAAAAGTCAAAGCTACCCTAGAAATACAAAATGTGGATAAGATGTTATAGTATTTTGTACTTCATAAAGGAAATTAAGTTGCCAACTTGGTGGGGTGGGAGGGTTCAGTGGTGGGATTTGCACCGACTACACGAGATGATGAAAATAAAGATACAACAGCAACACCAATCCACTACCCGTTGTAGAGGAAAGGAATAATTTGTTTTCCTTTTTTGAAAAAATTAATGTAGACAACATAAATCATGCTACAATTGAAGTGAGAATGAAAATGGGATCATCTGTTTTAAGTATGACATAAAAATTTCATACAAATGTCCTATTATTTATGATAAATGAAGAAAGCTGCATGCAGTCTTATACATCAATAAGTATGAGTTGGATTACTGACGACTCTCTCTCTCTCTCTCTCTCTATATATATATATATATCATAAGTTGATATGCAGAGAATAATGTAAACCCTTCCGAAACCAATTAACTAAGATAAATTAGGAAGAATGAAAGTGTGCCCAAGCCCGACACCAAGTACTAATAAACTTTGGATAGTGTTGCTGCATCAGACAATTTAAATATACTATTATGCTGCATTGGCCTTCTGAAATAGTGTTGCTCAATTCTCCAAATGAAGTGACTCATAGCTATCTTTAAATTTTGAGAGAAATTTAGCATAGGTTGACACATAATTATGGTGAGAAACTATAAGGAATTACAAGTTGACATGGTACAACTCAGACAATTTAATTAGCACTTCCCATCTCCTTACTCTTAAGACACACAGGAACATGATCCCACATGCACATATTTCCTCAAAAATAGATGCCCAAAAATGCCTACCATCATTCAGTGGTATCAATTAAATATTCCTAATGTAGAGTAAGGTTCTCAGAGGCCTGACCAAAGACATTCATTCTCTATCAAACAATAAACCAACTATGATTAGCATTAGCGGACTTAAGCTATTCAAATGCAAACAACCATTGAAGCACCTCCAGAGAACATTGATTAATGAATTTGTAACCCACGAGGCCATCAACCTCCTTACTTCTTGACACCCCCTTTCTCAGAAATCTAACCCTGTGCTACTTGTTGCTTTGATTGCCATATTCTATCATACAATCAACACATGATCTTTGGTTGCAGATAACGGGGCATAATATTTATCAATTCAAATTATTGAAATTATAGCAGGCAATTAAAATGCCAGGATTTTCAAAATTGCAAGAGGTCCAAAAAAATTCAAGTATGAACAAAACATCAAGCCATAGCACATGCAGTCACAAGGCTCAATCATGAATTTCTCTCCTCATAAGCCATTAGAAAAGATTGGCCTATCATCAATGCACCTGACATAAGTAGTTATTCTTATTAACATCAATAGCTCAGGAACATAGTTATTGGATTTGTTTTACCATTTAAAACTAAGAGAAGGAGGATTTTACTCCCTCAGTATCTGATACAAGATAAGCATAATTCTGATATAAGTGAATCACTTTTGAAAATATCTTCATTCTTAGAGTTCCACATCCAAGTAAAGCTTAAATTATTTTCTCTTGTTGTCTGACTAATCTGTTCATCCAAAACTTGATAGATTATTTTCTTTTCAGTCTTTTAATTACTTTCACCTGTGTAATAACTATTGTATTCAATGTGCTTAATGAAAATACATTATTTTCACTTGCGAGGACAAGCTTATTGGGTTTCATACCCAATACTAAACATAAATAAAGACATAGACATATACTCTAATCACTTAGTTCCTTATAGTATTATATTTCATATGCCATAATCAACTTCCTCAACAGAAAAATCATGAAATTTCACAGAAAATCTAGCACCTCCATGCTATACAATAGGCAACTAACCGTAATCAAGAAGTGACTTACCTGTTCAAATCATTCTGGTAAGCTACGACTTGGTTGAGACAAAGGCCTACTAATAGGGAGCTTGGAGCTGGGACTAGACTACCAACCACTATGAATGTTGCGCCTTGGAGGAGCCATGCTAGGAGGAAACTCAAGGAGAAGAATAACTTATGGGGATGGAAGACGGGTTCAATGGATGAAGATTGCAGCAAAATGATGATGATCAGTATATATCAAAGACCATCTCAAAGGATGAATCACAAAATTAACTTTATTTATTCTAGCAACAAATGAACATTAATGACACACACACACACACACACATAAGTTAATAAACTGTTTGATTTCCTCCTACATAAATTTGTACCAAGCTACATTTCAGTAGCTTAGAAATTGAAACCCATTAAGTAGAATCATATCAACAATAATAAATAGAAAGGGATTCATAGAAGTACAATAATCAAAATACCCATTAAACTGAATCACAAGAACAATAATCAACAGATAAATTGGAAAGGGATTCACAGAAGTCTAGAAATAGAAATCAATTAAATAGAATCATATCAGCAATAATCAACAGAAAGGGCTTCACAGAAGTGTAGAAATTGAAATACCCATTAAAGTGAATCATATCAATGATAATCAATAGATAAATTGAAAAGTGCCTCATAGAAGAATAGAAATCGAATTAGAGTAAGATAAATAATCACTTCTCAATAGCAACCAATTTGTAGTTGTGAACCAAAGAAACAGTAGCAATTACCTGCGTTTCGATGGAGGAAGAAAATGTCGATCGAGGTGGAGCAACAGATGGAGGAGACAAAGTCAATGGAAGAAGAGTGGTCGACGGAGAAATTTGAGGTCAAGGTTGATGGAGGAGAAGGAATTCGTTGATGGAAAATATTGGGGTCAAGGTTGCTAGAAGATGGATTCGACGTAGGAAGAAAATGTTGATGGAGGTGGAGTTGTTGATGGAGGAGACGAAGTCGATGGAAGAAGATTGAGAAGGAATTCATTGATGGAGGAGAAGAAAATTCAACTACAGAATGCTTCGTCGATGGAGGAGCTATAAACTTTCATCGACTCGAGAGAGCTGCCAATAATTTCCATCGACTTTTTCCCTGGTAAAGATATGGAAAATAAAACAATGTATCTATCTCTTTAATTTCCTCCCTATTTACTTTCTTTCTAATTTTTCAAGTAACCAAACACACTAAAATTATTTTCCATCAATTTTTTTTTCCTTTCCTTAATTTTTTCCATGAACCAAACATACTCTTAAAATTTTATTTTCTTTCGACACTGCTTACTTTGTGCCCTAATTGCTCTCCTTGGCCTTTGTGCCTGTTTTTCTTTCGGTCTGCCACATGTTCTTCTTTCTTTGCTTCTTTTTGTTTTTCGGCCTTCGACTTCTGCTCCCCCTTTCCCCTTTTCAAATCTTTGCCCCAACATATATTTTCATGTGTTGTTATTTTTTTTTCTCTTCCTTTGCCGACCCACCTTCATTTCGTTCTTTGCTTTTCTTTTCTTTTTTTAATTCTCTTTGCCGCCCCTTTTCAGCTTTTCCAAATTTTTCTTTGGCATTTTAGGTGTCTTTTCACAGTACTTTGTCATATTTTTTTCCTTTGTTTATCTTTTTTTATTACTTAATATATAGTCTTTTAATTAAAAAGTATAAAATAAAATTTAATAGATATTAATTAACTTCCTAAAATTATTTTAAATAATTTTATTTTAAGACATATTTTTATCAAAAAATTTAGGTTAAAACAAGACAAGCTGTCAAAATTACATAAAAATTAACTTTAAGCTTTAAATTAATAAAATATATACAATTATTATAAATTAAATAAATAAATAAAAATAATATAAATAAGCTTATTCACATAAATAACTAAAATTTTCAAGAAAAATAGTATAAATTATATAAAAATATTCGTTCATTAATTTTTTCAGACTAGTTGGCTAATATCCTTGAATCAAAGTCCTAGCTAAAAAAATGAATTAATTGATTGACGCATCTGAAAAATAAATTTTTTCCTTATTTTCCAATCATTTGTAGATTAAATCCAAAACAATATCAAACATCATCTAATCATTGTCAACATATGAATTCTCACACATTATATATTCAAATTTCCGAATTATTATAGAAAGTATATCAAAACCCTAAATTGGAGTAGTTAGAGGTCTCGAGTTGAGAGATGACTTTATTTTTCTCTTTTACCATACCAATAAGTATTAAAGTTTAGAAAAATGATATACAAGTTAACTAAAAAATTATATTAAAATTTAAACAATTATCGATCATTTCTTGTGAAATGGAAGAACTATTATATAAGATATTTTAAAAATATAGGTAATGGATTTTACATTCACATTATTAATACTTTTATAAAATTTAACATCAAAATATGTAATAGTAATTATTTAAAAATTGAGGAAGTAGTTGATATCTAAATTTTAGTTAATTGTAGTTATAAGTTTGGATTTTAATTTTGATACTTGTAAATCATTATAGTACTTTTGAAATTTATAGATTTATTATGAAATATGAAAGATATATATGATGTGATAAGATCATGCTTGAAAATAAGATGAGAAGGTACCTAATATATAAAATATATTTTATATTAAAATTTCAAAGTGTCGTTTATTTTTCATATTAAAAAGATATTCATTTTAAATCAAAATTTATATATTTCTATATGTAGAAAAGAGGATGTATAATTATTTGAACAAATTTATTTTATTTTATTTTTATTGAGGTTAGAGACACAACAATATGAAAAAGAATGGTCAATCACTTATGCGCCTTAGGAAAACATTCATGGGGCTTGATCTCGGAACCTAATGCCTGACATAGAAAATCAGGCCCACTAGTCCGACCGCTATTCCAATTCCTTTATCATTTGATAGATGTGAAACGGCTTGCATTAACCTTGGTCTGTGTTTTTAATTTGTTTGAAATCATTGTATTGAAAATTGGGATTCAATTAATGTTAATTTTGAATTGGTTTAAAACGTAGAGTATCGTACAAACCAAAATAAATAATAATCTATAAATAATGTTCATTGATAACGAGACTATTTATAATCTATCAAGTATACAAATTTATCTTTATTTACATTGCATCCTTACAATTGACAAATAATCAAGTAAATACAATGATATTAGACACGTGTTTATTACTCTTAACACATGTTTTATTTTATTTTAGTAGAATAAGAGATCTTTTCCTTACTTACCCTCTAAACTAGCACACTAGATCATATCAGATAATATTAATTAATATTAATAATATTATTATAATTTATAATAGGTATATAATAATAATAACTCTAATAAAATAATATTTTTATTTAAATAACATTATAATCATTGTTATTATTAATAATTATAATTTTATTCTTATTATTTGAAGAAGAATAATATTTTTATTATACTTATAATATTTTATTATAATAATAATTTTATTAAAAATAATAATTATAATAATAACAATTATAAGTGATGTTATTCATATTCATATTTTTAGAATAATAATAATAATAATGATAATAATAATAACAATAAGTTGCTTTAATTTTCATTAGTACTATATTAGAAAATTAGATGAGAAAAATAAGGCATCAATTAACAATAACACCACCTAGCTACCAAACTGAACTTAAATATTCGTAGCTCCTATGTCGAACATATTTTCAATTATCGATGTTATTATAACTCTTATACTTTAATTTCTTTAAGTAAGAATATCATTAAATGATGCACTTTAACAAAAATAAAAATAAAAATATCAAGTGAACTAACTTCATCAATCACCCTTAATCCTGTTACATGTTTTCACCATTAGGAGGTATAATACACTCAAATTAAGCAAAGTGCTATAAGGATTGATATAACTATTTATATCAATATGATATACCATCATTTTAGTAATTTTGTCATAAGAACTCTATAGTTAAATGTGTTAAATGTGGAATACTTTTTAAGATGAGTAAATCTCTTGTAAAGTTTTAGAAAGTTTTTTGAAAAGTATGTAGGTAAGGAAAAAACGCGTTGGAAGGACTTGTATTGATTTACATAGCTAATTGATCAATCCAAAATTGCTATAGAGTAACCCTACAATCCTTGTGGGTCTGGGGGTGCTATCAGCTGGTTATTAAGTGGTCCTTTGAAATGCCCCAAAAATTTCTAATTTTAAATAGTATATTTAAATGAGATTTTATTATAAAATTTAATTATGTATATTAATTTATTTAAAATAAAAGGAAATTAATTAGGGAAAATCAAGAATAAATTTATAAGTATTTTAATTAGGAGAAATTTGGGGTATTTTAGCTAATTAAATATTTTAATTTGGGAATTAATTAAATAAATTATTTTATTTAAAATAAGAATGAGAAAATAGTTTTAATTTAATAATAATTTTATAAATAATTTAATTGGAGGAATTTAGGGTGTTTTGATAATTAAAATGGAATTTATGGAAAATATTTTAAATATCCTAATTTAGCCTAAAAAGGGATTTACATATTATTTTGTTTAAATATTATTATTTTAAATATCCTAAATATTCAGATTAATTTAATTGTCCCTAATCTAATTATTTTTTTTCTCCTTTCCTTTTTCCCTTTTTCTTTTTCTTTCTTCCTTTTTCCTTTTCTTTTTCTCTCTTTTTCTTCTTTTTCTTTTTCCTCTTCTTCTCGCCGAACTAGGCCAGCTCGCGGCCCAGTCTTCCTTTTCTTCTTCCTCTTCAGCCCAGCCCGCGCGACGTCTTCCTTCTACCGTCTCTACGCTGCATTTTGATCCAGTTACCACCGAAACTCACCGTTTAATTTAATCCATTACCCTCGCGTCGTCGCCCTTCTTCCGCCTCTCTCTGCGCGTCATTCCGTTCGTTATTTTGTTGGAACGCAGCGTTCCATTTAGTCGCTCCCTCGACCACGCTCGACCGCCCGGTTCTCCCCTTTTCTTTTCTTCCCCGGCCGACCGATCCGCCTCCCTTCCTTCTTCCTTCTTCCTCCCTTCTCCTCCGTCGACGATGGTGTAGTCCCGGCATCGTCAATGGCATCTCCGGCTACGGTGATTAATACCGGCCGTTTCTTGTCTCATTGTCTTCCTCTTAACTCTAGGAATAAATTGGAATAATTATTTGACGTTATCTCTCGCCCATTTCTTCTCCCCAACCTCTCGAAATTTTGAGCAACCCAAACGATACCCGACCGTTTTCCGCCGCCGGCTGCCCAAATTCTTTTATTTAAAACTTCCATGTCGACCTCCAGCTCCTCATTATCCATTCCAACATCTATAAATAGCCTTGTTATAGGAGTTTTTAGAGATTTTTCTTCCCTGAAACCCTCGGCCCGAGCTGCCATCACCGCGACTTAAGATGCCTCTTCCGCCGCCGTCAGCCAACTTCAGCGCCACTGAAGTAATCATTTTCTTCCCTGAAATTTCCTCTAATTAACTAAACTATTTTCACCTCTCAATTCTTCTTGTACGAGCCTCAATAATCATGCAAAGTTAGATGCTCGTTTCGCCGGAATCTTGACCCCGAAGCCTTAAACCGCCTTCCACCGCCGTGCGTCGCCACCTTTGGCTGCACCACCACCATCATTTTGTCCCTCTCCTTCTCGGCAACAATAAACACCTCTTATATCACCTCAATTCTCCCTATCTTTTTCCCAACATCCATCTTTCCTCTTTTCTTCTATTTTTCCGGCCACCGCCGGTGCCGCCTATCCCCACCAGCTTAAGGTTGAACCCTAGACCCTCTCAACCATTTTCCATATTATTATAATCCTTTATTTAATTTATTTCAATTATTTGCATATAAATACCATTATTATTATTCTTAATATTTATATTCTTAATATGTTTTATTATTATTTGATGTAAAATTTATGCTGAATTGTACTTGCAGGGTGGAGAGTGATAATAAAATAATTTTATTGTTAGTTTCGAATTTTAAGTTATTAATTGAATTATTATAGGATTATTATATTTCTTCTTCTTCTTCTTATTATTATTATTATTATAATAATTATTAGATTAATTATTATTAACGTTTTATTATTTATTCTGGAAAATCTTAGGCCCTAATTTTGTATTAACATTTGCACTTATTTATTTGAGTATTATTATTTCTACTGTTCTTATAACCATTAATAATAATATTATCATTATCTTTATTATTTTAATATTATTATATATGTTACTAATATTATTATTAATATTAATAAATTGTAAGTCATTAGTTATTTTAAAACTTATATGTTATTGTTATTGTTATTATTATTATTATTATTATTATTCTTATTATTATTTATATTCTCATTGATATTAGTTTTATTATCCTTGATATTATTATATTAGTATCATTATTATTATTAGGGTAAAGTCTTTAACCCTATATTACCAAGGTTTATAATATCTCTCTTATTTTTATTTAGCAAAGTTAGAATTTTGTTAAGGTTATTTTATTAGTATGTTATTATTTGGTCAAAGCCCTAAGGAGGCGTAGGAACGTGCTCCAAGACCGGTGTCGTTTCAGGTAAGGGGTGCTAAGGCATTTTATGTGCTCATGGGCATTATGTGCTTCGCATGCTATGTATCCTATGTATTATTATAATCATTTTGTATGTGATATAACATGGATAATATAACGTGGAGTTGAAGAATGTTTTGCATGGCATGTGTATTATTTATGTATAATGATATGTGTTGTGATACTGTAAGACATGCATGTGAGGATGTTGGTATGGTTGTACGGGGGAAAGGATGAAAAGTAAGGATGGAGAAAGAAGTTGACTAAGGGAAGTGAGTTGACCTAATTTTATGAATTTATAAGGAATAATCTAATGCATGGTTTTATTTGGAAGAATGTAATTTATGATGTTATATGGGAGAATCGAATTATTGTTTGTTTGGGAGAATCTAGTTTATGATTTTAATTGGGAGAATCTAATTTATGATTTGTCTGGTGAAATCAAATTTATGGTTTTATATGGGGAAGTTTAATTTATGGTTTGGTATGATTTTATGTGAGAGAATTTAATATATGGTTTGTATGGAAGGATTTAATTTATGGTTTTGATTGGGAGAATCTAATTTATGGTTTTACGTGGAAGGATCAAATGTAAGGTTTTATATTGATGAATCTCTTATTTGATATGGTTCAAATCTAGGGTTTGGTATGGATGAATCTTTGGGTTGTATATGGTTTGAACTCAGGGTTTGGTAAAGATGGATACTTAGTTTGGTATGGATGAATCTTTGGGTTTTATATGGTTTGAATCTAGGGTTTGGTATGAATGAATCTTTGGGTTATGTGGATTGAATTTAGGGTTTTGTATGATGAGATTTTGGGTTTTGCATAATGGTTAATGGTTGTATGGTGGTATTAAGGTTTGCATGGAAGTTAATAATTGCATGGGATGTGTAAAGTTTGTATGAGAGTGAAGTTTACGTATGGAACGCTGATTTGGGATTTGAGGAAAGTAATGTAAGTGTTGTTTGGGTGATTGAACATTTGAAGGGAAAATAGTGCGTGGAGCATTATATGGGTACGTAGGAAACCGAGCTAGGGTTCGTGTGGATAATTAGGGTTTGGTGCAACTGCTTAGGGTTTTTTCGGTATCAGGTGTTTTTGGTGATTAAAGTGGAGTCATGAGGATGGAATTTATGAGTTACAATGTGTGAAGTGTTAAAGGAGTGATTCATGCATGTCTAGGGTGAAAGCCTTTGAATAAGATACTTAATATATTAATCACGTAAAGTGGAAGATGTTGAGACGGGCCTAGACCGATCCACCGGCATAATAGTGGCAGGGAATGTTTTCCCTCGCGACCGATCCACCGGTTAAAATAGTGGCAGGGCATGTACCCTCGCGACCGATCCACCAGCTATAATAGTGGGGGATCCCGAGCTCAACAAAACAAAACGTTATATGTTGAAAGATATGGGAAGACACTAATCACTTAAAGTGGAACACCGTACGAGAAGGGGCCAGACCGATCCACCGGCTATAATAGTGGCAGGGTATGTTACCCTCGCGACCGATCCACCGGCTAAAATAGTGGCAGGGAACGTTTCCCTCGCGACCGATCCACCGACAAAAATAGTGGGGTTCCCGTAATTGTATGGACTTGAATAAAAGTATGGTGTGACATGAGTCCTGATAAGAGATAAACTAAGTAATTGAATCGGATTATATACATATGGGCCTTTATACTTTTACTTGGATGCTCACATGAATTATGTTATCATGTTTATGATCTTTTATCTGCATGGATTGTGTGCTTATGTGCTGGCCTTAGTGCTCGGTTACCTTACTCAGTACGTAGCGTACTGATCACCTTTTTAGGGGTGCTGCTCATTCCCACGAGTAGTATGCCCTTCATGTTTGTGCAGGTGGGCGAGACATCAGTCGGGGTTGAGTGTTGAGCATGTTTGGCTCAAGTTCGAGAGAGTTGTGGTCGTATTTCAGTCTTTATGTAATTTTATTTCCTACTATTATTTCTTTGTATTGAAGTATTTATCATCTTTAATTTCGCACTCTGATTTCTATTTTATTACGTTTATAAACGTTTATGCGTACTCTGATTTTAAAGTATGATCTTTCGAGTTATTTTATGAACTGTTGATTTGAGTTTAATGTAAATCTTTCCCTTAGCCTTAGCACTTGGTACTGGAACGGTCGGAGAGAATTGGTCTAGTACTAAGTGTGGCGGTAACATTTCCAGAATTCACAGGTTTTAAGTATTTCTATTATAATTGCTTCCGCTTGCAAAAAAAAGTAGTGAATTTTGGGGTGTTACATCCTTGCACGATTGTTTTGACTCGGGGTGTTACAAATTATATCATTATGAAACCGCGACTGCGAGTTGAACTTGGATGAGTTAATGAACTGCCTGGTAGAATAATTATTGGGATAAACTTTATTGAGACATCTAGTGGTTGAGATGTAATAAGGACGTTGCATTTCTTAAGTGAGGGTGAATGTAAAACCTAGAAATTAAATGGAGTGTTATAAGAATTGATATATCTACTTATATCAATATGGTATACTATCATTTTGGTAATTCTGTCCTAATAACTCCTAATTTAAGCGTGTTGGACGTGGAATAATTTTTAGAAAGGGTACTATCTTGAAAAGTTTCAAAATTTTAAAAAAAATTATCGAGAAGCATCCAAGTGAGGATAGATGGTGTTGAAAGGACTTGTATTGATCTGTACGGTCAATCGATCAATCCGAAAGCGTTATAGGGTAGCTTTGCAATCCTTATAGGTATGGAGTGCTATTAGGTGGCTATCAAGCGGTCTCCGGATAATCGTTTCGACTCATGGTATTACCGGAGTGGTTCACATGATTTCACATATATATATTTGTGAATTTATCCAACCAATAACTACAAAAGACCGGTCATAAAGAACCTAGAGAGCATTTTATATTACTTATAAATTACAAATTACTACAAGAGAAAGTACAAACATAATAAACAACCATCATATACACAAATTACTACAAATTTATCAATATAAAATAAAAAGATAAATATTATGTACCATGACATTTAGTCTAGTTTGGAGTATCATGCAATTCAAATACTTCTATATAAATAACATAATATTTTTAGTTTATTTCTACCTCCTATTATTCTATTAACATTGCTAGTTGTAGCTTACTAAAAGAATTATTTTATACCATATTTCCTAGACTAACTTGAAAGAATACCAATGGTTTTCTTTTGAAATTTTTATAATTTTAAAAATAGTTACGATATGCATAAATTCTTAAAATAAATTAATAAAATTTCAAATCTTTTATAAAAAAGTATTAATTACTTCATTTATTCCCAACCTAACTAAGACAAATTTGTGATAGTGAAATGTCTATCATTTTGACAAGACTAAGATTATTTATAGAATAATACTAAAATAAAATATAAACTAAAAAGGTACGCAGCTTCAATTACTATATCTATCTATGTAGTAATTCGAAAAGGTACTGCTCTCAGCCTCTCACCATCCAAATGAGAATGAATACCGCCCGCATGGGCGTAACTTAACGGTTGAGGTATGACAAGTTGGTGTAAGAGGTTTCAGATTCGAATTTTATGACAACCGTAGCATAGGAGTTTCAACCTTTCAATGTGGGAGTGACTCCTTGTGGGCACTATAGATATTGAACCGTTATGTTCTTAATCGTTGAGTTATCGTGATTTACCTTTTTCCAATTAAGATCGTCGGACAGGTACGTTGGGGGCCCGGAGTCGGAGCGAGGGATTTTACTTTTGGTGCAAGAGAATAAATACCATATAAAAAATATATTAAATTTAAACAGAAGCAAGTACCATTCCGCGCCCATCGAAGTCGGATTCGCCTCAGTTACTTATCACCGTGATCATCTAAGGCGGACTTGGTCTACATTCGCCATTCCAAGCCAACGGAAGGTTAGGAGTGAGATTATGCATTTACCTCTGCGTTTGCCTGAAAGAGAGATTCTGCATTTGCCTCCGCCACTTCTGAGTGAGAGAAGGAGAGATGGTGAATGGTTCTCAAGGGAAAGTGGTGACAGGAGAAAATGGATATGTGCTTGAAGATGTCCCTCATTTATGCGATTACATTCCCGACCTTCCTGTATGTCTGCTCTTTTTTTTCATTGATGTGTCATTACCGATTGAATGATATATTAATGAAGAAAATGATCCGGATTGTTCTGTATTTCTTCTACTGGCTTCTGTTCACCGTCGCAGTCGGGTTCTCGCAATCTGTGTTCTCTTCATTTTTTCTTCGGTGATTTATATATTTAGATCGACATCACTGACTTATGGATTTGGAAATATCAGCTACTTTGGTCTGATGAATCCATTGTGAGGTTGAAATGAGAGCTACGTCTTTAATTGGACATCCAATGTCGAATCTTTATGGACATTCTGGCTATCTGATCGTAATTATCGCACAATGCGCATGTACGCTTTGCTGTTTAATGAATTGATTCCTGGTTTCATTATTCATCTCTGTATTCTGTGTTATTAATTGATACTACGGACAAGATACTAGACAGATATCGAAGTGTCTGTGATGATTTGGACCCGTTTCACGACTGCAATCAAATAGAGTATCATGGAACAATAATTTGTTTCAAGTTAGAGGAAGAAGTGGCTTACACATTAGACGGTTTCACAACCATAGTGTAAAACATCTTTGAGAGAGACGGATCTTTAAATAACTTATCTTATTGTAAATCAGAATTTAATTCATTGGCAAACACGATGCTTGTGTCCTTGAGTTTGCAAAATTGAGGGCATGGTGAACGGAGTCTTCCTGTTTGCATCAGATTTTCATGAAGGTCATATATATATATAATGCATTAAGTTTAACCCACACAATTTATGCGTCGCAGACTTACTCAAATCCGTTGCAAACTAATCCAGCATATTCGGTTGTGAAGTAAGTCGCTAAACAAGTCTCTTCGATCCACATTCCCCATTTATAGCTGTTAACGCCTTAATAATCTCCTCATAGTTGTTCCATATCATTTTAGTATGACATGTCTTTGTGTTTGGCAGGCAATATTTTGTTGATAATGATGATACAGTGCCGCAAAAGGTAATTACAAGTTCTTTATGATTTTCATATTTGGTCTGCTGAGCAGCTTTTGCAGTATCTGTATCCTATTATATACACTTAGGTGCCGATACTATCATCAGTAAAGAAATTTTTACACGCTTACGAATTCTTTGACATATTGTAATTATTGCATGCCAATACATGTAAATGAACAAGTCTGCATGTTTATTCTGCTTGTAGGTTGTTGTTCACAAGGATAGCCAGAGGGGTAAACACTTCCGTCGTGCTGGACCCCGTCAAAGGGTCAGTCCAATGACCCTATTTGGATAAATAAGGATATGATCTTCCTTATATACACGATTGCTGATTTAAACCTTGTGTCATAACCCAGGTTTACTTCGAGTCTGATGAAGTGCTTGCATGTATTGTCACTTGTGGTGGTCTTTGCCCTGGTCTTAACACGGTGATCAGGGAAATTGTCTGCGCCCTTTATCACATGTATGGTGTTACTGGAGTCATTGGAATTGATGTGAGTATAAGACCATTAAGCTCAACCGTTATCCTGTATGTGTTACTTTGTAATTCTATCCCTACACAAGATGCGAGTCATTGAGGAGCTTCTCTTTTTCTAGTTTCTGTCTCCTTTCACATTCTTTGTTGTGGCGGCACATATTCTCTCTCCTACTTTGTAGTGAACTTGTAGAATAGATGCTTCATGTTTAAGGTGCTATCTTACTTTAAGAGGACCGTTTTCTCCCCACGTAACAAGGCCTTTCTACTAATGGTGGGGTATGCATGGTCATGATGCCTTGCCTTAAGTCATCCAACCTGTTTCTCACAGATCTTTTATAGCGGGTCCCGTGATTGCTTCTGATTGTCTGAGATGCAGGGGAATCATTGACGATACTCAATTTAAAAATTGAATAGTCTTTTTAGTACTTGCACTGATAGTCTGTCATTATTTCTATCTTGTTACAATATGTCTAAAGCATCCTATTGTGCTTCGAATGTTGGATATGGATAAAAGTTGTTACGCTTTCTTACCTTCTTAAGTTCTTAGTCTTAGGGCATACTGGACTGACAAGTTATGTTAGCTTTTGACACTAGATATTTTCATAAACTACATTACTGAATTTCATCATCTTCAGGGAGGATATAAAGGTTTCTATTCTAGAAATACCATTCCACTGACACCTAAAGTTGTAAATGACATCCATAAGCGTGGTGGCACTATCATTGGAACATCAAGAGGGGGGCATGATACTGTGAAAATAGTTGATAGCATTCAAGATCGTGGAATAAATCAGGTAACTAGATCTTTGTTTTTTTCCTTGTGTTTATTACCTCGGTCTCATTTAATGACTGTCATCCTTACTATGCAAATAGCTGTTTTCTGTATATCATTCCAGGTTTACATAATAGGAGGTGATGGAACACAAAAAGGAGCAGCTGCAATCTATGAGGTACTGACATTAACACAAATCTAGGAGTATAATACTTTTTATGTAACACCCCACAATTTCTCAATTGTAACATTTTGTTTTAAACTCAATACGGAAGCGAATAAAACCAAAATGGAATGTTATTGCCACACTAAATATTGAGAGATGTGCGATCATTCACCTAATTTATATTCAATGCAAAGGCAAAAACGATAACTAAACATGCACGTTGACAAGCTATAACTCAAAAGAGATATGATATAAATAAGACAATGTGTTTTACAAACGACGCGTCTCCAAATACATGGGAGAAAAACCAAAAGCTTAAATAATCAAGGAGAAACAAAAGCATCCCAAACAATGGGGAAAAATATCTACTTCATCATTGTACTCTAATAGGGAGTCATAATTCTAAAGATGATTGCTCACCTGAATGAGCCAAGATCAAGGGTGTGTAGTGGTCCAAAATTGTTATCGCTATTAAGGACCTGCTTTTTTTGAATTAGAGATTGGAGATGAGACTGGGACTAGATTGGAATTACAAGTTAGGATTGAAATTCCAAATTATGTATTATTTTCATTAAAAATATGCATTTTTTGGTAAAATGTTAAATAGTTTTTGAGTTAGACTAGGTTTAACTTAGGACCATTTTTTTTTACACTTTGGGTCAAGTATAACCGGTCTGGAATTGGATTGAAATGTGGGATAACCAGTCAGTCTAATCTAAATTTTTTGGTTGGATTGAATGTTGAACACCCCTAGCTAGGATCATCACAGTGCTATAATAAGGTAGTAATACAATACTAATTAAAACAAACCTACCCTAAGCACATTAGAGGGCCCATACTATACATAGGATCATGCTATAATATAATACTAGATTTTCACCCGTGCGATGATGAAGGTATTATAAATGTAATCATACATAGCAATTTGGTAATTAAAATATTTAATGAAAACTAAAGTGAAGTAATGAGAGGAAAGTAGATGTACACAATCTAAATGAATTATTGATATAGTAGCAATACAATTACATGATCATGATTTAAAAAAATATTATTTTAAATAATATGGGATGCAATGAAAATTTTATTTGTTTTACGCTATACAAACAATATTTATTATATAAGTTATATAAAATAACTTTGTAATGCTCGTAAATTTTAAATTATATATACAATAAAAATTAGAGGATATTCTTACAATCTATGGGACTTTTCAAAAATTTGAGAATAAGTACTTTGATATTTATAAATTATAAACGATGCCTATTAAAAAATATTATAGTTTGCAAAATTGTTCCTTTTTATATGATGTTCACAAATACGATCATTACCATATCCTTTAAAACATAAAGAATGCTTAACAATTTCAAAATTTTGCTTTTTAGAATAAGTGAATTCTAAAATTACCATTTTTTTTAACAAAAAATAAACTTATTATCTAGATTATCCATTAAATAAAAACTTATTTTCACATAAGCTAAATCTCAACCTCCAATAACACTATAATAGTACACATTTTAAATATTAAGTCTATATAACCAATCAAAAGGAGAAGAGACTAAACATAATATTCAAAATAGAAAGTTATTTTATGTGATGCATTTTAAGACATAAAATACCCAAGACCTCACATACTAATTGATAAATTATATGACAGAATTAACCAAACAAGAAACATACACCATTGTCGAGACATAACTTGTGAAACCAAAAATTGCAAAGAAGCTAAGAAACATCCCCAAATTTAAATTGAGATGATATTGTTTTTTGCACTTACAATAATAACACACATATGCACACTCACCTCAATTATAGTATCAGAACTCATACAAATTATTCAAATAGAGAATATATTGTGCATTCACCTAAGATATTTTGTCAAACATTTGACATGGATTTCATTGACTCTTACTATTGTCCTAAAAAGATACCCTACCAAATGAAAATGACATGTCTTACAAATTAGCTCAATTTCAGCCATATTTCATTAACAAAATGCAAAATTATTATTAACTAACCTATTTTTTTATTATTTGCTTGAAAAAATTATGGGATAGAGATGCATATGAATTTCTGCCTGCCATTTTTTACTCACAAATATTTTGCAATTGCATGACAATAGGATCCTTCTTAATTGGGTATGTTATATTTGACATAATCCATTTGTACTATGCTTATCTTTAAGAGATTGACAATGAGGTTCTAGTTGTTGGCTCCCTCTCTGGTGCATTCTTATTTCTAAATTGCTTCCCATCATTTGTCACCAATAAAAGTTAATCGCCATTAATTAGATGATTTCTGTCACGCTTTTATAACTTTATATAATAGCATGAAATCACCCAACGACCTCGTAAATCAGAAATAGGTCGGTGTGTGTTGGAAAAATGTTTTATTTTGGTAGATCAATAAGTTTGCAAGTTAGAACCACTATGATTCTTTTCATTTATGATGTGTTATGTGGCCAAAAATACCCGAGAGCTGTTACCTTAAACCAACAATTTAATGGCCTTGTTTGGGGAAAAGCTAAAATCGTTATTTTTTCATATATATCTTTTATCTCTGCTCTCACTTCTCTAATTTCCCTTACCACATTTTATATTATTGGTAGGGAATTCATGTCGAACTACAAAATAATCAAAAACTGATATTAACTAAAAGCAATTAGGTTCTCTGTCATCATGGATTAACTGTGTATCTATTGGCTGATCAAGGTTTTATATGACACCTTGATTACAAATTCCTGCCAACAATGATTATATATGCTGCAAATAACTTGAATCACATTTCATCCTATCATAAAGTGCAATTTTTAGCACACCAACTATTTAGGGAGAATAATCTCTAAATGAATGATTGTTAGCAGATGAAACCTTTTGGTTAAAGATTTTGGGGACACTTAGATTATTTAATCATTACCAACATCATTCCTTTATAGCCCAGCTCTTAGGAATATCACATTATTACAGTTACTTAACCTATATCCGAGTGATGGATTACCTATGGTTAATATTGAACTATAAGTAGAAGTCCAAGCAATTAAAGTTTCAGGAAGGGATACCATTTAACTACATGAGTGACTCTCAATTGATCTCCTAAGGAAATCGCCACATGAATGGGACATTCAACACTTAGTCCCTAAACAAATAAGCAACTCTAGATATAACACAAATCATTTTATCTAGGATAAGACGCAATACTGGTATCCCTCTCGCCACCTCCTATAAGGGCACCTAACTGCTCAAATGAGCTGCATCCATCTGTTACTCTAAATCTTTCCTTAAATTAGTTACTCCCATGCCCCCAAGTATACCATCCAACACATTGAGTCAGTCGCCATAGAATTAGTCCATCAACTACTCCATGATTAGCTTTAGTCAATCATAACGTAGCTTAGCTACTTGAGAACATAAAAGAATCCAAAATTCTTGTATGTCTTAATAATGGCCAGATAACTTCCAAATATTTACCCTATAATACCTTAATCCCTCTTGAAATATTAACCATTTCAAAGCCCCATTAACCAAGAGCGATGTATTGCTCTAAGTTAATGCTCCATATACAATTCTTTATTCCATGATTCCCTTATGACACACCATCTTAAAAAACTAAGATGAAACCATACAACACAGCGAAAATAAAAGATGCCCATTAAATGTTTTTTTTGGACTAAAATTGACTTCTTGAACATATTTTATGTCAGTCATTTATCTATGAGAATATAGTTGCTCAGAAATTCAAGACTAAAGAATTATCATGATATGCATCCTAATATTATGAACCAACTAAGAAAAGGACGAAGCAAAAACTCATATTAACTAAAGCCACTATGATTCTTGTCATTTATGATGTGTTCTATGACAAAAAAATAAAATAAAAATCCAAGAACCGTTACCTTAAACAAGAATTCTTAATTGCCTCATTTGATGAAAAAGCTAAAATTGTTATTTCTTCACACATCTCTTTGAATATTATGCTCTTACTTCTTTGATTTCTCTTATCACCTTCCATTCAATTCATCCTTCTCTCCAGACTTACATTGTGTTGCATGTTTCGTTTAAGTACTGACAATGTTCCCTTCAAAATCGAACAGAATACTTCCATTAATCAAATCAAAATAAGAATATTCCAACACCCAACTCTAATCAAACTTGCTTTGTATGCTCCCATAAAGTAATTAATCCAAATGTTAGGAAGAATAAGCACTTCAAGCGAATTGTAATCAATTATACAACAATGAAAACAACAATAGGACACATACTCAGTAACCTAAAAATTAACTTAACTTAAATAAGTAGAAATTGAAGAAGAAATTGAATATTGTTGGTGTTTCTAATCTCGCAAAGCAATTGTTTTCTTTTATGAATCGTATCGATCTTAAATTCCTCGGCTAGCGCATTGTGAATCACTTGTTTGTGAACCGTCTTCATCTCTTTCACGTTCTTTCTCTCATAATCTAAAGCAAAATCGATGGAGCACTTTCTCTCTCTTTCGCTTTGCATCTCTGTGTGTTGCACTCTACATCTCTCTTTTGTAGCCTTTTTTTGTCTGTGTGTTAAGTGTGCTTTGCAAACTTCATTTTTTTGGTCTGTAGAGCGCGCTTTGCAAGCCTCATTTAGACACAGATGTTTCTTTACTTTTATTCTTTCTCCCTAAAATTCTGTTTGAGGCAGGAAATAAATGTTTCTTGTATTATGTTATCATATATTATTATATGTAGTAAGATAAGATAACAAATCGTGCGTGAAGAGTGAAGACACAAACATGACACTGCAATAACATAGTATCAATTCATGCATCTCGATAAAGAACATTCTATATTACTATCATTCTATTTATGTGACCGCAGAATCCAGCTATTAAGAGATTTAGTTTGACTACACGTAACTTATACACCACAAACACAAGTGACATAGCAATTTCCATAATTTGGTATTTATGGTGGTTACACCTAACACAAACTAATAATATATAGCATACTACACCCACTACAAGTATCTAGAATTTACTAAGGGGTTTGAAATGGACACTACGCCTACCACATACTTGAGTATACTTGCTCTAAGGGCTCAAATAACACGTGAGATACTACACCCATCATACAAGGTCATACTTATGCCAAAGGGTTTGTACATGAGATATCTCACCCACCCGGCTTGGTCATGAATGTCATACTAACTAAACCATAGGTAATCTAATCCTTAAGTATGTCCATACCTCTATAGGTCACAAATTAATAGGAAAATCATTGATAAAATAGCTAAAGGTTGATTTGTCTACTAACTCTTAGCTAACTACCTTAAGTGAACTCTTTTATCCAATTATTAATTAGCGTCTACAGTGGTAATACCCAACACAATCCAATACACATTTATTATTCCATATTGGTGTTTAGAGTGATAACATCTAATACAAGCCATCCATCTTTATAAATCATTAATGGTGTTTATAGAGGTAACACATAACTCAAACCATTTATTTATATTATTAATCCAATTATTCCAAGGCCATACTCAAATGTAAATGTCCAAGGATTAAGGTTGAAGCATGTAAAGGGCTAAGATGTCAAAGAGTAACAAAGAGGTATAACCCAGCTGTAACTAGTCAACCACCTCCACGGACTAGCCTTAACTAGGCACTAATCGACCAATAAATAATTAAATTAGCAAGAAACTAGTTGGCTGGCTGGCTCAATCGATTAACTGCTTTAGGGAACTAGTTGATGAGTTCTAAACTAGTTGATGTATGTTGGCTGAGACCAAAACTCCTAGAGAAATAAACTAACATGTCCACTAGCTACATGATCCAGTTGATTGGTATGGGTAAAACTAGCCGAAACACGTATTTTATATACTTAACCAAATCACATGCCTTTTTCCGTCAAATTTAAAACATAGCAAGAATCAAATTCCAACTTACCAGCCTCTCCAAAATTAACATAAACCATGCTAACAACATAATTTGTGCTTGAATTATCTTAACACACACTTCATGCTTCATTTAACAATTCATCCAACATGTTTGTTAATCCTCATATTTTATACAACTCAACATCCTCATGCTCACAAATTAAACCATACTTATAAAGAAGACCACGTTTTCATGCTTATAAACATCAACACCAACACCAACTCTTCACATATACTCACAAAAACACTTTAAGCACCTTTCATATTCAAGAGTAAGGTTGTCTTACCTCAAGAAAAGGTCTTCTAGCACGAATGGAAAATAAACGCTAGCTTGATGGCTCCTCTACCAAGATCTCTCGAACACCATATGAAACCAAATAGTTTTAGTCAATAAAAACTGCTCATCAACCAACCAAAAATAGAGAATAGGGACATAGGAAAATAAAATAAACTAGACATTCAACCTCCTCCCAAGATTGAATGAACCAAAAGGAGAAATGCCAAGAAAATCTTCAACCCTTTCCAACCCTCAACCAGAAAACAAAAGAGAGTTAAAGTATAGATTAAGAAGAAGATAAGAAGAGAATAATGGGGTTCAAGGTAGGAGAACAAGAAGAAGGAGAAGAAGAGAAAAGGCATTATTCAACATAATTTATTTATTTATTTTTGTAAAGGAAAGAGTGTAAGTGTTGTGTTAGAGGGGGAAGTGAAATTATATGTGAGGCTTTTCCTATACCCTCTTGGTCTACGGAGAGCGTTGAATTTTTAGGAGGTTGAGCGTAAAGGACAAGGTGTAAGGCTTTCAAATGGTGGGGATGGTAGGATAGGAGTGAAGTGAGGCAAGGACAATAGGTAGTTGACCTCCATGGAATAAAAAAAATGGGCTTGATTGTTTGGGTATTTACTAGTATAAAAATGCTCAGTATTTGAATTTGCATACCAATTGAGGGAAACCGGTTAGACCACTTGTTAGGTACCAGGGTATGTCCACAAATAAGAATGAATTCCTCCCACTCTCACAACAATTAAGAATCAGTAAAAGAGAAAATAATGATAGGGATATGGTTGAATTAATGGTGGAAAATTCGAAATTACAAGGGCTTGAGCATTTGAGAGGCTTAATTCTCTCCCAATACAACCGTCCCAATTTCCCAATGCCCTTTCCTTCCTTCCCTTTCCTTTTTATATCTGCTATAACATACTTTAGTTATTCCTTGCTCTCCCTATGCCACCTCATCATTTTTTTGTTAACCGAATTACTGGATATTTCCATCCTTGCCCTTGTTTCTCCTTCTTGCGTACGTGATCTTCACAGGTGCTCTAGTAAGGTTCATTACATTACCCCCTCCCAAAGTTTCACCTTGTCCTCAAGGTGGAAGGTAGGGAACCTCTCTTGTATGGCTGCTGCATCTTCCCATGTGGTTTCAAAAGCTAGGAGCTCCTTCCACTTAATTAAGACCTCCATTCTAGTTGTCTGCCCCACCTTAGTAGTTCGTATATCTAATAGTCCCTGTGGCTAAACTACCAGCTCCATGTCAGCGGACATCTGTGCTGGAATAGTCGAAGAAATCGGGGTATCACCAATGACTCTTTGAAGTTGAGACACATGAAAGACGGGGTGTAGTTTAGAGGTAAGAGGAAGGTCTAGCTTGTATGCAACTTGCCCCACCTTCCGAATAATCTGAAAAGGCCCATAAAACCTTGCTGCCAGCTTCTCACATGGTCGTTTAGTTAAGGACTTTTGCATATATGGCTGTAACTTCAAATACACCCGCTCCCCAACATCGAAAGTTTCCTCTTTTCTCTTTCGTTCAGCAGTATCCTTCATTCTTTGTTGTGCCTTAATCAAATTTAGGAGAAGATCATCCAATATGGCCTCACGCTCCAATAGGTACTCCTCTATACTATCAATGGGGGTATGGCCTTAGCCCAACCTCAGGACATGGGGTGGGTCCCTCTTGTATAACACCTTGAAAGGTGACAATTTGGTTGAGAAATGGGGAGAAGTGGTGTATGAAAATTCTGCCCAAGGAAGCCATTTCGCCCATGCTTTAGGTTTCCCTGCAACAAAACATCTCAAATATGCCACAAGTCCTTTATTCACTACCTTCGTCTGCCCATCAGTTTGGGGATGGTAGGTTGTGCTTCTTTTCAACCCAGTTCCTTGAAGACGAAATAATTCTTTCTAGAAATTTCTCATGAAAATTTGATCCCTGTCTGTTACTATCGATGAAGGAAACCCATGTAGTCGAACTACTTCCTTGATAAACAACTCAGCTACTAAAAATGCACTGAAGGGACGTCTCAATCCCAAAAATTGAGCGTACTTCGATAGCCGATCAACAACCACCAAGATAGTGTCCACCCCTTTGGACAAGGGTAACCCCTCCACGAAGTCCATGCTTGTGTCGTCTTAAACCATTGAAGGTAGGGGTAAGGGCTAAAGCAAGCCAAAAGGATTCTGAGTCAAAGCCTTTTGTTGTTGACATTTTGCACATTTCTTCACATAAGAAGCCACATCTTTTCTCATGCCGAGCCAATACCAATCCGAGGCCATTCTTAAATAAGTTTTCAAATCTCCTGAATGATCACTAACAGGGGAATCATGATATTCATGCAACAACACAGGAATGTAAGTTGAAGATTTTGAAATAACATAACACATCTTATACATCAATCTGCCCTCCACTATATGAAATTCCACATGCTTCTTCTGTCCTGTCTCTAGCTCTTTTTTAATTTGTTGGAGCATAGGATCAGCTTCTATCTCCTGTGTTAATCCATCCCACACTACTCCTTGAGTTTTAATGAGAGCCCCACACTCCAACTCACCTTCAGTCTTGTGAGATAAGGCATATGCCACATTGTTAGCATCCCAAGTTTGTACTGAATTTCAAAATCAAACCTGAGTAGTTTACTAACCCACTTTTGGTAGTTAGCCCCAATCTCTCTTTGCTGCAAAATACAGCGCAAACTCTACAGGTCGGTTCTCACTAATAAATGCCTTCCCAACAAGTAATGTTTACATTTTTGTATAGCTAAGAAAATAGCCATAAGTTCCTTCTCATACACCGACTTCAGTTGATTTCTTTGGCCCAAAATTCTGTAGAAAAATGCTATGGGTCTGCTGTTTTGCATTGATACTGCCCCAACCCCATAACCCGAAGCATCCGATTCGAACACAAAGGTTTTTTGGAAGTCGGGCATTGCTAGCACTAGGGCTATCACCATTACTGCTTTCAAGGTCTTAAAAGCCTGAGTAGCCTGGTCCGTCCACTCATAATTATCTTTCTTCAGTTGATCTGTGAGGGGTTGTGCAATTTGTGCATATCGGACCACAAATTTTCGGTAATAACTAGTGAGCCTAAGGAATCCTCGTAGTTCCCTTAGGTTCTTCGAAATCCGCCACTCTACAATGGCTTTCACTTTATCCATATCCATTGCTACCCCTTTACTCGAAATCACATGTCCCAAGTAGGCTACTTCCTGCTTCCCGAATTCACATTTCTAGATATTCGCGAATAATTTATGCCCCCTTAGAGTGTTTAGCACCACTCTCACATGATCCACATACCTAGTTGTGGTAGCGCTATATATTAAAATATCATCAAAAACCACCAAAACAAACCGTCGCAAAAATGGCCTGAAGACATTGTTCATGAGAGACTGGAGCGTTGGCCAACCCAAAAGGCATGACCAAGAACTCGTAATGCCCTTCATGGGTTCGGAAGGCGGTCTTGTGAGTGTCCTTAGGTCTGACTAGAATCCAGTGATAGCCAACCTTCAAGTTAATTTTGAGAATATGGCAGCTCCATGCAACTCGTCGAGTAACTCATCGATGATTGGGATCGAATATTTGTCAGGCATCGTCTCCCTATTTAATGCTCGATAATCAACACAAAATCTCCATGACCTATTTTTCTTTTTGACCAACAATACAGGGCTCGAGAAGGCACTAGTAGAAGGCTTGATTATGCCTGCCTCTAGCATTTCTTTGATGAGTCTCTTAATTTCATCTTTCTGGAATTGGGGGTACCGATATGGCCTCACCCCAACAGGGTTGCTGCCCTCCTTGAGCACAATTGAATGTTTGTGCCCTCGTCTAGGAGGCAACCCTTTAGGTATTGCGAATACCTCCTTGTACTCTGCTACTATGGCCTCTAAAAACTCAGACACCGTAGGGCCTGCTTTTGATTCTCCTTCCACGCCTTCCACCTGGTTCAATTCTAACCATATCCCTCCTCCCTCCTTTCGCAAAGCTCATATCATGGCTTTCAGAGAAATTTTTGTTCGAGTTAACAATGGGTCCCTCTTTAGGATAATGGCCTCCCCTTCCCGTTGAAATTTCATTTCTTGCGTCTTCCAATTTGTCACCACAGAGCCCAGCTTTTCGAACCATTGCACCTTTAAAATTATGTCGGAATTTCTCAGACCCAGAGGCAGAAAATCCTCCAACACACGAACCCCTCCATCCAACTCCAGCAATACTCCCTTGCAAATCCCAGAGCCTTTTACAGCTTCTCCATTACTAAGAGAGACTCCAAACCCTTGCGAAGGGGTGACGGGTATTTGTAATTCCCCAATAGTGGCCAGGGAGATGAAATTGTGGGTTGCGCCCGGGTCGATCATCACTATCACTCCGTGCTCTCCAATTCTCCCTTTTAGCTTCATCGTCTTCGGGTTCATCAGAACGATGATGAAATTTAATGAGACTTCGGTCGACATTTCCTTTGTTGGCGACAATGGTAGCTCCAAGTCTGTGGGATCCCCTTTAGTTTCCTCTTGATCATCATCGTCCACTAACAGGACACTCCGCTCCTTTTTTCGGCACCTGTGTTCGATGCTCCACTTCTCATTGCAACGGTAACAAAGCCCCTGGCCCTCTTCTCTTGTAGCTCCAGTCTTTTGATGTCACCTATGGACTTTGACGGTTGGGCAGACATCTTGGGGCTGCTGGCAGAAGATTGGGTCTCACTAATATTCGTGACCCAACTTCTTATAGGGGTTGTGCTAGACAATCCCCCAGTACCCTAAAAACCGGAATGGGCCCCTCGATTGTAGATGGAGTAAGGCCCTGATTTTGCTGGCCTAACATAACTCTTCTTCATTCTGTTCACTTTATTCCGCTCCTCAATCCGGATAGCCAATTCCATGGTCTAATCCAAATTAAGCGGGTTCAACAACCAGACCTTGACCCTTATCTCCTCCTTCAGACCATTTATAAACTCGCCCATTAAAATACTTTATGGGATATCGTTCAGGGGAGTAGCCATCTCAATGAGTTTCTGGCGATACTTCACCACCGTCGACACTTGGGTCATTGCTAGCCACTGCTCATGAAGTGACCCGGCATTCGCCAGGCGGGATTGTTGAAGTACCAACTCCTTCAACTCAGCCAAGATTTGATAGGCCTGTGTTTATTCTCCCAGTGGTACCACCTCAATGCGTCTCCCTCCATGGCCACCACCGCAGCCTCCATTTTCTCCTCCTTGTTCAAGCGATAGAAGGAAAAATACTTCTCTCCCCTCAAAATCCATCCATCTGGGTCATTGGTGGCATGTCTAGCTTACGATATCTCCATTCTCCTCCTTCACCTGGAAATCCCCGACTCCCGCCCCAGTCTTCGGGACCTCCCCTTGACCCAACACCACCATTTCTCCCTTCACCAGGGATTCCTCCTCTTTTTCCCTCATTCATCCAAGCCAGCTAGGCGTCATAGTTTTCACGTTTTCCAATCATTTTTTCCTCCAATCTGTTCGCCACCGCCTGGAGAGCTTCTCTGTGGTTTTTCTCCGCCTTCTGGAGGTCCTCCATGAGTTGCTCCATCAATACTTGTCTCATCGCTCCCATAGCTCTCTCAAATGCTGCCGATACCTTCTCCGAAATGGATCCCTCCAAGAGGGTCATTCTATCCTCGAGTGATTCCACCCTTTGCGTCGTAGAAGGAGCCATAAATTGGTGTGCTCTGATATCAAAATTTTAGGTACCAGGGTATGTCCACAGATAATAATAAATTCCCCCCACTCCCACAACAATTGAGAATCAGTTAAAGAGAAAAGGATGATAGTGATATGGTTGTATTAATGGTGGAAAATTTGAAATTACAAGGGCTTGAGCATTTAAGAGGCTCAATTCTCTCCCAATACAATCATCCCAATTTCCCGATGCCCTCTCCTTCCTTCCCTCCCCTTTTTATATCTACTATAATATACTTTAGTTATTCCCTACTCTCCCTTTTCCACCTCATCATTTTTTGTTAATCGAAACACTGGGTATTTCCATCCTTGCCCTTGTTTCTCCTTCTTGCGTACGTGATCTTCATAGGTGCTCTAGGAAGGTTCATTACACCACTTTAACCTCAGCACAAACTAAAACGCCGTCATTTATATATACCTTAACACAAACATTCACGCCTAGTGGAATCGGGTCAAAACCAAAAAATTATTAAGTTAAACCAACTTCTAATCAAACTATAGTTAAATCGATCATACCAGTTATACCGTGTAGCTGCACCTAGTCAAATTCTTGATTGGTTTTTGAAACATTGGTTGCGGCTAATGAATTTTGTTGGTAAGAGAGAGGGGAAAGAGAGGAAAGAGAAAAGGGAGGTTATGTGACTTAAAACGTGAAAAAGGAATCTTTTAGGAAAATTTTAGCTAAATAAAGTAAAATGAAGCCCTAAAAATTGTGAAAAATAATACCACAACAAAAGGATATGCTCATTAGCACAAAAATATAATCCACAAAAGGTTTCATGATCATCAAATAGATTACTTTTTGTAATCATTCAAACCAAAAAACAAAAATCTCAACTAGACCAGTCAATCGGTTTTACTAACTAGTCCACTGGTTTCAACGGAAAGAAAAGTTTTAAGGACCATGAAACTGGTTGAATTGTTGGTCACACAAGTTTTTTGGTGCGTCAAAAAATCATTTATAGAAAAAAAATTTACTAACAAAATCATTTAAAAAGTGTTTGTGTGTATAACTAACACATTTAGAAGGGTTTTAGGACAGATTATTACATTTTCACACATGATAAATTTTGTTTTTGGCTATTTGACAAAGGCAGTAAACCTGTCCAGTGCTTTACATATGTCGAGTTTTGGGGAAAGTAATGAATGTATGGATTCTCATTTTCTAAACTCTGCCATGAACAAGTTGCATAGACTGACATCTTCTATATTTTCCATTTCTTTCTCACTGCATTCCTGATTTTATGCTTCTTTGCTAACTTGTAGTCTGTGTATGGTGTTTGATTTTTTGAAATTATACGCACTAGTTCCATTAGTGATCTGTTAGTAGCTGTTATGTATTCTCAACCCTGTCTCATAGATAAAAAGCTAAACTACCAACTATTCATAATCTATAAAAATTTGTCATGACCATTGAATCTCTCACACCTAAGGATGATATTGTGATTCCATGATCCACATTAAACCATATTGTCAATAGTATCTCTTTATCTTTCTCTCCCTTCCCACTTAACATCGTTGTTTTTATTTCCTTCATGTTATTCCCTTTCTCTAATGACTACAACTGTACTGTATATCTACCTCACTGTAGGAAGTTAGGCGACGAGGTCTTAAAGTTGCCGTAGCTGGAATCCCCAAGACAATTGATAATGATATTCCGGTATTAATCAGCATGAGTACTACCTTTGAATTGTTGAATGATGACATTCATACACATTTTTTGTTTCATGTTCAAGTTCTTTTATTGTTTATGATGTTTATACTATTATATAAACATAAACAGTTTTGGCCTCTATCGCTTGATGTAGGTTATTGACAAATCTTTTGGCTTTGATACTGCTGTGGAAGAGGCTCAACGTGCAATAAATGCTGCACATGTTGAAGCTGAAAGCATGGAGAATGGTGTTGGTGTAGTGAAGCTAATGGGCCGCTATAGTGGTTAGCTCTCTTCTTGATCATAATCTTTCTTTTTACCTGGATAGAAAATATAATTAACTAGGTAAAGTGAAAATGTGGACAAATAATATATTCTCAAGGAAAAATAGACATGGAACTAAAATTGGAAAAAAAAATCAATTGAATGGCCCCTTCAAAATTTTCTGTGAACAAGTGTCAAAATGCAATAAATATGCTCTATTTAAATGCACCAAATAATTGTAAAAACTTCACAACTCCATTAGTTCCTTATAGAGCTCGCAAAAGTTGAGTCGACGTGCCCAACCCGACTCGACCCGATCTGATAAGACCCGAAAAGTTTAGCAACCCAACTTGACCTGACATTGACTTGACCCAGCACTGACCTGATAAAAATTAATCCGATCCAAACCTGAGCCAACCCATGACCCGTTATAGACACGACCTGATAGCGACCCAACATTAATCTAAACCGACATTGACTCGACTAGACATCAAAATCTATAATAATAATAATAATAATAAATTACACATATTTTATTATTCATTTAAAGCTTTTAAAAATATAGTATTTTATAAATTGTACTTATTTTTTATATTTTTACTGTAGACATTCTTATTTATTAATGATATCCTAATAAATTTTTCCACACAAAAATACAACATAAAGAATTCATAATAATAATTTAATAAACAAGTGGCAATTAAGAACATATTTTTAATTACATGCTTATATGAAATCAAAATTAGGTTAATGAGTTGGAGAAATTTTGGTGGTAAAGGTGTATATTAGATAATTTTTTAATATCTTTAATCTTCTTTGCCTAACTACTTTTATAAGTTCATAACTTGTCAACATACATATATTCTATAATATCAAATGAACCTATACACATAATTATTGATTTATTATATTATATGTTATTACTTATGATGTAAAATCACATTTTTTCTCTAATTCCATCATCCATGACATGTATGATAAGTTAACAACTAACAAGTATCAATATGTTATTTGAATCATTTTGATCAATACACCATGTTTTTATATAAAATAAATTTATCTTTTTTTGAATAATCAAATAAATATAATATATGATAAATATCTAATATTTTTACTCGTGAAATTTATAAATATTTTAAGTAATCAAATATAATATTGTTAAAAGTTATAAATATCAATATTATTTACTTGTAAAAATAAAGTACATATAATATTCTTATTTAATTTATATGTACTAGTTATCTTATAATTGTCTCTAATATTTACAATATATTAAATGATAATTATACATTGTATAGTCATGTTATGATAACCTTTATTTAATAAAATTATCTTTTTTTAAGTAATTAAATAAATTAGAATGAATGATAAATATCTTTGTTAGATTCAATCATGCAATTTTTTTATTATTAAAATTTATAAATATCTTTACTATTTATTTATGAAAATAAAGCACATCAAATATTCTTAATTCATTTATCTGCAATAGTAATCTTATGATTGCCTCTTATATTTAAAATATAATAAATGATAATTACCTAGACCCGAATTTGACTCAACCCGACCCATCAAGTTAATCCGTAATTACTCAAATCCAACCTGTCAAATTACACAAAATGACACAACCCATCAAGTTAACCTGAAATAGCTCGGACCCAATGGGACCAACTCATCATATTGCATGGAATGACCAGAAAAGGCCGAAGGCATCTAGTCATGTGAACTAGAAAATGATTCGAAACTAACCCAACCCTACCAGTCAAGTTAGCCCGAAATGACCCGAACCGACCCGACCCTACCAACAACCGACCCACAAAAGTCAAATGATCCGACCCGAACCGGACCCGATTGCCACCTCTAGTTCCTTGTCTTCTTCGCCTATACCTTTTAATACTTGTAAGAGGAAACCAAAATTTTTCGTTGGATAGATAACTCACCTTATAAATCTAGGATAAAAGATCACACAAATGCCATCTACTTGACATGGTTAATTACTATTAATGATTTGTTGAGATAAATGTTATCACATGAACACCATTGGTCAAGGAAAGTCTTATAAATTACTTGTTGAACTATATAATTATTGTTTTACGACCCATGACACTACTCTGCCATAGTTAATAGTAATATACCTAGCAATTGTGTTATAATAATAGTAATGTCTTTGTTAACTGTATTTTTTCTCAAATTATTTTGACTATATTGTTATATATATATTCATTGTCTTTTATGCTTTCCTTATTTTTATTCTTTTAAAATTATTTCTATGAAATTTTATTTTTATAATTATCAAATTCCAAAGAGGAAGAAAATTTGATGAAAACATAAATGAAACCAATAAGTGAAAACATAAGTTTCATTATTTAATGCAATTACTTGATTTACTAAAACACAAAACAATGTGGCATCAAACAATTATGGAAAAAATGATTTTATCAAACAAAAAGAAAAGGAGAAAGAAGTTTTACGATTCTTTTTTGGTAAATTTATATGTTAGCATGATAAAATAGTTCCATGGACGGTGTAATGAAAAGTATTGTCGGTAAAAGTTGGAATGAAAAAGGAAGATTCCAGAGAAGGAGAGAAGAGTAAGAATACGTGTGTGGTCTAAAGCAAAGAGTATCCCCCCTTTGTGCTAGGGAGTCTCATATTTATAATAGATATGTAAGGGAAGTGGGCTTGGGGCCCTAATTTATTATTGTAGACATCCAAGGAGGCCCATGATCCAACGAGGTGGATGAACTCAAACCCCTAACATCACTTCCTTTCACGAACCTGGAGGGGGGCAACTTACTAGTTGATTAGCCTTCGGCATCATCTTTCAAGGAGTAACGCTCGAAAACACTTTGGTTTTGATACTTTCTTTCCCCTGAAGGCTTTGACATTTCCCTTGAGGGCTTTAACACCCTTTGGCTTGGTGATTTTGTCCCTTTGAGGGGCCCTCGGCCACACTTTGGCTTTGGTGCTTTCCTCCCTCTAAAGGCTTTAGTATTTCCCTTCTTAGTATCTACATTTAGTCTGACTCCTTTAATTGGGATTTCACCTTTATCCTACTCAAGGGTTTTGAAAATAAAGACTCCAAAAAAAAAAAAGATTCCCACACCACACATATTCTAGTCTCTCATTTATCGGATATCCATGCGCTTCCCCTTTGGACAACTAGATGCGCTCCTTAGTGTGCATGTTTCCTATATAACTAATGATGAGCCCCTTTGACTCTCCTATCAATACCAATCCAAGCAATCAACGTCTCAATCAATTGCCAAAGCATTTAATCCTCCCTAACTCCCCTCGTGCCTCCTTGACTTCCCCTCTCATCTCTTTCTACCGTCACATACACCCTTTCCCTGGTTTCTTGTTGGTTCCACTTTCATTAGCCTTGCAAGCACACCCTTTCCAAGTATACCTCTATTTATTGCTCATTTTCGATCGCCACATCCCTATCTCTTTGCATTTCGCCCTTTTCCTATAAATTGATACATAAGCACACCTAATACTGTAAAGGAAGAGAGTCGGCTCACGAGCTTTTTAGGATCAACTTGTTAAGGGATGACCTTGTTTATTTATCTAAACAAGCCAAACTCGAGTCTTATTTTTATTCTTGTTTAATAAACGAGCCGAGCTTGATTTTAAAACTTTTGGGCTTGAGCTTGTTTATAGTGCAAAAGTTCGTGAGCTTGACTTAGCTTATTTACAGCCCTAAACACATCCATCTAATCCACAAATTCATTCCCTTTAAACCTAAACTCCTTTAAATACCCCTAGTTTTCTACTACAACCAATTTGCCCTCCACTAACTCTTCCTCTTCCTCATACACCCCAACATGTCTTCCAACTCTTTCGTCAACCATTGTCGTCCCTCCATTTCCACACCTAGTTTTGCTTCTTGTCTGTGCAAGATTCGTGTCAATCTCCACCGGTCAATTACTCAATTGGCTGGCAAATCTCTTAACACCATATCCCATCTCTTCCAAGGAACTCAGCTAGACTGGCTTTATTGTCTCAGTAGACTTGAAATCACCTCCCGTCCTTATAAAATCTCTCTCTTCTTTACTAATAAGATGAGCTCCTCTAAGGATACCTCCAATTATCTGTCTTGTTCACCCCTTAAGGCACCACCTACTCCTAGCACTAGCACATAATCAATAGTGATCGTTGTGACTAATGCCCAATTGGCGCATGCAAGGTAGATTTATTTGGTTCCCCATCATTATGAGCTCTTATTACCCGAAGCCGATGAGTGGGCGAACATACCCGTACTAGGATGCATTGTGCTATACATCGATTCATTAGAAGGAAGGTTTAGGCTTCTTAACCCCTTTTTTAGAGCTTTTTTGAGGTTCAATAAGGTCTTTTTGGCTAGCTTCCTCTTAATACCTATAGAGCCCTTTGTTTCTTTGTGTACACATGCTAGGATATGAAAGTGTACTCGTCGGTTAACCTATTCAAATTTCTCTTTTAAGTTGACATATTGAGGAAAGGAAGTTGGGCTTTGTCAGTTGCAAGCAAGAACCCAAATGAGATTCTTATATGAACTAAGAACATCCCTAAAGTGAGGTTCTTCTTTGTGAATACCAAAAGGGGCTCCAACTTTCCCCTTAGGGGTAACTACACATAGTGAAGCAAAAGGTAGAGAACATGAGGCTCTTACCAAGTTTGTGAATAAGATATTTGAGATTAAGGCTGGCAAGGTAGACTAGTATTGGGTGGGTGAAATAGTCGAGATGAACCCAATATACCTTTTGGAAGCTAATACCTCCCCTTTTTAGCTACTATTCTTACTTCATAACCTTAACCATTGATTCCTTCCACTCTCACATCAAAGCTCAAGAATTGGTAAAAAGACGCCACATTCAGGATACAAAAGAGCAAAAGGAAAGCTCATGTTAACGAGTTTTCTAGCCACAAGGAGGGGAGGAAGAGGCTTTAAAAGCAACATTATGCACCCCTCCCTCAGGATAAAGAAGGTAAGGGTTGGTCCAATTAAGAACTCTTCGCTCGGTCAGCAAAAAGGGCCGAAGGGATTCCTAGCTGACGTGGTCGACCAAGGAACAATTTTAGAGAAAGAAAGACCTTCCTTACCCAAGGACCCTAGGGATGTCATGATGAAGGGCTCATTTGCCTAGAAATAGGCCTTAGAGATGATGTGCCAAAGGGTTCTTTGGTTTTGCTATCCCCTTTATTGCCCCCATCTTCTTTGGTTCTTCCCTCCTTGGATTGAGTAGAGCACTTACCCTTTCTACAATGCATGAGGCAGATGGCTGATGTTGCTTGGAATATGAGAGAGGAAAGGACAATCGCTGAAGCCTTGAGAAGATCCCTAATTCCTTTGACAAGTCCCCCATTCTCTTCAATTTCATTATTATTGCCAATGTCTGCTTCCAACTTTTCCAACTCTAACCCTGCCACCCCAGACTTTAGCCCCTTCTGAAGCCTTCACCTCTTTCACATTTTCCTTATCATTATCCCCCTTTTGCATGTTGCCTGTATTATATTCAACTTTTCCCATACTATCCTCTCCCTTTTTAGCGCACGTCTCACTTTTTTCCATCCCCCTTCTCCTAATATTTTAGCCTTCCTCATCATAAGCACTCCTCCCGAACCTGTTTGAAGTGTTGAACCCTTGAGTTCTTGTGTCCTTTCTCACCTAACTTTATACATCCCCCTCAACATCCCTCATTTAGGCTTGACCACTAAATCCACCCCTTTTGCTAGCATTTCCTCACCCATCTTCTATTCCCCTTCTCCCATCACTTATGTTTCACCAAACCAGCCTATGTATTCCACCCTCTTCTTCTGCTACATTGTGAGGAAGCTATCCACAATAATGGGTTGGTATAAAGTTTTGGCTAGGCTTAATTCTTCCGTTAGATGCTCCAAGGATAAAATCTCTAAAGATTAATGACATCCTATCTAAGTTTGGTGATCATCTCGCAAAGGTACATCGGTTCCTATATTATAATTTACCATCGGCCATATGGTTATTTGTGTATATGGTTGAAACCTTTTGGTATCTTTGGTAGGGATTTTCCTAGGCTCTTGATCTCGGGCACATTCTTGCTTTGAAACAGTTAAAAGTCAATAGCAAGGATTTTGCGTGGTCTTAAACTTGGGCATAGACTCGCTCTAAAATAATTAGAAGTTAATACTATTACCGATGCAGGACACAAATTAACGGGCGAGGTTAAAGAGCTCAAGCATCAATTACTAGAGTTGGTTGAAGGGAATAATTTTGAAGGAGAATCAATATGAAGAAGTTGGAGGTGTCATAAGGCCAAATTAAGGTACTTCTAAGGGAAAAAGACGTCCTTAAACCATATGTGTAGAATGCTAAGGCTAACATGGAAAGAATCCGTGAGGATCGAATCAAATCTTGTAGTTTTTCAGAATGAAAAATAGGACCTCCAAGTCAAACAGAGAGAGATTTAAAGCCTAAGTCAGACGTAATTTAGACAAACTAGGCCACATCTCAACTTAGAGTAGAAATACAAAATTTTAAGGACAGATATCAAGAGGTAACTCCAAGAGAAGCCTAAAATAAGGAGATTCAAGCTCCAAGTAAGGAGATTCAAGCCCAACATGATAAGGCAGCGGAGGATTTGAAGATTGCGAGGAAGAGGATCGCTCTTTTGGATAGGCATCAGACCCTACTACTTTCTGATGACGAGTATAAGGCTCGAAAGCATTAGTAAGAAGGTGTAGAAGAGTATCTACAAAACTATCATTTTAGATGCAAAATTGCAGAAGAGATGGTTCGAGTATGGGTGCAGGAGAGATGTGAAGCGATTTGGGATACTATCAAGAAAACATAACATCCCTTTCACTATATGAGATGTTGATAATGTTATGCTTATCCTATTGGACTTGTCTTCTTCTAGGTCCAGTGGAGAAGATGACAAGAGTGAATTTATCGAATCTTCCGACAGTGGATATTCATAATGAGCAGATGCAGGGAATTAGGAATTAACTAAGTTGTCATTTGTTCACTTTTCCCTTTTTTTAGGTTCCCTTGTAGGCTCTAGAGCCTAGCACCTTTGGCATCATTTTTTTTTTTGCTCCAATATTTGATGCCCAAAATTCTATAAGATCTTTGTGTGCCTTACTTAATTAATGGAAATATGCCTTATGTTATTCCTTCCCCTAATGTTGATTAAGGTATGCAACCATAAATCTGTTTCTCCCTTGACATATTCTCCTGCACTTGCCTTAAGAATCTCTGTAGATCCTGGTGTACTCGCTTACTAATACATCCACTTGCTAATAATATGTACATGTCTTGTCTAGCATTTGTTAATATAAATATCCCATATTCATTTGGGGACATTCCTTTTGGAGATGTTTCTTTCATGAAAACTACTTTTTCCCCTCTTATGTTCTTCATTTCTTCACTTCTTTGTTTCGCTGATGTTGGCTTCACCCTTTCACACGTCTTTCTCTATTAATATTGGAGACTACAACATCTTACTTTAAGAAACAACCTTTCAATATCTTCTTTTGAGCTCACACACTTATAGGCTTCTATCCTTTTTATGATGTAAAAAATATAACAATTCTTTCTTTTTGAATTGAAAATGCCTTTTATTCCCTCAATTTTATGTGTTATAATGTCATACACTTCTTCCCTTTTTCAATTCAATATACACTACATCCCTTCATCATTCTTCTTTCTTTCCATGCTTCTTAATTAATTTTTTTCCCAATACTTCTTCCTGCACATCTTCCCCCTTTCTTTTCCTTATACACATCCTTCTTTTTTCCCTTCTTGAAATTAGAAGAAAGTGAGCTTTAGAAAAGAGCATGAATACCTTTAGATTATGATTTCAACGAGATGCCTTAGGGAGGTGCACAATTTTGAGCAATCAATTCAAAAAGGAATTAATTGAAGCCATGTGTTGTCCTTGAGAGATTTCATGTTCATTCCCTCTTCCTTTTATACTTCTAGGTCTTGATGTTGTTCATAACCCTCCCCCAAAGACCTTTCAGCTAAAGGGGCTGTGGGGTTTGGCCTCTTTCATTGCTCATTTTTGGCCTTGGTATTATTCATTACCTTTCCTATATACATTTTGGCTAAGGGGGCTATGGGGTTCAACCTCTTGCATTACTTATTTAGGCCGTAGTATTATTCATAACCCCCATAGACCTTTTGGCTAAGGGGGTTGTGGTGTTCGGCCTCTATTATTATTCACTTAGGCCTTGGTATTGTTCATAACCCTTCCCCATAAACCTTTCAGCTAAGAGGGACATGAGGTTCATCCTCTTTTATTATTCATATGTCAAATAAATTTGTTAGAATTGAGATTTTAATTAGGATTAACTTGGAGATTTAGGATCGGATCGTAGGATCATAAGATCCTATAAAAACTATAAAAATATGAAACTTATATATTTATATGCTATAAAATAACATATTTTAAGTTAAAAGAATATAAAAATTACATTCTTAAGCTCTCATATAGCCACTTATTGAGTTGTAACTTACAAGTAACATAAATTGTTGAAGTCATTGTACATATTATGAATTATATTAAGGTAACAACATTAGAAACAAATTATCAAATAAAATTTGAAAAATATAATGAGATTATGGGTAGAGTCAACACAACTCATTGTATTCAAAATATATAATATTGTTAGCTTTAAAAAAACACATAAAGAATGAAGAAAGTGAATGATAATGAAGGCAATACTAGGAGGAAATTATTTTTTTATCATTTAAGATAATAAGATCCAGCAAAAAATTATGTTAGCTTTTGAAATTTTGATGAATCAAGATAAAAAAGAAAAGAAAAGGAGTTTGGTTATATTTGTACGCCTTAGGCTGCTATATAAAGTTATAAACCATTTTTAATAACTAAAGCTTGTTTGTAATATAAATTTAACATGAATATAAAAAAATATTAATTTTGAATTCAATAGAATATATTAATTAAAAATATTGTAAAATTTAATATATTTATTTTACCATTTAGATGGATATTATATTATTTGTCAACATTTTACATCAACAATCAACTTTAATATTTGATTAGATGATCAAGAAAGAAATAAATGTAGAATAAGAGCGAAACAGATTTAGAGATTAATTTATAAACATTATAGTCATTATGTAGAATTGTTGGATTTTACCTAGGATTGTAAGATTCAATTATAATATTATATAACTATTCGATTACTTTAAGATTTTACCTATGATTTTGGATCATTTTATAAATTTTAGATCATAGGAATTTTAATAACTATGATGTCAAATATACCAATAATCTACTAAAAGGTATTGTGTTGCTCTTTTAACCCAGGGGTGATAGTGTGTACATGTCTAAAACAAAAGAAGAATAAGGACATTTATGGAAAGAGCCAACATAAATACATAAGGGATATTTCCTAATATCAAAATACACTTAGGCATAGAATTTTTTCAGATGCTTTGCATTCCATGGATAAAGGAGCTCCTTGCCTTGTACGTTTTCCAACTTAAAAGATGTAGGACCCATCCGATCTACCACCGCATAAGATCCTTCCCATTTTGGGCATGTGCTTCCCGTTTATTTCACGAGCCTTGAATTTATCTCTTCTTATAACGAGGTCTCCTTTATGTATAAGCTTGACCTTGACCCTCTTGTTATAGTATGATGCCACCTTTTTTTGGCATGCGACAAGCTTCACATAAGCTCTATCGTGTTTTTATATGATAAGATCTTTCTCTATCAAGAGGGATTCTGATTATTGGTGACTTCTTAAATGACCACCCTATATGATGGTGCATCGACTTCAACAAGTACTATGGCCTTTGCACCAAAAGCCAGTCTAAACAAGGTCTTATCATTCAACCTTTTCTAGGTTGTGCGAGATGCCCCTAAAATGTCTTCTCTTTCATATTTCCCATTACACTAGCTCAAAGGCAAGAGCCTAACTTTTAAATCATATGCCTGAATTTTTTCTAGATGTGTATCACAAATAAGTAGTATCACTATGTACTTAAGGGCATGCAATTGCATTGAAATGAGTGTCAATGCCCCACGATTTACATAATTGCCTGTATTAATGTTGTTGTAGTGTATCACATTATTTGTTATTATTGCGTGGGAAACACTACATCTTCTAGACATTAAGTTAGAAACAAACATCCAATAGATTACTGTGTTATGGGGTTGGCAGAGCGTTAGTTAGTGTCATGAGTTACCCGCAGGTTATATTTCTTGAGAAAAAATCTATGGTTTGCAAATATCCTCACGAGGGGTTCTGCTTCCATCCATTTAGTGAAGTAACCTACTGTTACTATAGCAAACCTCTTTTGGTTAAGGTTTGCATGCTCTTGTTAGTAACAGGGGCTAATAAGTACATATGAAATGTAATCCACATTAATCATAATGATTGAAGTTACTATAATAAATATAATAAATGAATTTCAGTTATTAGACCTAGTTGTAAGGTTCTAAGGATGTTTGCTCCCCATACCGCAATGGGCTAAGGGCTTGTAATTGAGGTCGGCTCAGCAGCAGACGTCTTCTGTCTAGGAGCAAATTTTTGGCATGCCTTACACTCCTACGCCATCTTTCAAGCATCGACATACATTTTCTTTTAGAAGTATCCTTGCCGAATGGCTTTTGTCAATGTTGCTTGGGCCGCCTGATTTAAGCCACAAGAACCAAAGTGCAGCTCTTCTAATATCTTGATTCTGAAGGCTCTCATCACACATCTTAATACTAGCATGGTTTACAATCTTCTATCAAGCAATAAAACTATGGTTATGGTATCTTGATTCTAGAGGCTCTCGTTACACATCTTAATACTAGCATAGTTTACAATCTTCTATGAAATAATAAGACTATGTTTACGGTATTAGAACTTTATATATTGCGGTTATCCCAACGTGATTTATTTAATTTCTTTTCGCAACGTTAGAATTTTATATATTGTAATATCCGATTTTTTGTCGATACCGCGATAGTAAATATATAATTTTCTAGAATAGTTGTGTTTCGAAAATTTTGTGTCGTGGTCGAACCAAAAGCCACAAAATTGTGGTGTTGATATTTCATTGCATGCCTTTTAGATAAAATCCCTTGTTTGATGAAGTACTTGTCTGCTCTTCTTTTGAGGGGAAGGTTTGGTGCTCATCTTTGGGCAATTCCCCTCTCTCCGGATATGATATCAATTCTTTTATCCAGACATCATCTTCTGAATTTCCTTATATTCAATAATACCAAGGAATTGCCAAATGTTGGAGGGCTCCTCCAACAATTCTAGCCTAATGGTTCATGGTGGATTCCTATGAATTGCCAAGCCAACTTCCCTAGAGAGTATGCCACATGAATTGCGGTCCCTTAGAATTTGCACAATTTCTGACCCTGCAAACTTGGATGCCAAACATCGAACTATGGTTAGAAACTTCATAAGTCCTGACGTATTGTCCCATCCGAGCAATAAAACTGCAATTGTCACAATTTTTTTATTATAAAAATATTGATAAAATATATGTCTGATATTGCGACGATCAATATCTAACTTTTTAAAAATAATTAGGCTTTGAGAATTTCAAGTTGCAGCTGATACAAAAATTGTAAAATTATAACTGATACGCAATTGCGGTGCCAAAATTTTATTTTATGGTCCCATCACTAAAGTCGAATCATTGCATGACCTCAACTTCTGCGTTTCCAATTGTAACGCTAGCCTCAATTCTACTAAAAGTATCTTATACTCCGCTTTGTTATTGGTTGTAACACAATTGAACTTGATGGTATATTCCACAGCAATCCACTCAGGATTTGTAAGGATGACACCAACATAACTACATATAGATTCGCATGTCCATCAACAAAAGCTATCCTTCTGTTTATGGCCAAAGCCTTCTTCAACTAATATTATTTCTTCTCTTTCTTTCCCCCCATTCTTCTTGCTAAAATAACATTATACTATAAAGTAAGTTAAAGCTTGACCTTTACTGTTGGTAAGGGTTTATATTGGTGTCATTTCTGCGTAGCTCAACCACCCATTTTATCATCCTACTGACATTCTTTGGTTTATGTAGTATAGCACGAAATGGCTTATTACTGAGCACAATGATGGGATGTGAGTCAAAATATGGCTTTAAATTCTTAAAAGCCATAAAGAGAACATAATCCACCTTTTTTGGCTTATGGTATCTTTTTTCTTTAGCTCCACTCAAGACCTAGCTAACATAATGAATGGGTTTTTGGTCTCTCTCCGAAACCTGTTCTTGGACTAGAACAACCAATGTGGCTTCATTAGTAGCGGCCAAATATAGATTTAGTGGCTCCCTCGAGATTGAGGACATGAGTGTTGGAATGTAAGTCAAATATCCTTTCAACTCTTCAAAGGCCTTTTGTGCCTCAACTGTCCACTTGAAGGCATTGCTTCCTTTTTGAGGATTTTGAAGAAAGGGAGACTTTTGTGAGCACCTTGAGATAGTAGTTTGTGTTATTCTAGCTTTCCTATCAACCTCCGAAGGTTCGCCTTAAAGGTTGGTGGACATGATAGATTAATATAATCTATAGATCTAAGAAGATCAAATGCTAATCTATCAAGATTAATGTATAATATATTGTGAAAGTATACCTGAATCTATAATGGGAAAATTATCAATGGATTCGGGACAAGGAAGGTACTGCGGTCTTTTGAGTCTGGTAGACGCTCGTCGGTCTCTATTAACTGATAGGAATCGAATAAGAAAAAATGTGTGTGACTAGGGCTGTAAATGAGCCGAGCCAGTTCGATATTCGGCTCGGCTCGCCTCATTAAAAGCTCGGTTCGGCTTGTTCATTTAGTTAAATGAGCCGAGCCTGTGCCTCACTTTTAGGCTCGTTTATCAAATAAGTCAAACCCGAGCTCAAAAAAGCTCGGCTTAATTCATTTTTTTGGCTTTGGCTCTTGAGCTCGGCTTCTTAAAAGCTCGGTTTGACTCGTTCGTGTTAAGTTAAATGAGCCAAGCCCATACCTTATTTTAGGCTCATTTAGTAAAATGAGCCGAGCCCAAGCCTAGGGATATTCGGCTTGGCTCAGCTCGTTTACAACCCTATGTGTGATCCAAGGACCATGAGTCCATGACCCTATATATAGACAACTAATCCGTTGTCTATCGGGCTATTCTAGTTTGGCCCATTAACAACCTATAATACCCAATATTTCTACACATATAGACCCATATCTAATTGGATACTTTAAGCCCAATAACTTATACATAAATATGATCACTTATATACAGGCTTAATATATACGATAACCCGCAATTCTTATAGTTCACATATAAGCCCAATATGTTGGATAAAAACCCAACAATCTCCCACTTGGGCTATATGTGTGACCTTATAACCACGAATTGCAAAATAACTGGATGAGCTCAATATTGTTGTCAAAGTGAAATGTATATATAACCAATCTGGTCCATTAGTCACACCATCATAAGATCAAAATGGCTTTCGTCACATTTCTTCGTAACTAAACCTTCAATGGTTACATATATAGATATAACTAAACGACATGAATCAAGATGCAGATGTGTAGCATGTATATTTTTATGTAATGTGATCTTAACATACCTATTTCCAACTGGTCCACCTTAAAATATTAGTGAAATAAAATCATGGACAAAGATAGAAAAGAAATAAACTGAAGCTTTATTTTTGCAGAAAACATATGGTTAAAAATGTCCATAATCCAAAATAAAGTGTCTATATATAGAGCAAACAAAGTAAGAGACTCCCACTGAAACTAAACATCATTAGCTGATATAACACCCATATGAGCAACATGCTCGAGGAACTATTTGGGTGATAAAGTCTTAGTGAGTGAATCCACTATCATAGAGTCTGTATTAATATGCTCTATAGACAATTCTCCTTTCTATACTTTCTCTTTAACAACCAAGTATTTGATATCGATACTTTTTGATTTCATAGAACTCAGGTTGTTATTAGAATACTGAACTGCAGCTTTATTGTCATATAATATCTTAAGCAGTCTTTCAATACCATCAACTATATGCATCCATGAGATAAAATTTCGCAGCCATATACCGTAAGTAGAACCCATATAGCATGCTACAAGTTTTGATGCCATAGTGGAAGAGGCCACAATTGTCTGCTTAGCACTCTTTTAGAAAATAGCATCTCCAGCCATCAAGAAAACATAACTTGATGTAGACTTCATCCATCTTGGCATCCGGAAAAATCAGAGTCAGAATATTCTACAATCTCAAGCTTGTTTGACCTCCAATATATGAGCATGTAATCTTTTATATTCTGAAAGTACCACATGACTCGTTTGATTGTTGTCCAATGATCGAGTCTTGGATTACTCTGATATCTACCAAGCATCTCAGTAATGTATGCAATATTCGGACGCGTACACACTTGGGCATGCATTAGACTTCCCACTGTTGAAGTATAGGGAACATTTTGCATTTACTTTCTTTTAAATTCATTCTTAGGACACTAACTGAGACTAAATATGTCTCCTTTAGCAATAGGGATATTTCCTGATTTGCAGTTCTGTATGGCATACCGCTTGAGAACACTTTCGACATAAACCTTTTGTGACAGCCCTAGAATACCTCAAGAACTATCCCGATGTATCTCTATGCCTAATATAAAAGAGACATTACCAATATCTTTCATCTCAAAATTTTTAGCTAGAAATTTTTTGGTTTCATGCAACAAACTTATGTCATTACATGCCAGCAGTATATCATCAACATACAGAATTATAAAAATATATTTACTCCCACAAAACTTATGGTATACACATTCATCTACCAACGTCATCTCAAAACCAAAAGAGATGATAATTTGATGAAATTTGAAATACCATTATCGATATGCTTGCTTGAGCACATAGATGAATTACTTAAGTTTACAAACCATATTTTTTGGGTCTTCTGACACAAAGTTTTCTAGTTGCACTATATATATTGTTTCCTCAATGTCACCATTAAGAAAAGTGGTCTTAACATCCATCTGATGTAACTCAAGATTAAAATGTGCCACTAATGCCATGATCACCCTCAAGGAATCTTTAGAAGAGACTGGAGACAATATCTCTTTAAAATCCTTTCCTTCCTTTTGTGTAAAACCCTTGGCAACAAGACGTGCCTTATATCTCTCCACATTTCCCTTTGAAACCCTTTTGGTCTTAAATATCTATTTGCAACCAATGTGTTTCTTTCCTTCAGGCAATGGGACAAAGATATCATACGTCATTATCCATCATGGACTTTATTTCCCTATTCATGACATCAATCCACTTTTGAGAATTCAAACTTTACATGGCATGACAGAAGTTAATTGGATCATCTTCCATCAACCCAATGCCTATCTTATGTTCTAGGAGAAATACAATGTAATCATTTAGAGTAGTACTTCCCTTTTCTCTTATGGATCTCCTGAGCTCTTGAGTTTGTTGAGCTTGTTCTTGTTGAGCAATCACCTCATTCCCAATAGGTGGTTGTTCGACATTATTTTGTAGAGGCTCTTGATTTGCCTCCTGATCAATGACAAGTGCAGAGACTTGCACATTGTCAGAGAAAATAATAAGAATTTTAATCAATTCCTCCTCAAAGACAATGTCCCTTATCTTATTTCTTCCCATAAGCTCAATATCCTCAAAGAACGTGGCATTTCCTGTCTCGAAAATTAACCTAAGTGTGGGATTATAAAACTTATAGCCCCTTGATCGCTTAGAGTAACCAATAAAATAGCTACTAATTGTTTTGGAGTCCAATGTCTTTTTATGTGGCCTATATGGCCTAGCCTCAGTTGGACATCCCTAAATACAAAAATGCTTCAAACTAGGTTTTTTTCTTGTCCAAAGTTTATAAGGTGTTTTGGTAGCTAATTTAGTTGGTACTCTATTTATAATGTAAGTTGTTGTCTTTAGTGCTTCTCCCCAGAGTAACTCCGGTAAGATAGAATGACTACTCATACTTCTTACCATATCCTTAATAGCTCGGTTTCGTCTTTCAGATACACCATTCATTCTAGGAGAACTTGACATGGTGTATTGTGGGATGATTCCACATTTCTATAGGAATCTAGCAAAAGGTCTTAGACATTGTTCACCTAAACTGTCATATCTGCCATAGTATTCACCACCACGGTTAGATCTAATGCATTTGATTCTTTTGTTGAGTTGGTTCTCAACTTCAAGTTTAAAAGATTTGAACATGTCCAACGATTGTGATTTTTCATGAATGAGACACGGGTATCCATATCGTGAGTAATCGTCTATGAATGATATAAAATACTGTTGATTATTCCAAAAAGCCGTAGGGAACGATCCACAGATATCTGTGTGAATAAATTCTAAAACGTCTGAAGATCTATTTGCCCCTGTTCTCTTCATATTGGTCCGTTTTTCCTTAATGCATTCAACACAATTGTTTAAATCTATAAAGTCAAGGGGATCTAAAATACTATCAGACACAAGCCTCTCAAATCTTCCTTTTGAGATATGACCTAAGCGCTTATGCCATAATGATGTTGAATTATTTTTGCTTAATTTGCATTTAGTACCACGTGATTCTGTGTGCAATGTTTCATGATATGAAGTGATGACATTAAATAAATATAGGTTATCATATGCACACAATGAACAATTACCAATAACATTTGAATTTAAAGAAAGACTAAATTTATTATTTTTGAATGGACAGTAATAACCAGATTTGTCCAATAAGTAAATAGAAACCAAATTCCGTCTAAAACACGATACAACAAAAGTGTCTTTCAAATCCAAATAATGATCCGATTCTAATAATAACCTAAAAGTGTTAATCGCTTCAACCGTAGCTGCCTTCCATCTCCTACATAGATGTGTCTTTTACCATCATTTGGCTTTTTGCAGCTCAGATAACCCTGCATAGAAACACTTATGTGAGTAGTAGTACCAGAATCTAGCCACCAAATGTTTCTAGATACTAAAGCTAAAGTACGCTCAGAACAAACCAAAGTAAGGATTGTACCTGTCTTCATGCGCAATGCATGATACTTTTGACAATCCTTCTTAACATGTCCAGTCTTTTTGCAAAAGAAGCACCTATATTTTTCCTTCTATTGTTTCTTTTGGACTGGATCCTTAAGAGCAGCTTTATTATTTCTCTTCATGCCCTGACTTTTAAGGGTAAATGCTAGATGACCACTTTTAGTCTTATCTTGCTTCAATCTCTCTTCCTCTTACACACAATATGAAATGAGCTCATTAAGAGTCAATTTCTCTTTTTGGCAGTTGTAACTGACCTTAAATTGACTGAATTGTGTAGGAAGAAAAATCAATACTAAATGCACAAGTAAGTCATCTAACAATTCGAGCTTTAGTGTCTTTAGTTTTGAAGCAACGTTAGACATCCATGATGTACTCTCTTATATTTCCTTTACCATTATACTTTAATAAAATCAAGCGCTACAAAAGAGTGCTTATTTCAGCATTATCATTTTTTGCAAAGAGTTTTTCAATTTCGGTAAGGAAATCTTTAACAACGGTGATCTCATCAGATAATCTATCCCTAAAAACCTCTAGAATGCTACTCTTGATGATCATAAAACCCATACGATTAGAGCGATCCCACTTCTTAAAGTTCCTTTTTTCATCAGAGGAACTTTCAACTGCCATATTAGTGGGTTTTGCTAACCGAAGTGCATGGTCTAGATCTATACAACTAAGGACAAGTAAAACGTTGTCCTTCCATTCCTTAAAATTATTCCTATTTAGTATGGGAATGGAATTTAAGTTGGCAGATATAGTAGTAACATACATAACTGTACAGAAAAAACAACATAGATATATATACTCACAAAAAATGCATAATAAACAATCAATCAATTTAAAAAAAGGCAATCCCGTCACAAGAATTCGGTGTAACATTAATATCAAGTATTTGGACAATAATATTAACTACAAGTAGTTCTTGTTGTAGTGATCAAATACTGATAATAAGGTCCATCATATAATGAGATCATCTTTGGATTAACTCATTATCCATATGACATCAAAATAATTACTACATATTTATTACCACAGATATATATAAAATTATGCCAAATATGTGTCTTCCTTTAGGCCGACAAAATATTCGCATAAATAAATATATATACATAAAAATCCAATAATTTCAATAAACTAATCTTAAAAAAAGAGATCACTTTGGCGATATATTGTGTCAATTAGTCGATCTAATAATATTAGACAACCAAAATTTAAATAAATTGATCTCTTAATTTTATTCAAAAAAATTGGATCTATAAAATCAGGACCAACTTCATTTAGATTTAATATTCATAAAAATATATTAAATCTAACCTTATTAGCATTTCAATAAAATTAATGCCAAATAACACACATAAAAGACCCACATAACAATTTATTAGATAAGAATAAAATAAACATCTAATTAAATTAATTAGGATAATTATATTTAATTAATATTACTATTTAAATAGTTCAAGATATATATATATATATAGCTGGGCTATACAACCAAAAGTCCAAAACCGACCCAATAAGCCAACATGTTTAAGAAAGGAACAAGCCAAAAAAAAAACAAGTAATAATATAAATGGGCTGCAAAAAAGGTTAAGAAAAAATAGCTAGCAAAGTTAGTGGAGAGCATTATAACCAACGATCTGGTCTCGAGTTCAAAACCCTCCTTTTTAAAAAAATATTTATAAAACTGGCCTGCATTAGTTCAAATCCTAATCTCTTTTCTAATTTTCTCTAATTCTTCATCTACTTCTTGAAGGCCGCCCAGCATCCCAAAAATAGAAGCCGTCAGCATAGGATGCGAGTATAGTGAACCGTTCATGGTAAATAGTGAACAATGCGTGAACATGCACCAATGAACAATAAAAATAAAACACATAAAAGCTGGGAAGTACCAATGTCGAAGGAAAACAAAAATTGATCTAGAATAAATAGTATCCAAACAATGGACATGAATAGTACTACTGAAAAAATTTCGACCAAAATTAAAACACTTCTCAAGTATGAATAGTCGAAGAAAAAATGAATATGAACAGTACTGTTGTAAGCGAATAGTATCGACGAAGGAAATTTTTTTTTTAACAAAACCAAAACATATATTAAGTATAAACAGTATCGGTCGAATTTTATTTTCTTAATCTTGATAAATTTAAGCAGCGTGACTCTAATACCAATTGATAGATTAATATAATATATAAATTCGACAAGATCAAATGTTAATCTATTAAGATTAATATATAATATATTGCGGAAGTATACCTAAATTATCGATGGATTTGGAATAAGGACAGTACTGTATTCTTCTGAGTCGGGCACGTGTTCATCGATCTCTATTGACTTATGATAATCGAATAAGACAAAGTGTGTGGGACTAAGGAACTACAATCGTATATATAGACAATGAATAATTTGTCTATCAGACTATTTTAATTTAATCTATCAACAACCTAAAATATCTAACGTTTCTACACATATAAATCTATATCTAATTAAATATATTAAACCTAATAATTTATATATAAATATGATCATTTATATATGAATTTAATATATACAATAACACGTAAATCTTATAGTTCAGCTTTAACGCCGACATATTGGATGAAAACCCAACAGGACACATATCTATTATGGCCGACACCTTACAAACTATGAATCCTTAAAATTTCCCTACGCCAATGGTAAAATCGACTGGGTTGGAGTCAGCATCATCCCGTGTTTCCGAAGTGTTTGGAACACCGCATCTATGTCCGCTACATGCTAACCCCTTTGCCGGCTTTTGACAATCATATTAACATAGGCGTCCATGCTTTGCCCAATATGTCCCTCAAACACTTTGTTTACCAATCTCTGGTATGTGGCTCCAACATTCTGAAAGTCGAAGGGCATCACTTGATAGCAATATAGACCGTCATCGATTATAAAACTGGTTTTTGGCTGATCCTCTTCAGCTAGCGGAACTTGGTGGTATGGAGAAAATGCATCCATAAAGCAAAGGGACATCTAGTAATCTGTCAATTCTTGGAAGAGAATAACCATCCTTTGGACACTCTTTGTTCAGATATGTGAAATCAATACACATTCTTCATCTTCCATTCGCTTTTTTAACCAAGACTGGATTTGCAATCCATTCCGCGTACTTGACCTCCTTTATAAAGTTGGAACCCATTAGTTTCTTCACTTCCTCTCTAATGACTCTGTTCTTTTCCGTACCCATGGCTCTTTTCTTCTGTTTCAACGGAATAGACCTTGGTAATATACCCAGTCAGTTTTCCAAGATGTCACGAGGAATCCCTTCCAAATCCGAAACGGATCAAGCGAACACATCTCTATTAAATTTAAGGAATTCTACCAGTTCTACCCTTTGTGCCCTTTGGAGGTGCTTCTTGTCATGCACTGCTCGCTTCTCCTCACCACCGAGGAACACTTCTTCTATCCTGATATCGACTCTAATCTTGGTCCTCTGCTTGAGTAACCGCATCGTCTTGGGGTATGAATTCTTCACGCCCTCGTACCTCCATGGCATAACATTCCCTAGCCTGAGTTTGACTTACCTTGACCTCACCCCTTGAGTTCCCGACAAGAAAATGTGTTAGAAGACCAGCCATGAAAATGTTTGCTTTTAGCTTGGGTAGCGTTGGCCGTCGAGGATTGCATTATATGTTGAAAGGCAATGTACTATGTTAAACGTAGATTGCACCATTCTATTAGCGTCTAATCCTCCTAGCATTATTGGTAGGCTAACGTACCCTTCAATGGAAACGGTGAATCTCGTGAAGAGGACGTCCACAGAACTCCCAGTGTCAACTAATACCCTTCGGACGATACAATGGGCGAGTTCCACCGAGATCACTAGGGGTTTGTCGGGAGGAGTGACCATGCTATCTTCATCTGCTTTACAGAAATAAATGACCCAAGATATACCCTTTCTTCTCTTTGTCAAACTCACCGAAGTTACCTTTTGTGTACCATTTCAGGTGAGCTGTCTTCTCCCATTTTCCATTCCCGGCCATCCTCCCCATATGGTGTTTATCGTCGTCCGATGTTTGTTTTGAGGAGGGGGAGGCAATGGAACAGGTTGGGCAGGTTTTTCTGGTTGAACGTACTCTGATACTTTCTCCCTTCTGCTAGGGCCTTTTTAAAAAGGTAATGAGTCAGATGACCTCTTCTGACGAGGCCCTCTATGATGTCTTTTAGGCGTCAGCATTCCTTTCTAGTACTTGTATCAAAAGGCGATACCCTCGCCCTCAGAGCTCCTACGCCCGGCCCGACATTGGTGGAGGAGGTAAATTACGGTGACTCAGCGGCCAAGCTTACGGTGGTCAGTCCGTGGTGCCTACAAGGAGCCACTCCCACAAAGGAGGGTTGAAACTCCCACGCTACGACTGCCACGAAACTCGAACCCAGGACCACTTGTGACTTCCGTGCCTCGGCCAACTGAGCTACGCCCGTGTCGTGGTACATATTGATATAGTACTTGTTAGGGTCTCTGTATTTCGGGTTTGCTTTAATTGGGAAGGCTTGTTGAAGTTTTGCCAGCCGTTTTCCATAGTGTTTAACTCCGCCATGCTAACAAGAGGTGCATATCTATCATATCTTCGGAATCCCTCTTGGCAGATGGTTCGGTCATACTTTTGGTAGCCAATCTTTGACCTTCTTCCTAGCATTGGGCTTGGGTAGCGAAATCTTGCTATGACATTTGTTTCGCTGCCCCTCTCGGTAGGCCAACTTCCTTGTGAGGCCTCCACATAGCTTTATTGCTTTCTGTTTCAATCCTTTCCTGGACTTCTTTCCTCAGCCTAGCGTCATTCTTGTGTTTTGCTAGGTAAAGGGCCTGAACCAATTCTAAATTTGCCAGTTCTCTAAGGAAATAAGGTATAGCTATCCAGGTCATCCACCTGTCTGGCTTCTCGATTGAAACGAGAAAGGTAGGCCTGAAGATTTTCACCATGTTGCTGAGAGAAGCCCATCAAGGAGTCCTTTCGCCGTCTCTTACAAGCATCGAACTGGCTCACAAATTCTTTGGCTAATTGCTTAAAAGAGCTTACAATCCCTTATACTCCATTTGGTTTCAGGAAAATTTGAAGGAAAAGAAAGAAAATGAGAAGGAAAATAATATTTTGTATTTGGTTTACATAAATTAATGAGATAGAAAAAGAGTGATGAATAAAATTGTTAAACATTAGTTATTTGATTTTCTTTGAGGAAAATTTAAAAGAAAATACTTTGATTTTAATTTTCTTTCCTCAAAATTTTATTAGAATAAAATAAAGCCTTAATCTTATTGAACCGCCGCAGGGCTGATCCCATGAGCATTGTTGGGAAAGCTTTGCACATAGTTGCCTCCTTTGCTCCGATCATCATCATGATACTTCTGAAAATATTCAAATGGTCTTTCTGGTTTGCCGAACCGTCAAATGTCTCAAACTATGGCGTTTGAAGCCTAGTCTAAAGGGTCACTTTATTGATTTCCTGAACTTAGAATTTTTATACCTGAACCGTGCTCCTCCAAAGCTTCAGCGACCATTCGATCAACCAGTTTTTGTACGACATCCTTAATGTCTCCATAATGTCTCTTTCTCTAGGCTTCCTTATTCCTCGTCTCCTTGTAGCATTTCTTTCTATGATCGTCATCGAGTTCATTGTGTCTGCTCTGGCTCTTACAGTCATTGCCATAATCTTTAATGCTATGATGACTTCCTTCTCTCTATCCCCTATGCCGCCTTTCAGATTTCATCAATGATTGCCATTTCTTGTTGATTACCTCTGACCACAATACTGAGTACGTCGCTCTCTTTGAACTTCCTCTAATGATCTGTTCACTTCCTCCGGTGCTTCATAACGGTTATCTGTCTGTCACATCTGCATGACAGCAGTGAGCATGTTCCCGAAGATCTCCTGGATCGATGCTTTCAGCACTTCATTGTTAGCCTACAATAGAGTGAGAGTTATGAGCTGCTCCTTCGCGCCTTCTCGAGGTGGAGCACCCCGAACAAGGGATTGAAACATGGATTTTTCTGTTTGTTCCCCACAGACGGCACCAAGTCTGTTGGGGAAAAGTTGGACCGCAAGAGGGAGAATCCAAAGGAGAGAATTTTCTTTTTAATGGATTGTCAGGGAGAGTCCCGTAGTTATGGTAGACATCGCTTGGGGGGGGGGGAGGGGGGAATAGTTCCTTAGAATTTTCTTTTTAATGGATTGTTAAAAGAACTTTACCTTGAAAACACAATGCTCTTGCTTCTGTAGACTACCTTCTCCATTGCTTAGAAATTTATTAGAGGTCTGAAATCTCTTATTCATCATCATTATTGTCGTCGTCGTCGTCATCATAATCATTATTCTATAATATAATTTTATGTCCTTTGGCTATAATTCCTTGTCTTGTCTTTGAAAAAGTTTTCATGCTTATGCAAAGTTGAAACATTTGGATGATGAACATGCGGTTGGATTTCATTTCATTTTAATTTTAGGTACATTTGTGAATGAGGTTTCCTCTGTACAATCTTATCGTAAAAAATAAAATAAAATAACAAACTAAAGGAGCTCAAAGCACCAGATGATTTTTTTTCCCTCTCTCGGTACTTCAATTTGTCTTCAACTTTTACATGGTTGTACATGCTTGCTGCTTTTTAAGACAAGACATTAACGAGCAACAAGATTTTTATTTATTTATTTGGGATATCAGAAGATAAGCTTCGTTGTGTTAAAATTTGAACCTAAATAAATAAGGACGGCATTATTGCTTTCACTTGTCATGATATATCATGTTTTCCGTCTCTGACTGCTGGTGTGTATTTGGAGATAATCACAGATGTTTTTGTGATACTTTTTACAGTAAAAATCAAGCGTAGTGAAACTGCTTATTTGTATTTTACTATGGGCAAACTATAAGAGCCACTTCTTTTAGCACCAATTAATTTTGTCACAATTCAAATAAGCATGATCTGACCAGTACAAACCAACTTCATGATCAAATAATTCACTTCCCTTTCAGCACACTTAGTTATTTCCAGCAGCTGTTTTGGTTCTTGAGGAATGTGGATCTCAGGACTTGGTTTGGTATGTTGCTCTTGCAGGATTTATTGCAATGTATGCCACTCTTGCTAGCCGAGATGTGGACTGTTGCTTAATCCCAGAATCACCCTTTTACCTTGAAGGTAAAGACGGGCTTTTCGAATTCATGGATAGACGACTCAAGGAGAATGGGCACATGGTTATTGTGATTGCTGAAGGGGCTGGGCAGGAGCTTCTTGCTGAGCAAAGGGATGAAAAAGATGCTTCAGGGAACAGGCTTCTCAAAGATGTTGGTTTATGGATATCCCACATGATCAAGGTTTGAACTTTTGTGGTTTTTGAGAGGGATATCCATAATAGGGTCATCTGATTTTGTTATGAACATCAAAACCTGGTAATTGTAGATTAATTTGGTGATGAATGCATGTAGTGAGCCATTTACTGAGGTTGAAAATCATATACAGGTATTTTCATGATGCAAATGCTTGCTGGAGGGAAAGCCAGGAGAAAAAAAAGAAGCATCAACTGCAATGTTTGATGGTTTTGTTGTATTTTAATTGGGACAATTGAAGGATTTGGGAGGGGGGATAACTGAAGGAAGTAATGGACTGTAGAGCTTGCCATGGGAATGAGGGATCCACGTTATGCATGCCCAAAAGTTTTCTAATATCTGATGCTGTTATATTAATGGACACTGGTACCACCTTTATCCGTTTGGGGAAACAACATGCCGAAATATTTTTTGTTTACAACTTATCAATGTCTCTCAATAGACTGCTTGTTTTAGAAAATTGTCTGATGGAGCTTGTGTCTTTGTTGTAGACTAGTAATACATATTCGATTCCTTATTTTTGGTGTTGACAACTCATCTGATTTCTATGTTCCTCTGTCAAGGGTCAACTTCCTTTCTTTGGCCTTTTAGCTTCCCAAGATTAAAGAGGTTGAGTGATACGAGTTTTTGTTGACTGTTAACAGTGAGTAGTGACATGCCTTTCTATTATCTTGGCTGTAGGATTATTTTGTCGGGCAGCGCAAAATGGTCATCAATCTAAAATATATAGGTCAGCCATCCCAGGTCTTTGTATTATCTATTATTAATGCATCTCCTTGAACTGGGCTGGTATAAAGTATGCCATAAACTTGATCTGTGTCACAGATCCTACATACATGGTCCGTGCTGTTCCGAGCAATGCATCAGACAACGTGTATTGCACACTTCTTGCACAAAGTTGTGTTCATGGAGCCATGGCAGGGTACACAGGCTACACTAGTGGACTTGTGAATGGAAGACATACTTATATTCCTTTTAATGTAAGTTTTTGTTGTCCTTAATTTAATTGATCGTCAGATATGATGTCCCAGCACATCAATGCACACAAAGATCTTTAACCAAGTAGAAAAAAATAGAGAAGTAGAGTAAAGCTTAGAAGAAAAATTGTGAGGGCAAAGGTAGAAGTGACTAAATGACATAAACGGCTTCATCTGCCGTAGTCCTATTTTTTCATTTAAGAATATGGATCTGTCAGTGTTACAGTATAACATTGCTGATTTGTAGTAGAATAATGCCTTCAAGTTTATGCTTATAATCCACGGTTCATGGAGTCAATTATGTCTCGCTTTTGCAACTGGAAAAAAAGGGGACGGGTGGTGTGCATATGAAAACAGGGAGCAAGAATTTACCCATCGACTCGAACGCACCTCTTTTTCCATTCTAGATAAATGTGCATCTGCAACATCATATACCTACCCTGAAAAGAGTTAATATTTGTGGTTTTCAATCTTCCTGTGCAATATACGCAGCGTATCACTGAGACACAGAACAAGGTTGTCATAACGGACAGAATGTGGGCAAGGCTCCTTTCTTCAACCAATCAACCAAGCTTCATAAGACCTAAAGATATTGAGGCAGCGAAGAAAGAAGAAGGGCTCACGACTCAATTGTTGGATGAGAAGTGTAAAGATAATTCTAAGTAGAACTCAAAAATGCAGAACTGTAGACTGTCTTGAGTGCTTTCCGTGTTACTTTAAGTTAAAGTTTTCGTTGTTTCCTTTCCTGTTTGTAGGCAAGAGGTGGCGGGAGTTGAAACCCTTTAAGTTATGCTTCTGTCTCCCTGGTCAATGAGTACGCAATCCGAGAGATCTTGCTTGGGTTGTCATGTTACTTAACGTATTGGTAGCTCAAGCTTTGATTGTACGCACTTGCTGTAATGTCAATGTGAACATTTGTCTGACCAGACATTAGTAGACATGAATATTTATTCTTCTTTCATCATTCATTGTTTTGAAATCCACCTTCTATGCAATTGATGAATCAATTATCAACCCACTCAAAGTGCTCTTCCACCTAGGTTGCAAATAGTAGCTTAGAGCATCTATAATGGTGCCTTAAATCTAATACACCCAATTAAATTATCAAATCATTTTCTTTTTCATCTTTTCTACTTTTATTAATTTAGCTCAAATTTAATTCTTTACATCAACTACCTCAAATCTACAAAACTTAATTACTTTTATCAATCATTTCACCAATTATTTATGTTTTACATTGTTTAACTTTTGATTTATATTAACATATAAATATCAATTAATAATTTTATATAATCAAATTTAATTAAGTTTACAAACAATTTTAATTTACTTTACTTAGAATATTTAAGATTGTTACAAAATATTTGTGATTAGAATAATTTTTAGAGTAACTACTATAATTTATTTTAATATTTAAAATATGACATTAATAATTAATAAAATATATATAGCTAATAACATATATTTTAATATTATATTAATATTTTATTGAAAATACAAATGTATCATATTATCTTAACAATAGCTGTATCTAGTTTAACACAGTAACATTAAGAAAACGTAAATAAATATATAGAACCGATACAAACACATACTTTAATTATTGGCCTCAAATTGTCACATATATTCCACCAAATTAGATTTAAGTTGGTGGGCTAAAACACAATTTGTAATTTAGAAAACTCTTTGAAAATACAAATACATGTTCGTTAATGGACCATAGTTAATTGTATGAGGTGATACATCATTATTGTTGTAGTAAATAATATTTCGAGGAAAATTACCTGAATATGTATATCTTTCACTCTTAAAAATTATATTATGTAATATGATGTATGCATACATTATTTATTTCATTGTCTTTATGTCCCAATCGCATGACGCACTTCGAACAACTACAAACCGTCCTTGTTTCACTCTAAATGTTCACTCAATAACTTTTTTAGCAGATTCCTGATGCTCTGTGAATAACTTTCTCTTTAAACCTTAAGAAAATGATAAGATTTTGACAAATATTGGTCAATCTCAATATACGTCATTTACTAGATAATATCCAATATGATGTTATGTGGCATTCACTATATAATGAGCTTCAGGTGTCATCCTTCATAAATGTTAATGAATATCGATAAACAAGTTATAACATTAAAATTATCATTTGATTCAGAACATCTAAAAAATACATGTCATATCCAAAATTTTTGGAATGTGATGACCTATAGCATGATTGTTGGAATACCAGGATCATCGTGATAAAAAAAAGGACTTTCCATGCAACCACATAATTCTTCCACTTCTAATGCATACAATCGATAATTTCCATCATACCTAGGAAGCCATGTCTTTTACTCATTTCAAGGAGGCATTGAGCATCGCCAATATTGGGCTTTCTTAAGTATTGGGAATTATATAATTCATTTACAACTCAAATGAAACACCTTAGGCAATTGAGAGATTTGGATTTTCCAATGCACACATATTTGTCTATGTAATCATCAGGCATTCCATATACCAACATGTGTATCGTTTAAGTGCATTTTTGCAATGAAGAAAGCCTGTTTCTATCAATTGCATCACCTCTTATTTGAAAAAAATGGATAATGATTAGTAACAATTTTGACAACATAAAGAAATAAGGGTATTTTCATTATAAATCAATGATGAAACTTTGTTTTGTTGTAAGTTGTATTATTGGAGAAAAATCATTGTATAATTGTTGATGGCCTTCTTCATGAACCCGTTCTATGTAGAGTTTTTGTTTCCTTCTCCTACAGTCAATCCTATCAATTTCTCAAATAACATCTTCACACGTAGCATCCATTACTTCAAAAACTAATATCTCTTCAAGATTCATGGAGTAATCAAAGAATGAATCAATTGGCATTGCTGGTTAAAAAATATGGACAACTATTTGAAGGGGATGTGAGGAGTGTAATTATATATGTTTCTTATAGTTTTAGAGGAATGTAGGTTGTGGATGTATAGGAAGACAACTTTCTATTTATATGTCTCATGAGATATGTGTAAGGGAATCAAATGGTACATTGTCAAATGGGCATTAGTCTACTCATATACATTGATGAAATAATATAATGACAAATATATGTATGGGAATCATATAAGATCAGTGTCACATAGGCTTTAGTCAATTCATATCTTTTGAGGTGATAATATGTTGATAAATATGTGTAAGGTAATGAAATGGTGCATTGTCACATGGGCTTTAGACGATTCATATTTGTTGAGGTGATAATACAATGATAGATAGGTCTAAGGGAATCAAATGATACATTATCACTATAGAATTAAGAAGAAAAATCAAACATTAGTTAAACAAATACATTATAAAAATATTACATAAATGAAATGTGTAGAGATATACAATCAAATACGATAATTTTCACAATAAAATTAAGGATTCTCCATCATCCTTCCTATAGCTATTGCATATAATATCTAATGATTTATTTTCTCTTAGTCATATTAGATGTATCACGACAAATTATATCCATATTTGATTCTTTTTTCCTTCAATCGCCTCTGTTCTGCCCTATATTGTTTTTGTTTAGCCCCATCCTTCTCCTTGTCCATTGTCCTTTTCTCTAATATCGCATTCATCCCTCGCTTGATTTCTAGAATGTTGTCAATATTTAAACCTCAAAATTCAGATTGGCTACTTGTTTTTTCCTTTTCCCTTGCCTTTCTCTTTGTTGCTTTTGACCCATAAGTTGTATCAATGAAACTTCAATCTTTGAAGCATCAAAGGTAGATGAATCAGTGTGTGAACTTGACTTTGAAACCTTTGAGTGCTTTGATGCAGATCCTTGCCCGCTACCTTTACTCATTACCATCTACTTTAGATGGTTCCTCATAAGTTTCCATATATGTTTGCCACTAATTAGGTTATTATACATTGTTTTATACTTTTTATGTGTATCCCTAATTACATCTATTTCGCTGGCATCACTTTAATTATAGTGACAAATATGATTGTGACAACCAATAAATGGATTAACATTTTTACTAACATAATAAAATCAATTCATCACCATCTTTACAACTCTTTCTAGTCCCCTGACATGATATTCTTCAAAGTGTGTCATCATTTTTTCCTATAAATCCTTACATATTTTCCCATCTCCCTAAATCAATTCTTCTAAAAAATATATCTATCAACTAAAGAGGATTTATTTTTTTTCATCCATTTATCATAATATTGGCTTCCAACCTTGCATGGAGGTTTAACCCAAGTGTTATTTTCGATCCTATTTTGGGCAAAATATTTTGGAAATTTAGAATCACCTATAGATGCAACAGTAAAAGAATCGAAATCATGTTTTGAAGAATTTTGAATATTTGAAAATTTAGGATTGAATGGAAGTGTAGTGTTTGGATGTTGAGAGAATTGAATACTTGGATTGAATGAGTGATGACTTTATATTTGAAAATGATGAGTTTTGAAAATTTTCATAATATTGTATACTTTAAAAATTAGAAAATTGTGGACTTGGGATATTGTGGTTTGAAAGTTGTTTTGAATTTAAATTATTTGAATTATCTAAAAGATTTAAAAAATTAAATTGAGTAGGATCCATTTTTATTAAATGAAAATTAAGGAGGAAATTGAAGATGATAAATGCATTTGAGATAACTGTATATTTGATGTTGATAAAAAAAAAAGTTGATGTAAAAATTATTATATAAAATATTAGGTCTTTATATACCTTTTTTTATTGCCCTTAGATGTATTACTTTCGAATTAATATTATCATTTTATTATTAATATTATTGAAAACTATGGGACATTGCCATTCAACGAACAATAGAAAGTAAAAGCAAAAAACTCACTATATTGCTACAAACCAATTTCTTGTAAAAAAAAAAAAGAGAATAAGCATTTTTTTTGCTAGCGATAGATGGAGATGGGCTCGTATTGCAACTACTCTTTTCGTGCCTTAAGTGTCTTCATTCTCTATCTCTCATACATGTCAGCTCCTTTGTTGTTTTGTTGTGCTTTTTTGACCAGTGGGGCTATTGTTTCTATTGGGTTGTGTAACTTGATGTGCCTAAAATTTTTCAGATTCTTCCAAATTTGAGGCAACTTATTCATTTATTGATACATCTCAAATTTGAGTTTGGGTCAAAAAAATTTCTAGGTTGAAGATGTTCTTAGTTTTATCAATGTGTTTAACTTAATCACTTACTCTCTCACTCTCTTTCTCTTACTCCATAGGACTTTCTTCTGCAATTGTTCGCATGGAATGAGAATATCAATTTTGAGACTACTTTTTTAATTAACGGTTGATGAACACAAGTAAAAATTTTTAGCTACTGATGGACAAAGGTGCGAGTCATAATTTCTTTTCTTTTTCCATGCATGTCTTCATTCATCTGCCTCTCTTGCTTGCCATAGGTGACATCGCTAGCCCCGCCCTAGGCCAACACAATGGAGGTAGGAACCAGTGAATTTAATCATTGGCAGAAATCGAATTCCCACGCTATGACAGTCTGAATTACTGTAACCATTTCATCTCAAGAGGCTCAAATATACTTTCCCACCTGAAATATGCACTAGAGGCTTTGTGTGATTAGAACCTGGGGACCTCATGGAAAAGAGCCGAAGCCTTTTCCACTAGACCAAGGTAGGGATCACACTTCCTAATTTGTTTATCAGTATACCTCAAATTTCAGCTTGGGCAAATAAATATTTATATATATATATATTTTCTGGCATTGAAGATGCTCTTTGTGTTATTAATGTGTTTGACTTAATCACTTGATCTCTCACTCTCTCTCTTCTTACTCCCTTTGACTTTCTTTTGCAATTGTTTGTACTGAATGTTAATCATGAGACAACCTTTTTAAGCGGGAGCAGTAAGCGGGCACCTGATCTCTACTTCTGCTTGGCGGGTAAGCAGTGCTGCCGCGTCCTAATGGACCAAAATTGAAAGTTGGGGTGACAAATGACAATTAGAGTTCTCCAAGTACGAAAAGTGGGGAAAAGAATATATCCCTGTTGAATGAATTAATATTAAAAGAATTTTCTGGGAATTACAACTTCAATTTTTTCTACGTAAAAGGTGCCAATCAGTTACACTACATTTAGGTCCCCTTGAGAAACAGGGAAATTTTATACAAAAAGGATGGTTGTACATCATCTGGAGAGGCTAATCTTGTATTCAAGTGTATCAACCCTGACTGCAGATCAATACTTGAAAACACCGGTAGGATCTGCATTCTGAATTATCCAGGGATGCTCAAGAACTTTGTGGAGTGGAAGACGCTGAGATGAATCCTTTACGAGCATCTGTTATCAATATAAATTTCTTCAGATCAAAGTGACCATTATTTTCCAATGGCCAATATCATGCTGTGATATGATATTTATTATGCCACAAAGAAAAAAAGGAACTCAAACCTGACTAATGAGATCTTTAGCAGCTGATGATACTATTGGTTTTGGAGAAAACTTCAAATCAACCTGCACGATTCTGCAGCGAGATCACAAGGGCATACAATATCAAATTAGTTAGGGCATGCTAACAGACATAAGCATATTTAACACAGTATAACATTTAAGGCCTGCTTCTTGAAAGAAATCTCATCATATGAAGCATATTGCTTTCAGTTTGATCCGAAAGAATTCAATCTCACCTCCTGTACGTGTCTGAGTGTTCTTTTGCCTCAAATGGAGGAACGCCATATAGAAACTCATAGCATAAGATACCAAGGCTCCAGATGTCAACAGTAGCATCATGTTCTGCACTTTCAACTGTAAACCAAAGAGACATACAAAAAGCCAGCAAATGAAAATTCATAGAAAATTATCAGGAAAAAATGTAAAGGAAACAATCGCCACTTGCTTCTTGGTACAGAAAAAAGCACTGCAGAATACAAAAGCAAAGACCTAAAGAGCAAGTTAATTGAACTGAAAACACATCTTTTAACATACCCATTTCAGGAGGAAGGTAATCAAGTGTCCCACACATGGTCCGCCTGCGGTTAAATGTGTGTACCGCCCATCCAAAATCGGCAATCTTGAGCTCACCCTGAAGAAAGATACAGCTTAAGCGTCATGATCAATGCAGTCACACCAGAGATAGACGAAGTCATAAAAAATAGTTGAATTGTAGTTATCACCTGTGCACCAACCAAAAGGTTCTCAGGCTTTATGTCTCTATGTATCACATGCTTTCCATGGCAATAGATGAGTGCACGAGCCAACGATGCAACATACTGCAACCACCAAAACCAACAAGGTAAACAATTAATGATTCAAACCAAGAGAGTTCTGCAACAACATGCAGCAAATAAAATATGTCCAGCATCAACTGTGTTGAGAATGTATAAACATATGCATGCCCAAATCTAGATGGAAACTTAATAATAAGTAAACTTACAGTAGCAGCCCGTCTTTCAGTGAAGTACTTGCACCGCTGAAGCTCCTTGTACAGCTCACCTTTTGGAGCATATTCTATAATCAAGTAAACTCGTTTCTGCAATTAGCTCAAAGTGCAAAAGTTTAAAACGAACATATTGACAGACACCAAATTAATTCAATGAACAATCGGTAAGATGCTGTCACAAAGTACCTGATCATAGAAGTATCCATACAGGCGCAAGATATTAGGATGACGAAGATGACTTTGTATTTCAACTTCACGACGAATCTGGTGCTCAACCTGAGACTGCTTAAGCTGGCTCTTGAACAGTACTTTTAATGCTACAATATGATTGCTCTGTATCAAAGTACCGCAGGAATCAATAGCAACCAAATAACTAATAAAGAAAAAGACTCAAAATGAATAATTATCCGAATATTGTACGCATCAAAGACTGTTCTTAGAATGGAAGAACCACAATTGACGGAACCACAGTAACGCTCATTTTAACATCTCATGAAGTGTAGGGTCCGGAAAAAAAATGACTCCCTAAATAATAAGCAGTATAAATATTCTCCAACATAATATCAATACCATATAAGATGAGCTCAGTGCTGATTCAAAGAAATATGCCGAGCACATTTTCAGAACACAGAAAAGAAAACAAAGGGAAAGGGGTACAGTGTCATACTCTCTTCTCTCTAGCTAAGTACACATGGCCGAACTTTCCTCGTCCCAGAGGCTTCCCAATGTCAAAATCATCAAGGGTCCATCGCTTCTTCTCTGCTGATGGAACCTCCGACGAAGCCTTTGCAAGAACACGACAAAAACAGGTTCAGAACACATTTTTGTATAATACATCAGTCTAATAAATCGGCTAAACTTCGACTTTGAATTTTTATGGTTCTAACCAATACTATGTTCAAGCACTTCCACTTTGAACTTTGAAGAAAAAGCCTTATCCGTCCCTAGCTAATCACCTCAATAGCTGAATAACACACTGAAACGTGCCAATCTTTTAGAATTGCTTGCACATAGAACGGAAAGACACCTTTGCCAAACGGCAGAAACATCGGAGCTACATCTTTGCAGATAAAAGATATGCGTACTTAGCCAAACGGAAAGGATCAGAATACCCTATCCTTTGACATATCAATAAAATTGAAAGCAAGACCACTGTATACTCATTCAAGATATTCGTACTTAGCCAAACGGAAAGGATCAGAACACACTATCCTTTGACATTTCAATTTTCAATAAAATTGAAAGCAAGACCACTGTATACTCATTCAAGATATTCGTAAACCCTAATTACAATGTAGTCACGTATCTTCAAATGAACCAATCCACAAACTTTACGACAACATCAACTTCAACAAACGAAGGAGGACATGTCCTGCAAACCTAGTTCCGGTTGACCGCGAGAATAATGAATCTAATTATCGGAATTTCATGGAAGACATTCAAAATTTAATTATTACCTTCTGTTCTGTCTGGGACTCCGCAGCGATCGCCATGATATAGAGAGAGGTGAGATATGGATGTGAAGGCGAAGGGAGTTGTGTGGTGGAAGGAGAAAACGAGAAAGCGAAATACGGAAAGAGAGAGAAGCAGAGAGAAACATAACCCGCTATGGCTGATATGGGGAACGAGAGAGCGGAGGCAGATGGGGCATTACAACGGTCGAATTTCAGTGGACACGTGGACCGATACCGCAGAACCCGCTTTTCAAATCTCTAAGCTGTAATTACAGTCTGGATCGGTCAACATGCGATAGAGCGTCCGCTGAAGGTCAAGTTCTTTGTAACGGTAGCGTGGGCATTTTTATTCATCCTTTGATTATTTGGAGAGCATTTTTTTTTCTTGCCTTCTAAGTAAAAGATAGGCAAAGTGGCGATCTTTTTGCCTCTGAAAATCAAGAGGATTCACCTTCTTCAAATTATTATACAATCGATTGTATAATAATTTGCCATTAGATAATCAGTTTTTAAACTAAATTTTGACCAACAATACTTTTTATTTTTTGTCATTTGGTTATCATACATAAACAAGTCATTGTTATTGTTATTTTGGTTCAATAATTTTTATTTACATTCATTGATCCTTGCTATTTTTTATCGTCATTGTTGATATTTGATTGTTTTTTGTTCATCGTCATTGTTTATCGCAATTGGATTGAATGACATTATTTTGATTTGTTATGTCATTCTTTGATCATTGTTGATTTTGAAATTTTCATTATCATATCATTGTTATAGTAATTTTATATATTATTGAGTTGTTATTCTTATGATGAATAACATTCCAATTAAGAGTCATTTATTAGAGCCTTTAGTCATTGTTCCTTTAGTTGATGAACCTTCATATAATGGTGATATAGATTTTTATGTAGTGATGAAGTATAAGAGACTGTGGTGAAATATTATGTTTTATTATAGTGAAAATTATGATTAAGTTTAGTGAAATTTTAGATATATAGTGGTTAAATATTAGTGAAAGGTTAGGTATAATAGGCTTGAAAGTTTTAAGAGTTTCTGGTGAAAAATATTATGAAAAGTGAAATATTAGATAGTCAATGTTAAAAGTTTGGTAAAATTTTAACAACTCATATTTGAAAAGTTTCATGAGTTTTCTGATAAAAAAAAATATGATAAAGTTTAGTGAAAATTTAGAAAATTAATGGTGAAAATTTATTATCATGCTGACTTTGTGAAGTATCACTACATGAATGAGGGCAAATAGCGATAATATGCATCATTGGTAATAAGGAGGCATTCATCGTTAATAAGTATTACCGACGGTATTTCATCGGTATTAAATTATCGGGTCGGTAATAAGGTGCAACACTGACGATATATTCATTGGAGTTTATCTTATTACCAACGATGCAAAATAGCAGGCTAACAAAAATTAAATGACCCTTATTATCTACAATACATCATTGGTATTAAGCGTTTTAAATTTGAAAAATGGTTTGAATTCAAAAAATCATATTACCGACAATTACGGCTTATTACTGACGATATGTATGCTATAATACTAACGATAAATCATCAGTATTAAGATTTATTACCAATGATAATTAATTCTTAATTTGAGTAATATTTTGTATTAAAAGCTTATTACTGACAAATAAGCCTTGGTAAATCGCTTTAGAAAATATTATATAAAATAAAAAAAATAAAATATTTGACAATATTTCCTAAATAACATGTTAAATACGAATGTTGTTATAAAAAATGTAATTTACAAATCAAACATATTGTTATTACATTTCACTTATCAATACTAGCATAAAACCTAAATATTATTTTCATCATCTTGATCTTGATCTTGATTAGATGGAGGAGGTGGAGGACCTTGAGGTCATGTAGCCATAAAAGCTCTGATTTGTTTTAATTCTTTCTCTTGAAGCTCAAATGTTGTTTGTAGTCGAGCTATAATCTCACTCATTTGTTTTTGGTTTTGCTCTACTTGAGATTTCCATTGTTGTTTTTTTGTAGTAGATTAGTGTATGTCTAACTCATGCGAGAAGCATCACAACTTAAGCCCTCCCCGACAAGCCTTCATCCCACACCTTTTCTATGGTCTTGATGACTACCTAAGAAGTCATCAAGTGTTGATTCTTTATCAATTTCATGAAGTGTAGGATCATCAGCATTACAAGAAGTCATTCGTAACAAGGTCTCATCTTAGTTTCTTAACATTTTGTTCTATACATATAAGTAAAAGTTATACATATTATAAGAAATGTTAATAATAATAAATTACATATAACTAACTCATAAAATTATCCTTATCTTGGGGAGTGACCGATTTTTTATTCTTAAAATATATTTCTCTATAGGTCTCGACGGAAGGTAAAATTTTGCTTGTCTCAGAATTGACATATATATAAGATAAAAGTTAATACATTACATGATAAAAAAAAAGAATCAAAAACCTAAAAATACCTTATTGTAGCAATATTGTGACAAGAAGTTTTTATGATCACATTTACGATCTTTGTATCGATCAACACCTTAAAATGCATAAACTTTACTAAAAAGTTTAAAGATGATAAATTCTTGCATCCGAGATATAATTTTGTCTGCATATTCTCAAATAATTCTTCATAATATTGATCTCTATCATTTCCCAAATCACTACTTAAAGTCCCATTATCATCTCTATTCATAAAATTGTCACCATCTAAGGGTTCATTATTGTAACATCCCCAAATTTACTACTGAAAAATTTCATTTTAATAAAAAGGTTTCGTGAACACAAAATGACAAAATCGTAAACTCAGAGGCATTACTGCCACACTTAGTACTAGATCGGTTCACTCCTACCGTTCCAGTACTAAGTGCTAAGGATAAACAAGGTTAACATCAACCACAAGTCATTAATAAAAACACAAGTCATTAATAAAACACAAGTCATACAGAAATCAGAGTGCAGTTTAAGATTACAACCCAAAGAGTAGTTAAATAAGTTTTTCGATTACATCAAACACAGTACGACAAAGTAAAATGATACATCACAAAAGTAAGATAGAGTCGACCAATCAGTCTCGATACCCAAGCTAAGTTTAGGCTTAACTCTCGGCCCCGCTCGATGCCTCATAGGTGTCGTAAGCATCAAAGACGTTGTCCCCTACCTGCACAAACTCAAATGGGTCTTTTGCTCGTGGAAATGAGCAACACCCATGAAACGGGAGATCAATACGCTACGTACTAAGTAAGGTAACAGATGCGCTAAGGCCAAACATATAAATCATACAACATAGCATACATGACATAATCACATAAGCTGCATACAGTAATACATATGATGAAGGTCGGCTATGGTCCGAGTAGACTCATTCTTTTGATCTTTAGTAAATTTAGTTGATTCACATCATAGTCTTTATTAATCCATGTTAGTATGGGAACCCCACTATTATAACCGGTGGACCGGTCATGCAAGGTAAAATGCTCCTAGCCACTATTATTTGTCGGTGGACTGGTCATGCAGGGCAAAATGCTCCTCGCCACTATTATTCACCAGTGGACCAGTCTAGCCCCGACTCACATGATGTTCCATTGTAATTACTTCGTATTTTTCCCATGTCTTTATCATCATTACATTTGGTTTGTTGAGCATGAAAACCCCCACTATTATAGCCGGTGGAATGATCATGCAGGGTAAAATGCGCCTAGCCACTATTATTAGCCGGTGGACCGGTCTGGGCCCGGCTCAACAATCTTTCTCTTTAAATGGATAGTATCTTATTCGTGTCTTATTCCATAAACATTTCACCCTTGACATGCATGCTTCCAACATTCTACCTCTATCCTCTCAAGGGGCCTCGTCCTATATCTTGAGACTTTTGTGCCCCTTATCATGCCCCGACATCCATTCCCCCTTACGCCTACACATAATGAAAAACCTGACTTCTACAGGTGTGGGTTAAGGCCCAACACCTCATGACATCAACCCCACCTACTATCACCCTCTAGGGTTTTCCCTTGAAAACCCTAATTGGACCTATGTGGCCCAACTTTCTCTCACTTACACTACTGTTACTTCATTTATCATCCCATACCTTATCTCATTTAGATCCAATCCCAAATCATATCTCTTTACCCCCTCGATTCCACACGTGACCGAAAAACCCTAGTTGGCCACTTCAAACCCTAGCACCTTTCTTCTCCCACAAGTAACCTCTATATTTTTCACCCAAAGTCTCTTCTCTCCCATGGAACCCATACTCACCGAAAATAAATCTACACTCTTAATCCATACTCCACTATCCCTTAATCGTTTTTACTTCCGCATTTTTTAGATTACCGCTTCCTCCCAAAACCCTAAACGGGTCCCTTATACACCCTTACACCAACCTACGTACTATTTTTCATCCCAAGTCTCCAATCACTCCACAACTCTCTCCTTAGCTTATTTACACCCTAAATCAATTTTTTTCACATAAAGATCACCCCCATGCAAGTTTTATCCATCCCATGCAAACAGCCAAAGTCCCCATGCAAATTTTAATATTCCCATGCATGGTTCCCATCTCTCATTCATTTTGATCATTCCTTCCTCTTTAATTTTCTCTCATGGATTATGAGGTATTTTGGTCAACCTTATATCCCCTATAGTAAACTCACTTCCCATTTTCTCTCTTTTTATCATTTCATTCCCATATCATATTAATAATCATCCTAGCACACATGTGATCCAAAGTCAAACTTGGCCCATGAACCTGTGGCACTTGTTTTGGAAGCCCTTGGGTTTTCCCCATTTGCTCACAAGTCAGAATCTGTTACATGCCTTACTTGGGCGTGTGATTAAAGCCTTATTCAGTAAAAGACCAAGCACGTAGAAGCCCAAGGAGATCCGTGGTTATTTTAGTCTTATTTATTTTTATTTTCATGTTTTTATTATTATAATAAATAATGTAGCTCTTTCAAATGGGTATTTAATCCCATTAAGAAGGGAGGCAAAAGGTGCGCTAGATTAAGGAATTGTTGTTGTTTCATTTCTATTCATTAAGAAGCATTTGATGCCTTAATGAGGGGAGTTAAAAGGGGGGGCATATCTTTAATTCTTAGATGTTATAGCTGAATGGTTTTGGGGTTATTATTCAGCCAAATCGTTGGCTTTCTTTTGCTGTATAATATTTCCTATAAATACAAGATTGAAGAGAGGAATAATAATTCCTGATTATTCACAATATACCTTATGGTTTTCTCTTTGCTTTGAGTTTGTCTCAAGTTAAAGATTATTTCCTTATAGCTTCGAGTTTGTCTTAAGTTATAAGATTAGGGTGAGCTTTGAGTTTGTCTTGAGTTCTTGCCTAAGATCCCAGAACTTTGAGTGTGTTCTTGAGTTTTGGTTCATTTTCGTTATTTTATTGCTAATTACTTTCTGTCCAAATTTGAGTATTCCTTCTTGAGAATAAAATTAAAGTTGTGATCTAAGAGGGTGTTTTGAGAATTACATCATTTGGTATCAGAGCTTTGGCATGGAGGTTCAAGGAAGATAGCGTTTTTGTTGAGAAAGAAAACCGCTGGAATTCATCCAGTTTTTCAGTCAACTTTGAAGAGCGATATCTCAGCCCTCAAAAATCCAAATCAAGCGATTCTTTTTTTGAATCTGGGTATTTTTCTGTTTAGAATACTCATATATAATTTTAGAATTTTTGGAAACGTTTTGCTATTAAACTGGGCAGTTTTCCGTGAACTGCACAAACACGAAGCAAATCCAGCGCATCAAATTTCAACCGAAGATTTCTCCTTCATCCGGATAGCTTTTAAGGAGTTTCTTTTTTTGAAATTGCTTAAATTTTGCTGAATTTTGACAATATGTAAGCCTTTTAGAGTCTCAAGGCCATTTTCATTTTCATTTTCATTTTCGTTTACTTTCGGCTGAATATCTATTGTACTTGTAATAACCTAGCAAAATAGTGAAAAGTCATGGCTGGTGGTGAGGAGTTTGCTAAGATGTTACAGGTTATCGCTCAAAAATTAGAAAAAATGGAGAAAACATCAGAGGAGTATAGGGTGAGCCAAAATACTAGAATGGATGCAATAGCCAAAATGGTTTTGAAAACTACTAGGAAACTGAACGAGTTGGAGAATAAGGAAGAAAGTAGCGGTAGCAATTTTAGACAATTTGATGAAGATAGGGGGATTGACCTACCTGAATTTGATGGGGGGCATGATAGTGAGGCTTTTCTAGATTGGGTAAGACAAATAGAAACTGTGTTTGAGTATAAGGGGTTTGATGACAGGAAGAAGTTCAAACTGGCTATCCTCAAACTCACTAAACTCGTTGCCCTATGGTATGAAAACCTCAAGGCGAATAGGAGGAGAGAGGGGAAAGAAAGAGTAAACTCATGGGATAAGTTGAAAAAAAAGATGAGGGATAAATGGGTGAATAAGGAGTACGAACAGGAGCAATACCTAAAATTGACCCATCTTTGCCAAGAAAATATATGCGTGGAAGATTACATTAAAGAATTTGAGAAGCTGTGTTTGGTTTGTGATTTGCAAGAAAAGGAGACCTTCAAAATTGCTCGTTTTGTTAAGGGACTTTCTAAGGGGATTAACCAAAAGGTGGAGGTAACTCACTACACCACTTTTAGTGATGTTTGTAAATTGGCTATTAGATATGAGTCTCAATTGAAAGAGGAGAAGCCCAGAATTACTTCTTTCAAAAGTCCCATGAAATTTACTCCATCTTACTCTAAGGGGGGTACGTTTCAAAACAAGTCAGGAGGTACTTTTCAAAACAAATCTTTCTCTTCTAGTTCAAAATTTGATAAAGGGAAGGACAAGGCTGTAATTTCACCTAGTGAACTTGCTACTAGGAGAAAGTGTTTTAAATGTCATGGTAGAGGACATATGGCGTCGGAGTGTCCTAGCAAAAATCTGATGACAGCCGCTCAATATGCCATGTTTGATGAGGAAGAAAAGCTTTATAATTTCATTACTCTAGAAGAAGATAACGAAGAAGAAGAGCTTGATGAGATCCCACCAGAAAGCGAGCTTAATATGATGGTGGTTCGCAAAATTTTGTTTAGTGAACCAGAAAATGATGAAAGGCAAAGAAATAATCTATTCCATACTAGGTGCAAGATTGGTGAGAAAACTTGTAATGTGATTGTTGATGGTGGAGCACAAACTGATGTCATCTCTAATGAAGCCGTGAGTAAGTTGAAACTTACTACTAGGGATCACGATGAGCCTTACAAGATGAATTGGTTGAATGATGGTGTGGGAGTAAGAGTGAAGAAGCAAGCTTTGGTTTCTTATTCCATTGGAGGGTTTGAATATGAAAGGTGATGTGACATACTGCCTATGGATGCATGTCACTTGCTGCTTGGAAGACCATGGCAATTTGATCATGACTCAAAGCATAAAGGTAGATCTAATGTTTATATTGTAACAACTAAAGAAGGTAGAAGAGTTATATTATTGCCTTTACCGCCCAAAGTTGCTAAGAAAGAAAAAGAGAAAAGCAACTATCTTGTAACTTGTAATGAGTTTAAAAGAATAGTGGAAGAAAATGGGCGAGGGTATGCTTTGGTTGTGAGAACCAAAGATGATAATAGTACTACTTGTAATAACTCATCGCTACTAAATGAGTTATTAGAAGAGTACAAAGATGTGTTCCCCAATGACTTGCCCAAAGGCCTACCTCCAATTAGAGGCATTGAGCATGCCATTGACTTGATTCCAGGAGCACCTTTGCCCAATAAGGCTGTCTATAGGTGTAACCCGGAAGAGAGTAAGGAACTGGAGAGGCAAGTGAATGAGTTGATCAAAAGAGGCTATGTGAGGGAGAGCCTTAGTCCTTGCGCCGTTCCTACACTCTTAGTACCTAAGAAAGATGGTACTTGGAGGATGTGTGTTGATAGTTGTTCCATTAACAATATAACGGTCAAATACCGTTTCCCTATGCCTCGTTTGCAAGATATGTTAGATGAGTTGAGTGGTGCCTTAGTCTTTTCCAAAATAGACTTAAGGAGTGGCTACCATCAAATGAGAATTCGAGAGGGGGATGAATGGAAAACGGCTTTCAAAACAAAGCAAGGGTTGTATGAGTGGTTGGTGATGCCATTTGGGTTTTGCAACGCACCAAGCTCCTTCATGAGATTGATGAATGAAGTCCTCCGTCCTTTTTTGAATGATTTTATTGTTGTTTACTTAGATGATATTCTTGTGTATAGTAAAAATAATGAAGATCATGTAATTCATTTAAGGAGGTTGTTTGAAAAATTGAGGGAGGTGAAGTTGTATGGTAAGCTTGAGAAATGTGTATTCATGACTCCTAGTGTTGTATTTTTAGGATACATTGTAACAGGAGAGGGGGTTCATGTAGATCCAGAAAAGGTGAAGGCGGTTCAATCATGGTTGGCTCCAAACAATGTGCACAAAGTTAGAAGTTTTCATGGACTAGCCTCCTTCTATAGGCGGTTCATTAAGAACTTCTCAACCATCATGGATCCAATCACAGAATTAACGAAGAAAGGTAGTTTTGAGTGGACTGAAGCAGCACAAAAGGCCTTTGAGAAGGTCAAATCTCTTCTTTGCAATGCTCCTATACTTGTGCTTCCAGATTTCAAAAAAGTGTTTGAGGTGGAGTGTGATGCAAGTGGGATAGGGATAGGTGCTATTTTGATACAAGAAAAGAAGCCTGTGAGTTACTTTAGTGAGAAGTTGAATGGGGCAAAGATGAACTATTCCACTTATGATCGTGAGTTTTATGCCATAGTTAGAGCGCTTGATCATTGGTCTCACTACCTTAGACCAAAACCATTCGTACTTCATTCTGATCATGAGGCTCTAAAACTCATACATGGGCAGCAAAAGCTCAACAAGAGGCATGCTAAATGGGTGGAGTTTCTCCAATCATTTATTTTCAGTTCCAAGTACAAAGATGGTAAGAGTAATGTTGTGGCTGACGCATTGTCCCGTTGAAACTACTTGCTTTCCATGGTGGATACAAAGATCTTGGGTTTTGAACAACTCAAGGAGTGTTATAAAGATGATCCCGACTTTGCTAGTGAGATGGGAAGTCCTACTAAGGATTTTGTATGGCAAGATGGTTACCTCTTTAAGGGTAACAAGTTGTGTGTTCCGAAGAGTGGAGTAAGGGAGTTGTTGGTGAGAGAAGTCCATAGTGGGGGATTGGCCGGACATTTTGGGATCCAAAAGACCCTTGATATTTTAAGCGAGCACTTCTATTGGCCTAGAATGATCAAGGATGTTACTCATGTTGTTCAGAGATGTGCTACTTGTCAAAAGGCTAAGGGACACTTCACTAAGGGTCTCTACACTCCATTACCAGTTCCGGATGCTCCATGGGAAAGTGTCAGTATGGATTTTATTGTGGGTTTGCCAAAGACGCAAAGGGGAAAAGATAGCATCATGGTAGTGGTAGATAGATTCTCTAAAATGGCACACTTTGTAGCTTGTAATAAAACTGATGATGCCTTGAAAGTGGGCGAACTATACTTCAAGGAAATTGTCAAACTTCATGGCATTCCTCGAAGTATAGTATCTGATAGGGACTCCAAATTCCTTAGTCACTTTTGGAGGACCCTATGGAAGCTTTTGGGTACCAAGTTGCTATTTAGTACCTCTCATCATCCCCAAACTGATGGGCAAACCGAGGTTACTAATAGGACTTTGGGTACTTTGTTGAGGTCCTAGAGGGTTATATCATATCACATCATAATCACCATATATACAAATCATACTCATGTTATAAGGAACACACAAACATACCTCAACTCCAAGCTGTGCTACACATAAGACAAGTTAATGACAATTATACGATACATGACATAGCATGATATATATAGCATCCAAGGCATACAATTCACACAATACACAAGGGCCTTAGCTACACCCTTATCTAAAATGGCGCTAGGCTTGGAGCACGCTCCTACACTTCCTTAGGGTTTTGGTTTGATTCACCTATAAGAGGGTAAGACTAATGATTAGTTTCCCTCCTACCAAAAAATACTATTATTTATTATTTTAGTCTAAGATTAGGGTTTCTATTATTAAAGGGAGCTTTATAAGTGAAAACTAGGGTTTTTACCATCAATTTAGCCTACTAGATATTACTAGTCAAAATATACTTATGTTACTATTCATAACTATATTTATATTGTTAAATCTAATAGCTTTATTTCTTCTAATAATAGTACTAATACTTGTTAAAATAAAATAGTAATGATAACCTAACCTTAGGCGCTCTCTCATTTCTTCTCCTCCATGGCTCGCACGAGGAGTGCTTTGGCTGTAGCCAAGAAGAAGAAGATGGCTTCAGGGAGTTCTAGTGCAGTGATTGAAAGGATCAAACAGGTTAGGGATGGTCAAGTTTCACTCGATGATTCAGATAAGACATTATCGCAAGATGACTTTTTATGCATGGTCCATGCAGAGAGTAACATTGATCAGGGGGATTTTCGTAGGGTTAATAATTCTGGATCCAAGGATATTACCGATTATGTTGTCCCTATTGGTGATAAGGGGTTTTACTCTTATGGCATGGATACTTGTGAGCAGATGGCTCTTGAGAAGGTGCAACCCTGACCCTTGGCTACTTCGTGGAAGGACTTGGTTGTAGGTAATCGATTTCCTCTGCAATGATCATCTCTGACTTACATCCCCCCTGATAGGGTTGGGGATAAGATTCAAGTTTCCTTACAGAAAGATAAGGTGGAGAAGACCTGTCAAGACTGGCAATGGGCAGTGGTTGGCTACGTTATTGGGTTTCGACCAACCATGTCTCAAATGGTTGGATATGTGAAGAGAAACTGGTCAGGGGTTTGAGAGCCGAAGATGTTGCTACATGACCAAGGGTTTATTGTTTTCAAATTTGATTCTCAAGAGGATAGAGATTGGGTGCTATCCAAACTTTATTGGTATTTCTTCAATCGGTCGTTTATCCTTAAGGCATGGCATAGAAGATTTCAATTCTCTAAGGAAAAGTTTCAATTCATGCCTTTGTGGGTGAAGCTTGTTAACCTGCCTTTGGATTATTGGGATGTGGATTCCTTAAGTATAATTGGTAGTGCTATTGGCAGGCCTCTTCATTTGGATGGGATAACTTCTGCAGGAGAAAGAATCTCCTTTGCCCGTATGTTAGTTGAAGTGGATGTGTCTAAGAAACTGGTTGATTATGTGGATTTATTTGACCCTGATGGAAAAGTCCTGATTCAAAGAGTTATATATGAATGGAGGCCTAGTTTCTATAATGCTTGTCATGAGGCTGGACATTCTATTGATAAATGTAAGAAGGGATCACGGATGCAGAATGATGATCATGCTGTTCAGTCTGTCCCTAGTGCTATAGGACAGTCAAAAGGGGAGAAAGGAGGTTCCTTCTAGCGAAAAGTTCCCTTGAGCCAATCAGGTTCTCAGAATTTAGGTCAAAAGGTGGATAAGGAGATAAGGCAGGTTGATCCCAATGTCCCTGGACCTAGCTCAAGTTTTGTTCCTCCTGTCGGTGATTTTGATTCTGGTAAGGACATGGTTGTTTCTTCTGAAGAAGTGCAGACTCATTTTTCCAAGGGTAAAAAGTCCTCAACCACTGTTTTCTCTGGGAATAGGTATGCTTGCTTATGTTCCTTTGATGATATCCCTCAGGAGCATACAAATCCTTTGGTCTTTTAGAGTTTTGACCCTGATATTCCTTTGGCTCCTCATCTAATTTCTCATGATAGGAGCCTGGAATGTTAGAGGGCTTAATAAACCCTATAAACAGAAGAAGTTTAAGCATTGTTTCTCAGTGCATAAAGTTTCCTTTTTTGGACTTTTGGAGACTAGAGTGAAAAGTGTGAATGCTAATGCTATTAGTGACAAATTGGGAGCTCACTAGATCATATTAGATAATTATGGCTCTCATCCAAATGGGAGACTTTGGTGTCTCTGGGATAGCAGGGTTTGGGATGTCCAACTCATCTTTTGTAATGAGCAATTTCTGCATATTTCAGTTTCTGCTGTATAGTTTAGTTTGCATTTCTATGCTTATTTTGTGTATGGTTTCAATACAGATGTTGAAAGGAAAGCTTTCTATCAGGCTTTACAGGATTATCAGGTGGTTAATGATCCTTAGATTGTTTTGGGTGATTTCAATGTGGTATTCCAATCTACTGAGAAGTTTCAAGGAAATGCCATTAATTGTCTTGATGTAACTGAAGCAGTTGATTGTTGCAACTCTGTCTTATTACATGACCTTGTTTATTCAGGCCTCAAATTCACTTGGTCTAATAGAAGTTTGGGAGATAATTTAATTATGGCTAAGTTGGATAGATTTTTGGTTAATATTCCTTGGTTATCTAAGTTTCCTCTATCATGTGCTCAATTTAAAGAGACTCTTTTTTTCTAATCACAGTCCCTCGTTGGTATAGTTGGATGTTTCTCCACCTCAGTTTAAAAGTTATTTTAATTTCTATGGCATGTGGACCTTGCATCCTCATTTCATTCCTCTGGTAGCTGAATGTTGGAAGAGGTTGTCTCACATAAATATTTTCAAGATGTTCCAGATCAATATGCAGACTGTTAAGTCTAAATTGAAAGTCTTTAATAGACATAACTTTGGAGACCTTCCTTATAGGGTTGAAAAGGCTAGAGAGAAGCTGAAGAAAAGTTAAGAGGCCTTATCTTTGAATCCTTCTAGTTTTTCGCTGCAACAGGAAGAGAAATGTAATTTAAAATCTTATGTATTCCTATCTTCTTGTGAGGAATGTTTTCTCAAGTAGAAGTCTTGGATTAAATGGCTGAAGTTATGTGATTCAAACTCTCATTATTTTTTCTCTATTATGAAGGCAAGACAGTAGCATAATTTCATTAGGAAGATAAGACTTGACACATGACAGGTTTGTTGTGATAGTGATGCTATTGCACAAGCTTTTGTGTCTTTCTACAAAGAGTTATTGGGTCATAGAGGTGCTGCTACAAGTTTGGTTTTAGAGGATGTGTTGAAATTGGGTCCTTCTCTGTCTGTTCAAAACCAACATGATTTTTTAAGACCTATTACTATGTAGGAGGTTAAAGATGCTCTATGGTCTATGGGAAATCTCAAAGCACCTGGACCTAATGGATTTACTGCTGGGTTTTTTAAGGCTGCATGGAATGTGGTAGGAGGGGATTTGTAGCTGGTGATAAGAAGGTGTTTTCAAACAGCTTCTGTCCCATCTTTTATGGGTCAGTCTAAGTTGGTGATCATCCCCAAATATGTGAATGCTATTAAGATAGCTGATTTTTGACTTATTGCTTGTTGCAATGTAGTTTATAAGGTTTTGGCCAAGGTATTAGCTGGGAGGTTGCAATGTGTTTTACCTTCCATTATTCATCCTTCACAATCAGGGTTTATTAAGGGAAGAAGAATTGGGGATAATGTTCTGTTGGCTCATGAATTATTGCATATGTATAATAGGAAGAACATTTCTCCTAGATGTATGCTGAAGATAGACATGAGGAAAGTATATGATTCTGTAGATTGGACTTTCTTGGAAAGGGTCTTGTTAGGCCTTCATTTTCCTTTGCATTTTGTCAAGATTATTATGGCTTGTGTTTCTTCTGCTTTTTATTCATTGTCTATCAATAATATATTGCATACCCATTTTAAAGGAAAGAAAGGTCTTAGATAGGGAGACCCTTTGTCTTCTTTTTTGTTTGTTATTTTCATGGAGTATCTTAGTAGGGCTTTCCAATCCTTATGGAGTAGGATTGAGTTTTAGGGACATCTTAAGTGTAAGAAGCTAAATATTATTAATTTGAGCTTTGCTGATGATCTTTTGGTTTTCTGCAAAGCTGATGTTGGTTCAGTGAAAGTCATAAAGGAGGTATTGGATAATTTCTCATCTTGCTCAGGCCTCCATATTAGTCCTGCTAAGAGTGTTTTTCCTGGGTGGAGCTACTCAGAGTTTAAAGCAGGATATAAAATTTGTTCTTCCTTTTCAAGAAGGGTCATTTTCTTTCAAATATTTGGGTGTCCCTCTTGATGCATCCAGGATTAAAGCTACAGATATGTTGGAATTGGTTATAAAATTTCTGGTTGAATGCAACATTGGGCTAACAGGCTTCTGTCCTATGCTGGAAGGTTACAACTCTTACAATCTGTAATCTCTGGTATTACTAATTATTGGAGTGAAATTTTCCTTCTCCCCAAGAAGATTATTCATAAAGTGGTGGCCCTGTGCAGAGCTTTCCTCTTTTCTGGCAAGGTTTCTCCTACTAAAAGAGCCCTAATGGCATGGAGAGTGGTTTTTTTACCAAAGAAAGAAGGGGGTTTAGGCTTATTAGAGTTGTCTTCATGGAATATTGCAGCTGTGGTAAAGTTGTTGTGGCATTTATATCAGGATAAGGATGCTCTTTGGATTAAATGGGTGCATGCTTATTATATTAAAAGACAAGATTTGATCTCCTACAGCCTACCCTGCACAGCTTCAGGGTTAATGTAGAAATTTTTTTCTTTCAGAGATGTCCTCTTCCCTGTTATCCAGCACTGGCAGAGTGACAAAGTGTATTCCATTGTTGAGGTTTATGATTCTATCAGATTTTCTACACCTAAGGTGGCCTGGAGAAGATTTGTATGGTCCAGTTTTGCAGCTCCCAAACATAAATTTATTTTATGGCTAGTTGCCCAGTCCAAGCTACCCACTAAGGATTATATAAGCACTTTCCTACCTTCCATGAACTAGAGGTGTTGTTTTTGCTATCAAAATGAATCTGTGATGCATCTTTTATGTCAGTGTGCTGAATTGAAGAAAGTTTGGTCTACTATAGGCAAGACTGGTGGTTTCAGAATTAGGTATGGTTCCATTGCAAGGGTCTTTACCTCCTTGGCAAGAAGAAGACACAGAAAGGATGGAGTTTCCCCGTTTTATTCAAGTTTTTATGCTGTGGCACTTTATGAGATTTGGAAAGCTAGGAATAATTGTATTTTCTCTAATAGAAACTGGGACTTGAAAGGGGTAGCTTATAAGATTGCTTTGACTATGTCATCCCTTTGCCTTCATTCTAGTAGAAAGGAAAAGTTTGATAGTTTGATAGGAAGGGTAGATCACTTCTACAACTTCATTTGTACCTTATGATTTTGATATAATACTCTAGTTTCTTTAAAAAAAATAGTAATGATAATAATAATAGTGATACTAATGCTCCTAAAATTAGAAGCTCTATTATTTTTAAGGCTAAGGCTAATAATACTGTTAGGGTTAAATATAATATAATAATAGTAATACCAAAAAAGTACTAATATTGCTAAATATAATAATAATAATAGTTATATTTGGAATAATAATATAAGGGTTTAAATGTTTTTATCACAATAATATTAACAAAATAATAACAATAATAATATTAATAACAAATAATAATACCATAGTAATAATGTTAGTAACAAAGACATTAGGAATAATATTAGCAATATTCGAATATTAAATAGTAAAAATACTACGGCTCAAGGATTCTTCTTCTTTAACAACAAAAAGATAATATGCCAACTTTGCTTTAAATAACATTAATAATAATAGAAATGATAATAATAATAATGATAAAATTTTTAAGTATAATAATAATAACAATAACAATGATAATAGTAACTGAAATGATAATAATAATATAAGGGTCTAAATATTTATATTAATAAATAAAAGTGATAATCGACAAAGTTATTATTAACAATATTAGTAAGGAAATAATGATAATGATAATGGTAATAATAATAATAATAAAGTTAGGTTAAGTAATAGTAGTAGTAGTAGTAGTAGTAGTAGTAGTAGTAATAATAAAGTTAGGTTAAGTAGTAGTAGTAGTAGTAGCAGTAGCAGTAGCAGTAGTAGTAGTAGTAGTAGTAGTAGTAGTAGTAGTAGTAGTAGTAATAATAATAATAATAATAATAATAATAACAACAACAACAACAACAACAATAATAATAATAATAATAATAATGGTAATACTATTATAAGGTAAGGTTAAGTAGCAACAACAACAACAGCAACAACAATAATAATGATAATATTAATAATAATAATGATAATAGTAGTAGTAGTAACAGTAATATTATTAATAATAAAAAAGATACTATATTAATACTAAAGTAGTAGCCTTTTAGATGATAATACCATAGTTATAATATTTCCGACGTTAGGTTAGAGTAGTAACACGATAATAATAATGACAACAAAAACAACACAACATTAATAATAATAATAACGATGATGATGATGATGATGATGATGATGATGATGATGATGATGATGATGATGATAATAATAATAATAATAATAATAATAATAATGGTAATACTATTAATATTACTAAAATTTATTAACACTTATATATAAAAGGTTTAAGGGTTGAGGAAATTAAAACACCACCTAGGTTGGTGGTGGGATAGGTGGTGGCGTGTGGCGGCAACGACAGCGGCAGTGGAGGAGGAAAGAGGTGAAAATATGGGTTTATAAGCTAGAGGAGTGGGAATGAGGGGGTGTTTGAGGTGGTGGAAGGTGTATCAGGTGGAGAGGAATGGAATGGAGGTGGTAGTGCAGTCGGGGGTGGCGGTGCACGGTGGTTGGCGTGGTGGCCGAAGGTGGTGAAAGGGTGTGGAAGGTGGAGAAAGTAGAAGGAGGCAGGGAGAGATGGAGGTATGGGGAGGTAGGAGAAGGTGCCCTGTATGTTTTGGAGGGTGGAGGAGGTACTGGTTATGCTGGAATTGGCGACAGACAGTAGCACAAGGGGCGGTGAGAGGCTAGAGTGGGCTGATCGGGATTGCAGTTTTGCAAGGCCGAGATGGCTCATGCAGGGAAAATCGAGGGGAAAGGAGGGTCTAGTTAGGTAGAGGGTGGTGCGAGGGTCGATTCTAGGGGTGTTTTGGCTGGCATCGATCATCGACGGTGGCGGATTATGGGGCTATTTGGGCAGTGGTGCACAATCGGAATTTCTGGGCTGCGAAAACAAAGGCCCGATTGTGGCTGCATATGCGAGTATTTATAGGATAAATGGGGTGGGAAATGACAAGGGGAAGAAGACAAGAAGGGGCAGGTGCCAAGCATGCCACCAGTGGTGGTAGTCGAGGTGGCATTGCCATGGCAGGGGCGGCAATCTCGAGGGAAGAGGGAAAGTGAAAGGGGCAGGGTGCTCGGGAGAGGGAAAGGGTCAGTTGGGGCCAAATTTGTGAAAGAAAGCAACGAGAGAGGGAAGGGAGGATGACCGGATAATGTAGGTGGCTGCCAGCAGGTGTAGGGTTGCAGGGTTGGGTGTAGGCTATGTGGGAAGAAGAAGAAGAGGGAGAGGGGGTGGACCGAACAGTCCAAGGGAAAGAAAGGAAAGAAAAAAAGGGTGGTTCGGCTGGCTGGGGCGTTGGGCGTTGACGAAAAAAAAGGCGGCTTGGGGTGCGCGAGACGGGGGAGGGGAGAAGGGAGTTGGGCCGGCGAGCTGGCCCATTTCCGAGGAGGAGAAGGAAAAATAAGAAAAGGAGAAAGGAGAGAAAAGGAAGAAAAAGGAAAAGAAAGGAGAAAAAGGAAAAAAAAAGGAAAATAGATGGGTTGGGGTATTTTGGGTGTTTGGTATTATTATATTTAAAATTAATAATACTTATTATAATAATAATAATTAAATTCATTTTTAGATTAATTTGGCTATTTTGGATAAATATTCTTAACTTTCATGTTAATTAGTAGAATATCCTAATTTCCCCCTAATTAAATTCTTCATTATTTTCCTCTTGATTTACCTTAATTAACTCTCTTAATTTTAATATAATAATTTATTTAACCAATTTTTCTAATAAATCCTTATTTGGCCATAATTTTCAAAATTAAAATTTTGGGGTATTTCAATTATCAACCTTATCATCCGCATGAGACTCATGAGTAATATCTAACAAATCACCCAAAATATGTGCCATCTCATTTCCTCTTTCCTCAACTGATATTGACTCTGTTTTACCGTGGTACACCCATTTCTCAGAAGTTGGCATAAACCCAAAGCGTAGCATGTGAATTTCAATTACACTAGGAGAGTGCCAAATATAATTGTTACAATTTTTACAAGGATAACAAACAAACCCATATGATTTAGATAATGTTTTGCCATTTCAATAAAACTTGAAGCCCATTCCAAAACTTATCAGACCTACAATTCCGTAACCCTGTCCAACTCTTATCGAAGATCATCTTATCTATTAATGTTTTTCATGCAAACAACAATACTACAATATTAACTAAACAAATCCTTTATATAATGTTTAACTACATATTAAATGCAATGTACAACAACAAGACAAATCATGAGTATATATAAACTAATACTCAATATGCTAGTACAACCTTTAGGGTATAAACTTTTATGCTCTCAATCACCTACCAAAGGCCATGGTAACATCTCATGACCAACTCTCAATTACCCAATGAGTCTAAAATTCTCGTAGAATAATTTTCTCTTTCACTTCTTCAGAAGAAGGCCCATCTATTCCAGTGAGTCACTTAGATAATTAGGGTATACACTTGTTGGCATCCCATGGAGAGACTTCCATTCACCATGAATCACTATCACTCTCCAGCAATCTGATCATAGTGTCTCATAAAATATTCACCTTCAATAAATATAGAGTGTGGAACATTAGTGACAAACAAATATAGATATCTATACCCATTATTGTATAAGTGGCAAGGTAACCAAAAGATAATATGACCTAAACTTGTATAGTCTCAAATACAAACCCTTTTCTACCATTTGATGTAGCACATAATGTACCCATCTCACATGATGCCTAATATCCCCATCCGGAGACATCCTAAAGTAGGACAGAAGATATGCATCAAGTAGCATCCTAACACATATAAAAATGGTACAAAATTACAATAAACCTTAATGTGAAAACCCTTTTACTAAGTTAACAATAACTTTATTTTATTTCTTTTAATGTCATAAGGGTTCAGCTATGTAAAATTAAACAGTATGAATATTTGATTTTTTTAATATCATTTCATTAATTACTTTAGAAGGTTAAAGATTAATTTGTTTACCTAAAATATTTAACTATTATAGATAATTCATTAAATAGATTTATGTATTGCCAAATTCATTAATATTAATTTTTTTACCTTTAACTTTTTAATAACTAGGTTCAAGCATACCTATTAATTATTCTCTATGGGCAAGACCTTACCGATAAATTATTTTTATATCCAATGACCACAAATATATTAGCTATATTATTTCACAAGAGTCTAAATATATAGAGTTCATTAATATTAAAAAAGTCAACACAATTCCTTTTAACTTCATTAATTACTCTCTAAGGTCATGAATGTTTCTATACTTTCATTTTTGTTTGAAGTATTGACTTCATTAATTATTATTGTTATACAATAAAAAAAATGAAAATAAAAATTTCTAACTATTTATCTCATATCTTATTTTTTATTATTTATCTTATTTTTTTAATGAAAAATATTAATTAAATTTAACAAACTCACCAAAAAAAATAAAAATTACATATCACCAATTTTAATGTCTGCTAACATGCTACTTTTAAAAACACATACACATACTAAGATACCACCCAATATATATATTAATAACAAAATTAACTAAAAGATTTATTATACTCTATCAAACTAATATTTTTTGATGCAGGAGCAAACACTCAAGACTTGTCATTCATCATTATAGAACCAAATTTTCTTTATTTAGAAAGGATCTCCCACAAAGTTGAAGACAAATGGATAGTTACGTTGCTAGTTATGGATGAAACATACCATGCAAGCCACTAGGCGTATATGGCGTGTGCATGGCATGCATGGAGGACATGACCATTATAACACCCCCAAAATTCATTACTGAAAAATTTTATTTTATTTAAAAGGATTAACGGACGAAAAATATTAAACTATGAATTTTGGAGATATTATCGCCACACTTAGTACTAGATCGGTTCACTCATACTGTTCTAGTACCAAGTACTAAGGTTAAAAGAGTAAAACACAATTTACAAACCATATTTAAATCAGAGTATCGTAACAAACCATTTACAAGAATAAAATCCACTAGTGGTGGTTACAAGAATAAGGACCACGTTTAAACTGGGGTTTAAAACAGAAAGAGTACAACCCTAGGACCTTCCGGATAGTTCCTTACACTCTTTTCCGTTTTCCACTTAAATAACACTTGAAAAAGGACTTGCAAGGGATACTACTCATTGAATAGGCAAGGGCTCCATGAATGGAACCCTTCAGTACTATGGTATTGAGTAACCCTTTAAAACACACTTAAAAGCAAGCCAGCAATACAACACATGATACAACACTATATACAAATATAATGAAAGGTTCTTACATAATATTCACATTTATACATTCACATACTTAACAAGTCTATAAAATATAAATGGGTCAAATGTACAATCAATACTTCTGGGCCTTAAGCCATTAATCCATCATTATTCAATCATATCTTGAATTTAATATATCCATGCGAGCGTGGGAACCCCATTATTATAGCTAGTGGATCAGCAATGTATAGGGAAGAACACTCCTAACCACTATTATGCTAGTGGATCGGTCTAGCCCCAAATATCATGGTGCTCCACTGTAATTGCATAGTATTTTTCCCATGATTCATCGTAACTTAGGGTTTGGTTTATTGAGCTCAGGATCCCCCACTATTATATCTGGTGGATCGAAAATGTACAGGGCATAATGCTCCTGACCACTATTATATGCTAATGGATTGGTCTCTAGGGCACCTTAGCACCTGTCCACTATTATGCTGGTGGATTAGTCTGGATCCGGCCCAATAATCTTCCTCTTTAAATTATAAGCATCTTATTGTTATCTTATTCAAAAGTATTTCACCATTGATATGCATGTCACTGACCTCTACTTTTATCCTCCCGAGAGGGCCTATCCCATATCTTGAAACTTTTGCGCCTCTTATCACACCCCAACATCCATTCCTTCTTCCATTTACTCATAAAAAACCCAACTCCTAAAGGTATGGGTTAATGCCCATCACCTTATGATATCCAAATTCTCTCACTACCACTCTCTAGGGGTTTCCCTTAAAACCCTAATTGGACCTATGTGGCCAGACCTTTCTTTTATCGCCCAACACCTCATCTCATTCAGATTTAACACAAACTCTATCACTCTACTCACCAATTATACATGTGACCACGAAACCCTAATTAGCCACTCAAACCTAGCAGCTCTCTTATGTAAGGATCAACCTCATGCAGACTCCATCCACCCCATGTAAACCCTCGAAGTTTTCATGCAAAACCCTAGAATTCCCATGCAAAGTTCACCCACTCTTTTATTTTGTTCATAGTTCCCCATTTATTTTCCCTCTCGTGGATCATGGGATATTCAGGTCAATCCCACATTCCTTGGTCAAACTTACTTCCCGTATTTCCCTTTTTATCCTTTCATCTCATATCATATTATCAAACTTCCTAGCATGCATATCTAGAGGGTCATGTCATGTAGCATCGTAAGCACAACATATATCATCATGGTACACATGCCAAAAGGAATTCATATAAGCATACGTCAACTCCAAGCTGCGCTACAAGTAATTAGTCATCATAATCATAAGTACACAACATGGCATAGCACATGGCACACAAGCCACATAATACACACATAATTTTTCTTAGCCACATCCTCACTCGGTTTAGGTTACCAAGTTATCTCCTACACTTATTAGGTCACTAACCGCCCTTCATAATTGTTATACTTATCATACTTCCCATTTGGTTGGTTAGATTACTAAAATGCCTTTTTCCTTTGTTATAATTACCAAATTGCCCTTCTCCATTATCATAATTATCAATTTACCCTTCTCCATTATTATAATTACCAATTTACCCTTCCTTCACACCAAATTACCATTTTACCCTTCTCTTTTATTAAATTATCATTCTACCCTTCCTTTACATCAAATTACCATTTTACCCTTTTCCTTTATTAAATTATCATTTTACCCTTTAGTTGGTTAAATTACCGAATTGTCATTCTCAATTATCATAATTACCAAACTACCCTTTAATTGGTTAAATTACCAAATTGCCCTTCTTCATGATCAGAATTACCAAATTACCCTTCGCCATTATCATAATTACCATTTTACCCTTCTCCATGATTATAATCACTATATTACCCTTTTCCATTATCATAATTATCAAACTACCATTCTCCATTATCATAATTATCATTTTCCTTCTCCATTATCATAATTACTATATGACCCTTTACTTCCAAAATTATTTATAATTCAAAGAGTTTTACAAATACAACCTAGTGTTACACCTACTCAAAGAGGGAAATTTTTTAAGACTAAGTGTAAAATAGGTGACATGGTTTGTAGACTCATAATTGATAGTGGTTCATGTACCAATGTTGCTAGTGAGGCAATGGTTAAGAAACTTGGTTTGGAAACTACTAATAATCCTAAACCCTATTCCTTACAATGGATAAATAAGGGTAAATGAGCTAAAGTAAACAAAAGAGCTTTAATCACATTTTCTCTTAGAGACTATCATGATGAAGTTCTATGTGATGTTTTAACTATGGATGCTTGTTAATTAATTTTGGGTAGACCATGACAATATGATAGAAAAGCAACTCATGATGGGGTAACTAATGAATATGTGGTAAAAAAAGAAAAGCAATTGTATAGGATTACACCTTCTTTATGTGATCATATGCCTTTGAGTGATGACAAAATATTTTTACATGAAAAGGCTATGGAAAAATGCATAAAAGAAGAAGGAATTTGTTATTCTTTAGTTTCTAAAGATTTTAAACCTAAAAAAAATTGAAAATCCTAATCTAATTAAATTGCTTGATGAATATAATGATGTATTTCCTGATGACTTACGTCCTACATTACCACCTAAAAGAGGTATAGAATATTCCATTGATCTTGTTCCTGGTATGCCTGTTCCTAATAAACCGACTTATAGATGTAACCTTGAAGAAGATAAGGAATTACAAAAAAAAATACAAAAGCTTATGGATAAAGGATTTGTGAGAGAAAGTATGAGTCCTTGTAGTGTTCCTACTTTACTAGTGCCTAAAAAGGATGGCACTTGGTGTATGTGTACATATTCTAGGGCAGTGAATAATATTACTATCAAATATCAATTTCCTATGCCTAGATTAGATGATATTCTTGTTGAACTTTGTGGTGCACAAGTATTTTCCAAAATTGATTTGAGAAGTGGATATTATTAATTAAGGATTATAGATGGAGATGAATGAAAAAATTCTTTTAAAACAAAATATGATCTCGATGAGTGGATGGTTATGCTTTTTGGGTTATGTAATGCACCTAGTTCATTTATGAGACTTATGAATGAAGTTCTCTTACCTCTCCTTGGTGATTTCATTGTTGTATACTTGGATGATATTCTTGTGTATAGCAAAAATAGTTATGATCATCTAGTGCATTTGAAGAAATTATTTGATAAGCTAAGAAAAGCTAAACTATATGGAAAACTTGAGAAATGTGATTTTATGCTTCCAAGTATAGTTTTCCTAGGCTATATTATTAGTGGAGAAGGTATTAAAGTAGATTCTAATAAGATTAGAGCTGTAAAAGAATGGCCTATCCCTAAGAATGTTCATGATGTGAGAAGTTTTCATGGATTATCTAGTTTTTATAAAAGATTCATTAAGGATTTTTTACTATAGCTACATCTATTACTCAACTTATGAAAAAGGGTCAATTTTATTGGGAACAAGAAGCTATTCAAGCCTTTGAAACCCTTAAAGATAAACTTTTTCATGCCCTGTTCTATCCTTACCCAACTTTAACCTTATTTTTGAAGTAGCTTATGATGCTAGTGGAGTTGGAATAAGAGGAGTAATTTCCTAGGAAAAGAAACCTATAGAATTTTGGAAAATAAACCTATAGCATTTTTCTCTGAAAAGTTGAATGGAGCCAAACTTAACTATTCGACTTATGAGAAGAAATTATTTGCCATCATATGGAGTCTAGATACATGGAGTCATTATCTAAGACCAAAACCCTTTGTGTTACATTCGGATCATGAAAGTTAAAAATACTTACATAGTCAAAAGAAAGTTAATCCGAGACATTTAAAATCAATAAATTTTTTACAATCCTTTGTGTTATTTTTTAAACATTTAGATGGTAAAGAAAATGTCGTCGCTGATGCTCTTTCTCATAGATCTACATAACTTGTTATGATGGATGCAAAAATCTTAGGTTTTGAAATAATAAAAGACTTATATCCTAAGGATGAAGATTTTAAGGACATGTTTAGTGCATATAAAGAAAACGGATACCATGAAAATTATGTCATACAAGATGGATTTTTGTTTAGACTAAATAAACTTTGTATTCCTATATCTAGTGTTCAGACTTTTTAATTAAGGAAATACATGAAGGTAGCATGGCAGGACATTTTGGTATACATAAAACTATGGAATTATTACAAGAAAATTTCTATTAGCCAAGAATGGTTAAACATGTACAAACCATGATAAGTAGATGTTCTACGTGTCAAAAAAGTAAAAGTTACTTTCATAAAGGTTTATACACACCTTTACCCATTCCTAATAAACCATGCGAAGGATTTAGTATGGACTTTATCCTAGGGTTACCACGAATGCAACGAGGTAAAGATTATATTCTTGTGGTAGTAGATAGATTTTCTAAAATGGCTCATTTTATTCCAGGTAATAAAACCGATGATGCCACACATGTTGCTGACTTGTATTTTAGAGAGGTTGTTAAACTTCATGGAATACCTAAAAGCATAGTTTCTAATGGGGATGTCAAGTTTATGAGTTATTTTTGGAAAACTTTATGGCATATGCTTGGTACTAAATTGTTATTTAGCACTTAGCATTATCCACAAACTAATGGTCAAACTGAGGTAACTAATAGAACTCTTGGTACATTATTAAGAGATTTAGTTAATAAGAGTACTAAAGATTGGGATGTTAAGTTAGCTCATGCAGAGTTTGCTTATAATCACAGTCTATATAGTACTACTCAAACTAGTCCGTTTGAGGTGGTGTATGGTGTGAATCCTCACATGCCTATTAACATAATTCCTTTGAAAAAGGGTGAATTGCAAAATTATGAAGTTAAAGATAGAGTACAATTTTTTAAACATCTTCATGATAAAATTAAAAACAATATTGAAAAAGCCAATGCCAAGTATAAAGCTCAAGCAAATAAGCATAGAAACTCTTATGTATTTTCTCGTGGTGACTTAGTTTGGTCACATTTGTGTAAAGAAAGATTCCCTAATTTATGTAAAAATAAAAGAATGCCAAGATTTAATGGTCCATTTAAAATACTAAGAAAGTTTGGAGATAATTCTTATGAACTTCAAACTTCCAGATTCTTATGGTGAAATTTTTTAAAAAATTTAATGTTGGTAATTTGTCTCCTTATTATTCTGTTGAAAATTTTAGGACAAATTCTTCTCAACTTGGGGAGAATGATACAGGAGCATCTAATGAATCTAATGATTGTAATTTCATCTTAATTCTCAAGGTAAGGAAGAATTATATTTCTTAATGTTAGAGCCTATCATGTTAAATATTCTTGATAATTTGTATATGCTTGATATTGAAAACCGTTCAAGTTTTTCTTGTAGGTATGTCATATATTAGCAAGAAGAAGATGTTAATACACTTTAATGTGTATAAGTAATCAAAGCATGCAATACTCTGGAATACATGGGATGATACTTTACAACAAGAAGATATGGTGATGATTATCATTATTTGTATTAACTTGTTGTAAACCCTAACCCTAAGTGTATTTTATGTAAGTTAGGGTTTGATCTAATTTCATGTATGTATCATAGTTAATTGTATAGCTTTGTAATATTAATCCTTAGTATCATTTAACCAATGATATTATGATTAGGATTAAGTGTTATATGGGATTAATTCAACCAAAATTAATGGGCTTGAATTAAGGCTAAGGATCGACTGGAAGAGCTTCGAACCAGCTAGAACTTCTTCCCTATGTATACACTATTATACACGCAGAAATCATAAGATGAATATACAGAATTGAATAAAACTTTGAGCATAGCTATTTGGAATCTATCTCTCTCATTTTGAGTCATCATTGAGCAAGGAAAGTCTAGGAAATTACCTTCCTCCATTGAACTCAAGCTCAACACATTTGAAACCTTATTCAAATTCGCCGAACACACCTATCTTTGCAACCTATTTTCTTTCACTATAATCCATCTTAGGCCTTTGTTTCTTTTGCTTAATTTTGTGGGTGACATCTTCAACACATAAATCTTCGATCCAACCTTCCTCTACTTTGATAAACACGTCATCATATCTAATAATGAGATTTAAAATCAGTATTTACCTTGCATCATTTTACGTTAACACACATGTATGCTTATTATTTGATGTGAACTTATGTAATTATTTCTACTCTTAATTGATTTTATTATTACCTTACTCAGTACTTAGCGTATTTATTTTCCTCTTTATGGGTGCTGCTTATTCTCACAAGTAGACTATCCAGATGTTTATGTGCAGGTCGATTACATGATTTTGTTGCATATGATGCCTTATGTGTGGAGGATTAATCTTATCTATAGGTTTGGGTGTAGAGTAATGTTATCCTGTAGTTAGCTTTAGCTAGATACCTCTTTAGAATCTTAGCTCCATGATATCCCTTTTATGTATTTTTGGATATTGTACTTAGACTTAATCTCCAAACTCATATTTAAGTTTATGAAGTTTCTCTTGCTTTCTATTTATCATGTTTTATCTTCTACGTATTTTGCCTTGTAGTTTAAGAATGGTATGGTAACCCAAAATTATGTCAATTATGGTGGCAATACCCTTCTATTTTAGTATTAAGATTTTGCTAAAAATAAAAAAAATTAATAGTAAATTTTGAGGTGTTATATTGCGAGGTTATTTCTACGTTTGTTTGGTAGACACATATGATGAGGGAGTTTAATGATTTAGTTTATTCATGTGGTGTAAATGCTATTTTACAAAAAACTTATGAGGATGCTTATGATAACGCAAGCTTTATAGTTTCCAAACATTAAGCACTTGTTTGGATCTCTTTACAAAGAGTAATTATCTATGATAATTACTTATTTTAAAACAAATTTTTGTTAAAATGTTTACAAAATAATTAATTATCATAGATAAATACTTTTTGTAAGGAGATCCAAACAAATGCTAAGGGGTTGATGTATACTAGGAAACAAAAAATGACAAGAGTGGGGAAAGTTGTATGGATGTTGTGAACTATCAGCTGATCTTAAATTCATCGGGATGAATACAAAGGGAGAAAGAAATAAAAGGAAAATGAATATAATGGAGAAAAAGGGTAATTCTTTGAGAGGATTGAAGAAAAATTATATATATGTTTCTATTAGAACAAAAGAGGTCCAATCTTCTGTGCAAGTATGTTCTTTCATAATTTGGTTCAACATAATATCTATGAAAAATACACTTAATAGTGGTTAAACATGTTTATATAATTTTTTACAATTATAATTTATTATATATTATTATGATTATTTAATAATTTTTTTACAAGAAATAGTAAATCAAGTAGGAAGTGATTGTTGTATTATTCATCTATATTATGGAGGTGAATCATTGGATATGGTGAAAAATTAATAGATCTTTAATGAAAATGAGTAGGATTATGGTGAAAGATCTTCATACCTTTTTCTTACATGTAATGTTTAAAAATTAGATTATTTGAAAAGAAAATGTAGATAAGAAAAATTAGTGAATAATGATTTTAGTTGGGAAGAATATTAGTTAAATATTAGTTGTTGGTTGGTGAAATATTAATGTAGTAATGGTGAAATATAAGTTCGTTAGTGGTAAAAAATTAAATATGTCATGGCGAAAGTTATTTTTTTATGTTTTAAATTCATTATTTGATTAAAACATTACACTTGAATGTAAAGTGGTATACATGTAGCTTAGTGTAGGAACATTTATACTATGGAGAAGAATCAAGACATCACCAATGAAAAATGTGAATGGTGAAAGATCTTAATATTTTAATTTTTATATTTATTTTCTTTTTACATTTAATATTTAAACATTAAATGATTTGAAAGAAGATTTTTTATATATTAGTCTATGGCCAGCGAAAGATTAAATTAGTCATAGTGAAATAAAAGTTTATTAGTGGTGTAAAATTAAATAATTCATGGTGAAATGTTACCTTTTTTTTTAAATGTTTTAAAGTTAATATTTGATTATGTCCTATATCACACATGAATGTAAAGTAGTATAAATGTATGTGAGTTTGTAGCATCCAATAGTATACATATTCACCAATTGGTGAGATACACAATCATGATGAGTTTTTACCCATCCCAATGACAACACCAATTAAAATTCAATAACGTTCACATAATATGTAATGCTACTATGTTTTTTGTAATGATAACAACAATTATAATTCACAAATGTTAAGATATGTTGATTGTTTAATAAATAAGTTTTAATTTAAGAAACATACAAGAAAAGTACATAAAAACATATAGAGGTTACATACATAAGCATATAAATAAATATATATTAGAAAATAGTCAAGCATTAAGTGGTTGTAGTGATTATTTTATCTGAGAAAAAATTAAGGAGATGAATTCTTACATTTTTCTTTAGTAAAACACAATTATAATCATTTCCCTCATCCATGTATGTCTCCATGTTCCTTATCAAAATACTCTATAGTTTGTGTGATTTTTATTTGTCCTCCATAGCATCATTATAACTTTGGCCTCAAATTTTAAAATAGAAGTTGCTCTTGGGTCTTATTTATTTTTATAGCTTCATTTTACACCTTAACCTATTGAAGTAGAATACTTGGTAATAAGGATAACATGAAAAGAAATTTAAAATTCATTTTATTTTTTGGATGAAAAGTCATACCATGTCCGATACTCAGTTTCCATATTTATTCTCAAATGATACTTTAAGCTTTTTGTTATCTATAACATCAATTATTTTATTTCTAAAATTTATAAATATAATATAGTAGTGATCCAAATAGATTACTGGCAATAACACCTGAAAGAAAAACATACATGTAAGCAAAATCCAATAAAGCATGAAAACGGTGAAATAATAGGGAATGTGTGGTGAAAGATTATGGGGATAGTGGTGAAATATTATCGGATAGTAGTGAAAGATTGGGGAAGCTGAGGTGGAAGATTAGGGAGTTAAGTGGCTAGTGGTGAAAGATTAGAGGGACTATGGTGAAAGATTAGGTGATTAGCGGTGAAATATTAGGAGTACATTAATGAAAGATTGGGTAATGCTAAAAGATTAATATTGTTATGGTGAAATATGAACAAAATATTAGAACTTTCTTACAAGTTGAGCTTCATTGATATATTTGATGTGAGCATTGTCCAAATCTACAAGTATTATGTCTATGTATTCTTTTTGTCCATAAGTAGGAATATCTAGTGAGCTCTACAAAATATAAGAATATTACAAGCATTCAACATTAGTGCATAATATATTCATTGAAAACGGAGAGGATGGAGGAGCTACAGTTGTAGTAATTGTGATGTAAAGTCTTTTGAGTGAATTATCATACTTCAAGGTTGATATATTTTTTCCACACATCAATAATCTCAATTTCTACCCAACATTATGGCCATTGTAAGGTTCTTAGATTATCTCTATTGAGTTGTATGTCTCCATCACATAATATTAGATCACTACACATGAAAAATGTTTTGTTTAAATGTGTGAAATTGTTTCATATATTGGATATAGAATAGTGGTGAGAGTTTTTTTTCTTACTTGGGATTGACATTTTCTTTTTAAAAAGTTCTTGGACTTTGTTGTTTGACCGTTCATGGTAATAGATTTGATCATAAAAGGCGATATTAGATCAAGGAAAGTTTGTCTTAAGATCAATTTGGCTGCTCCTTTGTCTTTCATTTTTAATGATCACTTTTTTCCTCTTTTCTTTTCTTCTCTTGTTCATTGTCATGCTTGTTTTGGCCCTTGTTCTCTCAAGATGGTTTCTTTTGATTTTTTGTTAACTATCCTTGTGTCCTCTATAATGCAATTGTCGTATATTGTTGTTTTCCCACCCACCTTCTTTGAAGTTATTTTTGTTTTTCCTTTTCCTTTTCCTTTCCCTTTTTTTGTCTTCCCCCTTCTTTATTGGTGGTTGTTGTTGAATTTTTTAAACTTTATTTACCACAGGAAGTGTGTCATGTTTTTCACCAACAACCTTGATTAATAAAATAATGATGAAAGATGAGTTATTTAATGGTGAAATATCAGTAACCGACTGGTGAAATATTAGTTATAATATGTTGAAGTACTATTAGTTGGAGACTTATTTAAACTTCAATGGTGAAATATAATTTGAATGATGAAAAATGAGATCAATCTAATGGTGAAAAATGAGAAAGAATGTAGTGAAAGGATTAATTAAATATTTATATAAAATTACTGAATCTTCTTACGTTTCAAGTGAAGTTTTTTTTCATAATATCATCTTGAATGGGAGAACTTATATGTGTTATTATTGTGGATATATCATATGTGTTATTGTTGTTAGTGGCTATTTGGATCTTGATGAATACAAGAATGCCCGGAGTTAATTTTGGTATGGTGAGTGAAATATAGTACAAATGTTGTGAAAGTTCAAGAGTTTATTGCAAGTTGTGGTTTTGATGAGGCGGAGTGTCCTCTGGGATTGCACTTGTGTATGCACTTGTTGAATCATCAAAAGTAGTAGTAATAGGTGAGTTGATCATGTTGTTGTCAAATGGATTAAAATTTATGCCCAAGCTAGAAGAACGCATATTCATGTTTTCCTTATGATTGATATTCTTTTTAGCTGTTGTATTTCCTTGAGGAGAAGTATGAAGTTGATTTGCAAAACTTTTTTGATAAAAAATAGCAACATCCTCTAGCCTTCTAATAGTATCCCTCGCTTCTTCATTATTAAAGAAGTAGTCATCCTGATTGAGGTTGATCCAAAAAATTGTGTGTTCTTCTTTATTTTCCACAGATAATATTTTTTTTACACATGTTAGCATTGAACCTACAGGAGTTCTTTATTGTATTAGTGTTGAGATATTGTTGGACTGCAACAGTAATAAGCACGAACATTTTTTCATAGCATTATGCCAATCTTTTTTGTTACTGTGGAGAATTATGATGCATAACCATGCATCAAAGTGTTATATCAATATGTAATGAAATATTAGTATAGACATGATGAAAAGTCATGCGAACACTGGTGAAAGTTAATAATTATATAATGGTTTACTTCTATTAGAGGTGGTGGAATGTACATATTTTTTAAGGGGACGGTGAGCATGTTGGTTGTGCTTTATTTTTGTTTTTGCTACAAGTGTTACCCCTATATCATCTTGGTGCAGTTGATAAGGCCCTTCTTTTGCACCATAGTGTTCTCCTAGTATAGCTAATTGTTAGTTAGCTACAGTAGCATATGGGTTTGACCTATATGATACTTTACCCTAACCTAACCCTTTTAAATATCCTAAATTATATCCAGTACTCTTTTCCTTGTCCTGTACTATATTGTCGATATGTTCTTGGTATCTCTTTGTCTTTTATTTGTACCCTATTCAAATAACATGCCTAATTCGAGTATCAACATTGGAAAACATGTGAGAAAATGATTATCAAGTAAAAACATGATATTAGTGAAATTTTTATAGAACCAATGTGTACCAATGGTACACTTATGGTGAAAAAAAAGAAATAAGAGAAAACTAAGCATACTAATAAGAAAATATGAGGACCTATGAAGAATCCAATAGGTTTTTTCTTCCAAGTAATTGTGCTTGATATGAGTTTGTCTAAGGTGTACCTACACCAATTGAGTTGGTTAATTTGATCGACATTTTTTAGGGTGTTGAAGATTTTGAAGTTTAATTTTAATCTTTGGCTAGCATTAGTAAGGTAAATTGAAATAAAAAACACGATAAAATCCCTTTTAAAGTCTTCACCATGTTCCTCTCTTGTCGCTAATTTATCACCCATTTATTTTGTGTTTGAACCAATTCTATCCACTAGCCATCTATGTCTTTAATCTTGTAACAATGCTTGATATTTGTCATTTTTATAGCCAACAACCTTTTCTACTATTTTTTTATCCTGTGGGCAGCTGTAGGCATATGGAAATGTCAAATGTTGTGATTTCAATGTAGCTATTGTTAGCTAATCTAAATGCACTTAAAATTGCATCAAATCTTTTGACTAAAAATTTCCCAATCTTTTTATCAATTTCATCAATTGTAGGTGCAGAAAACCGCCAAAACCAATTTCTCATATTGATGTTTTTTGCTCAGCATTTGACGTACATATGATCTTGGCCAATCCCTTTGATGAAGTACAACTTTTCATTTCTAGTTATTTATATTTTTTTTCTAATTCAAGAAGAAGAATATCCAATCCTTTTTCTTCTTCATCCCAATTTTCTTCTTGTAGAGGATCATAATCTTCACCATAATCTTCATCATTTTTTATTTTCATTAATTGTTTCTATTCTTTTTGATGGATATCCTTATCCTCAACATGTTTTGTTGTAGGTTCACCTCTCTTTCTACCCAATTCAATGTTCTTGTAGATCTAACTGACATGTTTTTATGTTTTTATTGCCTTATTTAGTTTGGTGTGGCTCCATTGTTTGGTTTGCATCATATGTAACTATTGCATATCGATCCTTGACTTTTTTCTGAAAGATTAAAAAACAGTGAGTACGAGACATAAGAGATTCCATGTTTAAAGATGATATCAAATATGACAAAGCATCATTGGTATAATAGTGAGATATGGTGCTTATGATGTTTAAAGATGCTTTAAAAAACTATAATACATTATGGATTTATAATAATTAGAAACAAGAGTAGGAATGGTGAAAGATTAGATTTAACATGGGAAAACACCAGTGTAATGTTGGTGAAATATTAATCATAGAATGGTGAAAGATCAAGACTGCGATGGTGAAAGATCAACCATTAAATGATACTTTATATTATTGCAACATGTAATGTTGGTGAAATATTAGGCATAGAATGGTGAAAGATCAAGCCTACAATGGTGAAATATCAACCATAAAATGATACTTTATATTCTTGTAATAGGAGTGTAATGCTGGTGGAATATTAAGTATAAAAGGTGAAAGATCAAGCCTAAAATGGTGAAAGATCAATCATAAAATGATGCTATATATTATTGTAACAGAAGTTTAATATTGGAAAAATATTAAGGATATGATGATGAAAGATCAAGCCTACGGTGATGAAAGATTACTATCAATATTTTAGCTACTTGTAACATGAGTGTAATGATAGCAAATTATCAAGGCTACAAAGGTAAAACATATTTATGAAAATTATCAGACATCATAAATTTGTAATGATGAGATTCAACAAAAATAATGATGGTGAAAAATTAGCATTAACATGATGAAATATTAGCATAAATATGGTGAAAGATAACATACGTTTATCATCATTTATCATCTTATTTCTTCGCTCATATTACAATTCTTGTGCAATGTTCTATTATTTCACCTCTAAAGTTTAATGAATCTATACAATTAGGGTAAAACAACAAATGATCACAACTTTAAACTCAGTGATACTATATATAATGTATATTTGTAGATTGTTGAAGATAATGTACAAATTAATTAAGAAAATGAAAAAGAGATTTCAAACTGTTGAAATTCACACATAATTGGTTTATTTAATAAAAATAATTTGACTAGAAGAATAAATTGAAATGGAAGTGGTTTTTTATTGTTGGAATGAATCAAAGAGAGAGATAGAGAGAGCATACGCTAGAATTTTATAGGGTATAACATAAACATCGAGGAAGTGTGAATGATGTGTGTATATTTTTTTAGCTAAGCATTAGGTTGCACTATGCTTGACCATGTAATCTTTTTATAATATAGAAATTGTTCACGCTCAGTGTAGGTGTTTATTGTATGTAATGTTGATGTTATCATAACACTTTTTTTTAAATTGAAATATCTTTTAGTATGATTATTTTAAAAATATATAACATAATGTTCATGATATTTTTTTTCCTAAAAATATAGATTCTTATTAATATTTTTTTTGGCAAAAAAATTATGCTAAAAAATAGGGATGAAACATAACACAGTAGTGGTAAAACATCAAGATAATTATGGTGAAACATAAAATTTGAAAGAAGTAAGATTACTTAATATTGGACCATGTTGAAACATCAAACATACCATAGTGAAACATAAACTACCCATAACCCTAGTAAGGCCGAGGTGTTACAAATGGTATCAAAATAAAACAACAATCGCGATCTAAACTTAGATGAGTCGATCAATTGCCTATTTGAACGATTCATAAGATTGATTGTAATAAGATAGTGGTTTAGTGCAACTAGGGAATTGTTTTGTTGAGTGAGGTGTATATAATACCCTGAAATTAGGGGTGGATAGTGAAGATTTAAAAGAATTCATAAGGCTGCCTATATCAATAATGTGTACATTCTTTTTAGAAAACTTATAATGAAATAACTCTACAGATAAGCATGATTGACTTAAAGTAATTTAAGAATGGGTGAACTCTTAGGATTTTTTTGGGGATGTATTTGAGTTGATAAAACACATGCTCAAAAGTACCCGTGTTCATATGTGAGGCCATACATGAACCTTCAAAGTAATTACTCATGGAATAGGTGAGGTGGAGGTGCTACAAATGGGTCTTTGGGTCTAAGAGTTATGAAAATTCGGTGTTGCATCTTCGGATGCTAGCTTTTATTGTGTCAATTTTTATTTTGGAATCTTATGTCTAGAGATGTATTTTGATGATCCTATTGTACAAATTTTGTATTATATGTAGTCTTTATTTATGTTATTGTCTCATCTTTTTGCTTCTTTTGTTTTTGAGTTGAATTATTTTAGCTTTAATAATTGGCATAAGGTAATAAGAATGGATTTATGCTAAGTGTAGTAATAACACCAAAATATTTTATATTATCCTTCCACAAAATAAGATTTTTAAGTACTAAAAATGGGAGCATTCGCTATTTTTAAAAATCTTAAAATTAAATAATAAAAAAACTTTGCCTTATTTACATGTGTGTCACCACACCTATTATTTTCAATTTGTAGTAGTTGGTTACTTCATAAGGATGGTGTAACCAACTAGATGGTAGAATTTACCCCTTTTCCTATGATACCATTCCTAGTTAAAGTAATTTTATTCTTTCAAATTATATTTTACAATTTATTTACAACCATTTTATAATATATAGATTCCACATATATTAATTATACATGTGAGACCACACTTGGTGATATGGTTGTAAATAGGTTGTAAAATTTACATTTTTGTTCTATTTAAGCTACCCACCATCCTTTTTATTTATTTTATCTATCCCATAATAAATAAATAAATCCTAGTTTCCTATGTAATCCCTAGGAGTTCAATTATTTTTCTTTCTCTAAGTGACTAATTACTAAGTAGACTCTATTGAAAGTTAAATAGGGTTCTTAAAGTAATGTTCCATAGATTTCCCCTTTATTTTGTAGAATTTTAGATAATTTTTTTTTAATATTATTTATCTTTTCTATAATGATTTTAGTTTTATCTAATAATAATATTCCAACCTATAGACAAGATGTTATATTGAGAGATTTTTTTGTTAGTATTTTTTTTATTACTACCCAAAATGAACAAGAAAGTGCACCTCATTACATAACATGCTCAAATATCATACTAAATTAACTAAAATATCATAATAAAATATCTACTAAGCTCTTATACAATTTACTATGGTTCCTACTCTCGATATGGCTTACCCTCTTCCTTACAATAACATTAACAATCTAATTTCGGGTTTTCCTTATACTCTAAAAGTACGTTGGTTTCTCTCTAACCAAATATGATATGTGGTTGCAAGCATGTAACAAGCATATATCTCGACACCATTTTTTGGTTCACTAGCCCCCTACCACCCATTTGGACCCATCTAAGCATTGCATCAAGGTCACATTCCTAATAAAGGCAATCAAACCTATGTCTTAAGGCCTCCTACACCTACATTGAAAAAGCACACTCTAAATACAAGTAGATATTGTAATGTGAGGGAATATAACATAAATTATACAAGCCAAGAGTTAGCATGTTTAATATTATATCCCATTAGTTTGGCATTGGTGGAAGATTTGGGTCAAACTAGCACACTCAGACTTAATAGGGTGCTTACTTGCTTAATTATGGATCAAGGAGGGACTTAATGGTCATTATTAAAAATTTTAATTAATTCAAATGAGGATAAAATGGAAGTTAATTCCTCAATATAGTGTAATAAGCCATATTAGTTGAATTTAAGATTTAGTTAGTAGCTGTTAGAATTTTATCTTATTTGTTACAAGTTTTATATTTAACTGTGAGAATGAGTGTGCTAATTGTGCAAGATTTGGTGTGGATTTTTATCTTTTTTTGTAGCTTATATTTTCATTGAGGATAATATTTTAGGATTTTTTATAATACATCATAAAAATTTGGGCTTGTAGACGTTCACCATTCATGCAATATACCCAAGTTAAGTTTGATTATTCAATCAGTTCTCTTTGTTAATTCTCTTTTGAATTTGATTTTGTTTCTTATTCAAGTTTTATTTCTCAATTTAATAATTGGTTTTAAGATATTTTTTTTTAAATTTAAAACATTCATATCCCATCATAATCGCTCTCATCCACATCCATAGCCATACACAAATTTATCTTCAACATTCGTCATCTTCAACCTCTTAAAACCCTAACACTAACCTTCCTCGATAGCCATGAATTTTCCTGTTAATTAAACCCCATAAATAACGACCTTCACCTTCCAAAAATACCCCTTAATTTATTCATTAAATAAACATCAATAACACCATACAATCGTTCCATAATCTCCATCCATACACATACATATTCAATATCAAACTCATCATCTTCAACCTCTTCAAACCCTAACCCTAACCCTCATCAGTAGCCACGACTTTTGTCACTTTAATTAAAGTTATTAATCTAAGATTTTACTGAAATAATTAACCTTATAATATTTCACTAACAATCCACCAAAACCCCCAACCACAATATTTCATTATAAACTGCACATTCACACCCCAAAAAATACATTCTTTCTTTTAAAACCCTAACCCTAATACCCTTTCTTGCACCACATTTTTTGTAACATTAATTATCCTATTAAATGCAATTATAAATTCCATAGTTAAACTAATAATTATAAATTGATAAATTATTAAAAAATTAATAAAACCATGTAATAAAACCCTAATAAAAATTTGAAAACTAAAAGCCTAACCTTCTAATTGATCAAGTTCTTATGCTTCTTTTTCTTGTTCGATTCTTGTGTGGCTTGTGTAAATTACTGATTTTTGGTTATGTGTGCTTCCAATAGGCCTCATATTGACTCACTAAAATTTTAACAAACCACATATATTTCTTTACATGCATACCTATTGTTACCATTTTGTTATTTGCGAACAACTTCTTGTGGATTAAAACCCATAGATGGAGTTGTTGCCTTGGTGATGAAATATATTTCCACTCCACCTTCCACCACCATATTGCAACACCGTTCAATTTTTTTATGTGATAAAACTTCATGATACTGAATTTTTCAATCATGCTAATACCTTTCCACCCTACGTCATGAAAATTTTGTTGCAACTATAAAACAACGATAATCAAAATGTAAAAAGGGATATAAAAGTCTAAAGGAAAACCGATTGCATAAAAAACTAGCACCCAAAAGTATGATACCTATTTTCCCTAACTCTCAAACCTAAAAGCCATTATGAGAATGGAATCTATTTTCAAGGGCCCCACTTATCCTTGCTACTCTATTGCACCTCAAACCACTCTATAGCTTTCACATAATCATCTGCAAAAGTAGTATCAATACGAATTTCTTGTAGTGAGTAAATCACAATACCTCACAAAAGGTCGTATACCCACATTGTACATAATCACATAATAATTCAAAAATATTCCCAAAGCACAAAACACATACCATAACAATATATTAAAAATCATGTAGTATCATATATGAAATCAAGGTCTAATACTCTATAACCAACATACTTAACCATTTCACATCAACACTAAACACACAACAATCATATCATAATCCATGAATAAAAAAAACTAATCAAATCAATTCCAAATACCAAGGTAAGACACTAAGGGAACTACCGAACCAATAATCCAAATCAATCCCAAGTATCAAAGGTAGGGTGTTGAGGCAACCACTGAATCAACAATCTAATACATACCAATGTCATCAAATAAATACTTCTTTATTATTTACCTTAATAGGGGGAGATAATCAACCTAGGGATACTAAAGTAAACCCAGTCATACTAGTGTACGAAGGCATCACAATACACTTACTCTATGACCCAAGGACATTATAGTATACCTGCTCATATTAGTGCACATTACTACCCTCCAACCTAGGCTAATTAATTTTTAAGTACTAATACCTTTTATAAGGCTCATAGCTCACCTATAGAGTAGGATAGGACCTTATTAGGGTACAGTGGCACACCAGCAAACCATAACTAATCAAGGGCTCCACTTTGTCCTTAGGGTAGCTAACCTTAAGGAGATACCAATCCCAAACTCAAGGTATTCCAATTTAAGCATTAATATTTTATGAGGTGATCACAAATATCACATACTACACAACTCCCATTTCTATACTTAACTATTTTTCTTTATTTCCAATTATTCAAGTTAACCTTGAGATCAATGATCCATGAAAAGTCCAACGTCAGCACTAAAGTCAACTTATCAAAATCCTAAGGTCATCCTATGTTTAGTTATTTACATTAGGTGCATTAGTTACCAAAATGCTCTCAAAACCCTTGTTACACTATTATTACCCAATTTCATACCAAAAAATATTATTAGGAGAATTTGTTATGAAAATTCTTAAAGATAATAATTTACAATATTTTAGTACATAGGTGATTTTAAAGACTTAGCGATTGGTTATATTTTTCATTTTCCATGTATTTCACAACTTACGTGTACAAACCCCAATCATGTGTCTCTAACATATCATATATTCCATGAAAATTTTTCATACATAGTTATAGTATGATATGGCATTTAAGATGACAATTAACAACATGGTGCATGTAAGGAAGCATTTCTAAGCCTAGAGTGAGTGAATAGAAATCCTCACAATCTAACCTAATCATGCATGCATGCTTTCATGCTATTTATATAAACCCTAGCTACATGGGGAATGATAATTATGGAACAATAACATAGCATGTACATCATAACCCAACAAGGTGACAAACCCTAAAAAAAACTTACACATGCACATGTTAACCACTTAACATATTACACATGCATATACCTCATAATTAATGATAGGTCAAATGTATGAACTAACTATTTAAGATCATGTTGGCACCTTATCCTACATTTCATAACAATTACATAATATATAACCCTATCATGATTCTATATCTAAAAAAATCTCTCATACTCACACACAAATTCTACCATCTCATAAATGATTGAATTTACCTAAGCCTAAGATACACAAAAGCACAAAATTTTATCTTTTCCATGACACTTCAAGAATTACCTAAGAATAAAACATCCAACAACACATGTATTAGCATATAATAAAATACGAAATTAAAAAAAATTAAAAAAGGGTTAGAAAATAGCCGAGGTAAAGAAACACTATGCAAGGTAACAACACAACAAAGGTGCATTAATGGGTAAAGCTCATGCTGCAAGGCCTTAGTAGCGAGAGTTATTCATGCCAAAAGGGGTTCACAACATGATCAAGTCACACAAAAGAAGTAGTATCAACATTCATGGTTAGTGAAAATAGGTCTTGGAAATGTGAGTTGCTCATGCCACAAGGATGAGGCAGCATTAGAAGCTCATGTAGCTGAGGCAAAGTGCAGCATTTGATTGGTTTATATGAGGGTTTTTATGCAACAAGAGGGGGTAACGTGAGTTTCTCACATTTCCAGTAGAGGTACAACATGATTTTCTCGCACGGGGGAGGAAGACCAGTGTAAGGTTGGAGAGTTTAAAAGAACAAAAATGGAAAAATAAAACAAAAAAGAAGTTTGGTAATGATACAAAATAAAGCTCGAGAGGATGGGATAACTACATAGACTAAAGGTTTTTCTTTTAGTGGGATAAAAACACAAAAATAAAGAAGAATAAGGGCTCACATGGGCAAGGGGTGCAAACAAACGAGCAGACATGGATGAGGAGAGCATAGTGTAGAGGCAAAGTATGGGGTGAATAGGGGGAGATCTACTGAGGATAAATACATGCCAGGGAAAGTGGGATATGGAGAATACTAAACAAGATATGGTAGGGCTGCAAATTAAAATAATTGAATCGGGAAAAAAATATTTGGTTAGTAGAATTAGGGTTCCTCGATCAAACAAATATAGGCTAGGGTTCTAACTAGGGTTAAAACTTATAGCCCAAATTCTATCAAAATTTAACCTAATTAAATTTATATCAATTATTTATAATAATACACATAATAATAACACATTTAATACATAGAATCTTATTATAGTTATCAAAATTAATTACACATAATTACTAGTTTCATAATTAGGGTTTCTAATGGGGTATTACACCATCAGTATGAAACTATCTGATTTTAAAATTTGCATACCAACTGCAAAAAAATTAAGGTTGGGCCAGAAAAGCTGGGTTGAATTGGGTGTACTAATTTAACCCGGTCCACTCTAAACATCATCATTTCAATCATGGATCGGATGGGAGGCATAATGTAATACTCAAAATTTTAAAATATATTGAATATTATAAAATGAGAAATTTATGTTATTTAAAGAATTATTACATATTTTAAATAAAAGTGAAACCCTAGTTACATTTCAAAAATATTTCATTACGTTATTCTTATCTTTGCTCACAAATTTATTTTATGAAACTTGACTAGTCACTTTTGGCCATCTAAATTCTATAAGATCATCCTATACTCATCATTGTTGAATTATTTATACTTTTCAAAGCCTTTTAGCCATTTTTAGAAATGATAAATAGAGATTTGATGGAAAATGTTATTTTTATCTTGAATATATTTTATCACATTTTGTGCCTCAAAATGATTTTTTTATCACCCAAAAATCTACAAAACTTCTAGGGTTGTTGTATTTTAGTGTTGCCAATTTAAAATTTGTTTTTAAAAACTTATCTTTACTTTTATTAATTTTAGATAACTTGTCATTTTTCAAGCAAAGTAAAGCACGGAAACTTAACTTTTATACTCAACTCATATCATTATCTTGGATGATTTAATACTAACCCTCCATATCCCTCAAGAAATAATAATATCCCTCTAATCTATCCTATCATGCCACCATCATACACCTAACGTGGCCTAATGACCAAGTGAGTTTGATGATTTGGATTCCTCAATCATAAAATTCATCTAATCTACCTACTTATCCATCCCCCTTTAACCCTCCTCACATTCAATGCATTCCCCATTCCCATTCATCTCCCTTAGGATTCCACAACCAATTTCTATTGATTTTCCTTTCCATATACCCCATAGGTGCCCTCTTTATAATTTAATATTAATAATGGAAAGCTAAAGTTAAATCCCCATTTAGCTCCTTTGTTGATCAAGCCTTTCCATTATGATTCGACCCTCCATTCTCTCCCAAACGGCCACTCCATACTTATTCCCTTTATTCTCCATTTTCATTCCCATCTTCATCCTCCATTGATAAAGTTTGAAGCTATCAACCATCATCTCCAACATATTTTAGGTTGAATCATTTCCATTTATATTCTTATATCTTATAATCTTAGTGTCTAATCTAAATTTTTTATATTGATTTTTTGGTTTGGTTTGTTTGAGCTCTTGGATTCCTAATTGATCTCCCTCTGATTTCTCTTTTAGTTCAAGTAACAATAATCTTATTCCACACTTGTATGGTTTTATGTAGCATTATATAGGTGTCTTGTATGATTTTGTAAATTTCATGGCTTATTATGAGTTTGTTAATATACTTGATTCATGGATAATACTTTTATGAATCTTAATATTATGATTATTTCATGGTTATTGGAATTTTGGTTGTGATTTTATGTGAGAGAAGCATGAAATTTGCCGGTTTCATACTACCAAATTTTGTGTTAACTTTCAAGCTAAATATATCTCAATTTATTTGGTATAAATTAAATATTAAGGTGTGTAATTTCCAAAACAACTTTCATATCTCAAAAATTTTAAGTATGAAATAAGCTATGGTGTTTTGCCACAAGTGCAAAATATAATATTTTCCAATGTTGAGAAGTTATGCATTGGTTTTGGATTGATTTTGTGTTAGGGTTGAACTTTGTATAATAGATGGATTCTATGTTTTTCCTTTTCATAATGAGGTGAAACATTATATAAAATATGATATTATTTATCTTAATATAATTTAAGTTATAAGAAGTTAAAGTTTGAGATAAAATATGATTTTGTGTGTGTTTTCGCATTATTCATTAAAGATATACTAAGTTTTATTCATGGTTGTTCATGACCGCCATGAATTATTTTATCATGCTAATATCAACTTTATCACCTTATTAGTGGCATAATTAGGGTCAATATAATATTAATCATTATTAGACATAAAAGGCCAAACTTATCTTACAAGGATAAATTATGGAATATGTGAATAGTAATAGTCAAACCTTAACGTTTGACCTTGACCTAGATAATTCACCATTGAATTGGAATTTGATTTCAACATGGAATTTAACCTTTGTCTTTTTTTTATTGTAAATTTTGATTTTTTCTAAAAATGACACACGATCTTATTTTGAAAATTTGAACTCAAATATATCTATTTTGTCTCAATTGAACCTAAGTGGTCTTTTGAGATTAAAATTATTACTTTAAGGTCTTAACCAATGAATTACTTCTATTTTAGGATTTTATTAACTTAACCAATGAATTACTTCTATTTTAGGATTTTATTAACCTTAAACACTTTATATGAGTTTAGTTTCATATAAGAACACTTTTGTGAATTTGTTGTTATTTATAAACACCTATATGGATTAATTTCTATGTTATGTTAAGTTTGGTGTTCCCAATAAAAGCGAGTTGGATATGCCATTAAGGTAATTAAGGTGGGTTTAGTAACGCATTTGAAATACTATTAGCTCTAATGTCCATTACTGTATGTGGTATCTCCAATAAGCACTGGTTTGATAGGAATTAAATTAAGTAAGGTGGGTATGGTATCCCCTTAAAAGCCTCTTGGATCTAATGACCTTTATTGGTATTTCATTTAACGACCATTAATGTGTTTGATGTCACCAATAAAGAGTAGGTGATGCAGGAGCATCTAATGAACCTAATGATTGTCATGTTCATATTAATCCTTAAGGTAAGGAAGATTTAGCTTTTTTTAATGTTGGAGCCTATCATGTTAAATATTCTTGATAATTCTTATATGCTTGATATTGAAAAACATTCATGTTATTCTTGTAGGCATATTACATATATGCAAAAAGAAGATGTTCATACACTTTAATGTGTACAATTATTCAAAGCATGCAAGACTATGACATACATGGGATGATACATTACAACAAGAAGATGAAGTGATGATATTCATTATTTGTATTAAATTCTTGTAAACCTAACCCTAAGTGTATTTTATAAAATCTAGGGTATTGATATAATTTCATGTATGTATCTTAGTCAATTGTATAACTTTGTAATCTTAAACCAATGATATTATGCTTTGGATTAAGGTTAATATGGTCTTAATTCAACCATGATTAATGGGTTGGATTAAAAGGGAATAATTGGTTGGTTTAGGCTAGCTGACCACTGACCACTTCCTTCCCCTATATATACCTTTTTTGCGCATGATTGTATGCAGAGAGTTGAATAATTTTTTTTTTATTATCAAACTTTGAGAAAAGTTAGCTAAATTTTATCCTCCCTTTTGGGTTGACATTGAGCAAGGAAAATATGGGATTTATCCTTCCTCAATCTATCTTCAAACTTGACACATTTGAAGGATGTCCAAATATGTTGAGTACCTTCAACTTGATTACTCAATTTCTTCACCTATACTCCAGCAAATTACTTCGTTTCTTTTGCATTAGTTCGTGGGTGAGAGCTTCTAACACATTCTTCTATCCAACCTTTTGTTACTTTGATAAAAACACATCAATAGGCATTAAACTAAGTAAGGTGAGTGTGATATCTCCTTGAAAGCCTTTTGGCTCTGATGACCTTTGTTGATATGGCATTAAATATAGTAAGGTGGATGTGGTACCCTTTTTGCAAGCCTCTTCACTTTGATTTCCATTAATGTTTTTGGTGTAATCACCTGAAAACCTGCCTATTTTTTTTTTTGGAGTAAACAATAAACACCCATGTTGACTTGGTAACTCAAATTATATGCTTACGTACTAAGTTGGCAATAATATGGAATATTCTTACTTGATATGCATGACTTTTACTTACATTAAAATCATACCATGTGTACATGCCTAGTATAATTTTATTCTATGTCATTCCTTAATCCTTACCTATGTGGTGTTTCATGCTACATATATTTGTGTACTATTTTAATCTCACCAATACATAAGTATTGATGTGTTCATTTCATGGTCATTGCCTAATTTAAATGGGTAGGTGATGAAGATAGCATGTAAGGTTTTGTGTCCTTGTTTGACAAAGACTATGATAGTCAGCTCTCTAGCGATGACTAGTGAGGATGGCTTATTATAGAATGATATTAGCATAGAGTTAAGCCAACCAATACCTAGCTTTGTTTTACCCCTTAGTGGGAATGCTTTTTCTCTTGTTGGTTGATTAAATTCTTTAATTTATATTTACACATAAATAATGTTTTTGTACAACATAACACTTTAATATCCTTGTAATTTTTTACTCTCCTTGGGAGAGATAGGATTATATTTACATTTTTGTGAATGTTTTATCAGTTCATTAATAGTCTTGAACATGGAATCAATTATGTGATGATCACACCTCTCTAGTTGTTTTTTGTATTATTTTCACCCTCATTTTTATTTTTTCTTCCATGCTACTATATTAACATGAACATTTTTTGTTGCAAAAAGTGAGGATGGCACACATCAAGTACCCGCACTTGAATCCCTTGATCACAAGATGCATCAACTTCTAATTTCCATTGAGTGGAAGGCCATCTAATCCAAACCCGACCATTATAGTGATGTTCATATTTGGTTAACCAAGTCCATCCTTCCAATATAATTTTTTTAATCTTGTTTTCATTATTAGCATTTACTGTAGTTTTTATTAAACCTACCATATCTACTCTAATACCCTTAATATATGGCCTCACTTCTTTGATTTTTTTTTAGGATCATTTAATCCTTTAGTGTGCCAACATCCCAATATCATGAGAAAGGATGTTGGAATTAGACTGGATAGACCCATCCAAAGCCTTATTAACCTTTATCACTCTCTACCAAGGAGACGTAACACACTCTTGGGACATGCTACAATCTTCGATTATAGAAGACTCTGCATGGACTCCCCTAAAACCTCTTATGCCTCCACCAAAGGATGGGTGTGTTACTTCTGATGGTTGAACAAACACTACTATGATGAGTCCATCATCCTTTCTAGTTTGAAGGTAAGAATAAGGTGGGGTTTCCTATGTCTCCCATACTAAACAACAACCCACTATTTAAGGGGTGGATTGTTAGTAGTTTTTTAGCATTGCATTACCCTATTAAATGACCTAGCAGGTTGCAGTCTAAATAGAATGCTGGCTTCCATTCATACCAAAATAATTAATTTAAATGTAACCCTGATGGAATCTAAGAGATTTCAACATACATCCACTATCACCCTTGCATAAGACACCCTTGCTCTACTTCCAATAACTCCATCCATCCCAATAGGTTTCTCTATAACACTCATGATCCTATTGAGAGAATTAACAGACCATAAATGCAATGGAAAATCTTGAAGTTTAATTGACATTTGCATGAAATGTAAATCCTCGATATTAAACAAAAATATAGGAGGCCATCACTTAAAAAGTAGCAATTTCCCTGGGATAGACCAATATAATTTCTAGAGAATTTGTTGATGAAAGACCTTACTTCATTAACCCTAACTACCATAGGTATTTAGACTCATAATTATCTTTTATAAACACTCTAATCATATTCCATGTCATTAATATTCAGTTCAAAATTTTCTTCATTCATTTAATTCATTCCCAAAAATTTACACTTTCCACGATTCTTCTAATTATATCATTTTTGCTCATTTTGACTCGTTCAAAATTTAAAATTTGATCCCAAAATATTTTTGAGCTAATTAATTTCATCTATCCACTTGAAACTCATTCATTTTCTTAATTATTAAAACCCAGAAAAATCATGTTTACTTGATTAGCCAAGTTTAGTCAATTTTGCCCTTTTTCTCTATTGGACATCAAGCCAACTTCAAGACTACATATGTAAGTATATTTATTTTTATAAAATAATTATATTTCAATTCATATGAATTTGATCTATTCATTATTTGTTTCTTAAATTCAACAAAAAATATATTTCCATGACTTATCTGATTTTATTAGTTTTGCTCATTTTCCATCCCATCGAGCATAAAATCAACATAGATACCAAATAATTTTATATGTTTGGAATTATAAAATTATTATGCACCATCCCAAAAAAATTCATGATTTTTGGGATGCATTTGACAATTTTCTCCAAAAAAATACCTATTATTGGACTTTCTTACAAGTTAATGACCAAAATTTATCATAAATTAATCCCTAAATATCCCTTAAATCTCAACTATCCATATAAATAAACTTAATAATATTATAATTTGGTTTCTTTTCATTCAACAAAAATTATAGATTAAAGCACACTATTGAAGTGAATTATGACATAAAACGTCTTCTACACCGTTAACCTATGTCTTACACTTATGCACCTAATCCTAGAACTCAAGTGAGACAAAATTTAAACCAAAAATTCACCCCACACTCATACCCTATGAAATACCATGTCCACTTGCCAAGTCGTGCATCACTTGCATTATATGTCACATAAAATCACATTTTTCCTTTATCTACATACCTAATTACTTTGCATTTTTTAGCCCTTTTTTCTCCATTACTCCTCAACCTTTCCCTCTAGTTTTTCATCATTTTTATCATTTCATTTCATTCTATAACTGTCTACCCTTTTTATCCCTAAAATCATAATATTTCATTCTTCTTTTTCTCCTTCTTTCCCTTATGGTGATCAACTTTTCACCTATTGTAAATATTTTGTTGATATGATTTCTTTACATTTTTTACTAGATCCATTAGCCTCCTCTTACTTAATTTCTTTTTGGTTTTTACTGATATTTTTTTCCTTGCAACTTGGTCTTCAATTACTGCCATTTCCCCTCACTTTCCTTTATCTTTAGGCTTTATTTGGAAGCCCTATACTCCTTTGCTAATGCATTCTTGTTGTGGTGTTGTTGTTTTCTCTATTTTTTTTTGTAACCACACCTTTAGTTTCATAGATGTTTTTTTAACCCATTTCCTCTAATTTTCCTTCACCTTGTTTGATAAATTATACCCCTCATAAATCCTTTTAGCTTAATTTTTAAACACGTATTATAAGTGAATGAGAAAAAGTTTTGGGTGAATATAGAAAATTATTATATATTTTAAGCTTCCTAATTCATGGTTTAATTCTTCTTTCCCTCCTTTCTTCCATTTTTTCCTATATTATTGTAATTGATAATTTATTTTATGCTTGCTTATATAATATTTTTTTGCTTTGAACGAAATTCAAGGACGTGAATCTTACATCAGAATAGGAATTTTTTAATGTTTTTTTCTTAATATTGGATCTAGGTAAATAAAACTTACTCTATAGATATTAGAATATATTATGAATTAAATAAAGTGATAATTTCAATGATATTTATTCTTTTTAAAAGCTATATTGAATTACATAAATGTTTGGCATTAAAATGATAATAATTGAAATAATTAGTATATAAGGGCATTTTGATCGTAAGTGGCTCATATGTGCCTAAATGTTGAATTGTTTGTCATATTTTTGCATTATTTAACTTTATTTTGAATTTTTTTGAAATATTTAAATATAAAGTTTGAATCAATTTGAATTTAATTAAATTGATTAAGTGTTTGGGCTATGGATTAAATCCTAACCCTAAGATGTCCATGTCATTGTATTGTTGTGATATTTACGATCCTTTTAGATTGATTAGATAATTTGGTTGTTTAAATGTTGGGTGGATCTTGTTTTTCTTATTGATAACTAGTTTATTTCAAATAAAAACACTAATTACTTAACAAAAAAGGAAACTTGATTAATAAAAACTCATGCATCGGACTTAAGCCCTAGAGTGCATAGTTTAGCCTTCGATTCCAAGTGCTCACTTATTCTCTATAGGTATTACATACATCCCATTTTGTGTCATGCAACTTCCTTAGTAAGCTTTGCCCTAGAATTGAGTAGTTTGATTCTTGTAACGCCTCCTTGGTGACCATTACCTTAGATTATGGAATTTTTCCTCTCAAGAAATTATAATTGGATTGATTAGGACTAAGATCAAATAAATCACCTAGATACCTCCTTAATAATTGTTCTAGGATTTATCTTGATAAGTGTTGAATTATGTTAGAATCATGTTGATTTGTGACCCTTATTAGGATATGGTTGTTTATGATCATACATAGAATTGTGAAAGTGTTATAATCCTTAAATGTTAGTATCACATGTGATCATATGGTATATGCATGACTCTTGCTTTTATGTGACAATTATCTATGTGATCATGTTATCTCTATTGAAGTGTTGTGATTTACTTAATACAATGAAGTTGTATTGATAAAATATTTTTAGATGATTATGTGCATTTCATGGATATATTGGCATATCTAAAGCATGGAGAAATACATGAGAGGATATGTCTATTAAGCAATGTGTATTTGGGATCAAAGGTTAGAACTAACTGGTGTTATGCCATTATGTATTCTCTTGTTTTTTAGTTATTCTTTTGGATTCTTATGTATAACATTCCATGATTTCCTTTACCCTATATTCTATATAATTTTGATTTTAATCCATCTCAAGTATTTCTAATATGGTTTTCTAACCCATCTATATTAAATCTGAGCCTTCCGCAACTCTTCTACCCATTTGCAAAAAATCACATTTTACATGATTTCTCCAATCTTATCACTTTTTCTCTTTCAAGCTCGTTTTGAGTTTATAAATAATTTCTAAGATTATTCCATAGAACATTATTTCATTTATATGCTTTCCAAGTCATTTCCGTGCGTTTTGTTAATTATTTTTTCAATTGCAAAAAAAATTGTTTGTTTGTTAAAAAATGCAATTTATATGATTTTCTATTCTAAGTCATTTTTCACTTCTTTTGAATGATATAAAAACCTTTCACAATTTAAAAAATATTTTAATCTTAGACATACATTTCACACATTTTTTTTTGTTCACGCATTCCTTCTAAATTGTTAAGTCATGAAGTATTTTGTTTACACAATTAAATGATTTAAGCTATTTTATCAATTTTTTAATCCATTGGACATAATAAAAATGAGAACAAAATTTTGTGCATACTTTATTTTCCTAAAATTATTTTGCTCCTTTTTGCAAACTTTCATATTTTTCAGAGTCCGTTAGCTATTTTTTTACTAAAATACTTATTTGGGGTCTTCTTTATAATTTAATTTATTAAAATAATTGTAACTAAACTTATAACTCTCTCATTTAATCCTAACCAACCCCTAAATAGATTCCAATATGATTTTCCTCTTATTTAACGTTATTTAACAAAAAAATTAGTTATAAGAACCCAAATCATATTATATTGTCCTTTTCATCTCTTACACACTTAATCATCATCATTCAAGTGTTAAACAAGTTAAACCAACCCAAACACTTTCCTCTTATTCATGTCATTATGCCACTATTTTCTATAACTTTAATCATGAATTACCCTCCCCTAACACTCTTTCACATTTTTCATTCCATGCAAACCAAAACAAAACCATGTGCAACCCTATTTTCTTGATTTTCTTCCTCTAGATTAATGCTCATTAGTTTTCCATCTTCCAATGCTTCTAGAAACCTCAATTCTCCTTATTTTTCCTTTTTTTTTACCTTTTTAGTTTCCCAGCATTGCATACTCCTTAATCCTACTAATTTTCATTGGAAATATCTGGTCATGCCCCCTCTTGTAACCCCCGACTTTTCCCTCTAGCTATTATTTCATGTTCTCACTACTTTGCGAGTTGATCATCGATACTGCTTCCAACACTTCTACCATATTTGTTTCTCAACCTTTTATCCTGAATATTTTTGTGTTTAAATCCTTGAATTTCATAGCCCAAGAAACACCTAAGATCACTTGGTTAACCATGACTTTTGTCCTTCATTTAATCATCGAATTTCCATTCTGGACTAACTTGGAAACTATTGGTTGTGTTTTTTTGCTACAGTAGTTTGGCATGGCCGGTTGATGCCCTTTTAACCCAACTCTCCCCGCTTCTCTTCCATATTTCCTTATCATCTTAAACCTTTCACAACAACGTCCAAACATTACCTCATTGTTTCCTTAGTTATCGGTGGTAGATTGATGTGGTTTTCGTCCTTTTCTTCATCTTGGTTTCCTTCAAGTCAATCCACCATAGTCTCTTTACTTTATTTTTCCTATCTCTTGTTTTCTAATATTAATAAGCTCCTATTATTATGGTTTGAAGGTGATCAAGCATAGGCGGCAGAGATGGTGAATCTTAATAGTTTTCTTTTTTTTTCCTTGAAAATTACTTTAAGTAAATATGGTTTTATCTCTAGATATAGAATAATATATGTTTTTCTTGCTTTAAAATATAGTATCATTAAAGTATATTTAAATGCCATAAACACGTGTTATTTTAATTCTATGCATAATCTTAGGCTTAGAAGGTTTGTGTTCATGTATTATATGTTTTTTGTTATTTTACATGAACAAGACCATGTGTAGATTATATTAGATTTGTGTGTTTTGTGTGTGTGTGAGAGAGAGAGAGAGAGAGAGAGAGAGAGAGAGTTGTTATAAAAAAGTATGATGATTGGATGTAAAATAGTGAGGCGTGGAAACGGTGATTTGTGTAGGTCTACACTTTTATGGATATTTCTATCATTTTAGTGAGAATTTGTGAAAATAGAGGTTACTATTGTGTTCACTAGGTCCTTTACATACACTTTTATATATTGTAAATCTTGATTTAGAGCTGTATAAGTTAAGTTGTGATTAAAATAAGTCTTTGGGTGATTTAAGTAAATTGGAGAGGATTTTTTGTAACACCCCAAAATTCATTACTTTTTTTAGGCGGAAGAAATTACAATAGAAATATTGAAATTAAAACCATAAATTCTGGGAATGTTGATGCCACACTTTGTACCAAACCAATTATCTCCATCCATTTCAGTACCAAGTGTTAAGGCTAAGAAAATATTAACATTAAACCAAACCAACAGTTTATAAACGAACTAGAAAGATCATAATATCAAAATCAGAGTACGCATGAAGGTTTACAAACCAATAGAGTAAAATCAATCATAAGATAGAAATTAGAGTGCGAAGTCAAAATTCCTCGAAGGGAACAATCTTACAATCGAAAAAGGTTTATTTAAAATACTCAATACAAGTAATGAATCAAAAAGGGTAAATCTGATACAAAAGAATAACACACGGACATAAATCACATAAAGAATAAATATGGCCACAACACTCTCAAACTTTGAGCCAAAACATGCTCAACACTCAGCCCTGTCGAATGTCTCGCCCACCTGCACAAATTCAGAAGGGTCTACTACTCGTGGGAATGAGCAACACATATGAAAAGGGTGATCAGTACACTATGTACTGAGTAAGGTAACCGAGAACTAAGACCAACACATAAGCACATAAAATCATGTAAGATCATAATAGAGCATAAGACCAACATGATAGCATAAATGCATATGACCATTCAGGTAAAAGTATAAAGGCCCATATATAGTCTGATTCAATCACTTAATTAATCTCTGATCAAAAGTCTATTCACACCATACTTTTTATCAAATCCACATGAATACGGGAACCCTACTATTATAGCTGGTGGACTAAAAAACACATAGGACATTATGACCTAAACACTATTATTCGCCGGTGGACCGGTCTCCAGGATACCGTAGTACCTGGCCACTATTATTCGCTGGTGGACCGGTCTAGCCCCTGCTTGCATGGTTTTCCATGGTAAGTAATTAGTGTCTTTCCCATGTCTTGGCACAAATATGTTTGGTTTTTAATCCCCCACTATTATAGCTAGTGGACCAAAAACTCATAATTACAAAGCCTGACCACTATTATAGCCAGTAGACCAGAAATACATAGGACATCGTCCCCTAACCACTATTATTCGTTGGTGGACTGGTCTGGGCCCGACTCAACAATCTTCCAATTTAAATGATTAATGTCTTAAGTATATTATTCAAAAAAATTTAACCCTAGACATGCATGAATCACTCCTTTAACACATATCCTCCAAGTCCACTCTATATCTCAATCTAGGTTTTTATCCTGAAACCCTAATTTAGACCTCAGTGGCCCATCTTACTCCACCTCACACAACCCAAATCATTTGAACACTCCACACCACAACTCGTAAATAACATCATCATAATTACACTTTAATCACCAAGTACACATGATACCACAAAACCTCTAAGTAGCCAAAAAAAACCTTAATTGTCCACACAAACCCTAGATCGATCTCCTGTGTACCCTTATATCGCTCCACGTACTATTTTTCATCCAAAGTGTTCAAACACCCAAACAACAATTACATTACCTTCCTTACATCCCAAATCAACTTTTTATACTTAAATTTCACTCCCATGCAGACTTTATACATCCCATGCAACCTTTCAAATTTTTCATGCAGAACCCTAAGCTCCCATGTAAAAACCTTAGAATCAACCATGCAAAACCCTAAATTCTTTCATGCAAAACCCAAGATTCCTCCATACAAAACCCTAAATTCAATCCACACAAAACCAAAGATTCATCCATACCAAACCCTAGATTCAAACCATATAAAACCAAAGATTCATCCATGCCAAACCCTAAATTCAATCCATACAAAACCAAAGATTCATCCATACCAAACCCTAAATTCAAACCATATAAAATCAAAGATTCATCCATACCAAACCCTAAATTCAAACCATATAAAAATAAAGATTCATCCATATAACCCATATATTAGATTCTCCCATACGAAACCATAAATTAGATTATCCCATATAACATCATAGATTAGATTCTCCTATACAAAAACATAGATTAGATTCTCCCATATAAAATCATAAATTAGATTCTCCCATATAAAACCATAGATTAGATTATCCCACACAAAACATTAAATTATATTCTCCAATATAAAACCATAAATTCGATTCTCCTATACAAAATCATAAATTAAATTCTTCCACACAAAACCCTAAATTCCCCATTTTATTCCTCCACTCATAGATCATTAAAATACTTAGGTCAACTCATTTCCCCTTTAGTCAACTTACTTTCCATTTTCCATTTTCAACATTTTCCCACACAATACCACTTTTATATATCCTTACATGCATGTCTTATAGGGTCACAATACATATCATCACATACCACAATATTTCATCACATATAGTACACATGTCATACAAAAACATACTTCAACTCCACGTTATACCACATACAAAATAATCACAATAAGAAACACAGGATGCATATCATGCAAATCATATAATGCACATCAACACACAATAGGCCTTAATAACCCCTTACCTAAAATGACACCAGTCTTGGAGCACGCTCCTACGCCTCTTTACGGTTTTGACTGGTCTCACCTTTTATTAGGGAAAAGCTAAAATTAGATTTCCTCCTACCAAAAATACTATTAAATACTAACTTATTCTAAGACTAGGCTTTTGATAAAATACTAAAATAATAATAGCAAAAATACCAAAAATAATATCAATATTAATATTAACAAGAATAATAAAAATAGTAACAATAATAATAAAAAGGGCATTACTCAAATACATAGTGAAATAAGGGCTTCGATCCCTTTACCAAAATAATACTAATAATAATATCAGTAAAATAAATAACCAAATTTAGTAATAATAATGATGATGAAATAATAATAATAATAATAATAATAATAATAATAATAATAATAATAATAATAATGGCAAAACTAATAGTAAAGTATTTGTAATACTAATAATGGAATAATAATAATAATAGTAATTTGAAATAGTAATAATAATAATAACATATTAATATTAATAATTAAGATAATAACAACAACAACAATAATAATAATAATAACAACAATAACAACAACAAAACTAATAGTAAAGTATTTGTAATAATAATAATGGAATAATAATAATAGTAATTTGAAATAGTAATAATAATAATAATAACTTATTAATATTAATAATAAGGATAATGAAAATAATAATAATAATAATAATAATAATAAATAGAATTAAAAATATAATAGGACTTTGGCCCTCAACAGAAATAATAATCAAAACATTAATACTAATAATTATAATAATACATATTAAAAGTAATAATAATAATAATAATAATATTCATATTCAAATAAATGAAATAAAATAAATTAAGGCTTATAAAAATAGGGAGAAGGGTTTAGAGGGTCTAGGATTCAACCTTAGGCTGGAGGTGATAGCGGCACCGGCGGTGGTTGGAAAAAGAAAGAAAAGGGAAAAAGTTGAGGGCTGGGAACAAAATAGGGAGGATGAAGGTAGAAGTTGGGGTATTTAGAGTTGCCTAGAAGGAGAGGGACATAATAAGGGTGGCAGCGCACAGTGGTGGTGGTGGTGGCCGAATGGGGAAGAAGGAGAGAAAGAGAGGAGGAGAGGGAGAAAGAGGAAAAGAGAGGTAGGGGAAGGTAGAGGAGGGTCTGCAGCACAATTTGGGAGGTGAAAGAAGCAGCGAAATTGATGGAAGAGGTGGCAAATGGCGGTGCAAAGGGTGGTAGAGATAGAAAATAGGTTGGTCGAGGGGGCTACTTCACACAGCCTATGGCTTGCGTAGGAAGAATCGAGGGATATGGGACATTTGAATAGCTAGAGGGTGGTGCAAGGAAGAGTTTGGTAGGCAGATTGGGTGGCGGAGTTGGCCGACGGCGGCAGGGCTGGTGTCTAAAAGGATGGCGGTGAAAAGGAATGATTTTCCTAGGTTCGAAAATAGAACTCGACTCTAGGATTGGTAATGGGTATTTATAGGCTTAAGGAGGAGATAAGGTCGAAGGAAATACAAGGGAATCGGGGCAGATCAGTTAGGGCTCACCGGCGGCGTCATTGTGGCCGGCGAAATTAAATGGCAAGGATGGTTGCGTAGGCCAGGGAGAGGGGAAAAATCATGCTAGGAAAAGGGGAGAGTTGGTTGGGTCAATAGGTTGCGAGTCAGAAAGGGAGAGGGAAAAAAGAATCAGCTGGTCAACGGCGCGATCAGCGGTGAAAAACCAGGGAAGGGACAATAATTGTAGGTCGACGTTGGGGTGGCAGGTGCGAAGGAAGAAGAAGAATAAAGGTGGGGGGAACCGAGCGGTTCAGGGAAGAAAAATAAAAGGAGGAGAACTTGACCCACGACGTAGGTTAATTTTTTTTTAACAAAATGCGACGTACAGGAAAAAAAGAAGCAAAACACGGTGCAACGACGGAGAAGGAAGGAGGCGCCTGCGTAGGCTGGGCTGTGCTGAAGAAAGGAGGAAGGGAAGGAGGACTTGGGCCGCTAGGTTAGCCTAGGTCGGGGAGGAGAAAAAGGAAAAAGAAGAAGAAGAAGAAGAAGAAAGAAAGAAAGAAAAAGAAAGAAAAGGAAAAAGGGAAAAGGAAAAAAATAGTGGGTTAGGGCCAATAAAATTAATTAGGATATTTGATATATTTAAAAATAATAATATTTAAATCCCTTTTTAGGCTAATTTAGGATTTTTTAAATATTTTTCATAAATTCCATTTTAATTAGCAAATCACTCTAATTTTTTCAATTAAATTATTTATAATATTAATATTAATTTGGAACTATTTTATCTTTCTTATTTTAAATAAAATAATTTATTTAATTAATTTCCAAAATAAAATCCTTAATTAGCTAAAATACCCAAAAAATTTCTAATAAAAAGTAATTTATTATTTTCTTCTTAAATAGCCCTAATTAATTCCCTTTTATTTTCATAAAAATAATTTATTAAATTAATTTTTCTAACTTATTTAAATGTAATTTTTAAAATTAGAAATTTTTGGGGAATTTCATTTTTAGTCTTAAACTTTAATTCTAGAATTTAAGATTTAAAATATGATGATAAAATGAGTTAAATGTATAAAGTCAACTATTTGAGATAATTTTCATTAGTATAAGTTAAGGTTTTATGATAACATAACATAAAATGAATATGGAACACCTTAAGAGTAAAGCTATTATTTTATGCACATAATTTTGAGTTTAAATTCTTTTTTGGGTTAATCATGGTTAATATGAAGTGAATAAGTGTTTTCTTGAATTTGATAAATTAATGAGTTAACCTGGTGGTTAAATGGCTTAAATAAATAAGTAAGGCTGATAAGGACTCTTTGGTCTTTTTATCATTAATATAATTTTCTTAGGCCATGTTTAACTTTAGTATAACCTTAAGGGTCTTCCTAGGTGAAACTCTTTAATTAAGTATCTTGTTTCATTTATTTATGTTATCCTTAAGTATTTATTCAACATTTATCTAAATTTATTAATTGTTATTTTATGTGGAGTTTTCATTAGACCTTAGCATACTCCTAATTTTATGTTAAGAGAATAATTTTTGGAATGAATTTACATAAGTGATGAATAGAAATTAATAATGATAGTATAAATAATCTTTTGAAACCTCAGGGTTAAGTTTTCAGATAATATATATTTGATAAAACATTAATATTAAAGGGAAAGAACACATGAGTATTATTTCAATCTTAGTTTTGTTAGAACTATGGTAGCCCTAATTTAATCTATACATGTTCATTCCACTGGTTATAAGGGGTATGAGTACTTAAAGATTAGTCTGTTAGTTGGTGGTCCCATGTGTTTTTTTTTCCAATAAGGTGCTGCATGCCAACCTTTGTTCCACCAAATACTAATAGTCATCCTCAAGTGTGTTATGCCTTGAAAGGCACTTTATTTCACTTTCATCTTTTGAGTACTTAGTGTGATTAAGTTTATAATGTTTTGATCTCTGAGTAAAGATAATAACCTAATTGTTATAATTATGTTTTATCCACATGTCTATGTTCCTAGTCTCTATGTGTTATCGCATACCTAATCTTCAGTACTATGATTTACATGTAGCTTGTTATGTCTTTAGAATAACCATGTTTATCAATATGTTTTGTAATAATGGGAACCATTTCATGGTCCCTAATTATTCCATAAACATGAGGTATTTGTTGTTTATGGGTGTTCGATGATGTTTAGATGCTTGTTGTGTTGCTTATGGTGAGTATCTTATTGGTTATGGAAGTAAAGAGGTGTCTATCAATTTTTCTTTGTTGTTGTTCAGAGTTTATCTCTTAGTCTCCTCATATCCTCATTTTTGTAATCTTATAACCTAAGATCAAGCATTCCTACATCTAATCTCTAGTTATAAATCACCTTTTTTTTATTTGCACTCGACATGGATCGAATATAGGGAGTATCATTTTTATGTTATACGCGACACTAACACATATTATTTTATAGTTATGCTTCCAAAAAATAAAACGTTTTAGTTTTTGGGTGTAACATATGTACCTAGTTTATATTTTGTTTAGCATTTGTTGTAAAAGATGTTGTACTACTCATAACTCTTTTTTATTTATATCAAGTATATATTTTTGTTGTTTTATTTTATTTTTTAAAATTGTTTTAAACCTTAGCACTTAGCATAAAAATGGTAGTGCGATTGAACTTATGCTAAGTGTGGCAGTAAAATCCTATATTTTATGATTATGCTTCTACAAAAATTAAATTTTAAGTAGTAAAAATAAGGGTATTATAGTTGACAATTGTCCTATGAAGAAAATTGAAGGCCGGTTGATATGGGATCAATGCATTTTACCAAACTGCATCATTTGACTATAACTAAGGTTAGCACCAAAAACATACCCGATCAATGTAAATTGTCATCGCAAAGCCTTCTCTTCAAGATCATGATGAGGATACATCTCAGCCAAGGGAATACCCTTATGAACGATAGGAACCCCATAATGAAGATGTAAAAACCCCCTAAATTTAGTACTTAAAAATTTATATTAAAGAGTTAATTTTGAAAGTTAAAACATCCAAATTGTAGGGTGATACCGCTATAATCAGTATAAGTCAATTTTTATCTACTACTCTTACACTAAGTGCTCAAGCTAAAATTTTAATACGCCCAAATTAGTGGTGGATGATGGAGTCTTATAGGAATTGATAAAACTATATATATCAACAAGGTATGCCTTATTTTTAGAAAATCTATTATTAAATAACTCCATAATTAAGTATGTTTGATTTAGATCAATTTAAGGATGAGTGACTTCCTAGGAAGTTTTTTAGGATATGTGTAAGTTAACAAAAAAACACATTCAAAAGGACACGTGTTAATCTTTGGGATCTAACATTTGATCTCAAAAGCACTCTAGGGTAACTACCTATAACCCTAGTGAGGTCAGGGTGTTACAAAAACATTACTCTACTTAAATTAAGAATAACAATTATAAGAAGCAAATAAGAAAATATATTACAAAATTACATTTTTCCAATAATAAATGATTAGGCAAAAGAGTTACTACAACCAAAGAAAAGGGATATAAGAGTCCAAGGAGTATCTGAATCAAAAGATGATGAAGCGAATATTGGATAGTCTTAATTCTCAACCCCAATCACTAACCATCTAGTAGAACCCTTAAAACAATCCTAAGAAGTTACAATTTCCCATTGAATAGATAGGGAATCATAAAACAAAACCCATCAATATTACGGTACTAACTAAGTAAACCACTACACAATACTAAGCATGCAAATGTCGTATAGAGCATAGAGAATGTATCATAAGAGAAACATGGCATAAATACATCAAGAGTGCATAAGATAACAAGATACGATAAGCATGTCATAACAAATACATCACTAAGGCCACATTCTCATCATACTAGTACACTTAAATCAAATCACAACTTTATGAACTAATTCATAACAAGGTTGTTCCATGAAAGGGAGATGTAAACCCATACTTTCCTATCTCATAAACATTAAGGTAGTATATGAAGACAACTATCAACAACCATATAAAAAATCTCCAAACACCTCAGGTAAGGCATGAAGACAACTACTTTGATCTATAGTTAGGGTATGAAAGCAACTACTAAACCACAATCTAATTTAACTACAATAACTAAACAATATTTACTTCCATTTTAATTACTCTATGGGAGGCCATATCAACTCAGAGATACTAAGGTATTCCTATCATACCAACACACAAAGGTAACACAATATCCTACCGACTATCAACCCAATAACACTAATGTACCCTGCTTGCACTGGTACACAAAGGAATCATAGTAGCCTATCGACAAGGACACCTAATCTATAAGTATGCATACCCTCTAAGAAATATGAAGAACTAATTAAAGTATGATATAGAGGATGGATAGGGCACTAAGGTGCACCAACAAAATCCAAACCAAATTGAGGAAAAAATCTTGTATTTAAGGTATCTACCGCTAAAGAGCCACTTTAAATATTAGCCTTTTATTTGGTGATCATAAATCTCAAACAATGCACAAAAATTTTCAATTTTCATACTAACCACTTTTCTTTTAATTTTCAGTTATCCAAGTTAACCCAAAAATCTGATTTAGATGCTAAACTTTATTTTAATAACAATTTCTTTTGAAAAGGCTTAAATATGATACTTTAAAACACTTTAGCATGCAGATAAAATCTAAAACATGGAAAATAACTATTTTATCCCTACTCGTGAATAAACATATAATACCCTAAAATGTTTTTTTGTAATTAATTACTTCTATTAATACCACGTATAGCATGAAAAAGACAACCACATATTCAAAGGCAAGCTAATAAGGTTGGCATCTATCAAACCTATCAACCAAAAAAAACAATAAAGCCTTGCAAAACTCTCCTATACAACTATATCACTAAATGACTAAATACCTATGAAATTCATAGAGAACAAAGAAACATATACCATTACAAAGCCTAACTAGAATCACAAGTGACTTGTATAAAAAATAAAGAATGTGATCCACATCCACTCGTGATAGTATATTGGTATGGGTGGTCATCGGGTATCAATCAAGCCCCGCCGTCAATAGTAGCATGAAGCACAAAAGAGTTGGCCACTTCTTCACCAAAACACACACCCATAGAATTTAGCTCAACTATTACCTAAAGGGTAAGCTCACATGGTAATAGAGTCCTAACACCATTCAAGCATTAAAAATTTCAATAGGACGTGAAACTCAAATAAAAATAGTGCCTCCTATAGTAGTGAGCCCATCTGATACTATGCACTCAAGGTCACCACCATGTTAGGACCACATAATGTAGAATAAGGGTGGTCAAACATCTAGTCTGGCGTATCACCTTCAATAGTATCCTTAAGCCCAAAAGAAATTTTACCACTTCTAATTGTCCCCTGATGTTCCTTTGACCCCTTGAGACATATTTGCATGTCAAAAAACTCCTAGATACTTCAACCATAGCGAGTCAACACCACCACCATAAACCCATTGGTGACGAGGAATTCACTTCAAAATGAGCTCATCCCCATACATGAATAGCACAATTCCAAATCATGGTCTTCTTATGATGTAATCATATGACACTCAAGCTACAACACCTCAAGCAAGTATATCATTAAGCACATATCATCACATATACTCACCCCTAAAATGGTATGCTTAAGTGTCCCCTACCATGATAATACAACAGTAAGGCATGCTGCATATAGCATAGCTTGAGGTTAATGACACAAGAATGATTTTTTAGCATTCATAAAGCACAAAAGAGCATCCTCTCTTTAAAAAGTTTACCAACAAAATCAACTCTGACCAAGTGTCTACTATGTGATCCATAGTCCCATCAAGCATGGTTATCTCATCTAAAAGATAACCTTTACGTTCAGGCCTATGCAAACAGTTGATAACAACATCAAATGATATTAGCAGATGATAATCAAACATATCCCTGAATTGCAATATTGGATATGAATCAGATTTGGCACCATGAATGAATATTTCCTAAAAACCTAGCTATGGAAGATAATCTCCAATTGATCATATTTGAACTAAACATTAAGCATCAACTTATCGAAACTAAGACAAGCACAAAAAGGAGAATAAAAAAACCATCAACAATGGAAATTGAAGAAAAAAAGACTTAACCGTTGCAAATAGGAGGAAAGAAAGCATGAAGGTTGAGACAATCAACCACATCCAGCAACACATATTGAGAATAAGAGGACTCAAATTGAGAACTAACCGACAATCTATTTCACCTATTACCATATCTAGACTAAATGAACCAATGAAAAAACCACATAAGTCAAAATCAATATGGAGAAAGGTAAGATCAAATAAATGCATCCATAGCAAATTGAACTAAGAAAAAACACCCAGATCTGACAAGAAGGAACAAATTTCAACCCTAAAAATAGATTTGAAAAACTAACAATCATGCCTTAGATCAAACCATCATGTGGAAGGGAAATAACATATTTGAACTAGATCTATGTCAAGGAAGAACAAAGCTTCAAGGTGAGGAGAAATATACCCTAATTGAAGACATATAAAGAAATTCCATGAAGGACAAAGACATATGAGTCTTCAACTAGGAAGATGAGAAGGAGTATGCAACTCAAGTATGAGGATCAAAGCTCTAGGATCGGATTATTATAATGAGGAGGGATGGTTATTGCATCCACCATAGGATTGTAAGCAAGCCTTCCCATCCGGATGATATTCTTTAGCTAATCTTTCCTCACTTGCAATCTAACTTATCATAACTCACATGCTTTCATACTTAACATAATATAATACATGTTAGGCATTCATGTTGGAAAATAGAAGTATGGTGCACTTAAAACGCAATCCTACCCCTAGGGCATACAAACAATAATCATATGCAAATATGCCCACACATGCTTGACCTATCATGCTATACATTAACATCCTCATACATCATTGTAACTAATTCACAACATTAAACCTATTATAGTATGCTTTCATACACTTAATATCATAAATAATTTAACATACTCAATACACACAACTTCATTTTAACATACTTGGGAAAAATAAGTATAACATAACAAAAAATGCTTAGAGAAATAAATATGGTATAATATAATGAAACCATTATGAGCTATCTTGTGATTTTTCACATTTTTGGAGAGCATATGGTTACCTTATACTCCAAGAAAAAGCAAAAGCAAAAGCAAACAAACACCAACTATTACCTCCAACTAACCCTCCTTCTTTACCTTAAATAAAGCCAACAAACCATATTAGAAACTAACACATAAAAATAACAAAAATACATTGACACACTAAAAAAAATAACCAAGAACAATACTCGACCAAATATTGTGTTGCTGAGGAGAAGGGTGCATAGAACTCACGTTGGCAAGGGCCACTAATATAAGCTTCTCACATTATAAAGGGGACGGACGGTAGGAGGCCATATGGGACAAGCTTTGATGCACGAGGACTTGATGCTATAGAATTTGGGTTATGTGAGGTATGTGTGCATGCAAGGGTATTTGCGTGAATGGTTCACATTGGTTAGGCTAGGAAAATGGAGTCTAACATAGCTAAAGGTGGGTACCATGAGGTTGGTGGGAAAAGGTGGTGGTTTTATATGAAAGAGGAGGATGCACGAGATTATGTTGAGCTAAAAAACAGATGGTGCAAGGTTGGGGAAGATACATAAAAGGTTGGGAAGGATAGGGGGGAGTTACAAAACAAGTGGTGTTGCATAGGCATTACATGCATGTTGAAGGCGATGGCACGAGGTTATGGGTGGTGCTTGTGGAGTATGTCTAAGGTAATTGTAAAGAAATCCAAGGAGAAAGGAGAAGGCTTGGTTGGGGAGAATGATCAAATGAAAAGAAAAAGGGGGGAGGAGAGTTATAGAGTTTGGGTTGCATGCATGACATAATGTGTGAGGGGTTCAAGGTTGGTGAAGGATAAGAAATAAGGTAGAGCATGGGAGGGAGTTGCATGAAATCAAAGAATTCTGTTTAGTTTAGGATTGGTTACTTTGGTTGGTGGTTTTGGTTAGCATAACTAAATCAGGAAAGAAACTGGTTAGACAAAGGGGAGGGGTAAAGTCATATGAGAGAGGGTGAGAGAAAGAAAATGGAAAATGGAAAGAAATTGTAACACTCTCAAAATTCACTACTAAAAAATTTCATTTTATTAAAAGGAATAGCGGAAGCAAAATGACAAACTATGAATTCTGAGGATATTACCGCCACACTTAGTACTAGACTGGTTCACTCCTACTGTTCCAGTACTAAGTGCTAAGACTAAAAGTGTGAAATACAATTTACAAGAACTCAAACCATAATTAAATCAAAGTAGCGTAGTAAACCATTTACAAGAATAAAATCCACCAGTGGTGGTTACAAGGAAAAAGACTACATCAAACTGGGGTAAAAAAAAGAGTACAACCCTAGGACTTTCCGGATAGTTCCTTATATGCTCTTTCCAGTTGCCAACTTGAATAGCACCTGAAACAGACCTACAAGGGACACCACCCATTGAATAAGTAGGAGCCCTATAAATGGAACCCTTTAGTACTATGGTACTGAGTAATCCTTTAAAACACACTGAAAATCAATCCCACAATGCAACACATGATACAACACTATATACATATATAATGAAATGTGCATACATAATATTCACATTCATACATTCACATACTTAACAAGTCCATCAAATATAAATGGGCCAAAATATACAATCAATTAGCCTATCATTAATCCATCATCTCTTAGATTATATATATATCCATGTGAGTGTGGGAACACCACTATCATAGCTGGTAGAGCCAAATACATACAAGGCAAAAAGCTTCTGACCACTATTATTACCGGTAGATCGGTCTCTAGGACAGAACGCTCCTAGCCACTATTATTCACTGGTGGACCGATTTGGCCCCGACTCACATGGTGTCCCACTGTAAGTGATTAGTATTTTCCATAATTAAAGCATACATACACACACACACACACACACACACACATATATATATATATATATATATATGAGTGTGGGAACCCTACTATTATAGCCAATGCACCAAAATACGTGCAGGGAAAAACGCTCCTGACCACTACTATTCAACGGTGGACCGGTCTCTAGGGAAGAACGTTCCTAGCCACTATTATTCGCCGGTGGATGGTCTGGCCCCGACTCACATGTCTTTCACTTTCATGATTAGTGTTTTTCCTTTTAATCATCACATCAATTCCAATTCATTTGTCTCGGAGGGGAGATCAAGATCCCAGGACATAGGTTCACCGGTTGTACTGGTGCATACAAGCTACTCAGTACCCTTCAACTATCAACCTAAGGACGTAGAGCTACCCTAGTCGTACTGGTGCATACAACTAACTCAGTACCCTACCGACAAAGACACCTAATCCATAAGTATGCACACCCCCCAAGTAGGTCTGTAGAGTTAGATAGAGTAAGATGTAGGGTCTGGCTGGGGCACAAAGGCACACCATCAAATACCAGAATCACCGTGAGCTAAACCATGTCTTTAGGATAGTGATCCCTAAAGAGTCACCATTCCCAATCTCGAGGTCCTCCACTTTGAGTATTAGTGTCTTAATTAAGGTGATCACTAAAAGCATAACAATCAGATACTTCTTCACTTTCAATCGTTTTGATATCATTAGTTATTCCTTATTCATACGGTTATCCAAGATAACATAGAGAAATTATAAAGGCCATTATAATCTCATCCAATTCCGATTTAGGATTCGTTCTTGAGATACTTACTAATTTTCAAATACTATTATATTACTATTCAGTGTTACTTGAGTCTTATCACATCGACATATTAAATATGGGTTACTAATTTACCCCTTGCTTGACCAATTATTAAGTCATCCCTTCTCTACTTGCCAATTTACCATATTACCCTTCATGCTACATAATTACTAAATTACCCCTTGCTTGGTTTAGGTTACCAATTTATCTCCCACACTTATTAGGTTTCTAATTTCTCTTCATGATTATTACACTTGTCATATTTCCATTTGGTAGGTTAGATTACCAAATTATTCTTCTCCTTTGTTATAATTACCAAATTGCCCTTTAGTTGGTCAAATTATCAAGTTACCCTTCTCCATTATCATAATTACCAAATTACCATTTGCCTTTATCATAATTACCATGTTACCCTTCTCCATTATTATAATTACCATATTGCCTTTCTAAATTATCATAATTACCAAATTACCCTTCTCCTTTATCCTAATTACCATTTTACCCTTCTCCCTTATCATAATTACCATTTTACCCTTCTCCATTATTATAATTACCATATTACCCTTCCCCATTATCATAATTAATATTTACACTTTTACTTACAAAATTACTATTTTGTTCTTCACTTTCAAAATTATCATAATACCCTTTTACTTACGAAATTACCATTTTACCATTTAATTCCAAAGTTACCGTAACACTCTTTTTCTTTCAAATTACCATTTTGCCCTTCTATTTCAAAATTACCATAACACCCTTTTACTTATCAAATTACCATTTTACCCTTTACTTCTAAAATTACCATAATACCTCTTTTACTTACAAATTACCATTTTGCCCTTTTATTACACTACTTTTATTAAGTTATCATCACTACATGAATGTTAATATTAATACTCCATTCTCGTCATCCAACTCCACCAACTATCATATTTCAACATAATGTTCATTAGCATCCACACATATTAGGCCACACTCTTGTACAAGACATATTACTAAAATGCCCCTATGGCTCACAATAATATTATTCATGCATCAATGGTTACAATAACATAATATAACATGGATAAGTACTCGACCTTTTCATTATAACCAAACTCTTTCCTTAAGCAATATTTCCACACATGGCATATAAGTAGCATGCTTTCCTTTTTATCAATCAATATAAGCAACTACATATAATATACTAGACAATATATATATCATGCAAAATAACATATTAAAATCCTAATGTGCTAACATACGTTTATTCATGCATTTAAGTGGGGTTTAATGATTACCTTAATTCTCGCAAAAATTGAACCTTACCGGTATCCCCGTTAAAGATTCAAGCTTTGATTAGCAAAACCAATACCTAAAAATAATATCGATACTTATCATATTAGAAATGAAAAAATCAAAGCATAAGACTTTGTAAAACTTAATTAATGAAATACTTAACTTAAATATTATTATACCTTAAAACTTATTAACCACATTTAACCAAGAATGCAACAACTCATACTACTCATGCAGCATGAGCTGCATGCAAAACAAGAGTTGGAAGGGTTGAAATGGCATGAAAGGGAGGAGGAAGTGGTGTTTTTGGTTAAGGGTTTTGAGGATAGAAAAGAGGGCAGATGGGGGAGGATTTAGGGAAAGGGAAGGGTGCAGGGGTGAAGAGGCGGTGTAGGTGGTGGTTGGGGATAGGTTGTTGGTGACCAAGGGCGACGATGGCGGCGGCGGCGAGGCTGCGAAGATAGTTGTCGAGGTGGAGGGGCTAAGAAGGAAGGAAAAGGGAGGGGGAAATGAGGGGCTACAAGTGTTGGTTTCGGCTAAAGGATGTGTGGGGGTGGTAGGGGAGGTTGTGGTGAGTGGTTTGGTGGCTCAGGTGGTGGCAGAGGCGGCGGGATGGCAGCGAAAGGAGGGGGTGCAGGCTAGTTGCCGAGAAGGGAGAAAAAGAAGAGGGGAGGAAGAAGGGGCTACAAGGTGGCTCGGGGTGTTCTGGTGGTGTAGGGATGAGGTAGAGGGTGGCAAGGGGTGGTGCAGGTGGTTGGTGCGGCAATGGAAGCGGCGAAATGGGGTGGCGATGCAAAAACAGGGGAAATGGAAGGCAAAGAAAGAGAGAGAAAAAAATCAAGGGAGGGGAAGGAAGGATAAAAAAATTGGCATGGGAGAGGCTAGTGAGGAGAAGAAAAAGAAGAGGGAGGAGAGAGGAGCGGGTGTGGCCGGTCAGGTGGTAGGGAGAAGGAAGGAAAGAAGATGAAAGAAGTCAGGCATGGCTTGAGGGTGTAGGTTGGTTTGGTTCGAAATGGGGAAGAAAATGATGGGAGGAGAGAGAGGGAGAGAGGGAGAGTGGCAGAGAGGCAGGTAGTTGTTGGGGTGGCAGCTTCAAGGCATGGCTCAGGGGGTGGTCGAGCATGGACGACAAAGAAGGAAGAAGAAGAAAAGAGAGTGGGCCGGCCCGGTCGGGGGAAAGGGAGAAAAGAAAAGAAGAAGCTGGGTTGGGATGGTCGCGCGAGAGAAGAAGGAAGGAAGAAGTAGAGGGCTAGGCATGCGTGCATGGGGAAGGAGAGGAGGAAGAGAGTGGGCCGACGGCCCAATGCGTAGGGAAGAAGGCTAGCCTGGCAACCTGAAGAGAAGGAAAAAGGACAGAGAAAGAAAGAAAGAAAGGAGAAAAATAAGAAAGAAAAGGAAAAGGGAAAAATAGATAAAATAATTTATGAAAAAATAAGATGTAATATTTTTGGTAGATAAATAAATTTAATTATTTAATTTAATATAAGTTAATATATTGGTTTAAAAAGGATAGTTTTAGTAAAATATTGGTTTGAAAAATTATTTAAATAAAAAGAGTATGATAAAATAATAAAATATTTATTTTAATTTATTAAATATTCATATCCAAATTTATATACTCAAAAATCCATAAAATAATTAAATTAAATAATTGTAAAAGCTAATTTATATAAAATAAAAGTTATTTATTATATTTTAGGTTTTTAAAATTTCGGGGGATTATAGAAATAATTATGGTAAAAATGTTTAAGAAATGGTTAGGGTTAAGAACAAATATTACGATTTAAGGATTAAAAGAGATAAATAATCCACGGTTTAAGGTTAAGTCTTAGATAAAAATCTAAACATCCAAAAACAAATGTTTTTAAATTTTGGGGTGTTGTATAGAGTCAATCATGGATCCAGGATTAAGATTCTTCTTGACCTCATCCCTCCATTAGGGTTAATCTTCCAAATTAAAATAACTCAAGCCTTTAGAAATCATTGATCTAGATGGTATATCAATGATTATAGGAACAATTTTTTTAGGGTCATTCTTCTACGGCCATCATTTTTCCCAAAACATTCAAATTGTTTTCGATGTCTACATGAACAACTTTACATGATGGAGTCACATAGGGCCATAAATAAGCTGAGTCGGCTCAAAGTCTGCTCAACTCGGCCTATTAAAAGCTCGATTCATCTTGTTCATTTAGTTAAATAAGTTAAGTATGTGTCTTACTTTTAGGTTCGTTAAAAGCTCAGCTTAACTCATTTATATAATTAAATGAGTTGAATTCAAACTTTATTTTGAACTAGTTTCTTAAATAAGTTGAGCTTGAGGATGTTCAACTCACCTTATTTACAGCACTAGGGTCACAAATGTTATTTCATTCGAAACACTCTTGATCAACAATGACACCTTAGCTAGTGTGACAGCTTTCTTCCAATGAGCCATATGGGACACAAGGCTAGGGTTTCCTTAGTGTCTCATCACCTTTTTCTCTTTCTTATTTTTTCTTATTGATATGCAAAGAAATCAATGTATCTATATTAAGAGATTTTATTACATCATCACATTTTTATTATTATTCAAATTATTCTTTGGGGGGACTAATACACGTATACTAGAATTTCTTATATTAATTCTTAATTGAATAAAAACTTACAAATAATTTTCATAATACCTCAAAAAATATTTATGCTAAAATAATATTAATAATCAAATAATTATATATATATTTCTCCATTACATATATTTTTACTAAAAAACTCAGGAAAAAAATATTATTAGGATAACAGGTCCTAAGTTGAAATAAATTACATAAATATTACAACATTCAAACAATATCATAAAATTGAGTGTTATATAAATAATAACCAAATAATATTACTCCATAATATTTATTTTCACCAATCCAATTATAGACTCTATGACACATCAATTATTTGAATATGTATATCATTTATTACAAGTTACTTATAATAAATTTAATTTATGTACAATAAAGACCTTTCATATTTTCTATTGATTCCCATTATTAAAACCTAAATATATGACATAATAACATATCCCAATAACACCTATTCTCCTCGCATTATTTTTGAATTTTGTCACATCATATTAATTAAAGGTAATTTTTTATATGTTAATAATAGAAAAATATATAAAAGTAATGATAATAATAATGTTAATATACAAATATTAATTATAACAATAAAGGCAATAAAATAAGAATAATGATAACTTATTAAAACTTACCAGACGAAAGAAACATGCCCTTATTCATTTCATTAGCTTAACATGAAATCGCATTTGTTCCTTTTGCTGCCACTCCTTATCCAATAAAGCTCAAAGAGTTCTGCTATTGCAAATAAAATGTTCATCAATTCTATACAGCAATGCCCATCACTATAATTGCGTTTAGAGATCCTGGTAAGTTTGAAATACTATCTGGTTCCATGAACGAAAAACTTGAAGCCATCAACACAGTGGAAGTCCACAAGGTGAGATCTACAGCTTCCAATAAATGCCTAGTCGATGCAAGATGCCTGAAACTAGGCCCCAAAACAGGATCTCTGCAATGATGACATAGAGTAATATACCAACTCTTCTTGAATGCCAAACTCCAGTAAATACATGCTTCTGAATCCAGTATATCTGACCACGATTGAAAAGGATACCCACGATCAGTATAGTATCAGAATATTCTTTAATTTTATTAAGCGTATATACAAGTGTGAAAAGGATACACACGATCAGCATAGAACCATAATATACTTTAATGTTCTTACGCGTATATAAAAGTGAATGTATAATCGCCACGTGACTCAAGGAGGCTGGGCCCAAAAAAACTGAGAAAGATAAAACATACCAGTGTATTATGAGGATCACCATAATACCAGCCGTTGATGAATCCTGGGAAGATGCCTTCAGCAGCCATAACATAGACAAGCATGGCATTCATACCAATCCACTTAAACGGTAAAAACAAGTACTTGAAACCCATTATGTCATCCTATCATAACAAACGTTAACAAGTTTAGTGATGAGAGCATGACAATGACTGCTGAATGATAAACAAGGGCATACCAGAATATATAAGACTGAGAACACCAAAGCTGCTGCTCCAGAAGTTACACATACGTAGCTGAATGTGTACAGCTGCTTATTCATAGGAATTGCTATCAAATTGCAATGAAGAGAACCGTTAAATGATAGAAACGACAGTTTCTTATATAGTGTAGCATAGTTTAGATAATATAGCTTTCCAATCACAATTTGTATATACCATTGGTGAAATGTAGAACAAATGCTAAGACAAGAAGTGCAAGTCCCATAAGAACCCAATGCTTCAGTCTGCTGGCATGATCCTAAATTCAATGAAACAATTACAAATGAAGTGACGAAAAGGATATGGGCATTACACTACTACGATGCAATGCCTTTTGTTAGCAGATAAATGACTCAACCTTCCTATGGATAAGAACATGCCCATAATGTACTCCAAATATGGTCGACAGAACTGCAGATACCGAGCTGCAGGTTAACATGATAGCAATAGTATCAATCAAAACAGAACCAATGAAAGAATGCAGTTCATACATAAAAATGAGTGTAAAATGGTGACCTTAAAATTCCTTCTGGTTCAAAAGGGGCGTGGCACCACGATGGAGCATCACTACGTAACGGCCCACTGAAAGGGGAACTGTCGGTGCAAGCCTGCAGAGCTTGAGAGTATAGATGAGAATGACATTATGATGTTGACTGTACTGTATGGAGGTTAAAGGGATGAATGTAATCCTTTACTTCATATATCCAAACACATAGTCAACAAAAATAAGGTGGGAAGTGGTCTGGAGATTTTGTGGGGGGGGGGGGGAACTCGTCTAGTATGTCCAAAAATAAATCTAACAATACCTTGGATCTTCTCCAAGCTGGATGCTGATATATGTGGTTGATCCCCAACACTACTCTATCAATGTAGCCAACTGCATTACAAGGAGGATCCAACTTTCCCCTTACACCACAACTTACCTGCACTAAATTATAATCTTAATTCAGAATGCAGAAATAAACATAGGACTTAATACCAAAAGTAAACTGTTTACAAGTACAGGGCCTATGTCTATGCCCATACAAGTGTCACAGAGACGTATATAGGAAGACATACAGGAAGTTTGAGAGTTCCGAATAAACCCATTTAGTAAAATAACAAAGCATGAGCAGGGAGAGGCTTGGTTACTTTGAAATGCATCCCATAGTCATCAGCATGGCCTTTGTCCAGGACAATGAAATGCCAGTCTGGAACATAGGTCCCGTAGAGTAGAGATAAGTAAACAAGAAGGACAATTACTCCAATAAGCCTAAAAATTGAAAGATGAGCAAGGATCAAAGATAGATAGTCTCAGAACAACGCCACTGCAGAACATTTTGAAAATAAGAGCAATAATATACATACCACTGGCAATAGTATAATTTAAATATATTAAATTGTCTACTTGATTGCTCTTGCGGTTGAGATGTTTTAGCTGCAATCTCTAGAAAAGCCACCACCATATATGATAAAGCAATCCTCTGCACAAATACTGGTTCTCAGTAATTTTATTTCCATTTTGTATCTCCAAAGGATTCAATATATACTGCAGTGTCCGGAAGCTTAGCACATATTACCTGGAGAATGCCACACCACCTTATTCTTTTCATGTCAACTCCATAAGTTAGCTCCTCAGGAGCATGAAAGAACCCCCCCTGTAGTAGAATTCCCCAGAAGAGGAGTTTGAGTGTTCTAAGAATCACTTTTTGGATAGCCATCAGACGACTTGTTATCCTCTACAAGAAAGGAGAGCATAAGGATGGTCAAATGTCTAGGTGAAATAAGAAAATAATCCTAATTGATTCTATCTATAACTAAGTCAGAAACCAACCTTAAAAGCCAAAGCGATTGACATGCCGACAATGAATAAGAAAAATGGCATGACAAAGTCAGCAAGATTGCAACCATTCCATGGGGCATGCCCGATCCTCGGCCAATCTCCTCCCGCATCATCAACCAAAATCATCAACTACAAATATCATGTATAGAGCATGCAGTTTTCAAAACATATGTAAAGAATAAAGCAAAACATTTGCAAGCAGAAAAATAAAACAAATGTGGGAATTTTGGAGTAAACAAAGTCCTGCTACTGTTTGATTAATTAAAAATACACTCCATGTGTGAAGTATGCGCATATAACTTGTATAAGTGTATAATCAAAAGAAGATTGCAAAATGAATTATAAACAAAAAAAACAGAGGCGCTTTAGAATTATCAATCAAGAAATCAAGCAGATGATGAAAGAGTATTTACAATTTCACCCATCAAGAAATCAAGCAAAACAAAGGCTTTAGTATGATTCCCTCAATTTCACCCATCAGGACAAAGGTTTTCAGCAGGGGAACATCGATGCAGTTCATTTTATACAACTGACAGCTGAGCTGGAGTTAGTTACAATTGTTAGTTTTGTTTTATAGCCAGTTCATTCCCTCTTCAATTCTCTCAGTTAAAACACTCAACTCCACTGAAGCTTAATTACTCAGTAGAGACTGCTTGACTGAGGTTGCTCTGCTTGTGAATTGATCCACCAATTTGCATAGATTTTTGCATCCTATCTTGTTTTCTCTTTCCCTTCTGTCCTGATTTTCCTTTACTCTGTTCTGTTTTGTGGTATTTCTCCTTTCTCTTTCCACAGGATCGATACCACCATGGATAACTATCAGGTTGAGGAATATCAACACCTGACACTCAACAAGAAAGACTGAGAGGACATGAGTGTGGGATAATCGACCACAAGGAAGACAATTTAATAAATCAATCCCTAATCATCAAATTACATATTAACAGATCTTTCAATACCAAGGCACTCAAAACAATCCTCTCAATGGCATGGAAAGTTAATAGGATTTTGGCAATAAAGGAGCTTGAGCCGAACCTCTTAATTTTTGAGTTCTGTCAACCAAAAGAGCCTACATAGGTCCTGGAGAACAGACCTTGGCATTTCAACAACCACATCCTGTTGTTGCAGAAAATCAAGGCGGATATGCAACCCTCAAAGGTGAAACTCAATACAGCAGATTTCTGGGTAAGGGCTTATGATGTGCCACTCAATAGCAGATCGAGACCTCATGAGGAATTCATAGCAAACCAAATGGGAGAATTCTTAAAAGCCGACAAAGAGTTAAATAAAGGCCGGAATAGATCGATGAGGATGTGCATTTGGATTGATGTAAACAAGCCCCTGAAACACTCAATAAGAATTTGATTTGGGAAGGGGGAACCAATGACTATTAATATCATATACGGACGCCTATTGAATTTCTGTTATATATATCGCCTGATCAGACACATTGATAGGGACTGTGAAGAGTTTGAGAAATGTGAAACTAGGGAGGAAAGCCAAAATTTTGGGGCCTACCTTCATGAGTCCCCACTGAAAGGAAGAGGGACAGTGATGAAGGACGATAATGAAAAATCTAGCAGGGAGGTCAAATGCAAGGCAACCTGCGGCAAGGCCTGAGCAAAGCACAAAATGCAGTTTGAGAAATGATCGGCAGCATCGCTAGGAGGACACTCTGTTTGTACACCTAGGAGTGGAATCCAAGCCAGCAAGAGGCTTAACAATAGTGAAGAGGAAACACAAGAAAAAGAATAGCAACAACACTAATGTTGCTGCAGGGCAACCAAACAGTAAGAAGAGAAAGGCTACACTAATTTTTTAGGGGATTAAAGTAGATCCAGATGGTGAGAAAAAGCACAAAAACGCTTATTCCTTTTCGCTTTTATCTTCGAACTCTAATGACCAAGCAGGGCACGCTGAGGTGGAGCCCTGCTAGACGGAATAATGGCCATTCTTTGTATTAACTATAAAGGCCTTGGCAACCCTCTATCAGTTGTCCAACTTTGGGACTTAGTCTGGAGAGTTAGGCCGCTTATAGTTTTTGTGATGGAAACTACGCTATCGAGTTTGGAATTTAATATAATAAAATAAAATTAAAAAGTCATTTCCTATTTTGTTGACTATTTTGGTGTTGTTCTCAATAGCGAGGGATATGGTGAGGGACTAGGCTTGATGTGGAATAAAGAATGTGGCACGCAGCTTATGGCGATATCTATTCACCACATCCATGTTCGGGTCCATGATGTTTTTGGGACTGGAAGGTAGCACTTTACAGGTCTCTACAGATGGGTGTAAACCCACAAACACCATGGTTGTTGGCTTCATTGTCCAATCAACCTTGGCTTATTACAGGCAACTTCAATGAAATCCTTGACCACTTTAAGAAGAAGGGTGGAGGGTGGCGGGTGGCAGAATGAGAGACAAATGGAGATTTTATTGGTTATTGATGACTGTGAGTTGGACGACCTTGGGTTATACAAATTTACCTACGATAACAGAAGGATTGGAGAGGAGAATATACAATGCTGATTAGACTAAGCTCTGGCTTATATCCTTCCCACATATTGGGGTCACCCACATTGGGCGCAAATGGTCTCACCACGTGCCACTAATGATTCATGACCAAGTGGGAACTAGAAGGATAAGGCAGAAAATATTCAGCTTCGAAAAGATGTGGCTTAACCACAAAGGATGTGAGGAGGTGGTTAAGGAGTGGAACAATACATAGCAAAGAAATGTGCATGGTGCCATGCAATGCATCACGTCATGCGCTAAAAGCCTAAAGTTGTAGGACGTGGATGTATTCAGCCATGTGCCAGAAAATTTTAAGGCAACTTGTGATCATCTTAGCCAATTGAATGGAAGGGGACGTACAAGTGAGCAACTAAGAGAGCAAAAAGCTTACTTCGCCAAGCTAGATTCTCTACTCAATTAGTTGGAAGTAACATAGAGACAGAGCCAGATATTTGGAGATTAAGGAGGGGGTGGTAGCAATAGCTATTTCCATCAAAACGCAAACAGGTTACACAAGCGTAACACCATTAAAAGGCTCCTAAAAGGGAACAACAGCTGGGCTATGGAGGAGGGTGATACGGAAATGGTGGCTGAAAAGTACTTTCAAGAGATATTCTCAGCCACAAGCACCCATGCTACTGAAGCAACCCCTGTGGGGGTCCAAGAATGCGTCTTGACAGAAAAAATAAAATAAAATAACAAGGTGGTACAACTTTTCACAAAAAGATAAGATTTTCTATGTGCTGAATTAAATGCGCCCCACAAAAGTACCAAGGCCGGACTGAATATATGCTTTATTTTTCCAGGAATTTTGGCATATTTCGGGCCTAAAGTTGAATTGGTGGTGCAGGTCCTTAATGACCAAGAGATGCCAGAGGGAATGAACCGTACTTTTCTCACTCTAATCCTGCAGGTGAAAGAAGTAAAGGTCATGATTGAATTGAAGTTTATTAACTTGTGTAACGTGGCAAAAAAGCTCATCTTGAAGGAACTAGCTAGCAAGTATAAGAAAATTCTGTTAAACATAATATCAAATAACCAGAGTGACTTTGCACCAAAAAGGATGATAATAGACAAATTTCTGTTAGCTTTCGAAATTTTCCACTTTATAAAACATCACCCAAAAAAAGGCAAAAAGTATGGCATGGCACTCAAGCTCGATATGAGCAAAGCGTACGATCAAGTTCAATGGGTTTCTTGGAGAAGGTCGTGAGGCACATGAGTTTTGCAGAGAGATGGGTACGACTCACCGTGTTATTTGTAACATCGGTTTCTTTCTCGATCCTACCAGATAGGGTTGCGTCAAGGGCCAAGGGGACCTTATAACACCATCTCTTTATCATCTATGCAGAAGCTCTCTCAAGTCTAATAAACCAAGCATTAACAAACGAGGAGATTCATGGGGTCCAAATATGCGGGAGAGCACCTACAGTCTTAGACTATAATATTCTTTTTGCTAAAGCCACTGAATAGGAAGTCAAAAAACAGAAGAGTAACGTTAGCATTTATGAAGCTGCCTCAGGCCAGGTTATTAACCTCCAAAAATCTGAGATCTTCTTCATCTTGAGCACGGAGGAAGGGGAAAAGGTGGCACTGAAGCAAAAGCTTGGCTTGCGGGAGGTTGACATGTATGGCAAGAATTTAAGCCCCCCACTATGGAGGGAAAATCTAAAAATACCATCATTACAAGCTTAAGAGATAGACTCTTAAAAAAATTGCTAGGGTGGAAAGGTGGTTTCATTTTGAAGGCGTGTAAGGAGGTGTCAATAAAGGCAGTTTGCCAAGCCTTGCTCACATATACCATGAGCATGTTTAAATTTCCAACCACCCTTTACATGGAGTTTCAGAGCCAACTCACGTAGTTCTGATGAGAAAGACAAAGAGAACTAAAAAGAATCACTGAATGAGTAGGGAAATGCTCTCCCCTCTAAAAGAAGAAGGTGGCTTCAGGTTCATAAATTTGTAGTGGTTCAACATTGCAATGCTTGGTAAGCAAGTGTGGCGTATTATGATAAACGAAAGAGTCCTTGATCGCCAAATTATGGAAGGCATGCTACTTTGCCAAATGCTAGTTCCTAGACACATCACTTAGCTACTCCCCTAGCTACATGTGGTGTAGTATATCAAAGGCCAAATAGACCGTAGAAGCTAGAGACTACTAGACACAAGTGAAGCGTCCACGTATGGGATAACAAATGGTTATCTAACCCCAAAATTATGCCAAAAGTCTAGCACAAAGAAGCACCTTAGGGTTGCCTACATATTTGTGGACGGTAGTAGCGACTAGAACGATAATCTCTTTAATCAACTCTTCATGCCTATGTTGAGGGCATTCAGGCCCTACAGATCATGGGGAAAGATATTGTGACCAATGTGCTTGGAGTTATACAACTCACGGCCTTTACACTATGAGAAGCGTCTACCATTTGATCTATCAGTGACATTGTTAGGTTTAAGAATACCTCGCAGATAGGAGAAAATTGGGGAGCAAAGGGAGTCAAAGCTTGGGCAGCCCTAGAGGCACCAAAAATAGCAATCGAACGAAATCTATATGGGATAGCGGTAGAGCTAGACTGTCTCTTGGTATCAAAGCTTCGTGAACATGTACAATCCCATGCGGGATTCATTCTTGATAATATCTTAATCATAGCAAGAGAACTAAGCCTAGTGAAATGGTTACACATAAAGCAAGAGGGGAACAAGCTAGCGGACACCATCACTAAGTTTCAAACGCCCTTTACTCGTTGTATTTGGACCAATGATCATCCTCTTGAAATGCTTGATGTAACCCTAAAATATACCGATCAATGAATAGCTCTTGCTGCTTCATCTTACTTAGGAGGATTTGAGCTTTGGGTACAAAAATGGAATTAAATTAATGTAATTTATTATTCATTGGATTTTTTCATCATTGTTTGTTTATTGGAGGGATGGAGTTATGTTGTCGATGTTAGTGTAAGTAGTCTTTTATTGTTCACATACAAATTCCAGTTAGATAGGCTAGCTTAATATCTTATTGGTTGTTAGCACTTGTAACCTAATTAGTAGGTAGCTAGGATTAATGTGACTGTTGGCCCTTGGTTAGAAAGGGGTCATCGAGGCTCATTAGAAGATAGAGAGAGCAAAACTATAAAAGTGAAGCAAAGTTCACTGGAGATTAGTGAAGGGAATGTAGTCCTTGATTAATAAAACTAGTTGAAATAGTTTTGCTATCTTCAACAACATCTTCTTCGCATAATATACTTTCAAAGAAGTATAGTTAATGTTCTTGTACATTAAAAATCAGTTCTTGATATAATCAAGCATCAGTCGGTAATCACATTTGGTATCGGAGCTTCAAGGAGGATAATCAATTCCTGCTACCAAGTTCGATGTGGAGAAGTTCTTAGGGAAAAATGAATTTAACATTTGGCAAGTAAGGATGAGGGCCTTGTTAGTGTAGCAGAGCCTACAATCTGCAATCCTTGACAACAAGAAAGGCAAGGGTATGGAAGAAGATAAGTCTAAGTTAATAGAGATTGATGAAAAGGTGCATGGCACAATCATTCTCTGCTTGGGAGACACGGTACTTCATAAAGTCTGAACAGAGACAACAACTGCTACAATTTGGAAGAATCTTGAGGGATTATATATGACCAAGTATCTTACAAAAAGGGTCATTCTCGAGCAGAGGTTATACTTATTCAAACTTAAAATGGTAAGCCAATCAAGGATCATCGTGACGATTTTAATAAGATAGTATTGGATCTTGAGAACATAGATATTAATATAAAAGACGAAGATCAAGCTATTATTCTGCTGAACTCACTACCCCTCGATAAATATGAAAATTTCATGAATACTATAATGTATAGCCACATAGCACTGGAAAATGTCATCACTGCATTGTCTTCAAAGAAATTGAAAAGGAAAAGTGTGCAGAAGGATGAATCATCAGCAAAGAGCTTGAATTTAAGGGGAAAAACTGAAAAACAAGACAAGAAGGGAAAAACAAACTAATTGGAAGTGCTTTAACTGTCACAAAAAGGGGCACTGTAAGCGAGATTGCTCTGAGAGGAGTAATATGCATCAACAATTCAAGAAACAACTAGTGAAGGTTCAAGAAATTGGAGATGCTAAAGTAATCTAAGACGAATATGAAAGAACAGAAGTGTTGATGGTGACGAAGACTAAAGGAGATGAAGGTTGGGTGATGGAGACTGCAAGCATGTTTTACTTATGCCCTAATGAATTATGAAAGATCACATGTGATCATGTCTTGAGGGGAAAATAATAAGACATGTATTGTAGTTAGTCTGGGTGATATCATGTTGAGGACAAATTCGGGGGTTGAGTTTAGTCTTAAAAAGTGTTGTGGGTCCAGCCCACATGTGTTGGTAAAATGTGTATTTTATTTTGTCCTAATGAATAGGCATTTGATAGCATTTTACTAATCTTGGATTAAGTCCAACTTGGGCTTATTACTTGGGCTTCTTAATTAAGCCTTTGGTATAAATACTTGCTTTACAAATTAAGGCAAGAAGTAAGAGGTGTGAATTCAGAAAGTCATACACACAATTAGAAGCAAAGAAGAGAGGAAGACAAAGGGTTGGAGAGAAGAGTGATTTGCGATTGTTCAAGAACAGCGTTCAGAAACTTGTCGATTGCCGGAGTTTCCACCGTTGGATTTTGCTGAAATTTGGTCAGCTTGTTGGGGACACATAGGGCCTCATTTTGAATGGTTGGATTGTCGTTTTGAGATCTAGTTTGTCTGTTATTGCAGCGGGACCGAACCTCTGATTTATGATGATATTCTTCACCTTTGATCTCTTCTTACTTAAGCTCTTATGTATGTTCTTGTTGGTGAGTTGTGAATTGTTGTGAACCTGATTTGGGTGGTTCATTTTTCCCTCAATTTATCATAATAAGAGAAGGAAATAGGGTGGACTCCTCAAACGTCCCGTGGTTTTTACTCTTCACATCGAAGGGGTTTTCCACATATAAATCGTGTGTTGATTGATCCATTTTTCTAATCTATTCATTTGTGCTTGCTGCCCAAAATTAGTTTTGCTTGGTGATTTTATTTGGTGAATTATTTGTCGTAGATTTGGGTTCTATTATTTGGTTGATTGTCTTGGTGTTGATCCTTGTGGGTATTGTCGTATATTACCCGGGCCCTTTCAACAAAAAGGTCAAGCATGTTCCTGAGATCAAAAGAAATCTCATATCTCTTGGATCCCTGGATCAACAAGGCTACTTCGTTAAAGCTGAGAAAGGAAGCTTGAAAGTGATAAAAGGCTCGATGGTGATATTAAAGGGAGAGTTGAAGATGGCCTGTATATCATAAAGACTCCCATGCACTCCTTGTACATAACACAAAACAGTGAAAAGTCTGGTTTGAATGAGTTGATGTTATGGCATTATAGTTTGGCACATGTAAGCAGCAAGGGTTTAAAGGTTCTCAGCAAGAAAGGATTGTTAGGAAACACTGATGTGAAGAATCTTAATTCTTGTGTATCAAAGGCAAAGCAAGCAGATTGAAGTTTGCAACAAGCACTTACAGAGTAAGCAATGTGCTTGATTATGCACATGCTAATTTGTGGGGCCCTGCCAGAGTGCAGTCACTAGGTGATGCAAGGTATTTTCTTTCTATTATTGATGATCATCCAAGACATGTATGGATTTATTTCTTAAGATCTAAAGATGAAGCCTTTAAATATTTTAAGGAATGGAAGTGTATGATGGACAATCAGTTTGAAAGAAAGGTCAAGGCACTAAGAACAAATAATGGCCTTGAGTTCTACAATGAAACGTTTAATGTGTTCTGTCAGTTGACAATTAAAGGCACACCTAAGCAAAATGATGTTGTTGAAAGGATGAATCGAACCATACTGAACAGGGTGAGATGTAAATTGATCACATTAGGGTTACCTAGGCAAAAGAACATATTGCTTTTGATCAATAGGTGTCCTTCAGTGGCACTTGATTGTGATACTACATTAACTGGAAAGCCTGCTTGTTATGAGAACTTAAGAGTCTTTGATTGTGTGTGTTATTCACACATCAAAGAAGTTTGACATAAAGAGCTGCAAAGTGTGTGCTCTCAGGATATCCATAAGGGGTGAAGGGATACAAGCTTCTTGGGATTGAAGGAAATGGATCCAAAACCATAATTAGTCGGATGTTTCTTCCAGGGAATATCGGTTGTATAAAGATATTAAGCTAACAGATAGAAATCCAATGGTATTAACAGCAATAGCTCATTCATGGAGGTGCAACTTGAAATGGATAAACATTAGCCAAGGAATGGAGCAGATAGAGGGACAAAGAATGATCATGATGAGTAAGGGGAAGACATGCCTGGAAATTTGTCGGGATATAGAGTAAAAAGGGAGAAAAGACCTCCAGAAAGGTATAGATATGCTGAGATCATATCCTATGCTCTTAATGCAAGTAGTTCGGTTGAAGAGGAACCTATTACATACAAAGCTGCGATTTCAAGTCATGTAAGAGACAATTGGATTCAAGCAACAGCCGAGGAGATGGAGTCTTTAAGAAAGAATAAAACCTTGGAAACTGGTTCCTAAACCGAAAAGCAAGAAGCTAGTAGGTGTAGTGGATTTATAAGCTGAAGGAGGACACTAAAGTTGGCGAAAAACCAAGATATAAAGCTAGGTTAGTGGCTAAGGGATTTACTCAAAAAGAAGGGGTTGATTACAATGAAATCTTTGCTCCAATTGTAAAGCATACCTCAATACAGACTCTTCTAGCAATTGTGGCTTTGAATGACCTGGAATTGGAACAGTGGGACATAAAACTAGCATTCCTTTATGGTGAACTGTATGGAAATATTTATATGACTCAACCTCCTGGACATGTTGAGCATGGTAAGGAAGATTGCGTATGTTTGCCGCAGAAATCACTTTATGGACTCAAGCAATCACCGAGACAGTGGAATCAAAGATTTGACTGTTTTGTTCAAAAGGATTGATTTAGGAGAAGTAATTTTGATCCATGTGTATACACACAACAAAAGAGAGGGGCAGCAGTGGTGTTTCTTCTTTTGTATGCGGATGATACACTAATAGCCAGTAGATCTAAGGGTGAAGTAAGCAAGGTTAAGGACATGTTAAAGACTGAGTTTGAAATGAAGGAGTTAGGATAAGCTAAGAGGATCTTAGGGATGGAAATTCAGAAAAACAAACAGAAATGGGAATTATTCATAAACCAGGGTTCATATGTGAAGAAGATGCTTGATAAGTTTGGTTTTTTGCTCCAACTTCTTCTCAGTTTAAGGTGTCAAAGGATCAGCAACCGAAGACAGCAAGTGAATTGAAAGACATGACTTGAGCTCCGTATACTAGTGTGGTCAGAGGTCTAATGAATTTAATGATATGTGCAAGACCTAATTTGAGTCATGGAGTAAGCCTGGTCGGCAGGTTCATACACAATCCAGGGAGGGAACATTGGAAGATAGTAAAATTGATTGTAAGATATTTGGCTGGAACTCGGGAATTAGAGATCTTGTATGGGTTACAAGAGCCAAAAGTAGTTGAACTCGAAGGATTTACAGACTCAAACTATGCATGGGATGTTGACACAGGAAGATCCCAGTCCGATTATGTTTGTCAACTGGAAAAGTATACAATCAGTTGGAAGTCTTCACTTTAGAGAATTGTTACTCTCTCATCTACTAAGGAAGAGTATGTAGCCTGTACTGAAGTCATCAAAGAAGCTATGTGGCTCAAAGGATTGGCCAAGGAATTTCAAATTCAAGTCAATAAGGTGAATGTGTGGTGTGATAATCAAAGTGCTTTGTGTCTCAACAAGGATCCCATCTGTAATGAGAAAACAAAGCACTTAGATGTAAGGTTACACTTTATCAAGGAAGTACAGGAAGAAAATTTTCCTTGGAGAAAGTAAGCACTGAAGTTAAAGCAGCTGATCTACTCACTAAAGCCCTGCCAAGTGCTAAATTTAGTCATTGTACACAACTTCTGAATTGTTGTAAGTATGTGCAAAAAGGGAGGGATTGTTAGTTTAAGTAGTTTTTTATTGTTCACATACAGATTACAGTTAGATAGGCTCACTTAATATCTGATTGGTTGTTATTACTTATAACCAAATCAGCAGGTAGCTGGGAATAATGTGACCGTTGGCTCTTGATTATAAAAGGGTCATCGAGGCTCATTAGAAGATAGAGGGAGCAAAAATGTAAAAATGAAGCAAAGTTCAATGGAGAGGTTAGTGGAGGGAAATTAGTCCCTGAATAATAAAACTAGTCGAAATAGTTTTGCTGTCTTCAACATCATCTTCTTTGCATAATATACTTTCACAGAAGTATAGTTAGTGTTCTTGTGCATTAAAACACAGTTCTTGATATTCTATTGGATCAAGTAGCAATCACAGTCGAGAATTTTTCACAGCATAAACATCCTATAATCTTTTTGTCTATCATTTAGTTGATTTGAATTCTGTCAATGTCTACTATAGAAAAAGCGCAAAATACTCGAGTAAGAGGGTAATATTTCTCGTTATTCTTCTAGAATCCGATTTTATTACATAGAATAGAACAGGTCAGGCATTAAAATTTTCAGGCTCCTTACTCAGAAAATAAAACTTTACACGGATTCAAATAATCAATAAGAGCACAGATAAAGTGAAGTACCGCAACAGTGAGACCTCTAAATATGTCGACAGATTCAACACGACTAGTTGTAGGAGTCATCTTGTTCGTGTGGTCGTCATCATCAGCAACTGAGCCTGAGAGTAGTGCATCTTCGTTGGTGTTTAATACAATAGGACTGTGATGCTGCCGGTGGTGGCAATGGTTGTTCATGGCTTCAACATCATTTTCTTCGTCGGCCATCACTCGAATATATATATTAGCCGTGGTGAAAACCTACCAGCGCTGAATGGCAGTTTTATGTGAGATAGAGAGAGGGACCACTGTCCGTATTTAACTTATCAGCATTCAGCAGTCCAAATCTTCGTTTTGTTTTTCAAAAATTCTAACCACACCCACAAATAACCATGCAAAATCAGATGAAAGATGTGAATATTTCACTCATCAGCAGTCGGATGCAGTAAATAATCAAACCGAAAATGAAAATTAAAGAGAAGAGGATGCAGAGTTCTTCCCAAAGGAACGAAGAGCTTACGTAAGCAGAAGAAGCTGCAGCAAAGTATGAGTCCAACCAGAAGTCCAAAACCTTATCTCATCCACCGGATCGTGCCAAAAGATTTTTGACACATCATAATTAGCCATGAAGAGGACGACAATACACGCGCGCGCGCGCAAGTGACCCAGCTCCCGCCAGCGATAATTTAATACATCTATTCTACGCGATAAAATTATGATACTAATACAAAATGTATTACATTATTAGTTAAAATAGTTAATTTAATATATAATTAAATAGTAAAACTATAATCTAATAAATCATTTTAACCAACAATCATTACTACAAAAATTAAATTTAATAGCGGGATATTAATAATAGTAACATAAAAACCATCGTCGAGAGTATTAAAATTTTCCAAGTGAAAGTTTTAATATGAGTTATTATAAATAATTGTTAATAAATTTTTTTAATAACAATTATTTTAAAAAATTATTATTAAAACCCTCAAGTGATATATGCATGCATTAAATTCTAATAATTTTTTTTTATAACAGTTATATAAAATAAATTGCTAGAATTTTAAACGTTTTTTAAATATATATTTTTAACAATGATTGCTCATAATAATCATCGTTATATCTATTAATATAATTTTTAACTTTCATTTCACCTTCCTCTTTTACAAACATTCTTAACTCATTTCTTTCTTCTTTGTCCCTACTTTCAACTCTCAAATCTTTTAAACTTTTTTCAATCGTCGATTTTCCGTAGCAAACTTGTCCTCAACTACTCATTATCCAATGCAAATCCTTCTCTGACTACCCTTTCTCTGTGATATCATCTGCTACTGCAACCCATTGTATGGTAACTTTTTTTCCAATTTCTTTATCTTCTTCTTCTATTATTTCAATTTTTGAGACATTTTTTTAGCATTGTTCATGATATCATTCATTGCTCGCTGCTTTTGACTTACTGTTTCTTTTAGCATTATTCCTCCTATTTAAGAAATTTTTCGTGGGTTGCACTAACATATATTTCTCTAGTTGGTCAAGTTGTGAAAAAGATGCACTATAAATTATTTCTCGTTACTTTGAAAATAAAATATTGTAATTACCTTTATTGTATATATATTATCAATTGATTTGTATAGAGAAAAATTGTAGATAAAGCAAAAAAAGTCCATCTATAGCTTGAAAGCATGTGGCCACTTGGAGAATGTAGGGATTCATTAACATATAGTTTAGTAAGTTTAGAAGTGGTAGTTACATAAGATATATTCGCTTAAAACTAATATATATATATATATATATATATATATATATATATATATATATATATCAACTAAAAATAATGTATAGGATCGTACGTGTTGAAACTATTGGTGGTGTTATCTTTAGCTTAGCTAACGTGTAACACCCTTAAAATTCACTACTAAAAAATTTCATTTTATTAAAAGATTAGCGGAAGCAAAATAACAAACTATGAATTTCGAAGATATTACCGCCACACTTAGTATCAGACCGGTTCACTCCTACTATTCCAGTACCAAATGCTAAGGCTAAAATTGTAAAATACAACTTACAAACCATATTTAAATCAGAGTAGTATGAAAACCGTTTACAAGACTAAAGTCCACCAGTGGTGGTTACAAAGACAACAATAACATTAAAACCAGGAATTTAAAAGAGAAAGAGAAGAAAACACTAACAGTTCCGGATAATTCCTTACTCTCTTTCCCGTTTCCCACTTGAATAGCATCTGAAAAAGACCTGCAAGGGACACTACCTATTGAATAGGCAGAAGCCCCACGAATGGAACCCTTAAGTACTACAGTACTGAGTAACCCTTTAAAATCACACTTAAAGGCAGGCCCACAATGCAACACATGAAACAAAGATGCATACATATATAACAAGATGTGTATATATAACATTCATATAATTAACATTCACATCAGATATCAATAGGTCATTATGAACAATCAATACTTTCGGGCCTTAAGCTATGTCATAGTACAAAATCAATACATTCGGGCCTTTAGCCATTAGTCCATCATTATTCAATCAACTCTCATATTTTATATCCATGTGAGTGTGGAAATCCCACTATTATAGCCGGTGGATCGGTCGCTTGTAGGGAAGAACGCACCTAACCACTATTATATGCCGGTGAATCGGTCTCTAGGGCAAAACGCTCCTGGCCACTATTATGCCGGTGGATCGGTCTAGCCCCGACTCTTATGGTGTTCCACTGTAATTACTTTGTGTCTTTCCCATATCTTATCGTTATTACATTTGTTTTATTGAGCTCAGGATCCCCCACTATTATAATCGGTGGATCGGTCACTTATAAGGCAGAACGCACCTAACCACTATTATATACCGGTGGATCAGTCTCCAAGGCACCCCAGCACCTGGCCACTATTATGCCAGTGGATCGGTTTGGGCTCGGCTCAATAATCTTCCACTTTAAGTGATTAGTGTCTTATTCGTATCTTATTCAAAAGTATTTCACCCTTGACATGCATGCCGCCGACCTCTACTTCTATCCTCCTAAGAGGGCCCATCCCATATTTTGAGACCTTTGCGATTCTTATCACACCCCGACATCCATTCCCCCTTACGTCTACTCATAACAAAAACCCCACTCCTAAGGGTGTGGGATGAGGCCCATCACCTTACGACATTCAAATTCTCTCACTACCGCTCTCTTAGGTTTTCCCTTGAAACCCTAATCAGACCTATGTGGCTCAACCTTTCTTTTATCGTCCAACACCTCATCTCATTTAGTTTCAACCCAAATCCCATCACTCTACTCACCAATCATACATGTGACCATAAAATACTAGTTGACCGCTCAAACCCTAACACCTTTCTTACGTAAGGATTATCCCATGCAAACCCTAGAAACCTCACATGCTAGAGTTGCATCACTCATTCGTTTTGATCGTAATCTCCTTTTGTTTTTCCCCATAGATCATGAGATATTAAGGTCAATATCGTGTCCCCTTAGTCAACTCACTTCCCATTTATTCCTTTTTATCCTTTCACCCCATATCATATTATTAAACACCATAGCATGCATGTCCTAGAGGGTCACATCCGATAATCTCGTATGCACAACATATGTAATCATCATCCACATGCTATAAGGAAGTCACACATGCATACATCACTCGAAGTTGTATTACAAATGATTAAACATTAAGCATAAAGTACACAATACGGCATAACACATGGCACACGAGGTATATAATACACACATTGTTATTATTAGCCACATCCCTACTCAGTTTGGGTTATCAAGTCATCTCTCATACTTATTAGGTCACCAATCACCCTTTATAATTGTTATACTTATCATAATTCCCAATTAGTTTGTTAGATTACCGAATTGCCCTTCTTCTTTGTTATAGTTACTAAATTGTCCTTAAGTTGGATAAATTACCAAATTACCCTTCTTCATTATCATGATTACCAAATTTCCGCTTTAGCTGGTTAAATAATTACCAATTTACCCTTTAATCGGTTAAATTACCAAATAACCCTTCTCCATTATTGTAATTACCGAATTGCCCCTTTTGGTTAGATAAATTATCAAATTGCCCTTATCCATTATCAAAATTACCATTTTACCCTTCTCAATTATTATAATACCATTTTACCCTTCTCCATCATTATAATTATTAATTTACCATTTTTATATTATAATTACCAATTTACCCTTCTCTATAATTATAATTATTAATTTACCCTTCTCCATAATTATAATTATCAATTTACCCTTCTCTATTATTATAAATACCAACTTACCCTTTTTCATAACTATAATTATTAATTTATCCTTCTCCACAATTATAATTACCAATTTACCCTTCTCCATTTTTATAGTTACTATATTGCCCTTCTCCATTATTAAAATTATCATAATGTCCTTTTATTGGTTAATTTATCAAATTAGCCTTCTCTATTATCATAATTATCCAATTGCCCTTCTATAATCATAATTTAATTACCAATTTATCCTTCGTCTTCATAATTACCAAGTTACCCCTTACTCCCAAGTTTGCCATAAATATCCTTTTAATTTACAAAATTACCCTTCTACCCCTTACTCCCAAATTACCATAATATCCTTTTATATACAAAATTACCACAATACCCCCTTTTACTTATAAAATTACCATAATACCCCTTTTGCTTTACAATTTTACTATTTTACCCTTTTACATCCAAAATTACCATTGTTATCTTTTCTTACAAAATTACCATTTTGCCCTTCTTTTCCAAAATTACCATATTACCCTTTACTCCCAAAATTACCATAATATCCCTTCACTTATAAAATTAACATTTTGCCATTTACTTATAATATTACCATATTGCCCTTTTACCTCTAAAATTACCACTTTACCCCCTTTATTGCACCACTTTTATTAAATTAACATTACCACATGGAATAATAATATTAATGCTCCATTAACAATATCCAACTCCATCAACTATTATATTTTAATATAATACTTATTAGCACCCACACATATTAGGCCACATTCTTGCACAAGAAATTTTACTAAAATGCCCCTAGGGCTCACAATAATATTATTCATGCATAAATGGTCACAATAACACAATATTACATGGATAAGTACTTAACACTTTCATTAACAATCAAACTCTTCCCTTAAGCAATATTTCCACACATGGCATATAAACTAGCATACTTTTCTTTTTATCAATCAATACAAGAAAGTATATATATTATATTAAACCACAAATATCAAGCATAATAGCATATTAAAAATCCTAATGTGCTAACATACGTTTATCCATGCATTTAAGTGGGGTTTGACGATTATCTTAATTCCTGCCAAAAATCGAATCTTACTAGTATCTAGGTTAAATATTCAAGCTTTAAATAACAAAATCAATACCTAAAAATAATATCAATAATTATTATATTAGAAATAAGAAAATCAAAGCATAAGACCTTATAAAATTTACTTAATAAAACAATTAACTTAAATATTATTTTACCCTAAAAATTATAACCAAAATAAACCAAGAATGCAGCAACTCATCCTGCTCATGCAGCACGAGCTGCATGCAAAAATAAATAGAGGAAGGCTCGAAGAGGGGGTGAAAGGAAAGGTAAATTGGCTATTTTCGGGTTAATGGTTTGGGGCTAGGAAAGAAGATAGATAGGGGAGGTTTGGAGGCAAGGGAAGGGTGCATGAGTGGAGAGGGGGTGTAGGTGGCGGTTGGTGATGGATTGTTAGCGGCCAAGGGCGGCGAAGGCGGAGGCGGCGAGGTGGCGAAGTGGGCTGTAGGAGGGGATCGGGCTGAGAAGGAAGGAAAAGAGAGGGGAAAAGTGGAGGGGTTCAGGGGCTATTTTCAGAAAAGGAGGCATAGGGTGGTAGAGGAGGTTGTAGGGAGTTGACTAGTGGTTTGGTCGGCGGCAGAGGTGGCTGGACGGCGGAGAACGGTGGGGTTGTAGGGGGCCGCCAAGAAGGGAGAAAATGGGGAGAAAAAGAAGAGGGGAAGAAAGGAGGAGTTACGGGGTGGCTTGGGTGGCTTTGTGGTGGTGTAGGGCGGGAGTAGAAAAGGTGCAAAAGGTGGTTTAGGAGGTTGGTGAGGTGGTTGAGTCGGCAAAGGGTGGTGGCGGTGCAAAACAAAGGGAAAAAGATGGAGGGGAAGAAAAATGGAGGGAAGGGGATCGAGGAAGAAGGAGGGCTCAAAAAATATGGGGCAGGAGGGCTGAAGAGGAGAAGAAAAAGAAGAGGGAGGGTAGGTGTGTAGCTGGCCGGCCGGTGGCAACGTTTTGGGTGGCAAAGGAGGTGGTAGGGTGGCAGGGAGGGGAAGAAAAGATAGGAAAAGGGGAGGTCATGCGTGATGGGGGTGCATGGCCTGTTAGGTTTAAAATTATGAAAAAGAGGACGGGGTGAGAGAGGGAGAGAGAGGGAGGGTTGCAGTGGTGGCAGGTGATGGCAGCATGAGGTGGTCGGCGTGCCCGAGGTGGCAGACATGGCGACATGGACAGCTCGGCCACCTTGGGTTGATCAACGAAGAAGACGAAGAGAGAAAGGAGGGGGGTGCACCAGGCCAATCGGGGGAGAAAAGAGAGAGTTGGGTCGGCCTGGTTGCTGGGGTGGAAGGAAAAAGAAGGGAGAGGTTGGGGTTGGGTTGATGCACGCGGGAAGGGAGAGGAAGGAGGGGGAAGGAACGAACCCCTGGCCCGGCACGCAAGGACGGAAAGGGCTGGCCTGGCAGCCCAAAGCCAAGAAAAAAAAAAGATAAAGAAAGAAAGGAGGAAAAGGAAAAAGGAGAAGGAAAAGAAAAAGGAAAAAAAATAAAATGGGAAAATAGGGAAAAATAATTTAATTTAATTTAGAAAATAATATAATGTAATATTTTTGATAAATTATTTAATTTAATAATTTAACTCAATATAATTTAATATATTGGTTCGAAAATGATAATTTTAGTAAAATATTATTTTGGAAAATTATTTAATTAAAAATAATATGATAAAATAAAAAATATTTATTTTTAATTTATTAAATACTCCTATCCAAATTTATATACTCAAAAATCCATAAAATAATTAAACTAAATAATTTTAAAAGCTAATTTATTTCAAATAAAAGCTATTTATTAAATTATTGATTTTCTAAAATTTTGGGGGATTACATAACGTTTGTTGCTTAGGTACTATTTAGGTGTTGTTCTAGACACACGCACTGACGGTTAGCTATTATTCTTGTTGTTTATTCTATTGCTTAGCAGCTACTACCTAATTGAAATAGGCTATGTTGACATTCTAAAGATTGCATAGTTGGTTAATATATGATATAATATATTTATGGTTATTTTAATTAAGGAATTTTATGTTTTTTTTTTAATTTGGAAGGTTTACATAGTAACATTGATAATAGATTGAGTGGTTGTTATCTTTTGTAGGCAATGAAATGACATGCTTACCTATTATATACCCTCCAACACATTTTTGGATGTCTCCCTATATAGATACAGGGATTCATGTGATCTAGTTATATGGGAAGTTAGATTGCTTGATGGAGAGTCGTTTGTACTTTCATCCATATATGTTCAAATAGTATAATTTTTTATACTTCCTGCTTTAGATGAACTCATGGATAGGGGCTAAAACTCATTGTTTGGAGTTTTTTTTATAACTGATGTGCCACATTCAAGACTTATTGAGGGTAAGGTGTTTGTGAGATACTATGATCAGATAGCTAGAAAAGTGATGGTGATAGATGACCACTGAAAGTTTCATCGTAGCTTAACTATGATTATCTATGTAACACCCCAAAATTTACAATTGAAAATTTTTCATTTAAACAAAAGTGTTAAACAATATAATTGGGTGTTACCATCATCCTCAACATAAATCTAGCTTATTATGTCATATCTATATCGAATACAAGGCAAAACAACCAAACATTTAAATATAATAAAATAAAGAAAGAGATATATTTCATAAATTTAAACAAGTATTTGGAGAATTACTCCAAATACAAAAGAAAAAAATACATGAAGATATACATTGAGAAACTAAAAGTTTCAAGAGGTATTAGGGTCAAAAGTATCAACCGGATAACCCAACTCTATGACCTATGTCCCAAAGATAAAAGCATCACTCTTCCCCAATAAGCGCATCATATGCATCATAGTCATCCAAGGGGTCCTCAAATATCTTCACAAACTCGTATGGGCCCTCTATTCATAGAAATGAGCATTACACATGAAAATAATAATCAGTAAGCTACATATTTAGTAAGTTGACAATACAATTGTAACACCCCAAAATTTACTAATTTTTTTAAACAAAACCTCTAAAATTAAAACAGGTAAATTCTGGGGATGCTACCGCCACACTTAGTACCAGACCGGTTCACTCTTACCGTTCCAGTACCAAGTGCTAAGGCTAAGAAAATATTTTCGTCTACTTATATCAATACATAAACCAAGGTTCATAAATACGAAAAATCAGAGTAAGCATGAATTATTACATAATCCAAAATACGAGAGAAAGTTTCTTAAAATGGAAAGATGACTACAATCATTAAAATTGTTTCTGGAATTCAAACATAGCCAAAAGAGAAAAGGGATAATAATATCATTAAGGAAAAACTGGGCACGCCACTCCAAAACTTGATCTAGCCCAAATCAACTCTCGCCCCTGCCTGACGCCCCATGAACATCAATAGCGTCAAAGAATATGTCTCCTACCCGCAACATGTCAAACGGGCCTTCTACTCGTGGGAATGAGCAGTACCCATAAAAGGGTGATCGATACACTACGTACTGAGTAAGGCAACCGAGCACTAAGGCCAACACACAGGTACATAAAATCTTGCAAGGTAATATACAGCTTATGAACATTCAAGCCAAACACATATAATACACAAAGTCATGTAGGATAATATACAACTTACAAATGTTCAAGCCAACGCATAAAGGCCCAATTAGTCCAGATTAGTAAATTATAATCTCTTTTCGATATTCATTTCACACCATGTTCTTTATTAATCCATGAAAGTACAGGAACCTCTCACTATTTTAGCCCATGGCTCGGTCACTTATAAGGCATCATGCCCTAACCACTATTATAGCCGGTTGATCGGTCACTTATAGGGTAAAACCCTAACCACTATTTCTTACTGGTGGATCGGTTTATTTCCTGCTCACAAGGTGTTCCACTGTAAGTAATTAGTATTTTTTTAAGTTCTTTAGCAAAACTCTGGTTTGTGTATATTGAGCTCGGGATCCCCCACTATTATAGCCGGTGGGCTGATTACTTATAGGGTAAGAACCCTAACCACTATTATTTGCCGGTGGATCGGTCACTTATAAGGTAAAAACCCTAACCACTATTCCTAACCAGTGGATCAGCTGGACCCGACTCAATAATCTTTTACTTTAAATGATTAATGTCTTAATTATTTTATTCATAAGCTTTCACCCAGACATGCATGACTGACTTCTACTGATCTTATCCTCCAAAAGTCTCATCCCACATTATGAGACTCTAATGGCCCATTTTCCCACGGCCATGGATTCTATTTTCATTATCATACTTTATTCACCAAGTACACACATATTACCACCAAACCCTAGTTAGCCACATCGAACCCTGGTTAACCACACCAAACCCTAGTTAATAACACCAAACCCTATTTAACCACATCGAACCCTAGTTATCCACAACAAACCATAGTTAACCACTCCAAACCCTAATTAATCACACCAAACCCTAGTTAACCACACCAAACCCTAGTTATCCACGACCAACCATAGTTAACCACTCCAAACCCTAGTTAACCATCACAACCCATAGTTAACCATACCAACCCTAGTTAATCACAACAGACCTTAGTTAACCATAACAAACCCTAACTCAGTCTCCTCCATGCCCTTATAATACCCTACATACTATTTTCCATCCAAAATGTTCAAAACCCCCAAACGACACTTTTAATACCTTTCTTACATCCCATCTCAATCTTCTATACGTAAATTTTACTCTCATGTAAACTTTTATCCCCCATGCAAACATTCGAACCTTTTTCATGTAAAACCTTACGCTCAAATGTGAAACCCTAATTCCCATGCAAACCCTAGGTTCCACCATTCATCATTAGATTCCACCATGCATGGTCATATAACACACAAGTCGACTCCACATCAATCCACTCCCTATCATCATATTACAAAACTTATCATGCATGTCTTATGGGCCACACCATATCACAATAAAAACTCAACTCATACACATAATACACATGCCATAATTTATTATACGAACTTACCTCCACTCCACATCATGCTGTATACATGACAGTTACACAAATACACATAGAATACATTATATTTCATATCACATGGCATGCATGGCATATAAAACACATAATACACAAACAGCCTTAGTTACCCTTTACCTAAAACATCACCGGTCTTGGAGCATGCTCCTACTTCTCTTTAGGACTTTGACTTGTCTCACCTATATGAGGGAAAACTAGAATTAGACTCCCTCCTACCAAAAATACTATTATTTACTAACTTATTCTAATACTAGGTTTTTAATAAATAATACCATACTAATAATAACGATAATAAATAATACTAAAAATACTAATGAAAATATTAATATGATTCAAAACGGATGGTGAGATAAGGGCTTCAACCCTTCACCAAAATAATGCTAATAATATCATTAGGAAATTATTAATAAAAATAGTAATAATAATAGTAATGAAATAATAATCAAAATTATAAAATAATAATAATAATAATAATAATAATAATAATAATAATAATACATATTGCTTATAATAATAATAAGAATAAGAATAATGATAATGATAATAATAATAATAATTATAATAATAATAATAATAATAATATTAATAATATGAAACTAATAATCTAAATAATTTATATAGGCTCTCGAACCTGATGAGAAATAATGACTGTAATATTGAACCTTATAATGATGATGATCGAATATTAGTTAAAAATTGAAATAAAATAAAACAAGCTTAAATAAATAGGGGAGAAGGGCTGAGAGGGCTTAGGGTTCCACCTTAGGCCAGCGGATATAGGTGGCACCGATGGTGGTGCATGGTGGTGGCCGAAAAAGAGGAAAGAAATGGAAATAGTTGAGATTTGAGGAGAAGAGATGGAGAATAAGGGTGGAGATTGAGGTGTTGGTGGTAGTCTAGACTGAGTGGAGTAAAGTGAGGGTGGTGGCGCACGACGGCAGTGGTGGGGGCTCGGTGCGACCGTAGCCGGCACACAATTTAAACCCTCTTGTTGTCAATTGTAGCACTGGTAAATAAGGGTATCATTCTAGACCGGGGATTGAGAGGGCTCACCTCTAATTAACTAGCTTGAAAATAAAACTAAAACTAAAAATAAAAATCCTAAATAACACAGAATAATTAAATAATAAAAATATAAATAGGGGTTTATCAAAATAATAAAATAATAAAAGAAATAAACTAAACTAATAATAATAAAAATAATGGGAAACTCGCAGATAGGAGAAACATGTTAGGGAAATAAAAATCCACCACTAGATTAGGTTGAAAATATAATATTTATTTCTAAGTCAATTTTAATCGTGAGAAAGAGATTGACCAAGTTGCACACCAAACGCAGGTCCATACACCTTATATTACTTCCCTTAATTAATTAATACGACCACGTGCCTATATTAACCCTATTAAATACTAGCAGTATAGCAGCTACAAGCGGCTCCTATATTTAACTAGATTTAATGCATTAAGTGTAAGTGGAAGGCTGTCAATCTAAGTACCCAGACTAGTACAAAACGCATGTCTAGCTGTATTTCCTATCCTTGACCCACACATATCGAAACGTTTTACCACTTCGGTTAGAATCACAAAACGATTAGGTGAATTGTTATCTAACCTAGCTGTAATTTATACACATAAATTCTAGTATATTTAGATGGCCACCTCGCAGGCAATTAATCCTACATACTATCACTTATGAGGTACCAGAACAAGGCATGCACCAAATAAACTATACTTGACAGAATCATACATATAAACGATAGCAATTAATATAGAGTCAAGAAACAATCTCACGAAACAAAGAAAATAAAATTATAATTCAAATCATAATCTAGGGTTTCAATTCATTCCCTAACAATAAATAATCAGCCACTCATAATTAAAGAATAAATTACACAGAAATATATATCTAAAATATAAATTAAAAATAAGAGAAATAAATATCCGGAATTAATTTTGAATTAAAGATCAAGAATTTATTTAGATAAAAATTAATTTTATCTGAAATAAATTCTACCGGTATTAGATTCTTCCTCTAATTTTCTCTTCTCTCGGCGCTTTAATTTCCGTGCCAAAAATTCTTTCTCTTTTTTCCTTTTTCCGGCTGGTGGCTGGCGTTCGTCGTTGCTCTACCCGTGCTGTTGCGTCCTCTTTCTGCCGTGTTTTTCCGTGTGGCGGCTCGTACTCCTAAGCGTCGAGCCCCTGAAGGCTTTGGCGCCCTGTTCTGCCGAGCCTAAGAAGGCCTCTCGTCTCTGTAGCGTCGAGCCTTGAAGGCTCTCGGCCGCCCACTCTCCTCAGCGTCCCACTCTCCTCAATTAATGCAGCGCTCTGCTCTTTTTATTGTGGTGCGTGCCGTTCTCTCTTCGCCCCACGCCACGTCAGCCCTGCTGACTTTTCTTTCATTCCGTGCGTCGTGGTCTGTGGCTCGTTTGGTTTCGTCTGTTTGTTTCGGTTGCCTTTGGGCCTTCGGCCTTTGGCCGTTGGTCCAAAGGTCAAATTTTTTTTTTATTTTCTTTTATTTAAAAACAATACCTGCAAAAATAAAATTCAATAAATATTAATAAATAATATTTACCTAAATTATATCATTTTAGCTCAAATAATAAAATTTATACAATTTTTACCACTTAAGCATAAAACAATGCTTATTCCCCTATATTAGCTAAATAAACTACCAAAAACTAAGATTATAAGGGCATAAAATGTGTCAAAATATGAACTCATTAGAGCTGAAATGAAGAGAACAAGAAAAAAAGAGGAGGAGAAGGAGGAAGGGGGAAAGAATGGTAGGGCAAGGTAAAGGAGGGTTGGTAGCTGTTTTTGGGTGGTGTAGGAGGCAGTGATAGAGGCGGATGTGGTGGTGGACGGTGGTGCAAAGGGCGGAAGGCGTAAAAATTTGGTTGGTTGTGGAAGGAACTTTGCACGGCTATGGTGGCTCGTGTAGGATGAATCGAGGAGAAAGGGTGGAACGGTTAGTTAAAGGGCGGTGCAGGGAAGACTTAGGTAGATAGAGCAAGCGCCGTAGTTGGCTGACGATGAAGGAAAGGGTGTTTGAAGTTGCGGTGGTGCATAGGGATAAATTCTTAGAATTTTGGGAAAAATTTTGAGATCAACCAAATAAAGGGTATTTATAGAGTTTGGAGGAGAAGGTAAGGTTCTAAGGGTCGGCAGGAGGGTAATGCAGGTAGGGTTAGGATAGCCGGCGGTGCCAATTGACCGGTACAAATTCAAATTGTGGCAGTCTATTCGCCCAAGAAAAGGAGGATTTTCTACGGAATGAAAGGAAGGTGGGTTAGGCCATGTTGACTGGCGATTCGGGGGAAAGAGAAAGAGAGGAGAAACGGCCAGTCAAGATTAACATAGCCAGTGGTGCCATTTTCAGGCTAACTGAGTTGTAGGTCGACGGGGAGGAGGAGGAAGGAAGAAGAAGGGGGTGGACCGGCTGGCTAGGGGAAAAAGAAAGAAAAGAAAAGAGAAGGGTGAATCGGGTCGGCATCAGTTATAAAATTTTTAAACCGAACACAGTGTTCCAGGGAAAAAGGGGAGAAGGAGCATTGTTTTGCTCCTGGGTCGTGCCGAAGGAACGAGGGCGATGGAAACGGGCCACAGGCAAGCCCAACCAAAAGAACAAAAGAAAGGAAAAAGGAAGAAAAGAAAGAAAATGAAAAGAAAAAGGAAGAAAGAAAGAAAAAGGAAAAAGGAAAAAGGGAAAAGAAAAAATATATGGGTTGGGGTTAATTAAATAAATATAAATATTTTAGGTATTAAAAATAAATATTTTAATAAAATAATATTAAATTTTCTTTTTAGGCTAATTTAGGATTTGTAAAGAATTTTTCCTAAATTTATTTTTAATTAGCAAAATACCCAAATTTTTCCTTATAAAAATATTTGTAAATTCCCTCTTAATTTGCCCTAGATAATTTCTTCTTATTCTAATAAAAATAATTAATTTAATTAATTTTCCTGATAAATCCTTTTAAACTACAATTCTCAAAACTAATATTTTTTGGGGTATTTCAACAATCATACCTAGGTTACATAGATTACATATTTCATATAAAAAATAAGTGAGCACAATAATTAAGATAATACGATGAAAGATAATGTTGATTCAAAAAATCTATTATTAGATAAAATCATAATCCATATGAATATTTATATTGAGTTTAGGGACCCCACTAGTCTTAATCTGTTGGAATAGATTGAAGCACCTTTTAGTCTAAAACACATCTAATCCACTATTATCGTTTGGTGGAATGAACCCATCATACATTAGGAAAACATGCTTTTAACTACTATTCTTAAATAGGTGGAATAGTCTGAAGTACCTCCCATGGAAAAATCTTTTGAACCACTTTTATTGTCTGGTGGAACGGACACAACATCTCGATCATGACTCGCATAATCTTTCACTTAAAGTGATTAATATCTTATTCATTATTGCTTATCTCATGATTATATCTTGATTTATGCTAATCCTCAAAACCCCACTAGTCTTAAACCGGTGGAATGGTTTCAAGTACCTGTCAAAGAAAGACACACTGATCCCCTATTATCATCCGATGGAACAGACTCACAACATCTCGGCCCCGACTCACGTAATCTCCCTCTTTGAGTAATTAACATCTTATTTATGGGGATATATCTAAGATCCTCATGCATACACATATGTAGACATGGGAGGCACATAATAAATTTTAACATAATCATTTGAAACACATAAAACATAAACACATAAATATCGATACATTTTCCAATGAGAAGGCCCCATCCCTCCTAAGAAACCCTATTTTTCATAAATTAACCATAATTCCTCCTTTGGTACTCATTTCATTGCCAAATTCAATAATAATATTTAAAATATTATCATTGACAATATACTCATAAAATCAAGGTTTAACTCCCACATCTTACACATGCGATAATAGCATACCTTTAGTGTTGCTATTTATATTTTCCCACAAAAAACTAATTTCAAAATTGAATAATAACTTTTACCATAAAAATCATATGACCACCAAATTTAATACCAATTCCTAAAATTACAATATTAAACGCATATTTAGAAATTAAGGTCGAAATCTAACATTTCACACATGTGATAATAATCCCAATCATAGAATTACTATTTCCACTTAAAGCCACTTTTCTCATTTATTGGAATTAAACCATTTATATTACTCCAAAACTTCCACATAATATAATTCACATATCTTTAATTAACTTCCACATTAAAATACCCAAAATTTAATCTTTAATCCATATTGACCAAAATATCCCTAAGACAACTAAAATACCCATATTTTCACAAAAAACCTTATGGGTCCCAATATGAATAACTTTTTAACCTCTAATACATACTATTACCATAAAAATTCATAACCCCAATTATATATACATACCATATATCTTGATTCATGGCAACCCACAGTATGCATAAAATGCATGCTTTCATAGATTTCGCACTTTTTTTATGTATGATACAACGTATACATCATCATCATAACACCATTATCCATATAATAATTCCAAACATGATATCTCATAAAAATACACATATTGCACATAAGAGACCTAGATATGACTTATATCATTATTGAAGTGTCTTTAGTCTCTAAGCATGTAACACCTACAACTCATACTCTATACCACTAGAATATCACCTAGAATTCAAAATATAACAAAATTAGACTTAAAAGGCTATCTAAGGAAAGTAAGGAAAATTATAGGGAGGAAAAATGGAGACAACTAAAAGTGGAAGGCTCGATAAAGGGTGGTGCATGATGGTGCTCTAAGGAGAAAGAAAAGCGGCACGTGCAAGGGTTGTACGTCATGCTAGGTGTGCATGGATAGTTTGTGCCTCAACAAAACTGAACGGGGCATCTTGGGAAGAGAAAAAAAGGCATTTCTTGGTGTGGAGATAGTTAGACAATGGAGAGGAAGGTTAATGGGGATGAAACATTGATGGATGGGTGAGAAGGTGGTGGTGTTGGGTGGAGACAAATCAAAAAAGCAAAGCAAGGAGAATGAGAAACAAGAGAGGGGTGATTAGGTTGTTGGCTTCTCGAGGGTGAGAGGAAAGTAGGGAAGAGAAGAGATTAGGTAGAGAAGAGGGAGTGTTTATAGAGTGAGAAGATGTAAGGGGGTGGAGTTACCTACAGGTAAAGAGCTCGGTGTGGCTGGGGCACATGAGGGTGTTGAGGGTGGTGTAGTGTAGGGTTTTATAGTTAGGAATGGTAAGAGAAAGGGAAATGCATGCATGGGGATGAGGGGTGTGTTTGGTCCAAAAGAGGAAATGAGAAAAGGAAAGGAGATCGGGAAAGGGTTGTGAAGATCGGGAAGAAGATAAAGGGAATGGGGAGCATGTCAAGGAATGGGAAAGAAGAGGGGGAAAAAGAAGAAATGAAAAGGAAAAAGAAAAGGGGAAAATGGACAAAAGAAAAAAGGAAAAAGATGAAGGAATTTTTTTGGGTTAGGATTGGGATAAGTTATAAAATTTTAGGAATTAATTTAAAGTTTAATCTATTAATCTCCTGGGGTTAGGGTTAGGCTAAGAAAATAGATCGACCCAAATATTATAATTTTGATTAGTTTAAAATATTAATTAATTATGATTAAAATTAGATATAATTTTGGGGTATTGCAATATACCCTAGAGCTTTTGCTAGGATAGATTAACCCTCTAATGATGAAGTGAGAGAGCATATGACCCTTCAATACGAGTTGACTCCAAGAGTCATCTACTAATGATGATATAGATGACTATCCATATGATGGTTCTTGTTAGTGTTTGATTGTAAGAGCCTTTTGATGTACATAGTCTTGCTTTTTCCTTAGGGTTTCTATGATTTTTTAGGCCTTGTTTTAACCTCTATTTAAGCGTTTCATTTTTAGTTTAAATCATTTTTATAATTGTTGATTTGATTGTGCCAAGACCTTACTGCAATTGAACAATCCGATACATTATACAGATATGACTTAATTGTTTCTAAGCATGAGGTGTTTTGGAATTCTTTTTTTTAATATCTCTAAATATTATTTCTTTTGTGGTATACATGTATATATTATAAAAATATGACTATGGAATGGATGTATATAGATCATAGGTCTACGGAATATGCATAAGGGGGAGTTTTTTTTATCAAGTTTGCAATGGAATATGCTCAAGAGCCTTGTAAGCAAGTTTACCCCTATTTTTTATATGATTATATTCAATGTATCAATGCTGATGAATTGAACGATCATATGTTTGTGAATGGAAATGATAAAAGTTATAATCATTAGATATGGTAAGGTGATATAGAGTATGAATATAACAATGATAAAGCCAAGAGGGAAAGTACCAAATCATTTGAGAATTATGAGGGATATTCTTTATAGGAGATGGCCTATAAGGTTGAGGAAAGTGTTAGAGATTCCCTTAAAATGTTTGAGAATTTATTGAGTGACTTAGAGAAACCTTTGTATGGTGGTTATACAATGTTTACTAGATTATTCACTACTCGAAGGTTGTGCAACATGAAAGCATATAACTGATGGAGTGATAAGAGCTTTAAGGATTTATTAACTCTTTTGAAAGATATGTTTCCTAACGATAATGATTTATCTTATCATACCCATAAAGTGAAGAAGATTCTTCCATCCATGGGCATGAGTTATAAGAAGATACATGCATGCCCTAATGATTGCATATTGTTTTGCAAAGAGTATGCAACTTTAAATAGTTTTCTTAACCCTAAATGCAAAGTACCATGATATAAGATCAAAAAAAGGGTGCCTACTTAGGTGGTGTAGTATTTTCTGATAAAATCAAGATTCAGGCATATGGTTAACGATGTTTGAGATGCTGACAAATTTAGATGGCATGCCAGTGGGTTTCTGATTCTCCATAATACATGATGATTTATGACTTGTTTCTTGAATTTGGTGAAGAAGTAAGAAACCCACATCTTTCACTTTCTACAGATGGAATGAATCTACACAATCAAGGTGCCTACAATATATGGATGATGATTTTGGTCATATACAATCTACCATTGTGGGTATACATGAAACGCAAATATATGATGTTACCTTTACTCATATCAAAGCTGAACCAGCCGAGGAATGATATTGATACCTATTTGGAGCCATTAATTGATGATTTTAAGTTCTTATGGGAAAGGGATGTTAGGTTTTTTATATGCATATTGTGAAGAGAACTTTACTTTGATATCCATGTTATTTTCTGATAATATCAAGATTTAGGCATATGGTTAACGATGTTTAAGATGCTGACAACTTTAGATGGCATGTCGGTGGGAAGATATCCATCTGATTCTCCATAATACATGATGATTTATGGCTTGTTTCTTGAATTTCGTGAAGAAGTAAGAAACCCACATCTTTCACTTTCTACGGATGGAATGAATCTACACAATCAAGGTGCCTACAATATATGGATGATGATTTTGGTCATATACAATCTACCATTGTGGGTATACATAAAACACAAACATATGATGTTGCCTTTACTCATATCAAAGATGAACCAGCCGAGGAATGATATTGATACCTATTTGGAACCATTGATTGATGATTTTAAGTTCTTATGGGAAAGGGATGTTAGGTTTTTTATATGCATATCGTGAAGAGAACTTTACTTTGATATCCATGTTATTTTCTGATAATATCAAGATTTAGGCATATGGTTAATGATGTTTAAGATGCTGACAACTTTAGATGGCATGCCCGTGGGAAGATATCCATCTGATTCTTCATAATATATGATGATTTATGGCTTGTTTCTTGAATTTCTTGAAGAAGTAAGAAACCCACATCTTTCACTTTCTACGGATGGAATGAATCTACACAATCAAGGTGCCTACAATATATGGATGATGATTTTGGTCATATACAATCTACCATTGTGGGTATACGTGAAACGCAAATATATGATGTTGCCTTTACTCATATCAAAGCTGAACCAGCCGAGGAATGATATTGATACCTATTTGGAACCATTGATTGATGACTTTAGGTTCTTATGGGAAAGGGATGTTAGGTTTTTTATATGCATATCATGAAGAGAAATTTACTTTGATATCCATGTTATTTTGTACTATACATGATTTCTCGACACATGATAATTTTTCTAGTTATAATCTAAAAGGTCATTTTGTATGCCCAATATGTGAAAAGAATACATCATTCCAACAGTTGAATCGTGGTTAGAAGGCTTTCTATCTTGAGCATCGTAGATGTTTATTAAGGAATTGTCATTATCTTAGGAAAAGGAAATCATCCAATGGCTTGCTAGTAGTAGGGGAAGCATTTGTTCCATTGATGAGTCAAAATTTGCATTTAAATATGTAAAGTTTGAAAGTTGAGCTTGGAAAGAAGAACAAAGTTAAGGTTCTATTAGTTAGAGTGGGACGAAATGTATATATTCTTCAAACTTCCTTATTGGGAGTCTTTGTACGTAAGGCATGCCCTCAATATAATGCATATCGAGAAAAATATATGTAATAGTATTATTGGTACATTAATAAATGTTATACAAAATACTAAATATTGAATCAATGCTCAAATGGATATGGTATATATGGGCATTAGAAAATAATTGGCACCACAGAACAATCGAAGAGCTTATTTATTGTCGACTTTCCATACTCTCTCTAGGAAAGACAAAATTATGTTTTATGATTTCTTTTGCAATTTTAATGTTCCAAAAAGGTTATTTTTCAAATATTAGAGGGCTCTTGTCAATGAAGGAGTTGAAATTAATTAACATGAAGTCTCATGATTGTCAGATTATGATGCAACATTTGTTGTTAATAGCCATACGTGAGATTTTACGGAAGCATGTTTGAACTGCTGTCACTGGGCTATCATAAACAATTAATTCTTATGCACATATTGAATATTTTGTATTAGGGTATACATATATATGATTAGTTAGAAAGTGACCTCTCAACTCACTTGGTAAAATGATTGGTACACATTTGTCATGGTATCGAAGTGGATATGGTCCATGAGACTCCTTTAGCCCCATATTAGAAGGCTATTAGCATATAAACTCCTATATTATGGGGAACCCTTCTACCTTATTATAATGAAGGCAATGAGATCCGCGGTGGGGAGTGTTGTAGGAAGCTTTATGTCATAGCCTGCAAACCAAATACATCGACTATTAGATAAGTACAATGATATCATCCACATAATACCTTATTAGTTCATTAAATTAAACTAATTAGCCATTGGTGTGAACTTTTTTTATTAATGGAATGAGAAGAAGGCTCCAAATTCAGCATGAGAGAGGGGTATAATTCTTGGGAAGCTAAAAGGGGCGACTACAAAGGAAGGAAAGTCGGAACAATGGCTTTGGTTGCCCTACTAGTGAGTCAATATCAACCAACTAAAGAGGGGAAACATGAAGGAGAATTTGTCAAATTAGGTGATTTGGTTGCCCCACCTCAACCCTGAAAACTACCATCAGTTTTAGCATTGTTGCATTTCTGTGCAGAAAACTATCCTAGTATTGATATGATTTTGGCTAAGGTTCCTGAAGAGTTTATTGGGGAAAACATGACTTATCCCATTAGGAAGGAGTTAATAGATTAAATATATAATCAGAAAGGGATGGCATCTATAACTAGTGTCATATATGTTAAGTAGGTGTTACAATACATTATTTTGGAACCTATATGATATATCGGTTATTTAATATGCCATATATTATTAAATTTGTATAATTTTTGTTGTCCATAGGTCGGTTGTAACACCTCAAATTTTACAAATTGAAAAAATTCATTTATAGGGTTAAGCGCATAAGCTAAAAACAATAAAAACAAAGGATGTTATTGCCACACATGGTATAAATCTAGTTACCCTTACTATCATCATACCAAGTGTTAAGACTAAATGTATTACTCTGCTTATATCTATAACATGACTACAAGAACAAAAAATAGAGGAAAAAAATATGAGTATTGTGATACATAAAAGTATCATCGGAGATTTACCAAACTCAGAGAGAAAAAGAGAGAAATATAGAAGGACACAGGTGTCCAAATATGACCAAAATAATATACTAAAAGACACTGAATAACCCTAGACTTTCTCAACCGAACTACAAGCTTTCAACTGAACTCAGAAGCCGATTTGCAAAGATCACTACTCATTGAATAGGCAAGGCCCATGAAAGGAACCCTTCAGTAGAACAATACCAAGCAACCCTTTATACCAAACAAAAATGAAAAATTAGTATAGAACACATGCAAGGCATCACATTAATACATGGTATAAAACGTCAAACTATACATACATAAATTAACCATTCATATAACCACATACCACCAATACCATATACCATTTATACTTGTTCATCTGGAAGTAATCGAACTTTATCAATGGAACATCCAAGAGATTCTCTTTGCAACATAATTGGAAATAACGTTAACCTAAGACCAAGACAATAACAACATGCCATATAACTCATCATCAATCCCGACAAATCTCATAACACATGTAGGCTCACAAGCACAGATCAATAAAAACTTATCGCATCACAAGTAGGCATGAAGACAGCTACCAAAACACATGTAGACACAAAGGCTACTACCGAACCAAAGGTAGGCACAACAGCTGCTACCAACCAAACCAATAATCCAATGATCATTTCTATTTTTATTTACTCGAGGGGATATCACATCAAACTCAGAGACACTAAGGTATTCTGGTCATACTGGCACACTAAGGCGGTATAGTATCCTACCAACTATCAATCCAAGTATGCAAAGGTACCCTAGTCACACTACTACATGAAGGTAACACAGTACTCTACCGACAATGACACCTAATCCATAAGTATGCATACCTCATATCGGTCTACAAAACATATTAGGGTAAGATATAGGGGCTAGCTGGGAGATTAAGGCATACCAACAAAAATCCAAAATCAACTGTGGTCTAAATTATATCTTTAGGGAAGCGACACCTAAAAAGACACTATTCTCGATCTCGAATTCATTCACTTTAAGTATTAATATTTTATTAAGCTGACCACAAAATTGCATACAAACCACACAAATCCAATTTCCATACTCTAAACATTGTACTCACTTCCAATTATTATGAGACAACCATAATCAATATCATTACCAAGGTTAGTTATAAAAATATACTAAGGCCATCCTAGACTAAATTATTTACTTTTGGACGCATTAGGCCGAAAATGATCTAAAATGCCCCTAAGGTTGAAATTATCACATCATCATCCTTTTCAATTAATAAAGCCATCTTATTTAATAAGTTGTCATAAAAAGGTTAAAACATAATAATTAAAACAATTTATCACGTAGATAAATTATCATATAAGTCAAATGACCAATATATCTGTATTCAAGGTTTTGCATATAAAACCTTAGCATGTGTATCTAATACTTCCATGATCACATAATCTCATGCTTAACAACATATAATACATGCTTGTTATGGTACAAATCATAATACACATAAATTAACCAAATTTCCCTTAGGGCACACGTCTATGATTATTATTCCATAAATAGTTATAAGCATACTCATCCTATCATTTTTTACATACATGTCACACATAATCGTGAAAGATCATGTTTATAATACTTTTATTCCTAAAATATTTTACAAATGATAATATGCCATTTTTGTAGACTTTCAGGATATAACAGATAACACATAATTATAATTTAACAAATTATACTTAATATATTTTAACACAAAAAACCTAATGTGTTATCCTGTGACATTTAACATTTTAGTAGAGTATAACAATTATCCTATAGTATCATACTTAACACGGTTATACATCAAAATATTAATGTGTTATCATGTAATGTTTAATATTTTAAGATAGTATAAAAGTTACTTGAAGTTCAAAAAAAATGCAAAAACAACGATATCCTACTAAATAGTACGAGATCTTGTTAAACATCTTTCACACCTCAAAATAATACCAAAATACCAAATTAATACTTCAACAAATAAAGTATTAATTATAATCATAAAATATTTATTTTAAAAAAAAAACTATCAAAATATCCTTACATATAAATAATAGGTACCAAAATAATTTAAAACCAAACACAACTCACGTTACGCATGCAACATGAGCCATGCACATGCAAAATGGGGAGAAGGGCAAGTTGGTTAGATGACTAGTGAGTGGGTGGTGTTGGTCGGGGGTCGATGGGGTGACGAGCTAGTGGTGGTTGGGTGCTGCGAGGTGGTGATGGGATGGCATCTATTGGAGCTGCAGATGAAGGGTGCAAGTTGGTTGGGTTGGTTGCGGGGAAGGGTGAAATGCCCCGAAAATTTTAATTTTGTTATTTATTATTAAATAATATTTTATTATGAAAATTAATTAATTAAATTTAGTTTTATAAAAATAAAAGGAAATTAATTAGGGCAAATTAAGAATAAATTTATAAGTATTTTTATTAGGAGAAATTTGGGTATTTTAGCTAATTAAGGATTTTATTTTGAAAATTAATTAAATAAATTATTTTATTTAAAATAAGAAGGATAAAATAGTTTCAAGTTAATAGGAATTTTATAAATAATTTAATTGAAGAAAATTAGGGTGTTTTGCTAATTAAAATGGAATTTATGAAAAATCTTTTAAAATCCTAATTTAACCTAAAAAGGGATTTAAATATTATTATTTTTAAATATCCCAAATATTCTAATTAATTTAATTAACCTAATCCACAATTTTTTCTCTTTTCTTTTTTCCTTTTCCTTTTCCTTTTCTTTCTTCCTTTTTCTTTCTTCTTTTCTTTTTCTTTTTTTTCTCCTCCCCCGACTTGGGCCAGCCTAGTGGCCCAAGTCCCCTCCCTCCTTTCTTTCTTCTTCGACACGACCCAACCTGCGTGGCCCAGACTTACTTGTTTTAATGGCGCGCCGCGTTTTAACCTTTTCTTCCTTCTAAACGCTGCGTTGCACTCTCATTTTAATGAGCACCTAACTACCCGGTCTCCTCTCCTTTTCTTTCTTTCTTTTCTGCGCCGAACCTCCCGGTCCAGCCTCCCATCTTCTTCTTCTTCTTCTTCTTCCCCAGCCCCTCGCAACCCTGACGACCTACAACGTAACTGCCACCACGTCCCTGATTTTTCGTCATCGATCGCACCGTTGACCGGCCGATACTCTTTTCCCTCTCCCCTTTTGACTTGCAACCCATTCACCCAACTAACTCCCTCCCTCCTCGCACATTTTCCTCTCTCTCTCTCTCTCTCCTGCGCACAACCCCCCTCCCCTAAAAATTGATGCTACCGGCCAACCATCGCCGCCGGTGACCCTAACCCTACTTTCTTACTCCCACGCCGACCATAGAACCCTAACCTCCCTTCTAAACCTATAAATACCCCCATAATAGCCCTGTATCGAGCTTTTGTCTCTTACCCAGAATTTTCCATCCTTGTCGTTGCCACCCCTTTAGACGCCTTGTCCGTGGCCTCCAGCCAACTCCATCACCAAAACCTTCCCTGCACCGCCCTCTAGCTAACCAAACATCCCATATCCCTCGATTCTTCCTGCGCAAGCCACCCCGACCGTGCAAACTTCCCTTCTTAACCAAACCATTTTCTGCCACCTCCGCCCTTCGAACCACCATTAGCCACCTCCTCTGCCACTTCCACCGCTTCTTTTACCTCTCAAATTATTCTGTAGGTCACCCTCTACCTTCCCCTACCTTTCTTTTCCTCTCTCTCCCTCTCCTCCTCTCTTTCTCTCCTTCTTCTCCATTCGGCCACCACCACTGCCGCCTTGCACCGCCACCTTTGGCTGTGTCGCTACCCTCATTCTGCTCCTCTCCCTCTAGGCATTCTTAAACAGCCCAACTTACACTTTAATTCCCTCAATCTTTTTCCCAGCATTCAAATTTTACCCTTTTCTTCCCTTTTTCGGCCACTGTCGCGGCGATGCACCACCACCGGTGGCGCTTATCCCCACTAGCCTAAGGTTGAACCCTAGACCCGCTCAACCCTTTTCCCTATTTTTATTATTTCATTTATTTGAATATAAATACTATTATTATTATTATTATTATTATTATTATTATTATTATTATTATTATTATTATTATTATTAGTAGTATTAGTATTAGTATTAGTATTAATGTTTTTTTTTATTTCTGTTGAGGGCTGAAGCCCTATTGTATTTTTATTTTTCATTTTTATTATTATTATTATTAATATTAATATTTCGAATTATTATTATTATTATTATTATTATTTAATTATTAGTATTACAACTACTTTACTATTAGTTTTGCTATTATTATTATTATTATTATTATTATTATTATTACTACTACTACTACTACTAAATTTGATTATTTAATTTACTAATATTATTATTAGTATTATTTTGTAAAGGGGTCGAAGCCCTTATTTCACTTTGTTTTTGAGTAATGACTTTTTTTTATTATTATTACTATTTGTATTATTCTTTTTAATATTAATATTGATATTATTTTTGGTATTTTTGTTATTATTATTTTATCAAAATCCTAGTCTTATATTAAGTTAGTGTTTAATAATATTTTTGATAGGAGGGAGTCTAATTTTAGCTTTTTCCTCATAATAGGTGAGACCAATCAAAGCCCTAAGGAGGCATAGGTGTGTGCTCCAAGACCGGTGTCATTTTAGGTAAAGGGTGCTAAGGCTTTTTGTGTGCTTATATGCATTATGTGCTTCGCATGCTATGTATCATTTGTTTATCATTATTATTTATGTCGTATATGGTATGATGTGGAGTTGAAGTATGTTTTCGTATATTTGCAGGGCACGTGTATTATGTATATGTGGTGATATGTGTTGTGACCCTATAAGACATGCATGTGAGGATATTGATGTGGTTTTTGTGGGAGAAAGGATGAAAAAGGAGGATGGGGAAAGAAGTTAACCAAGGGATTTGAGTTATCCTAAGTATTTTAATGATTCATGAGTGGAAGAATAAAATGGAAAATTTAGGGTTTCGTGAGAGAGAATCTAATTTATGGTTTATATAGGATAATCTAATTTATGATGTTGTATGGGAGAATCTAATTTATGATGTTGTATGGGAGAATGTAATTTATGATGTTATATGGGAAAATCTAATTTATGATGTGCTATGGGAGAATGTAAATTACGATGTTATAGGGGAGAATATGATTTATGGCTTTATATGGGAGAACCTAATTTATAGTTTCGTGTGGGAGAATATGATTTATGATTTTGCATGGTTTTGTGTGAGAGAACTTAATTTATGATGTTATATGGGAGAATCTAACTTATGATGTTGTATGGAAGAATGTAATTTATGATGTTATATGGGAGAATCTAATTTATGGTTTTGTATGGGAGGATCTAATACAGGGTTTTGTATGGATGAATATTTGGTTTTATATGGTTGGAATTTAGGGTTTGGTATGGATGAATCCTTGGGTTTTATATGGTTTGAATCTAGGGTTTGGTATGGATGAATCTTTGGTTGTGTATGGATTGAATATAAGGTTTTGTATGGAGGAATCTAGGGCTTTAATTATATGGAAGAATCTAGGGTTGCATGGTTGAATTTAGGGTTTCACGTGGGATTTTAGGGTTTGCATAAAAAAGTTCGAAGGTTTGCATAGGGAGGTTAATGTCTGCATGGGTAGGAAATTTACGTGTAGAAAGTTGATTTGGGATGTAAGGAAGGTAATGTAAGTGTTGTTTGGGTGTTTGAACACTTGGGATGAAAAATAGTACATAGGACATTATAAGAGTATGAAGGAGACTGAATTAGGGTTTGGAGTGATTAACTATGGGTTGTTGTGATTAACTAGGGTTGGAGTGGATAGTTGTGGTTTGTTGTGACTAACTAAGGTTTGGAATGGCTAATTATGGTTGTTATGGTTAAATAGGGTTTGGAGTGGTTAACTATGGTTAGTTGTGGTTAATTAGGGTGTGTTGTGGTTGCTTAGTGGTTTTTGTGTTATCATGTGTATTTGGTGATAAAAGTATAATTATGATTGTGAAATTTATGATTTGTGATGCGTGAAGTGTAAAGGGAATGATTCATGCATGTCCAGGATGAAAGCTTTTGAATAAGATACTTAAAATATTAATCACGTAAAGTGGAAGATGTTGAGTCGGGCCCGGACCGGTCTACCGGCAAATAATAGTGGTTAGGGCATGATGTCCTATGTGTTTTCGGTCCACCGGCTATAATAGTGGTCAGGCTTTGGACCTGCGCGTTTTCAGTCCATCGGCTATAATAGTGGGGGATTCCGTGCTCAACAAAACTGAATATAATTGTGCCTATACATGGAAAAATCACTAATTACTTATAGTGGAACACCGTGCGAGAAGGGGTCAGACCAGTCCACCGGCGAATAATAATGTTCAGGAGCTTTATGCCCTGTGCATTTCCGGTCCACCAGCTATATTAGTGGTTAGGGCATGATACCCTATGTATTTTCGGTCCACCAGCTATAATAGTGGGGTTCCCATACTCGCATGGACTTGATAAAAAGTATGGTATGAAATGAGTTCTAATCAGAGATTAATTTAAAAATTAATCCGGATTATAATTGGGCCTTTGTACTTTTACCTGGATGGTCATATGCATTTATGTTAACATGATTATGCTCTTTTATTCTTATGCATGGTTTATGTGCTTATGTGTTGGCCTTAGTACTCGGTTACCTTACTCAGTATGTAGCGTACTAATCACCCTTTTTATGGGTGCTGCTCATTCCCACAAGTAATATGCCCTTCTGACTTTGTGTAGGTGGGCGAGACATCAGTCGGGATTGTGTGTTGAGCATGTTTGGCTCGAAATTCGAGATTAGTGTGGCAGGATCCACTCTTCTTGTTATCTTATTTATTCCTATTATTTCTTCTTGTATCAGATTTATCCTTTTTAATTTATTACCTTGTATTGAGTTTTCTAGATGAAGCTTTTATCTTATGAAAGTGTTATTTCTTCTTTTTCTAGAATTTTGACCATGTACTCTGATTCATGATTCTTATACGTATACTCTGATTTTGATGTATGATTCTTTCTAATTATTTATGAATTGTTGGTTTGAGTTTAAATGATAATATTTTCTTTAGCCTAAGCACGTGGTTCTAAAATGGTCGGAGAGAACCATTTTGGTACTAAGTGTGGCGGTAACATCCCCAGAATTTACGGGTTTGAATTTAAAAGTTTCTATTTTAATTACTTCATCTTTTGAAAAAAAAAAAGTAGTGAATTTTGGGGTGTTACAAAGGGTGTTATGGGAGAAGGGTGGTGTAGGCTGGTTGTGGTGCATGAATGGCTAGGTTTGAGTGGTGTAACACCCCTAAAATGCACTACTAAAAAATTCTGTATAATTAAAAGAAAATTAGTGGAAGCAATTAATAAATCGTGAACTTTGGAGATATTACCACCACATTTAGTACCAGACCGGTTCGCTCCTACCGTTCCAGTACCAAGTGTTAAGGCTAAAAGAGAAAAATACAACTTACAAGAAACTCAAACCAATAATTAAATTAGAATAGCGCATTAAAACATTTTATGAGAGTATAATACACTACTGGTAGTTACAAATCAACAAATACGTTAAAACCATAAGCTTTAAAGGTGAAAGAGTAAAACCCTAGGGTTTACCAGATAGTACCTTACACTCTTTCCCGAGAGCCCACTTGAATAGCACCTGAGAACGCCCTGTAAAGGACACTACCCGTTGATTAGGCAAGGGCCCCACAAATGTAACACTTCAGTACTACGGTATTGAGTAACCCTTTAAATCACACTTAATAGCAGGCCCGCAATGCAACACATAATACTACATACATACTTAATGAAAGGTAAATACTGAATGTCCATATTTATACAACCACATACTTAACAAATCAATCATATATTAATAAGCCATAGAGAACAATCGATACTTCTGGGCCTTAAGCCCTTAGTCCATCATTATCAATCATATCGGATTATGATTATTCGTGTGAGTGCGGGAACCCCACTATTATTCGCCAGTGGACCAATCTGGCCCGACTCACATGATATTTCACTATAAGTGATTAGTATTTTTCCATAATTTATTCACAGCCAAATCAAATTTATTGAGCTCAGGACCCCCACCATTCTAGCCGGTGGATTGGAATATAAATATACATCATCCAAGGTAAAAACATCTTGGGCCACCATTATATCCGGTGGATCGGTACTCATAAACATAATTTAACTGGGCCCGGCTCATAAATCTTTCACCTTAACGATTAGTGTTTTCCCCTTTTTAATCGGCACATCAATTCCATTTATTTGCCTTGATAAGGAGATCAAGATCCTGGGACACAAAGGTACACCGGTCGCATTGGTGCATAAAATCTACTCAGTACCCTTCAACTATCAACCCAGGGACGCAAAGGTACCCTAGTTGTACTGGTGCATAAAGATGACTCAGTACCCTACCGACAGGGATACCTAATTCATAAGTATGCATACCCCCTAACTAGGTCCGTAGAGCTAGATAGAGTAGATATAAGGCCAGGCTGAGGTACAAAGGCACACCAGCAAATACCAGAATAATCGTGGGCTAAACCATGTCTTTAGGGTAGCGACCCCTAAAGAGCCACCATTCCTGATCTCGAAGTCTTTCACTTTAAGTATTAGGGTCTTAATTAAGGGTGATCACAAAAGCACAACAATCATATAATTATTCACTTTTAATCATTCGGATATCATCAGATATTTCTTATTTAAGTGGTTGTCCAAGGTAACACAGAAGAATCATTAAGGCCATCCTAATCTCATCTAATTTCGAATTAGAATTCGTTCTCGTGATACTTACTAATCATCAAATACTCTTACCTCGCTAATCAACGTTATTTGAGTCATATTACGAAATTCCATAATCACAACGACATGTTAGATACAAATTACTCATTTACCCCTTACTCATATAATTGCTAAGTCATCCCTTCCTTACTTGACAAATTACCTTATTACACTGCTTGTTACAAAATTACCAACTTACCCCTCACTCGATTTAGGTTACCAAGTTATCGCTCATACTTATTAGTTCACTAATCCCCCTTCATAATTATTACACTTAATATTGTAACACCCCCAAATTTCACTCCTAAAAAAATTTTAAAAGAATAAAGCGGAAGCTAGGAGAGATTTGGGAAATGTTACCGCCACATCTAACACAAGATAAATGTCAACCATCTATCTCATGTTAGATGCAAGGCTAAAACCTGTCAAACAATTAAATCCGAATTTTAAAAGCTTATCAGAGTACGAGAAATTAAAAGTCAATTACAAAGCCCTTGGAAATTTAAATACAAAACTTGTAACTTTCAAAGATGAATACAGTTCAACAAAACAAATCCCAAAGGATCAATATCCGGATTGCCTACTCACTCAAGTCAGGCCTTCCACCCCAAAACAGTATCTGATCTTAAACCTGCACAAGAGGTCTACTCCCCACCATCAGTGGATCATCACAGGACCCATTCAACCAAGGTAGTATCAGTACGGGTCCAATACTAAGTAAGTCCCACTACCCTACCTTATGGAAGAGACGTAAACTATAACATCAAATGCATATTAAATTATGATACGATAAGTTGATACAATATTACGCATACTCAATATCCATATCATAAGTCCTACCATACACATATAATAACATGCGAAACATATGTAACATCTTAAACTGATAAGAGATTCAGATAAACCAACCAGGCATTTATGGATAATGTTAAACCAACCAATCAGGCATTTTTAGACAATGCCAAACCAAACCAATCGGGCATTTATCCCCACGGACATTACTTAGGGACATGTCCAGCCCCAGTCGAGTAGACTCATTCTTTAGATTTTGGTAAATATAATCGATTCACATCATAGTCTTTATCGATTCATGTGAGTGCGGGAACCCCACTATTATAGCCGGTGGACCGTAAATCATGCAGGGCAAAACGCGTCTGGCCACTATTATAGCCGGTAGACCGGTCATGCAGGGCAGAACGCTCCTGGACACTATTATTCGCCGGTGGACCGGTCTGGCCCCGACTCACATGATGTTTCACTGTAATTACTTTGTGTCTTTCTCATGTCTTATCGTTATTATGTTCAGTTTGTTGAGCACGGAATCCCCCACTATTATAGCCGGTGGACCGGAAATCATGCAGGGCAAAACGCGCCTGGCCACTATTATAGCCGGTGGACCGGTCATGTAGGGCACCCCGGCCCTAGCCACTATTATTCGCCGGTGGACCCGTCTGGGTCTGGCTCAACATCTTCCTCTTTAAGTGATTAGTGTCTTAACATATCTTATTTGAAAGTATCTACCCTTGACATGCATGGCTAACTATATCCACACTTATCCTCTCAGGAGGGCCCGTCCCATATCTTGGGACTCTTACGCCCCTTATCACACCTCGATATTTATTTCCCCTTTACACTTACACATAATGACATCCACTCCACATGCTATCTCCCTCTAGGGTTTTCCCTTGGAAACCCTAGTTGGACCTATGTGGCCCAACTTTCTCTCACTTACACTACCATTACTCCATTTATCACCCCACACCTCATCTCATTTAGATCCAATCCCAAATCATATCGCTTTACCCATCGATTCCACCTATGACCCTAACACCTTAGTTGACCACTTCAACCCTAGTACCTTTCTTCTCCCACAAGTAACCTCTCCTTTTAACCCAATATTTCTTCTCTCCCAAAACACCCATAATCATTCCTTATAACATAAACTCTCACTCTCAACCCGCACCTCACTCACCCTTGATCATTTTTACTTTCGCCTTTTCCAGATTACTAATTCTTTCCAAAACCCTAATCAGGTCCCTTATACTCCCTTTTAGCAACTCACTTCCCCTTTATTTCTTTTTGTCATTTCATCTCCATGTCATAATAATAATCACCCTAGCATGCATGTTCTAGAGGGTTACATCATGTCACATCACATCATAATCACCACATACGGATAGAACATTCATGTCATAAGAAAAACACATACCACATACTTTAACTCTAAGCTGCGCTACGCATAAAACACATTAAGGACAAACATGTGATACACAACAGGACATGGTATATATATACGAAGCAACCAAGGCAAGTAGATCACATATCACACAAGCGGCCTTAGCTAGACCCTTACGAAACACCCATAAGTGGAGGTAAGTAGAGACTTACCTAGATCCGAAGCTAGCTAAGCGAGATTAGAAGAAGAGAGAGATCACTAGCTCACGGATCCACAATAAAGCTTTCCTAGATCACCGATAGAAATCGGAACTAGGTCAGAAACTATCTTATCAATTAACAATTCACATATTATAATTAAATAAACGCAAACGAACACAAATGATCTTTCTTGGAAAACATGTCCAAAACTTAGGACTTAAAAACATATCTCTATTAAGATTTAAGATTAAATATAAATCAAAACGGATTAATACAAATACCACTTGGGACATTTCAAATTAATTTGGAAAGACCGAGAAAGAATAATTGATCATAAGTTAATTTATCAAAAATAACTTGTTCATTAGGTTTTACAACTAAATAGGTAAACCAACCATTTACATAGAACCAAATCCAAATCGATTAGATTAAAACATAATTTAAATGATTTAAAACCCAAAGATAGAAATCGATTAGATAAAAGACGCATAGCAAAATTAATTTTATAAAATCATCCCCGAAGATTAGGGTTTTTAATGCCTAAACCACGAATCGACCAAATCACTTCGATTACCTCAAATTGATAGTTTTAAAACACAATTAAACTAATTTTAGATAAATCTAGATAATTAATTTCAACAAAACAATCTTCATAGTAACCAATTCAAGACTATCCATTTTCAAAATTAGGGTTTTAAATCCCACAACACAAACTCGGGTAATTCAAATTAATTAATTCAAATTAAAGGTATTAGAAAGCAATTAGGATCATTTCAACTATTTCTACAAATTTAATTTTAGAAAAACAATTATACACATGATCAATTTCATAATCTCACTTGAAATCTAGGATTTTAGGCCCAAAAATACAATTCGGTTGAATTCTATTAATTTAATCAAATTGAATGTTTAGAATGCAATTAAACACATTTTATAATATATCAAATAATCAATTGATCAAAAATAATAAAAGAAATACCCAATTTAGCACATTTGGGATTTTTGGGCCCAGAATGTAAATCTGATCAGTTCTTCCTAAAATATATAAATTGACGGTTTGGAAATGTAATTAAACATATTCTAATGTAGTTTATATAGTCAATTAAATAAAATAACCCGATTACACAATCCAATTTAAACCCGCGGGAGTTTTGACCTAAAAATCCAATTCCGATCAATTACGCACAATTTTCCCAAATCAACACTTCCAATATAAAATTAAATACATTTTAAACGATATTATAAAATCAATTGAGCGGGACGGCTCAATTATACGACCCAATTTCACTACACCCAAAATTTGACCTAGGAATCAAATTTTGATAAAACCTGCATAAATTTCTCAAATTGACGGTTCCAACATGAAATTAGATACATTTTAAAACATATTGTATAATCAATTTACCCGAAATTGCCAAATCAGATGAATCCAAAAATTTTGGGCATAACCCGGCCAAAAATCCAATTTTTCTAAAATCTCAACATAACCATACAATTAACCCATCCAAATCATTCTTACAACATATATATACATAATCAAACAACTAATTTAGCTTATCACAAGCTAAATCATACTCAATTAATGAAATATATATTATGGTTTTTCAGAAAATTATACCACACAAAAACCGACAAATCGGGGCAAAGGAAGGCCGGGGAGCTTCGTCGGGGAACAGGGACAACTCGCCGGTGGTCAGCAGGCGTCGACGGTGACCTGCGGTTGCAGCACGACCTACTAGTTGCTGCTGCTGCTGCTGGTTCGGCCGCTGCTGCCGGCTGTTGCACAGCGTTGCCAACGGTGGTCGATCGTGGCCGGCGAAGGAGGAATGAGGGGCTGGGGAGAAGGAGAGAGGCGAGGGAGGTCGGCTAAGGGTTAGGGTTGCGGGACAGGGACAGGGAGTCGGGGAAAAGGGAAAGATAAGGGAAAAGGAAAAGAAGAGGGGGGTGTCAAGGGTCCCAACGGGTTTGGGTTTTTTATTTTAAAATATACAAATACACATAAAATAAAATACTAAAAGTTTAAAAATTATTATTGAAAGAATTTATCTAAAATTTATTAAACGAAAATTATTTCGTAAGTTTCCGAAAGCTTAAAATAAATAAAAGAACTATATACAAAATTTCAGAAACTTTTTTTTTTGAAGAATTTAACAACGAACGTAAACATTTATATTATCTACGAAAGTATATTATAAGACCTCGAAAAATTATTTAAACGTATATAATAAAAGATTTAAGTCAAATGTCAATAAACCAAGACCAATTTAAACAATTTCCGAAATTGATTTTCCGTAAACTGAAAAATGTAAAACAGGAGAAAATTAATTCCAGAAAGAAATTCATAAATAATTTCCTAAAAGCCTTTTTAATTTAAAACTTCCAGAAAATATTAACGATTTCCGAAAACGAATAAATTTAAAGTCATAAATATTTTCTATGAATAAAATTATTAAAATAAATTTAACTACTTAAACAGAATTTCCATAATTTGAATAATATATTTCGTTAACGAAATATAACTCCAACATAAAGTCAAAATTACACGACAAAGTTATAATCGAAAAGAAATCTAAAATATTAAAAATAAAAATACGAGAAAGAACGGGAATACATATTTTTAACTAAAAATCGAATTCATAAGAATATAATAAAATCATTGTCGTGAACGAATTTATCTAGAATGATTCGCAACGACAACAAATAATTAAATTCAAATATGAATTCGAATCATCGATAAATCCATAAAACGAATTGAAATTAAAATAAATAGTCGTTCACATTAAATTACACTAATAAAATCATTAAACTTAATAAATCTGGATTTTAAAAATACGGGGTATTACAAATATACTTTCCATTTAGTTGGTTAGGTTATCAATTTGCCCTTTTTCCTTTATTATAATTAATAAATTATCCTTAAGTTGGTCAAATTACCAAATTACCCTTCCTTATTATCCTAATTACCAAATTATCCCTTTATTTAGTTAATAAACAAATTATCGTCCTCTATTATTAATTACCATACTACCCTTCTTTATTGTCAAAATTAACAAATTACCCTCTGGTTGGTTAAATTACCAAATTACCCTTTTTATATGATCATAATTACCAAACTACCCTTCTCCATTATCAAATTTACCAAATTACCCTTTGGTTATCTAGATTACCAATTTGCCCTTCTTAATTGTCATAATTACTAAACTACCCTACTCCATTATCAAATTTACCAAATTACCCTTTGGTTATTTAAATTACCAAATTACCCTTCTTAATTGTCATAATTACCAAAATACCCTACTCCATAATCAAAATTACCAAAATGCCCTCTAGTCGATTATATTATCGAATTACCCCTCACATTTATCATATTTACCATTTTACTCTTCTCCATTATTAAATTGTCATTTTACCCTTTTCCTTTATTAAATTATTATTTTACCCTTCTCAATTATTATAGTTACCAAGTTACCTCTTTCCAATTTCCACTTTTACCCCTTTTATTTATAAAATTACCATTTTACCCATTTACTTTAAAAATTACCATAACACCCTTTCACTTATAAAATTACTATTTTGCCCCTTTTATTATAAAATTACCATTTTACCTCTTAATCACAAAATTACCATTTTGCCCTTAAAATAAAAAATTATCATTTTGCCCCTTTAATTACAAAATTACCATTGTATCCCTTTAATTACAAAATTACTATTTCACCCTTTAATCATGAAATTACCATTTTATCCTTTAATTCCAAAATTACCCTTTAATTATAAAATTACCATTTTACCCTATAATCATAAAATTACCCTTTTACCCTTTAATTACAAAATTACCATATTACCCTTTGATTATAAAATTTCCAATTTACCCTTTTTAATTACAAATTCCCATTTTGCCCCTTGTTACACCACCCATTTTAAATTATCACCACTACTTAAAATATTAATAAAAATACCTCATCCAAAACTAATATATTTAATATATACTTTTAGTACCCACACATATTAGGCCATATTCTTGTGCAAGATATACATTACTAAAATACCCCTAAGGCTCACAAAATATTAATCATGCATTAAGATCATAATAGCATAATACAACATGGATAATACTTAACATTTTTATCAACCACCAAACACTTACCTTAATTAATATTTTCATACAGAGCATATAAACCATCATTCTTTCTTTTTATCAATCAACACAAGAGACCACATGTATCATATTAAACATCATATATCAAGAATAATAATATATTAAAATCCTAATATGCTAACATACGTTAATCCATGTGTTTAAGTGGGATTTAACGATTACCTCAATTCCCGCAAAAACAAACCTTACCAGTATTCTGGTTTAAGGTTCAAGCTTTCATTATCAAAACCAATACCTAAAAATAATACCAAGATTTATTACAATAGAAATAATAAAAATCAAAGTATAAGGCTTTATAACACTTAATTAATCAAATAATTAACTTAAAATATTATTATACCTTAAAAATTATTACCCAAATTAATCAACAAAGGCAGCAGCTCATACTGCTCATGTAGCATGAGCTGCATGCAAGGAAATGAAGGAGGAGGTGCTCAAAGGTGGTGAAAAGAGGGAAAATTGGGTACTTTCGGGTTAGTGGTTTGGGGCTAAGAAAAGTACATGATGGGGTGGATTTGGGGCAAGGGAATGATGCAAAAGTGGAGAGGGGGTGTAGGTGGTGGTCGAGGATGGGTTGAAGGCAGCTAAGGGTGGCGGAGGTAGCGGCAGCAAGGCTACGAAGGTGGCGGCCGAGGAGGGAGTCGAAATGGGGGCTGGTGAGGAAGGAAAAGGGAGAGGGAAAAGGAAGGCTTTTGGGTGGTGTTTTCAGGAAAATTAGGATTGGGGTGGTAGAGGAGTTGTAAGGATTGGTTTGGTGGCTCCGGTGACGGTAGAGACAGCGGAACAGCGGTGGATCGAGGCTACATAGGGTGGATGTCGAGAAGGGAGGGAGAGAAGAGGAAAAAGAGGAGAGGAGGAAGAAGGAGGCTTCGGAGTGGCTCAATGGGGGTTGTGATGGTTCGGGGGTGAGGTAGAGGGTGGCAGGGGTAGTGTAGGTGGTGGTTGAGGTGGCGGAAGCGGCGAAATAGGGCTGCAAGGTAAAAATAGGGTGAGTGATGGGAGGAGAAGAAAGGGAGAAAAGGAGGTCAGGCGAGCATGGAAAGCTTGACAAGAAATGCTAGAATGAAGTAGGGGAAGAAGAAGAAAAAGAATAGGAAGAGAGAGGAGGGGATAGGGAGCTCAAAGGGTGGCGGTAGGTGGTAGGGAAATGGGAGTTGCAGGGAGAGGGAGGTGGATATGGTAATGGCAGGGAGAGGGAGAGGGAGAGATGGTGGGGCGGGGGCTGGTATGGTAGGAAAACAATTAGGGGGAGAGAGAGGGAGATAGGGGGAGGTCAACGGGGAGAGGGGGTTGCAGGTTGGGCGGTGAAAATGGTGGAGGATGGCCAGGATTCTCGTAGGGGAAAGAGGAAGAAGAAGAAGGGAAGAAGAAAAGGGAGGCTAGGTGCGTGCGACGGGAGGCCAAAGAAAAGAAACGGGCCGGCCCGGTCGAGGAGAAAGGAAGGAAAGAAGAGGGAGGCGGCCGACTCAAGCGCATGGGAGGAGAAAAATGGGCCAGCGGCCCATGCGCCAGGGAGAGGAAGGGCAGGCCAGCCAACCGGCGGCCCAAAGAGAAGGAAAAGAAGGAAAATAGGAAAAGGAGAAAAAGAAAATGGTATTAAATAAAATAATTTAATTTATAAAATATAATATTCTTGGGTAGTAAATTGATTTAATAATTTAATTTAATATAATTTAACTATAAGGGTTAAAAGGGATAATTTTAGTAAAATATGGGTTTAAAATTTTATTTAATAATAAGAGTATGATAAAATAACAAAATATTCATTTTAATTTATTAAATATTTATATCCAATTTTATATATTCAAAAATCCATAAATAATTAAACTAAAAAGATTTAAAGGCTAATTTATCCCAAATAAAATTTATTTATTAAATTATAGGCTTTTAAAAATTTCGGGGGATTATAAGTGGTGGCTGTGAGGTGGGAGCTGTAGAAGGCATTGAAGTGGTGGATAGATTTGGTAGAAGGCATTGAAGTGGGGGGAGGTAGAAACGACAACAACTGTGGTTGCCCAAGGAGGTGTTGTGGTGAGTTTTTCCACGTGGGGGTAGTGGGGATCAAGAAGATCTACCAAAGAGAAGGAGGAGAAAAAGAAAGGTAAGGGTAGGGAGGAAGAAGGAGGAGGAGGGATGGGGATTTGTGTAAATGATCAGCTTGGAAGTATAGATGAAGAAGGAGAGGTTGCGGGGAGCTGCATGAAAATGGTTGGGAAGGCTATGTGATCGGCTAGGAAGTTGGGTGTTGTGTGTGTGTGTGTGTGCTATGTGTATGTCTATAGAAAAGAGAAGAGAGGACAGGGATGCACATGTATATTAGTATAAGGAAAGGAGTTGTGGGTGTGTGTAATTTCACGTAGGTGGGAGAGGAGGGGTATGGTTCAGTAGAGAGTGAGGGACGTTTGACATACTAGGGGCATGGGAGTAGTGGGAGAAGGGGAGGTAGTGTAACACCCCCAAATTTACTACTGAAAAATTTCGTTTAACTCAAAAGTTTTTGCGAAAGCAAGAGAACTAAAATCGTAAACTCGGGGGCATTACCGCCACACTTAGTACCAGATCGATCCATAACTACCGACCCGATACCAAGTGCTAAGGCTAGAAAGAAATAAAACCAGAACAACCATTCATAAACCACGAGTTCTACAAATCAGAGTGCGAAGGTAAAAGTTACATTCCGAAATACAATTTAAGAGGTCCATATATTAGAATACTTAAAATAACGGAATAGCAAGATACGATAAAACCCTTGAAAAGTTAAATACAACATTTGTATCCTCTAAAGACAAATACGATTAAACCACACGATTTTCGAAGGGTAATTATCCGGACCACTTACTCACTCAGATCCAGCCTTCCACCCCAACTTAGTAACTGATTAGGACCTGCATCAAAGGTCTGCTCCCCACCATCGGTGGATCATCATAGGACCCGGTCAATCAAGGCAGTATCAGTACGGGTCCAGTACTGAGTAAGGCGTAGATGCTAAGGCCAAGCATACAATCACCCACAATCATAAAAGCAACCTGCATTAATACACGAAATACATGATCAATACGTCAGCCATACATCAAGATGAGTAAACGGAAAGCTGAATCATGCTCATACAATGCCCGTTATTTCTTATTATGATAATAATCTCTTTTCACACATTCTTCATTTAACCCTGTAAGCACGGGGACCCCACTATTATAGCCGGTGGACCGAAAATTAACACCCAGGGCTCAAAGCCTCTGGCCACTATTATAGCCGGTGGACCGGAAATCAACACCCAGGGCAAACGCCTCTGGCCACTATTCTAACCGGTGGAACGGACTGGCCCCGCACTTACATGGTGTTCCACTGTAAGTAATTAGTATCTTTCCCGTGGGTTAACTTATTCGTTTGGGTCTGTCGAGCCCGAATCCCCCACTATTATAGCCGGTGGACCGGAAATACACACCCAGGGCAGAACGCCTCTGGCCACTATTATAGCCGGTGGACCGGAAATACACACCCAGGGCAGAACGCCTCTGGCCACTATTCTAACCGGTGGAACGGACTGGGTCGGGCTCATCAGTCTTTCACTTTACGTAATTAATGTCTTATTCGTATCTTATTGAATCACATCATGTCCTTGACATGCATAAGTCATTCACTACATACTTTACACATCACAAACGATAAAGTTCCACATTCATAACTATACTTTACTCAATAATACACATAATAACACCACACAACTCTAAACAGCCTTACGAACCATGATTGTTCACACCAAGCCATGGTTAACCACTCTTAACCTTCTTTAACCGTAACAACCACAATACCCTCACGAAAACCCTAATGACACCATCAGTCATTAATACCACCAAGAAATCATAAATACTACTATATAAACCATAATACCGTCTTCCAAGCCCTAATACCACAATAAGTCATTAATACCACCAAGAAATCATTAAAACCACTATATAAACCACAATACCATTTTGCAAACCCTAATACCACAATAAGTCATTAATACCATCAAGAAATCATTAAAACCACTATATACACCACTATACCATCTTACAAACCCTAATACCACCATAAGTCATTAATACCACCCAGTAATTATTAAAACAACTATATAAACCCTAATACCACCATACAAACCCTAATACCACCATAAGTCATTAATACCACCAAGAAATCATTAATACCACTATATAAACCCCAATACCACCTTGCAACCCTAACCACCATAAGCCATTATTACCACCAAGAAATCATTAATACCACTATATAAACTCCAATACCACCTTGCAACCCTAATACCACCATAAGTCATTAATACCACCAAGTAATCAATAATACCACTATAGAAACCCCAATACCACCTTGCAACCCTAATACCACTATAAGTCATTAATACCACCAAGTAATCATTGATACCACCGTACAACCCTAATGCCATCACGCAAACCCTAATACCACAATACCACCCATAATATCACCAAGCAAACCGACTTCCCCATGCAACCTTAATTTATACCCACCTTTTTGTTTACTTAATTCCACCTTCTCCTCATTATCTCACAAATGGTGAATTCCTTAGGTCGTCCATACCTAGTTTAGCCAACATACTTCCCTTTGGTTATTCTAACCGCTTATTTTTCTTTTCAAGTCCCTCACTTCACCACACTCCCTCACATAACCCAACCTACATGACGTAGGGGTCACGTCACATCACACTACATCACAACACATCACACTTGCACCACAGCATATTAGTACACGAAGACTAGGATACGGGGACGTACCTCGGATCCATGCCGCGCTTCACAAATAAACACATAGTATACAGATTATAGCACACAATTGTACAAAGCATATAAGACACTTAAAACATGCAGAGCACACAAGTGGCCTTAGTTACGTCCTTACCTAAATCGGCGCCGGGCTTGGAGCACGCTCCTACACCTCCTGGGGTTTGACCCGGTTACCTATAAGAGGGGAAATACTTAGGGTTAATCTCCCTCTTCCTGAATTATCAACATTCCTATCTTACCCCTATCATGGCCTAATACCAAGGCTACTATTTAAAATGGGGTTTATAAATAAAGGGTAGGTTATTACTACTCTTACGATAACTTAAACGGATTACCACTAATTAAGTAGATTTTAGAAATCAAATACTAAGGTGAGGGTCTTAACGACATTAATAATAATTACCAATAATACCTACCATAATAAGGATACTATTTATAATAATAGTGCTCCTAATAAAAATAATAATAGCTATAATGATAATAATGATAATAATGGTAATAATTGAAATCATATTAGCATCAGTAATAGTGCATTATCGATAATAATAATAATAATAATAATAATAATAATAATAATAATAATAATAATAGAGTATTTGTACAACCATAGTCGCTTAGGTGACAAAATCAATGATAATGTTAATAATAATAATAGTGATAATAATAATAATGATAGGAATGAAGACAATAATAATACAAATAATAATAATGAATACAATGAAAATATTAGTAATAACATCAACGATTATAAAAATAATATTAATAAGGATAATAAGAATAATAGTAATAATCGATAAAATAATAGATGCGATGAACACAATAACGATAAAGCAATGATAAGAATAATAATAATGATAATAATAATAACCATACTAATGATAATGATGAAAATAATAATAATAATAATAATATTACCATAATAATAATAGTAATATGGGTAATAATGGTAATGATAATAATAATAATAATAATAATAATAATAATAGTAATAATAATACTAATAACAACGGCCATAATAACGTTGAAAATAGAATAGTAAAGACAATAATAATAATGATATTAACAACAATACTACTACTAATAATAATAGTAATAGTAATAGCAATAATGATAATAATAACAATAATACTAATAATAACAATAACAATAGTAAAATAACAATAACAATATTAATAATAATACTTATACTAATAGTAAAATAATGACCATGATAACAATAATAGTAATAATAATAACAATAACACCACCCTAGGAATAATAGCAATAATAATAATAATATCAATAATAATAATAATAACAATAATAGTACTAACAATAACAATAGTAAAAATAACAATAATAATATTAATAATAATAATTATAATAGTAATAATAATAATCATACTAGTAATACTATTAATAGTAATAACCATCATAATATTAATATTAATATTAATATTAACAACAATAATAACGATAACAGTAATAACACTAATAGTAACGTTAGTAGTAATAACACTTAATAATAATAATAGGGATAATAATAACAATAATAACAATAATAATAATAATAATAAAGATAATAACAATAATAATATCAATAATAATAATAGCAATAATAGTAGTAATAATAATAAGGATAATAATAATAATAACAATATGATAATAATAATAATAATAATAATAATAATAATAATAATAATAAAGATAATAATAATAATAACAATAATAATAATAATAATAACAATAATATGATAATAATAATAGTAGTAATAATAATAATAATAATATTGGTGTTAGTATTAGTAGTAACAATAATATTAGTAATAATAATAATAGTGTTAATATTACTCATAATAATACTCATAATATTAGTTAATAATATTAATCCCACTAATCACCTTTTATTTATTTATTTATTTATTTAACCCTTATTATTATTTACTTATTTTATTTATTTATTTATTTATTTATTTTCTTAGGACTTAGGGTTCAGGGGGGTTGACAACCTGACAGAGGCGGCAGCGTTGGCGGCGCGGCGGCGGCAGCGGCGGCGGTGGAGGAAGGGGAAGAGGGAAAAATGGTGGTGGAGGCTAGGGAAGGGAAAACCAAAGGGAAAGGGAGGTGCGGGGTGGTAGGGCAGGAGTTGCTGGTCATTTTGGAGGGTGGTGGTGGCGCTGCAAGCGGCGGGGTGGCCGGCGGTGGCGGCGCGAAGGTGGCGCCAGGGCTGGAAGGGACGATTCGGGAAGGGTTTTTCGCACGGCCAGGGCGGCACGTGCGGCGCGAGTTAGGGTGGCTAAGAAGGTTGGTTGCGTAGAGGGCGGTGCAGGGAGGATTGTGGTGGCAAGGGCAGGCGGCAACGGTGGCCGAGGGCGAAGGAAACGGCGGCTGAAAGTGGGGCGGCGCGACGGTTTGGATTTCTGGGTTCCAAAAATCGAACCCGATTCAGGCCATTTCCGGGGCTATTTATAGAGGATTTGGAACGGGAAAACGACAAGGAGGCGAGGGAGAGTCAGAGGGTAGGTGGAGGCGTGTCCGGCGAGGCTGACCGGAGTAGGTCTGCAATTTGCAGATCGTGACCCGCCGGAGAGGACGACAGGGCTTGCGTGCGGGGAAAACGCTGCCCGATTGGTCACATCTCAAGGTAAGGTCAAATCAGGGACGAAAAGACAGGAGAGAAGGACGGAGAAGGGACGGGACGCTCGCCGCTGCGTTTTCCGGCGAGGTCGAGTTGTAGGCGGGGAGAAACGGCGTCGCGAGGAAGAAGAAGAAGGGGAGGGGCTGGACCGGCGGTCCAGGGGAAGAAAGGAGAGGGAGGAAATCGGCCGGACCGCGCGGTTTCTTTTCCCTTTAAATGAAACGCTGCGTTTTGGGCGGGATTTGGCGAAAACGCAGCGCTCGCGTCGTCAGGCAACGGTCGAAATTTCCTTTGTATCGCGACGCGGCGTTTCAGCGACTTCAGCGTCGAAACGCCGCGTTTTGGGTCACGGACAGCCGGGCTCGCTGGGCCGCGGCGAGAAGAAGGAAAAAGGAAGGGGTTTGGGCCAGCAGGCCGGCCCAGGTCGGGGGAAAATAAGGGAGAGAAGGGGAAGGAAGAAAAAGGAAAAAGGAGGGAGGAAAAAGGAAAAAGGAAAAAGGAAAAAGAGGGAAAATTTGGGGTTGGTTTAATTAATATCATTTGGGTAATTTAGGGTATTTAATATAATTATCAAAACAGTAATTAATTTCTATTTTTAGGTAAATTTTGGGATTTAAGGAAAAATCTTCCTAAATTTATTTTAATTAACAAAACCCCTAAATTTTCCTCTAATTAAATTATTCATAAATTTTATATTAATTTGAAACTATTTTATCCTCCCCATTTTATATAATTTAAGGTACTTAATAAATTTCAAAAGTGAAAACCTTAATTAACTTAAATACCATAATCTCCCCTATTTACACTCTTATAATTTCCTTCTTGATTTATCCTATTAATTCCTTTTTATTTCACTAAAAGTAATTTATTTTAATAAATTCCCTAATAATCTCCTATTCGGCCATGATTTTCTAAATTAGGGATTTTGGGGTATTTCATCACTACCCCCTTAAAGAAAAACCTCGTCCCCGAGGTTTACGCCTAGCACTAGGGTTTACCAAAGGAAATTCTAAGTTACTTGGGGGGTAACTACCCCCTTAAGAGCAAACTAACTAAAAACCCATAATAATCACAACCTCTAGGATACGGGGTTAGCACAAATCCGACACCTACAATCACAATGATCTGATACTATGGTATAGTTACAACAACAATTAATAAGGTCGCCTAACTACCCAGTCACACAAACCTCACAAGTTAGTCCGGATTTTAAAAGAAGGGAAACGCTTGAATCAGTGAAATACATTTTTAGTTAAAACATTTAGGATCGTGAGAGTCGAATCTCTACCGAAACCCGATTCTCAACAACCAAAAGCTCTGATACCAACTTGTAACACCCCCAAATTTACTACTGAAAAATTTCGTTTAACTCAAAAGTTTTTGCGGAAGCAAGAGAACTAAAATCGTAAACTCGGGGGCATTACCGCCACACTTAGTACCAGATCGATCCATAACTACCGACCCGATACCAAGTGCTAAGGCTAGAAAGAAATAAAACCAGAACAACCATTCATAAACCACGAGTTCTACAAATCAGAGTGCGAAGGTAAAAGTTACATTCCGAAATACAATTTAAGAGGTCCATATATCAGAATACTTAAAATAACGAAATAGCAAGATACGATAAAACCCTTGAAAAGTTAAATACAACATTTGTATCCTCTAAAGACAAATACGATTAAACCACACGATTTTCGAAGGGTAATTATCCGGACCACTTACTCACTCAGATCCAGCCTTCCACCCCAACTTAGTAACTGATTAGGACCTGCATCAAAGGTCTGCTCCCCACCATCGGTGGATCATCATAGGACCCGGTCAATCAAGGCAGTATCAGTACGGGTCCAGTACTGAGTAAGGCGTAGATGCTAAGGCCAAGCATATAATCACCCACAATCATAAAAGCAACATGCATTAATACACGAAATACATGATCAATACGTCAGCCATACATCAAGATGAGTAAACGGAAAGCTGAATCATGCTCATACAATGCCCGTTATTTCTTATTATGATAATAATCTCTTTTCACACATTCTTCATTTAACCCTGTAAGCACGGGGACCCCACTATTATAGCCAGTGGACCGGAAATTAACACCCAGGGCTCAAAGCCTCTGGCCACTATTATAGCCGGTGGACCGGAAATCAACACCCAGGGCAAACGCCTCTGGCCACTATTCTAACCGGTGGAACGGACTGGCCCCGCACTTACATGGTGTTCCACTGTAAGTAATTAGTATCTTTCCCGTGGGTTAACTTATTCGTTTGGGTCTGTCGAGCCCGAATCCCCCACTATTATAGCCGGTGGACCGGAAATACACACCCAGGGCAGAACGCCTCTGGCCACTATTATAGCCGGTGGACCGGAAATACACACCCAGGGCAGAACGCCTCTGGCCACTATTCTAACCGGTGGAACGGACTGGGTCGGGCTCATCAGTCTTTCACTTTACGTAATTAATGTCTTATTCGTATCTTATTGAATCACATCATGTCCTTGACATGCATAAGTCATTCACTACATACTTTACACATCACAAACGATAAAGTTCCACATTCATAACTATACTTTACTCAATAATACACATAATAACACCACACAACTCTAAACAGCCTTACGAACCATGATTGTTCACACCAAGCCATGGTTAACCACTCTTAACCTTCTTTAACCGTAACAACCACAATACCCTCACGAAAACCCTAATGACACCATCAGTCATTAATACCACCAAGAAATCATAAATACTACTATATAAACCACAATACCGTCTTCCAAGCCCTAATACCACAATAAGTCATTAATACCACCAAGAAATCATTAAAACCACTATATAAACCACAATACCATTTTGCAAACCCTAATACCACAATAAGTCATTAATACCATCAAGAAATCATTAAAACCACTATATACACCACTATACCATCTTACAAACCCTAATACCACCATAAGTCATTAATACCACCCAGTAATTATTAAAACAATTTAGGTTATGAATGTGGTTTATTTACACCGCAAGGGTAGGATAATAGTGGTGGTAAAATGGTAGGGTAGAAATAGGTTTATTTAATTTTTATTTTATGTTTAATTTGATTAGGTTAGGATATCGGGTATGAAAATAGTCAGGGAAAATTAATTCGGTTTAGGATGGGTTTAATAGGGAGGGAAAATGTAAGAATAATTGGGAATAATGTTTAGAAATTTATTTAGGTTACAACGTAAAGGTTAAAAATAAAATTAGTAGGCCAAGGTTAAGGGTTAATTTGAATAAAAGCCTAAACGTCTGAAAACAAAGGTTACAAAATTTTGGGATGTTACGTCATTGGCTCGAAAGGATAAAAAGGAAAGGATGTCCGAATTGTTTACATTTTTATTCCCATACACCCTATGTGATAGCCATATAATAAGAGATTGTTGGAAACAAGTAATATATATAGCTAATCGCTTTGAAAAGTGAGGGTTAAACAGGCTTTATTTTGTACCCCATATCGTGCCCAAATAATGGTGTTTTTGCATCATTCATCCATTGAACAATGGTGTCTATGTGTTTGATTCCAATAAGGCATTATGAGGTTCCTTTTGCAGTATCTCGAGCAACGACGAATAATTTAATTGAGACATTAGTATACTAAGATTGCTTCATTAGCATATTTTTGTATATATCATATATATATATATATATATATATATATATATATATATATATATATATATTCAAGAATATAGCTATAATATTCTGACTAATCTCTATTAGGGCACTACACATGGCGTAGAAAGGTGAAAGGGTGCTCCGAACCCAAATAATCTTCAATATACGTGTATGGAGGTCAAAAAATCAATGATTCTCTATGTTTTATCAATTTTATTTAATATATCCCTACTAGTTAGACCTATTACAAGCCTTTATAAAAATTACATGAACTTATTTATTTTAAAGTGCCCCCAACATATGAATGATAATGATTGTGGATATTACATATATAGATATATGGATAATGTATTAAGAAATAGATTTCAAGATATAGATGTAACAACCCCAAATTTTTTAACTAAAAAAATTATTTTTTTTAAAGACAATGTGGAAGCGTTGGTAAACGCAAAACCAAAAAATGTTAGCGTCATATCAATCATGAAAGAGATATGATCATCATCTAACCCATGCCTAATGTAAGATAAAACGGAGCAATCGTAAAATAATGCATGTTCAACTAACAATAATATAATTCTATAGTAATAATGGTGAGAAGGGCATTATAAATAAAATAGAGAGTTTACAAATCTAAGTACAAAAATCAAAACCAAGAGTTTAAATAATAGAAAAGAACCAAAAATATCCCAATACAGTGGGTAAAAGTAATTCTAGAACGTTAGTCTAACTCTTAACCAAACAAGAAAGTAATTTTTGAATCCCTAAGAAATGGCTAGCAAGTAGCAACTGGCCCACAATATCATCATCAACATACTCTAGGTGAGAATCATATCCCCACAAATCATCATTTACTCGCTAGACAAGAAGCCAGATGATCTCAGTGACCACACAAATATAGTATTAGTATGATAAATTATTGATAAAATATACTACATAAAACATGGTAAGAGTTCTTATTGCACATTAAAGTCACATAATAGTACGATGACAAACATACTAACATAAAATAACACTTAGGCCCATGGTAGTAATATAATAAGACATGATTACATAGTGATCATGGAAGAATAATAATAATATAGTAAATGCATCGTAACCACAAAATGTAAACCATATTATAAATATTTCTTTAGTGATCACATAATTTCCATTTATTAACTCCATTTGACCACACCTAATTCTCCACCATGAACAAAAATCATGGAATCATACACACGTAATGGGATGTCACACCCACCATATAGGATCATAATACATCAAATCGGCTTTTCTCTAGGGATACCTAAAATGCCCCAAACCCCTAATTTTAAGGATTTTAGCTAATTAAGGATTTATTTTAGAAATTAATTAAATAAATTATTTTTATTAAAATAAAAAGGAATTAATAAGGGAAAATCAAGAAGAAAATAATAAATATTTTAATTAGGAAAAATTTGGGTATTTTGCTAATTAAAATGAAACTTAGGAAAAATCTTTCAAAAATCCTAAATTAGCCTAAAGGGAATTAAATATTATTTTATTTAAATATTATATTTTTAACTATCCCAAATTACCAAAATAATCCAAAGATCCCAACCTACCTATTTTTTTCTTTCCCATTTCCTTTTTCCTTTTTCTTTCCTTTTTCTTCTTTTTCCTTCTTCTTCCCTTCTTTTTCTTCCTTACCTGACCTAGGCCTGTCCGCGACCCATTTTCCTTTCTTTTTCTTGTCTTCTTCAGTGGCCTAGGACACTGCATTTTTCCTTCTTCTTTTTACCATCACCTGGCTAGTTCTTCCTTTCTTTTCTTTCTTTTTTTTTTCTTTCTAGATCGCTAGTCCACGCCATCTTCTTCTTCCTCCTTCTTTCCCATCACAACCTGTAATGCCCAACTTCCCAAGAATTTCACCACTAGTTACACCCAAATTACCCAACCGTATCCTCTCCTCTCTCCTCCCCCTGACTCGTCGATCAACTTGACCCAACCCACTCCCCTCTCTTCTCGCACGATCCCTCTCTTTCCCCTGGTCAATAGCAGGCTACATTTGAATTTCTCCGGCTACCCGTTGCCGCCGGTGAGTCCTAACCGACCTGCCCTGATTCTCCCATCTTCCCTCTGACCTTAGCCCTCCTTTAGTTCTATAAATACCCCCATAACTAGCTTTCGTTGAGCCTTTTTCCTGAAACCCTAAAATTTTACTCTTGTGAGCCACCGCCTTTTCAGACGCCCATTCTTCCACCATCTTCCAACGTCCTCGCCCACTCCGCCCACCTAAATAATCCCTACACCACCCTCTAACTAACTACACCACCCTTCTCCCTCGATTTTCCCTACACAAGCCACCCCGGTTGTACATAGTAGCCTCCTCGATCAACCCTTTCTTCCACATCCGCCGCCCTTCGCACCACCCTTAGCCACCAATTCCGCCGCTACCACTGCTCCTTACACGTCCCAAAAATACCTGTAGACCCTCCTCTACCTTCCCCTACTCTTCTTTTTCTCTTCCTCCCTCTCCTCCTCTCTTTCTCTCCTTCTTCCACTTTCGGCCACCACTATCACCATCGTGCTCCGCCACCTTTGGCTGTGCCGCCACCCTCATTATACTCCTCTGCATCTAGACAACCATAAATACCCCTACTCCCACCCTCATTCTTCTTCTCCTTTTCCCAGCATTCGACTTTTCCTCTTTTCTTCTTTTTTCTGACCACCACCCCCACCGCCGTGCACCACCGCCGGTACCACCTGTCACCACCAACCCAAGGTGGAACCCTAAACCCTCTCAACCATTTTTCACTATTTACACAATCTTTATTTATTTTATTTTATTATATTTCCATTATATTTGAATATATTATTATTATTATTACTACTACTACTACGAATGTTATTATTATTATTATTTCTACTGAGGGCCAAGGCCCTATTCTATTTTTATTTTGAATATTATTATTATTATTATTATTATTATTTTAAAGTAGGGTCGAAATCCTACTTTACATTATCTTTGATTTATAATAATAATATTATTATTATCATTATGGTTATTATTATTTCATATTATTAGTAGTAGTATTAGTAGTAGTAGTGGTAGTAGTAGTAGTAGTAGTATTTTGGTGAAGGGTCGAAGCCCTTATTTCACCATTTATTTCGAATGATACTAATATTAATATTGGTATTATTATTATCGTTATTATTGTTATTCTTATTATTTTTTATTATCATTATTATTATTTTAGTATCATTATTATTATTAGGGTAAAATATTCAAATCTTATATTATCATCTTTTGCAATATGACTATTATTACTTTTACCTTTAACAAAATTAGTAATTAGTTAGTGTTATTCCTATTATATTCTTATTTTATCCAAAACCCTAATCTTAGCATAAATAAGGAATAATAGTATTTTTAGTAGGAGGGAAACTAATCTTTAGTTTTTCCCTCTTATAGGTGAGACCAGTCAAATTCCTAAGAAGGCGTAGGAGCATGCTCTAAAACTAGTGTCATATTAGGTAAGGGTGTAGCTAAGGTCGTATGTATGTAATATGTCTTATATGCCTTGTATGCCATGTGTCGTAATATGTGATGTATCTTATGTGTATTGTTACAAATATTTTATGTATGGTGCGACTCGGAGTTGAGGTACGTTATGTGTTATCTTATGATTTGTATATCATATATTTGTGTTGTGAATGTGATGTGATATGATGTGTCCCTGTAAGACATGCATGCTAGGTTATATAATATGATGTTATGGAGTGAAATGATGTGGAGTTGACCTAAATGTTGCATAACCATAAATGGAGGAATCTAGGGTTTTGCATGGAAGAATCTAAGGTTTTGCATGGAGGAATCTAAGGTTTTGTATGAATGGATCTAGGGTTTTTATGGAAGGATCTAAGTACGTATGGAAGAATATAGGGTTTGCATGGGTGAATCTAGGGTTTCACGTGGGAGTTTTAGAGTTTGCATGAAAAAGTTAGAAGAGTTGTATAGGATGCGTAAAGTCTGCATGGGAGTGAAATTTACGTATGGAAGGTTGATTTTGGGTATGAGGAAGGTGATGGAAGTGTTTTTTGGGTGTTTGAACACTTTGGAGGTAAAATAGTACATGGAACAATATAAGGGTACATAGGAAACCGAGCTAGGATTTGGTGTGACTACTTAGGGTTTCGTGGCCACACGTGTACTTGGTGAGTAAGGGATGATGATGAGGGTGGAATCTATGGGCTGTGATGTGTAAATATTAAAATGATTTGGGTTGTGTGAGGTGGAGTAGGATGAGCCACTTCGGCCTAAATTATGGTTTTAGAATAAAACCCTAGAGTGAGATAGTGAGTGGACTGGGAAGTGTAAGGTAGTGGGTTTTAACTCACATACATGTAAAATGGGCTCTAGTGTGAGTTAGGGTAAGGAGGAAAGAATATTAGGCCAAGTTAGGAGGTGCATAAGTCTTATGATAGGAGACGGATCCTTTTTGGAGGATGAGTGTAGAGGGAGTTAGTCATGCATGTAAAATTATGAATAAGACACTTAAGACATTAATCATGTAAAGTGAAAGATTATTAAGCTAGGTATAAGCTGATCCACCAGTTAGGAATAGTGGTTAGGGTGTTCCATCATATATGTGTCCGATCCACTGGTTAAAATAGTGGTCATGAGCTTTATGCCTTGTGTGTTCTCGGCCCACCGGTTATAATAGTACGGGATCCCGAGCTCGATAAACCACACCTGAGTTGCTAAGACATATGAAATACATTAAGTACCTACAGTGGAACACCATGCGAGTAGGAGCCAAACCGGTCCGCCGGTAAGGAATAGTAGTTAGGGCGTCCCGTCCTATATGTGACTGATCCACCAACTAATAATAGTGGTTAGGTACATTGTGCTCTGTGTGTTTCATGTCCATCGGGATAATAGTGGGGCTCCTGTACTAGCATAGATTTGACAAAGAGCACAATGTGAATTGAGTAATGATAAGAGATTAATTGATTAATAAATCCGAAATATAAATGGCCTTTATTTATTATTTATCTAAAGTGACTGTATGTTGTTTTATTTTCCTGCATGGATTATGTGTTGTTATGTATTAGCGTTATTGCACCGTTACCTTACTCAGTACGTAGAGTATTGATCACCCTTTTCATGGGTGCTACTCATTCCCACGAACAGAGGGCCCTTCTGACTTTGTGTAGGTGGGCGATGCATTTTTTGATGACTTCAATGTCCATGAGGCATCAAGTGGGGCTGAGTGTTGATCATGGGCTTGGTTCGATGATCGGAGTGAAGTGGCCGGATTCTCTCTTTATGTCACTCTATTTCTTTATGTTATTTATTTTCTACATTGGATTTTCTAGAGTTAAACATTATCGTTTGTATACATTATTCGCTTCGAGGAATTTTGATTTCGTACTTTGAGATATGTAACTTTTTACACGTACTCTAATTTCTATGCTTTGACTCTTCTAGTTTCTCTTTTTATGAACTCTTGGTTTGAGTATTAAGTTTAGTTTAATAAATATCCTTTTAGCCTTAGCACTTGGTACCGGAACGGTCAGAGTGAATCAGTTTGGTACTAAGTGCGGCGGTAACATCCCCAAAATTAACAAGTTTTAATTTAATTTCTTTTGTTTTAAAAAAATAGTGAATTTTTGGGTATTATAATACCACACCCACCACACATCAAGTAATGGAAAAAAGTTGGAATACCACACCCACCCAAGCAATGGATAATATGAAGTGTCAGGGGCTTGTAGTAGGATACCTCACTCACTCGAACTGAACACCGATGCCACATTAGCCTACCACAGTATAATTCTATACCGTAAAGATGCATGCATACCCCCAATCGATCATAATCTAGTAGAGAAATAAATAGGTACTGAGTGAAAATATAAAACATAGGGTGACCCGCCCACTAACTCTCGGCTAACTACCCCAAAAGTCAGAAAAAAATTCTCAAATGAAATCCTAATCCATTATTTATTAATTAATAAGTGATATAACAAATCACAAATTAATTCCATTATTATCCAAATTAAGTGTTGCCAAGTGCTAATACCAAACACATCACAAGGCATATAAGCCACCAATTGGATGTTTAGAGATGACACCAAACTTAACAAATTCAAGGCTCTAATATAATCATTTTGATCTATATTAATTTCAGGGTAAACATGGTTAGAATCATAATTAAAATACTGTAATCACATAGAAATATTAATATAGGAGGCCCAAATGGAGAACAATAATTAACAACGATTATTGCAAAATAAAGATGGATTAGTTGATCAATCCATAGGACCAGTCGACTAGTTGGTCTCATCGATCGAATGTTCAAAGTAAATTAGTCAATGGGTTCGACAAACCAATCAACTAATCACAACCATCCAATCAAAATTCCCAAATCGAGCCACTATTTATATAACTAGTCGATTGGTCCAACGAATCGATAGGCAGGTTTGGGTAAAATAACACCCAAACCTACTGTAACACCCCAAAATTTATTACTAAAAAATTTTATTTTACAGGGGAAGTATAATAAAAATAACCCGGTGTTACTATAACACCCCCTCAAATTTTGGAACTTAAAATTTTTCATTTTAAAGAGTTATAGAAAAAGTCAAAACACAAAACGTAGGGGTGTCATGTTGCATCCAACATAGAAGAGGCATTCACTATGTCGGGTGTAAGGCAAAATTAACCTTATACCTAGGAATCAGGTGTGGGAAGCATGTGATTTCTCCGTGATACAAGATATGAAATAGAGAGAAGGGAATAAATAGTAAAAACAAAGGACTAAGAATCCAAAGAGAGATAGAAATATCCGGATAACCATACCCTTTACCAAATCATTTAGCTCTCACCCAAGGCAAGCACACCAAGCTAATAATCATCAATCACCTACAAAATAGGGCAAATATGCTCGTGGGAATGAGCAACACCCATAAAACGGGTGATCAGTGCACTACATATTGAGCAAGGGAACAATACTATCGAAACAATGATATAAATAGCACATGCTTTCACATTATACAATAAGGTAATAACCACATAAATGAAACATCTCATAAGATAGAATATGATCTAGATTCCTTTATTAAGTATAGTCCATATTCATTCTTTTATATACATTGAGTACAAGAGCCCTACTATTCTTAAATTGGTGGCACGGTTTGAAACTCCTCTTGGGGGCAACACACTTGACCTACTATTCTTTCTAGTGGAACAGATATTAAAAGCATCCTCTCTGGGTAAAACGCAACGGAGCCACTATTCTCCCCGGTGGAATAAGATACGTATATATATATATATATATATATATATAGAAAAATAGATCACCTTAGTCCTGACTCACATATTCTTCCACTTTAAATCATTGGTATCTTTTCCATAAGTTATAATGATGCATTTTCATTTCATGAGGAGTAGGGACCCCCACTATTCTTAATCAGGTGGAACGGACAGAAACACCTTCTCTGAGAAAAACACTTCCGAGCCACTATTCTTTCCGATGGAACAGAGATTAAAAACATCTTCTTGGGGCAAAATGCTCCCGAGCTACTATTCTCCCTAGTGGAATAGGATACATACATACATATATATAAATCACTTTAGCTCTACTCACGTGCTCTTTCACTTTAAGTAATTAGTATCTTATTCAAATTGATTCTCAGGCATATGACACATTAAAAACAAATATGCATATAACATAGGTCTAAGTCCTTAAATTCCCTTATTACACACCCTTTAGTATTCATTCTCCCATATTGATTAATTCACACAACTTATATTATATCATCTCCAAATTCCCTTATTTTTATCATACCCAATATGCACGATCTAATTCCCATAAGTATACTTTAATAATCTTATCCTGATAAGTTAATCACAGAAATATCCAAGACCTAAATTCCATAGAATTTTCATAACACCTCCCATGAAATTTTCATGATTACCAATTCCGATAGATAACCTCTAAATCTTAAACGTGGAATAATGGTATTATCATTAAAAGATAGTTTACCCCAAATTATCCATTAAATCATTTAAGGACCTTAAATAGTAATAATACTTCTATGAATTTATCATGCTATTATTATCATATTTTAAACCTCCTAACACATAAAATACCAAAATCTCCTTATTATCCCATAATCACCAAGTTACCTTTAAGAATAAATAGAAAACCTTTATTTTATAAAATCTTATACCTTCCACACATATTATTTTCCAATTCCACAATTAATCATCATACCTTATGAGAATTCTCGAGTCCATTTATCAAAACTCATATATCCCATATTTCAACCCATAAGATATATATTTCCACATATATGACATTATCTCAACCAAATAATAATGGTACCTCTTATCCATTCTTACTTTCTTTCTATAACATGACATCCGTAAGCCCATATTTCATACCATAAGATATATTCTCACAAATATGACATTATCCTAACAAAATGATAATGGTACCTCTTACCCATTCTTACTTTCTTTCAATAACATAATATCCTTAAGCCCTTATCTTATAACATAAGATATATTCTCACAATATGACATTATCACAACAAAATAATAATGGTACTACGTACCCCTTCTTACTTTCTTTCAATAACATAATATCATTAAGCCTATATTTCATACCATAAGATATACTTCCACAAACATGACATTATCACAACAAAATCATAACATAATGGTACATCTCACCCACTCTTACTTTCTTTCAACATAATATTCATATCATCAAAAAATATCAAGATCAACATATGTTACATCATGTATTAAAAATATCATGAAAAAAACATATAACCATACAAGAAAATAACATCAAAAACCCTAAACATCAAATAGTATCCTTACAAAATAGAACAACGGGCTCTAAGCATGCAAATCCTATACTTTTTCCTCCGAAGCTACTAGAATACCACCTACAAATAATAATAAAATTCATGGTTAGGCTCGAAGAATTATATCAAAGGAGAAAATCAAGGTAAAGAGGGTAAAAATAGATATAACCATAGTCACATAGGAGCTTGAGATGTGTAGAGGAATATTTAGTGGAGCTGTGGTTAATTTTTGGTGGTGTTTGGACAAGTTTTGGGGGTGAAAATAGGGGTACATGACCAAAAATAGGAAGTTGCATGGCTGTGCAGCAGGCGGTGTAGCTCTTGGTCGAGATAAAATATGTTGTACGGTTAGGTGATGCGAAATTTGCACAATTTTGCAACAATAGACCGAGAGAAAAAATCACACATGACCAGGTGGTGCAAGGGTTGCACAGTAGTGTAGAAAGAGATTTTAAGTGTTACACAACCGTACTGAGGCCATGTACTCTACAAAACCTGCAATGCATCAGAGGAAGAAGAAGGGAAAAGAGGTGGTGGTCGGTGGTGATGGATAGCGACGGTGAGGGGAAGGTTGGGGTAACCTTGGCGATCGGTCCGCCAGCCAAAGGGCGGCGAGTGGTGGCCGAGGTGGTGTGCGGTGGTGGAAATGGTGGTGCCAGGCCAAAAACAAGGAAAGAAGGAGGAGGAGGAGGAGGAAGAAGAAGAAGAAGAAGAAGAGGAAGAAGAAGAGGAGGAAGAAGAATAAGAGGAAGAGAGAGAGAGAAGGAGGAAAGGAGAACGAAGTGGGAGCTCGGGCAATGACTCTTTGACACAAATATGGAAAGAATGAGGCAAAACCAAAGAGAAAGATGGAGAGTATGAAGTATATATATATACACACACACACATGTGTGTGAGTGTGTGGTGTGAACAGGGAAGGAAGAAAAGAATAGGGGGTGGTGTGTGATGGTGATGGTGCAGCTGCAAGGTGATAATGATGATGATGGTTGCAAAGAATGGTTAGGGGTAGGGCAGTAGCTATTGGGTGAGGGTGGTGATGGTTGTATTTAGGTGTTGCATAAAGATGAAAAGGATAAGAAGGATGCAGGGAGATGGGGTGGTGCGCATGTAGGTGTGCAAGTCTGCAGAGATGGGAGAAGGAGAAAGGTGATGGATGATGGATGAGGGTGCAGAAAGGTGATGGGTAATGGTGCAAGTGGGTGGTGCAAGTTGCAACTAATTCAAATGTGTAGCTTGAGGTTGGCGGGAGGAGGAGAAGAAAGAAAGGAAAGAAAAGGAAAAAGAGAAGGGTTGGGAGATTAGTTTAGGGTGATTTTAGATTAGCTAAAAGTAATTAAGATTAGTGGAAATTTTAGCGGGTTTTAATTTTAGTTTACGAATTATGGTTTATTCGAGTCAAGGTTTTGAATTCGGTTAAATATTCGGGATTAAGGAGTAGGTTAATCAAATTAGGGTGCTAATGACGCGGGAATAGGCTAAGCAAATTTTCTGGGTATTACAGTTACTGTCGTAATTGACCTAAGTTGGGCTTACCATCCCAACCTTATGTCAATCACAAGGCTAAATAATTTAAAATGTTCAATAGGATAAAACCAAAAATGAGAGAAGTTTCATAATGCCAAATACGATTTGGAGATTAACTCTGGATTATAATAAAAAAATACTACAAAAAGGATACCTTAGATCAAAGAGCCTAAAAAGGATATCTGGGTAAAATTATTATTCGGATAACATGAATCTTTGCCCAAACACCCAGTACAAATAAAATTCACTATTCCCCAAATAATGCATCAAAGGCAACAAAATCATCGACTAGATCCTTAAAGACCTGCACCAAACCATCAGGGTCATATGCTTGTGTGAATGAGCAGCACCCATAAAAATGATAATCAGTACACTAAGTACCAAGTAAGATAACCATACAATCCAAACTGGAAAAACATATAATTACACACATTCATAGTGGAAAGTAGAATACATGTGAGATACAAAAAGCAATACAAAATAATTGCTGGTCCGGATTCGTATTATTAGAATGTATCAAGATCTATTATTTTATTTACGTTAAGTTCAAGGACCCCACTATTCTCAATCAGTGGAACAATTATTCCACCTCAGGGTAAAACGCTCCTGGCTACTATTCTTACCGGTGGAACGGTTAATAACATACAACCCCAGAAAAAATACATTCGGTCACTATTCTTACCAGTGGAATGGTAAATAATATACATCTCTGGGACATAACGCTCCAAGAAAATGCTCTCATTTGGTGGAACAGACATATACAACCACTCTTAACTCACATAGTATTCCACTTTGCGTGATTAGTGTCTTATAAATGATTATAATCGTTCTTGATATTTATTTTAAATTGAGTTCAGAGACCCCACTATTCTCAACCGGTGGAACGGTTATTCCACCCCAGGGCAAAACACTCCTGACTACTATTCTTACCGGTAGAACTATAATATTATACAATCTCGGGGCAAAATGTGCTTGGCTAATATTCTCGTCCAGTGGAATGGACATATAAAACCAGTCTTGACTCGTGATCTTTCAATTTAAATTATTAATATCTTATTCATGATTGGTTAAATGATTAAGAAACATAATTCATGCAAGTGAGACATCAATATACATATAACAAGACTATTCTCAAAGATTAAGATGCTCATTTTCCCCGAAAATGATAAACTCACAATTTAAGCATAACTTCCCCCATATTGATCATTTACCCACCAAATTTAATATACACTCCTCAAATAATATTATCATTAACATACCCAAATTTTGAGGTCTAACTCCCACGTATTACACATGCGTTAATAGCCCTATCTCAAAAGTTACTATTCATCAGGCTCCCAAAACCCTAATTTCACAAGTAAGTCATAACTTTTCCCAGAAGGCTCATATAATTACCAAATTAAATATACATCCTTAAAATACCCACATTAAAAACATATATGAAATTAATGGCCTAACTCTAATATTTTACACATGTGATAATAACATTACCGTTTTAAGGCTACTATTCCCAAATTAAGCTATTTTCTCATCTGAAGAACTTATGACATTCATAATCACTCCCAAACACTTCGTATGATAATATTAACATATTTTAATCCATAAAACATGTTAAAATACCAAAATTTCTATCTTAACCCGTATTGATAAAAATGCACTTAAAAATAACTCATGGCCCTTATTTTACGAAAATCCCATATCCTCAATATCATTTTTTTTCAAATCCTCCTTTTATCAACATACATATTAAATATAATTATTTCCCACTTATAATAATTCGTTAGGCCCATACTACTCTCCCACAATTCATACTCATCATAAAAGTACATCTTAGTGTAATATCATCGTATCAGCATATTTTTCGATATTCTCACTTCATTTCTATCATATAATTCATATTAATATATCGTATCATCATCAACATGCATTTCAATAGTGTAATAATAATGAAATTATAACACACATAATCATACAAGCATTAAACACAAAACCCAAAATATCGACTAGTATCCTTACTTATAAGGCTTCAATCTCTAAACACGTTTATCCTAATCCACATCTCCGAAACTTCCAGAATATCACCTAAGAACAATTAACAAAACATAATTAGAATTAATGATATAATAAAATGAATGTTTAAGGTAATGTAAAGGAAAAAGAATGGGAAAAACCAAACCAGGTTCGAAGAACTGGTTTCCAGCCAAGAAGGCTAGCAACGGCAGAAACTATCGTTGCTAGGGAGTGGGCAATGGAAAGGAGGGCCAAAGGGGGTAGGGAATGGTAAGGCTTTATGGAAGGTGGGTGTAGGGAACGACAATTTTTGCAGAAGCTAGGGGTGTTTTGGTGGATTTTGCCAAAGGGTAGGGGAGGTTTTGGTCGGTTTTGCCGATGGATAGGGGTGTTTTTAGGTAGATTTTGTCGAAGCTTGGTGGGTAGGAAGGGGTGGTTTTTCTTCAGCTAAGGGGGTGTTTTAGTGAGTTCTATTGTAGCTATGGGTTATGGAATGGGAGGTGTTTCCGGTGGTGGCGGATGTGGTGCAATAAGGGCTGATGAAGGTGGGTTTTTAAAGGTGTTTTTGGGCATTCTTGGTGACGATGAGGAGGGGGAAAGGAGGAGGGTGGTTTGGGTGGTTTTTTGACAAAAAATTAGAGGAATAAGGATTTGGTTTTTAGGGCATTAAATGAGGTATATGTATACATATTTACATACACGCAGAGAGGGAGAGGAGAGAGGTTATAATTGGGAAAATTTTCAAACCCAACCCACAATCGTAGGAACTGGAAATTGATGGGGTAGGGGTATGCTTGGTAGAGGGAGGGTAAGGTGATTGGCATGGAGAGAAAAAAAAAGAATTAAATAATATAGAGAGAGGGGAGGGAAAAGGAAAAGGTGTAGGTTTAGATTTAGGTTTAGGTTAAATAATTATCCAGAATTAGATTTAAGTTTGGAAAAATATTAATAACCCAAAGAAAAAGTTAGGATTAGGCTAAGATTTAGAATTTGGGAGTTAGGGTAAGATAGAAAAATACATTTTTGAGGTTAGAATTAGGTTTCAATATTAATTACTCATGATTAGGTTTAGCTAAAACTTCTAACTATCACACCTATGATCCACATATCAATTTTCATCCAAATTTATCATACTAATCCTAGTATGCTTCTATGTCATAAAATACACAAAAAGATATGTTGCACACATAGAATCACATGGATACATGGTAATATTAGCATTAAATGAATTCATGCTCAAAACTACCAAAATCATGCATAATATTAGGGAACCCAAAAAATGCTTAAATTTTAAAAAAAGGAAGCTCGACCATATCCTTAGATCATAAAATATATTTAACTCATGCTCAACACAGAAACACATCAAGAACATAGAACCACAATACGCAACAAAAGACCTTATTCATATTAAAGATAAGAATGTCTTACCTTCAAACAATTCTTCTAGCACAAAATACTCATAACTTGATGGTTATCTATCAGGATCTCAATTCCTAAGATAATCAAGAATTGAAACCATTAAAACTCCTTTTCAAAGAAAAATGACATAACAAAACATTTTCTCAAAATTGAAACCCGCAACCAAAAACCTAAGGTTTTCAACCTTTCTCAAAACTTTAACCCTTCATTGCCTAAGAGAAACAAAGCAAAGCTAAAGCTAAAGAAATAAGAGACAATAATTTTGACCAAAGGATAGGGAACAAGAAGCAAGCCTCTATTTTTCCAGCAGAGAAGAAAAGATAGTAAAAGTAGAGAATGCCCAACATTTGGAGAATTTTCACAAAGGAAAAGGGAGAGACATAAAAAAGGTAGATGATAGAGGGTGAATTGAATTAGAAATGGGGTGTATAGGAGGGACGTGTTGGTCAACATATCTAAGTGGAGGAGAGGAAAGTATAACTTAGGTTGAGTGTGGGCAACCCAAAGTGTAAGGAGATCACAGTTGAGGTAATGGAGGTAAAGTGTGACCAGAAAGATACATGGCAAAGGTTTGGTAGATTAGAAGAGCGCTGTAGAAAGTCAAACATGCAACAATTACTACCAAAAGAGAGAGGATAGTGAGGAAGAAGAGAGAAAATGTGAGATATGCATCAAAAAATTATTTTGGAGAAATATAAATAAATAAAATTATAGAGTAATCTAAATAATGTAAAAATAACTTCAAAGTACTAAAATATTATTATTAGCATATATAGATTATAATTAGAATTTTTCATAAACATTGAAAATAGATTTGAATCATAATTAGAAAAAAGATCTAAAATCGTAAGGCAACCAATCGATCAGTTTGAGCAAAGCAGTCGATTGGTTAATTAGAAAATAAAATAGCTAGTTTTTGAGCATATATATCGATCGGTTAGGCTAACCAGTCGATCGGTGTACCTAAAATTCACAACTTTATTAAAATTTCAAGATCTTTCCAAAATTAAAACTCATTAATTTTATATCAATATAAGTTTAAATACAATTTGAAGGATTTTAGGATAGGGAATTACAATAGATTAAAATGGTATGTTTCTTAGTCCATAACAAAGATATCAAGATGAATAGTGACATATTTGATAATTTTCTTAATTACTACCTATTTAATGCAATGTGTAGTTTTATAACTTTAAATATATAAAAGGAATGGGATATTCATGTGTTGAATTTGATGAAGTAAGAGATCATTGGTTCAAGCTTGTGAATTCACACACACACACATGCACAAGCTGACATAGATTAGTCTATAGATGTTCAGTCATGTGTCTAATGTTTTTTACTTGAAAGTTACATTTCTAAGGTTTATTTCATTTATTTTAGGGTGTAAGGTTTAAGGTTAGAGTGTAAGGGATAAGGTGTAGGGTTTAGGATAATGGTTTGGGATTGGGGTCTCATTGTAGGGTTTGTGTTTAGGTTTATTAACCATTATTTTAGGGTTTGGGGTATATGGCTTAGGGTTTTGGGGTTGATGGTTTATGGTTTAGGTTTTTATTTTAGGGTTTTGGGTTGATGGATTAGGGTTTAGGTTTATTTTAGGGCTGTAGGTTTATTATTTAAGGTTTAGGTGTAAAGTTTAGGGTTAGGGTACATAAGACAATTGTTGGGATTTGCATGGGGGTTTTAATATAGGTTTTAGGTTTATTTCACTTATTTTTAGGGTTAATGATATGTTGTAGTAATGTGTATTTATATGATATAAAGGAAGTGAGAATGGGAAATATGTGTTGATATAATCTTAAAACGCTAAGTCGTACTTGTGGAAAAATATAAATTATGGAATAGTAATATGGGTTAATATGAATATCTTGATATTTTAATGTTTTAGGCACGTTAAGTATGAAAATGATGTTAGGAGAAGTATTTGAAGTACTTACTAAATGTTGTGGGTTCTTCAAAATAAGATAATGGCTTAGTTAGGGCATAATAACCTTAAATGGCAATATTATTATCTCATGTGTAAAACCCTTTAGTTAGACTACAAATTTTAGTTATGTTGTTAATTTTGGTAATTTTAAGGAGGTTTATTTAATTTGGGTAATTATACGAGTCTTATGGGAAGAGTTATGACAACTCTTGAAATTAGGGTTTTGGAAGCTCTATAAATAGTAATGTTTGGGATAAGGCTATTATTGTATGTGTGAAACGTGGGTGTTAGACCATGAATTTCAGATATGATAATAATGATGATATTTGAAAATGATATACTATAATTGATGGTTGTATGATCAATATAGGAGAAGCCATACTAGGAGCATTATATTATGGTTGAGGAAATTAAGTATCTTGACCTTGGAGATCGACCTTATGAATTGTGGTATGTGCTTATCTGTCTTAATGTGTTCGGTACTTGTAAATAGACCATGAATAAGATATTGATCATTTAAAATGAAAGATCACGTGAGTAGGGCCAAGGTGATATATATCTGTTCCACAGGAGGATAATAGTGGCTCAAAAGCGTTTTACCCCAAGAAGGTATTTCAGCCCATTCCACCAGATTAAGAATAGTGGCCTCCTTGCTCGTGATGAAATAAAATATAATTGTGAAACCTATGGATAAGGCACTAATGACTTAAAGTGGAAGAGTACATGAGTCAAGACCAAGGTGATGTTTTTATGTCTGTTCCACCAGATAATAATAGTGGCTCGGGAGCATTTTCCCCCGAGAAGGTGATGTTTTTAAATCCATTCCACTGGATGATAATAGTGGATCAGGTGTGTTATCCATGAGAAGGTGTTTCAGATCGTTCCACCGGTTTAAGAATAGTGGGGTTTCTAAACTCAACGTATATAAAAGAATGAAAATAGTTATATCTAATAAAGAGTCCTAGATCAACATTTATCTTATGAGACTTTTCATCAGTTTGAATGTGTACTTATCATCAGTTGTGAATGCATGCGTTATCCGTATCCCTTATTCGATAGTATTGTTACCTTACTTGGTACGTGGCATACTGACTAGGGTTGTGCAGAAAAATCGGGATCCGAAAAAGCGATCCAGTATCCGAAAAAACCGATCCGAAATTTTGGATATCCGATTCTGTCAAATATAAGTTTGACTGGAGCAGATATCCGATCTGATTTTTTAGTGAATAATCCGATCCGTAAAAAATATCCGGTTTTAAGAATAAGCTAGTTATATTTAGGCATAATTTAATTTATAATCTCATTTTTTTTCTTTCAATCTTCAAGTTTGGATCATTTTTTTACTATAGTACATAAGTCCAAAAATAATTTACTAAACTAAATTCTAAAATAAGCATCCACACTCTATAAACAGTCAAATAGGTCACGGCCTACATACACGTAAGCACCCAGACCAGAAAAAAACTCCTAAATTATTTAAGCCTCTTAACTTAGGTCGTTCCACTTGTTCACAAATCTTGATCGCTAATTTTTGTGGATATGATTAATCATGTATTTTATCTTTTTGTATGCAAGCTGAATAATTAAACAAATGTTTATGTAGAAATTTTTTTTTAGTTATAGATTATATATGTAAATTTAATGATCGGATATTTTTTTCAATAATCGGATATATTCGAAATCCGATCCAATATTTCAGATATTCAATGTTTCAGATATCTGGTGTATTCGGATGCGGATTCGGATATGGAATATCGAATATCCGGTCGGATCAGATATCCGAAAAAATATCCATTCGGATAGGGATATTCGACAATGCACACCCCTAGTACTGACCACTCGTTTCATTGGTGCAGCTCATTCCCACGAGTAGGATACCCTGGTTCTTTTGTACAGGACTTTAAAGACCCGCTAGATGACTATGCTACTTTTGATGCACTATGTGGGGATGAGTGATGCGTTATCTGTACTGGGTTTTTGGGTGAAGAGTTATGTTATCTTATTGATGTATTTACCTAAATACCTTTTTGGGCTCTTTGATCTATGATATCTCTTGCCTTGTATTTTAGTTATTGTAATTTGGAGTTAACCTCCAAACTCGTATTATAATTATAAATGTTTCTTCCATTTCTAATTTCTTTGTCTTACTATAGATTATTTTAGCCTTGCGATTGATGTAAGGATGGTTGGACAAACCAGACTTATATCAATTACTATGGCAACACATAATATTTTGCTTGTATGCTTCCGCTATAAAATGAAATTTTTTTGTTCTAAAAATTGGGGTGCTACATTAATAAATTTTCACACTTTCACATATGTATGTTGTCCTCTTTGTTTATGGACTATGACTCATATAGCATATGGTTAATTTTTATTAGTAGGTAAGGGATGAATTTGAAGAGCAATATAATTGTTGGCAATGTAAAAAATGTGGGAGAATAAGTGACATACAATATAGTGAACATGTTTTTATTCAAGTGTATTAATGTAATTTGTAGAGAACTTGCATTTAATTTTTGTAATTGTATATTAGGATACTCTTTTTTTTTCTAGGGACATTTGATATTTCCAGGTACATTTGCAGATTTGGTATATATTGAGCATACATCTATGTATGTGGGCTAGGAAAAAAATAATTTTTTAAGAATTTGGGTTAAGGTTTTAATAATGATTCTAACTAAACAATAGTTATTAAAGGGCTTTATAATGACATTTTTTATCATAAACATTATTAAATACACAATAAAAAAAACTAATCAGTTTTTTTATAATGGTTGTAATTTAATAACCATTATCATAGTTTACTTTCGATAACAGTTTTCCATTATTAACCATTATCAAAACTCGTATACTACACAAATTTAAGCAAGCTAGGCAAAAATATGAACATAATAATCATTGTTAAAAAAAGGTCTTTGATAATGGATTTAAACCATTATTAAAGTATTAATAATGAATTATTCAATAACAATTCAAAACCATTATTATAACCCCTTTAAAACTGTTCTTAAATCCTTACTCTATAGTAGCAAATACATTATATGTTGTCTAAGTTCTAAATTTTTATTAGATGAATATACCAAATCATCAAAACAATATTGTGATCTTAACTCATTTTAGTATTCCTCTCACTATAAAATGAGGTTGATATGGAATTATATCAATATTTTGATATCAATTAATTTAATAAAAAGATATTTTATAATAGTTTGTGATAAAGGGTACAAAAATAATTATAAAATTTTGTAAATAATAATATATTATAGATGTAATATAGTCAATGAATAAACCTCCTAAAATCTCTCCTTTTTATCTTTCCAAATGCACTATCATTCCCATCACAAAATTCAAAATCCGTCAATATAAACAAAATGAAGAAAGAAGATATACAATTAATAGAGTAGACTAATGGTTCCATAATGGTCTCTTGGGTCTCATCAAGTGGTTAGGTTCATAATGGTTCCATATTCCTTGTTTTTTCTAGTGTAATAAATACGAGAATTATAATAATGATGAGAAGGAGGGGTTCATAGAACTTGTTCATAAGTCTTATGATACACAAAATGTGGGAACTAAGGGGTATCGGTGTGTACGTGAGCTCGAATTGTTAAAACATAAATTGAATAAGTTTAATGTGGATCATTGTGGACACATTATTCAACAAACATTGTTAGCAAAGAAATGGTGGCAAGCTAAGGTGGATGAGTTTCTTAGGCATCTATTTGACCATTCACTTATTAAAACTAAGAATATGGCTCGATCAAAGTGGGAGAAGAAAGCAAGAGATGAGGAATCTTTTCTAGAACAAAAGACGCATATCACCTATGTCAAACTAGGTGATCATAATAATAAGTATTTTTATGTTAGTGTGCACAGAAGGAGATCTCATAATATAATCATTCATTTACTTAATGATCATAATAGAGTTATAGGGGGTGAGATTCAAGCTGAGATTGTGATGTTTTATAAAAGATTTATAGGATCTACAAGTGTTGAATTGAATCATAAAAATTTGGAAGTGTGTAACATGGGACACACTTTAAATTCTGAGCATTGAAGAGCTTTAATCACCATGCCAATTGCCGAAGAGGTTAGAGGGGTATTGTTTTCAATGGGTAACTTGAAATCCCCTGACCCTAATGGATTTAATATTTTCTTTTATAAGAAGGCTTGGAATGCCATTAGATGAATATTTTTAACGATGTGATTGAATTTTGGCATACAAGAAGATTGTTGAGGAAAACTAATAACATTATCATCACTCTAGTTCCTAAGGTATCTAGTGCTAATAGAGTTAAAGAGTATAGACCGACTTCATATTGTAATGTCTTCAACAAAAACGTTTTGAAGGTATTGACTAATAGATTAAAAAATGTGTTGCACTGTATAATTGGTGATTCTCGGATGTATTTGTAAAAGGTAGAAACCTAGGATATAATGTTTTAATGACCACAGAATTCATGAAACACTAAGGAAGGATGTCCATTGGCCATTGGTCGGTGTTGAAAGTGGATATACAAATGGCATATGATTCTTTGAAATGCCCTTTTTACTAAAGGTATTGCTTGCATTAGGCTTCCCTTTCCATTTCACATAATTAATTATGGAGTGTTACCACTATTCAAGTTTCATTCAATGTGAATGGCTCTTTAACTACACCTTTTACCTTCGAGAGGGATTTGAGGCAAGGAGACTCGTTATCTCCCTATTTCTTTATTGAAAACACCCTAGAGGGGGTGAATAAGACATAATAAAAGATAATAAAAAAATTAAAATTTTGCACAATAATTTATAGTGGTTTAAGGGTCTAATGCACTTCTACATCCACTACCAAAAGGTTTTTTCTTTTGGATTTTGAAATCTTTCTTTATTGTGTATTGATAATGACCACTCTTCTAGATTTACGAGTCTACAATATCAATGACCTTTCTAAGAGATGATTTACATCTTTACCTTGTCAACCTATCTAGGTTTATAGATATACAAATCAAATGACATCTCTAGGAATTCTAGACACACACAACTTCTTGATAATGAGTTTTGAAGAGTGTCGTTGTGTTTAAAATTGATTTCTTACAAAATATAGAGATGAAAGCGTATAATCAAATTTGATGGAAGTAAACAAGCTATATGAATACGTATTACAAATGTAAGAACAAAGTACAAACTGAGCACTAGAGAAGTTTGATTTACATTTGAAATTGTAAAATCAAAACTCTATTTGATTCTTTGTAAGATGTAAAAATGAGGATTTAGAAGATTTGTGCTAATTTAATTGATGTTTATTAAGTCTAATAAATCTTATTCATAGTGATAGAATGTGAGAAATTTTGGCAATAGCCATTGGGTGTAAAAAAGTACTCAAACGGTTGAATTCCAACAGACAGAAAATCTTAGAAATGATCGGACCAGCCGATTGATTTTTAAACCACTTGATGGGTTTGAGCAGAGGTTTAAAAAAGTTTTCTAAACAGCAAACCAATCAATCGGTTTTCAAACCAAACAATTGGTGTTGAGAAACTAGTTGATCGATTTTCAAAAACTAGTCGATCGGTGGAATATTTTTTAGCACCGCGCACCTTTACAAAAAAGATCATAACTTGAGCTACAAAGATCAAAATTGAATACCCTTTTTTTTCTGTAAAGTATACATCTTAATATTTTCAAAGAAATATTATTTACCCAAAAATAATTTCTATAGAATTTATAGTGAATTTTACAAGGCAGATCATAGGCAAAACTACTTAAAATAAAGTCAATTTAAGACAATATTTTGCATAAATAATTATAAATATCTTTGATGCATGAATTTACTTTAAGACCTTTAAAAATGATTTTTGAATAAGATTAGAAATATCAAATCATTTAAAAATCTAAATGCTCAATATGTAAGTCATATGTATGTAAAATCTAATATTATAACATACTCCTTAAAGCTTGAGTCTTTTTTTTAGCACATTTGCTTATTTTTTCCTTGTTTGTGTATTCCACAAATGAAATTGAAGTTCTTGAAACTAGAGTATTCTTTTGTTGTTCTTGTTGATATTTGTTTTGTGCTTGAGATATAATTTGTAAACTTGATCTACTTAGCACTCCTTAACTTAATTAATTGTTGAATACTTCAGTTTTTGCTATGATATACATGCACACTAAATAAGATAAATCATATTCATAATTGAGTTTGTTATCATTAAAACAAAGGTTGATTGAACTATGAGGTCAACATTTATCATTGCTATGGAATATCTTCATAGAGACATGTATCAGCTATGGTCTAAACTTAGTTTTGTTGGGCATCATGGATGCCGACAATTTAAGATCATTGATCTTTTCTTTGCCAATCATCTACTAATCTTTAGTAGAGGATTTGCTCATTCAATTAAAATTCTAAAACAAAAACGTGATGCACTTGCAAGTTGCTCAAGATTGAAAGCAAATTCCACCAAGAGTTTAATGTATATGGGTGGAGTCTCAAATGATAAAAAAAAAAAGGACTCTTAAAGGTGCTTGGTTGTAAAGAAGATACATTCCCATTTCAGTATACTGAGGTACCAGTGGAAATAGCTAGGTTGGAAATTTCACATTTTCAACCTTTAATCGAAAAGATAGTAGCCCGAATACATTTATAGACTAATAATCTGAGTTATGTGGGTAGGATCTAACTCATTAATCTAGTATCATTTGGCATCCAAAATTTCTAGTCTCAAATATTCATTCTACCCAAAGCTGTGAGTAAACATGTTGAGGTAGTGTGTCATGTGTGTCTATGGACAGGGATAAGCACGTCTTCAAGTAGAGCTTTAATGTCCCGACAATAGGTTTGTTTACCTCTTAAAAAAGGGGGATTGGGTTTGAAACATTTATATTATTGGAATATGGTAGCTATGGGTAAGAGATTTTTGCAACTGATAAATCACAAGGAGGTCTTATGGATACGTTGGGTGGATGACTATTATATCAAGGGTGCCAATGTAAGCGAGGTTTAAAGTAAACCTTATCATTCATGGATTTCCTAAATAATATTGCATCACATACAAACTCTAGTTGAAGTGGTACAATAAGATAAATGTCTAAAAGTGGGTGCTTTATATATCAGTAAATTTTATAAGATGATTTGACCTGGAGGAGATATTCAACCCTGTTATAGAGAGGTATGGTTTCATGTAGGATTTCCATGATACATGTTTATATGTTGTCTTCTCTGTAGAAAATCTCTAATTACTTGATAAAAGCTTAGTCATGGGGGGTTACAATTGATTCAAATTGTGGTATTTGCAACCAAGAACAAGAAGATTTGGATCACTTATTTGTGCAAATGTTGATTTTCTTGTGAATTATGGCATCGACTTATGCAATTGCAACTTAGAAACAAGCTTTAACTTGGATCATTCAAAGGAAGCAACACATAAGATGAGAACACTAAGTGTGGAGGGTGAGAACATGCAAGGAATTAAGCTATTTTCAAGGTTAAAGTTCCTATTACGAGGAATGTGGTTCGAGAGGTTATTATCTAGATTTTTATTAGCTTAGGCACCACTAAGAAGGACACTTACGGAACATTGTTAGCTAGTCTAGATAGATTGGTTTAATTTGATTTGTATTTGATCGAAATTTTAGGTGTACATATTGCTCATTTTGGTATATAATAAAGATTATTATTACTTAACAAAAAGATATTATTCTCGCACGCCATCCAAGCGGGGATCTCTCTATTGGGCCCTGAACCCATAAGAAGAATGATTATATTAAGTAATAATAATATTTGGTAGATACATTATTTATGTATGATAGTTATTGAAGTAATAATAGTGTTTTGCAATTTATTTGATATAAAATGAACTAATGTATATTGACAAATTTAGACATTCCTTATTTAAATAAGGTATATTCTTATAATATTTTTTATTTGTTTATAGCTTTAATTCTAATAAGACATAATTTAATAATAATAACAATTATAATACTTATTAATATAAATAACAATAATATTATATTAATAATAATTATTAATTATGAGAAATCAGTATATTATTAATATTATGAATAAATATTATATAATAATTCATCAATAAAAATTAAAAATATATTTATAATTATTAATAATTGATAATATCAATAATAAATATTAATGTTAATGGTAATAATTAATATGAGTATTTAATAAGTGTTAATAATTAATATTACCAATTATTAACAAAGAAATTTAATAATTAATAACTAATAATAATTAATATCAATAAATAAATGTTACTATTATTATGAATATTAATATATAATAATAATAATAATAATAATAATATATAAGTAACATTAATAATATTAATAAATAATTGCTATATTTATTAATAATATTAACTAAGTATTATTATCATTATTCATTTATATTCATAATAATAATTAATGAGTTATTAATATTATTTATTTATTATTATTAATAAATATAACAATTATTTATTAATATTATTAATGTTACTTATATATTAATATTCATAATAATGGTAATATTTATGATATTAATAATGAATAATTAATGCTCACATTTATTAAAAATTAATAATGAATATACGTAATTATTAATTATTAATGATGAATAATAGTTAATATTAATAGTTGTAGGGATGTTATGGGTGGATATAATTAATAAGGGGATAAGAGTAAAAATATAGGATCATCAAGTAATAATATGAACTAGATAATAATAATAATAATAATAATAATAATAACAATACAAAAGGGGGCTTATTGAACAGGACTTAAATCAAAACAGATCATCAAATACTAGATTATCAGCACAGTACATTTTGGATATATTATATTCAATCTTTTATCAAAATTTTATCTTAAAATGTCAACGCACTGCACATCACGGTAGATAATAAATAGCACAAACTACACAATGAGAACTCAAAATCATTCAAATGTGTCATAAGCTATAAATTAGCGTTGTATTAGAAGGTAAAATGGAAGTTTGACGCCTGAATGAAAGATGATTAAAAAAAAAAAAAGGTAGCAACATCAAGAACTCTTGTCCGCATCTCTGACCGTTGCAGCTGTAGATTGGAGTTGTTTGTCCTTCACTGGTAGGATATAGGAAGGGAGGAAAAGAGGCACTATAAAGGCCAAAGCCAGACAGAACATTGCTAACACCACAACCGCCCACGCAGCATGCGGAATTCCCATTATGAGTTCATCACAGACTGCATTTACGGTGCAAAATTAATCAGTGAAGAGAAGGGGGAAAAAATTAAAAATAAAGAATCAAACATATGCAGCTTCAAGTTGGATACAGCGAACCGAACAACTCTCAACAAGGCATTGGTTTCTTTTACTAACACTAGCGTGTTCAGATCTGCCTCACGAAGGATAACAAACAACTCTCAAGATATTATTTTTTCAGTGCATCCCACAGAGCACGCCTACATATATCAGTCATAGACTCCTAAGTTAAGAGCGAGAATTTTACAGGCATGTCATTTTGAGCTCCAAAGTCCTTACGTGGTATCCACACATAAAACTATTGTACTAGTGACAAAATCGTGCTCATGATGGATAAGGTGATGGTTTCAGTTGTCTTGTAACCATATCTAAGGCGATTCACAAATTCTACCAATCATTCATACTTTTTTCCTCCAAATCTTTTGCAAGACTTGAAAAATGAAGCCAGAGTGTATTGACTCAGAGTGGCATCCCATATACCAAATACAGATGGAGGCACGAGCGTAAACATAACCCACACAATGCCATACATATGATAAAATCATATTTATCATAATCAAAAAGAGCATCTTATGATAGAATCATAGTGTCATACCATTGGGTAAATTAATATCTGATTTGAATTTGATCTGAAGTGATGGGTATTGACATTGTTGGGTATGTCATTTAATATCAATTAATTGATTAAAATTTATTTTATAGTAATTTGTGATAATAAAAAATATGGTTAAATTTTGAAAAGCTGTAAAAAGTAAGCTGTCACATAGTAAATTAATGAATAATATGATCACCTAAACATACAGTAAATTTCTGGAGAAGGGAAAAACTTAGGAACGAGAGAAATGACATATACAGAGAGAAAATAAGAGTGACCTACCAATATTGAACATGATCAACTCTCTCTCTTTCACGCCTGGTATTGCAACAACTCCCTCGGGCTCAACAGTCACCAATACATGCATTCCAACCTAAACGCAACCGGCATCAAATTAAGACAGCAATTTCAAAATTCATAACAAACAGAAAAACATAGATTAAAACCTGATGACTGATCGCATTAGAGCTTTCTGTCATAAAAATTAACTTTTCAGTGTTGAGCAACTTTCGATGCATGCTCAGCCCTAGATCAGAATTCCCTTTGTTTAGTTGTATAGTAAAAACAGCAGGTATCTGTTGCTCAAGGAATAAAAACAAATAAGCTTTCAGATACAAACTAAAGTACAAGCATAAATGAAATGGACACCAAGCCACATACAGAAGCTGGGTATGATATCTTCACTTCATACCAAGTATGTGGTTTGAGCCCTTGAAGCCGGTAAAGACAATAGCCCATCTGCAATGGCATGTTTTCCTTAAATAGCTCCTCCCCAACATTCAGAACTTTGATGTCAATCCTACGAGAGCATGTAATTAATTAGTTACATCAAACAAGTATTTGTATCTCATGGAAAATTTGTTTTGAAACTCTAAAGAAACCGTCTCCATAGAACACACCATTATTAATCCACAAGAAATGTCAATATACATAACTACACAATGTTGTTCTGAGCTTTGACATGATGCGATTTGCACAAATATTGTACGACAGACTAACAGAGGCACCTCTTTCCAAGTTTAATCACTCCCACAAACAACCAATGGAGCATGGCCTGTGGCAAAGAAGGATGTAATACAGAAAGTAATACATCATGAAAAATATAGGAAGATTTAGAAAGCCAATATATCGAAATAATGAACATGATTAAGTCAATTATACAATAAGTGGTCCATCTCCACTTTGCAGGCCCGGCCCAGGCATCAAGCCAACTAGGCATGGGCCTAGGGCCTTAAAATTTTAAGGGCCCCAAATACTATAAAAATATATATATTATATATGTAGTGTAGTTACAAAATTTCTAGGGCCCCAGTAATTGGACTGACTGCCTAGGGCCTCAAAAGGCCTAAGGCCGGCCCTGCCACTTTGTTTGCCCCAATAACCACTGTGACTGTTGGGGGGTCAAAATTAATTCGAGGATAAGCAATCTCCAATCTTTTAAAGCAAAATCAATATATCTATGTTTTATTTCTTAAATTTTGCTGCTTAAACAACTGCGTCTAGGACCTAAGGAGACAATCTGACAGAATTACAAAACAATTCATTTTATAGAGAAGCCCTCTTTTTCAATCCAGCAATTATTTAGAACGTGTTTGAGTTCCAAGCATTAGCCAAATAAACAAAGTTGTCAAAAGCCAAATAATAAGTAGATGTGATACTCCAGGCATGCCTTTTATTCTCTTTTATTCCTTTTTTGAGCACACTTTAATAAATGCTTATGCTAATTCTTCTTCATGGTCACTACCTCTTCTAACAAGTTTTACTGGTTTAATTGAATTTCATTTATAGAGAAGAGTTCTGACGGTGCAGAAAAAGGTGTCAACAATTCATGTTAATACCCATTCTATCTCTCTCCGTTGAATATAACAAGGGATCTAGCCGTGCTCAGTTCATTCAGATTTAAATAGTCTTCGTTGGAAATTGGCCATGAAAATAGTTGCAAGGACCAATCAATCAAGAAATAGGCACAAGAACAAACAAAAAATCAAAGCATGATCAAAGCATACTTACTTGTTGCCATAATTTAGAGGTACACTTATGAAGATGAAGCCAAGAACTTTGAGTACAAGTTTGAGCTTTCCGACAATTGCTGAAGACATTTGGGTCAACTGAGAACTGTTGCACTGATGATAACCTATAAAGAAGAGCAACATGAATCAGTACAATTGAGTTTTTGAATCCTCAACTATTGTACAATAAAGAATAAAGTAGAGAGGCTCAAATGTATCTAGTGCTGGAGCTAGGATCTTCGCTTCATGTTCTCTTATATAATATGATATATAAGTATGGTGCACAAATAATGTATCATTTCACATCTAAAAACTAATAATTAAGTACTACAATATAAAAAATTAGTATGCAATTTTACCCAACCAGACATTGCGCACATAAAAGCTGAATTGTAACCACATTTACTTATTTATATATTTATAAGAGCATGATTGAGTCTTGAATGATCTTGAGATAGGCTAACAAATACAGAAGTACTAGCCCAAAAAGACAGAGAGTTGCCATGTGTCAAAAACACAATTGTAGGAGTACATTACTCCCAACTGCATGCCATTCACGCTCTCAGATGAAAGCAGCTCAAGCTCCCAATTCACTCAAAGGTTTTCAATCTCAGTTTGAGTTTCTTTATGCTAATGTTAACTCATCTTAGTATAACTAGTTTAAGACGCTAGTGTAGTTCCCTTCAAAAAAAAGACAAATTAGTGTAGTTACTAGCTTTCTTGATTGTTGGATAATGATTCAATATTAAGGACACATTTTGTACACATTGCAATTCATTTGAAACAATCAATAAAACTTTCTCTTCTCTTTCTCTTGACTTTAGACATCACTTTCTTAAACAATTTCATTCACATCTTTTCATCCTTCTACCACAGGCATTACTGGAATCCAAAAAAAAAGTGTCTTCAGGCTCTTAGAAACTTTCCTCCAATGTCACAGTTATAGCAATGTCATCCTTGCGCTGACCAATACAAGAATAGAACAGACAAAAATATTTGAAATTACGCAACTAATAAAGGGATTTGATTGCTCATCTATTGAATTCATCCAATAAGATCACATACAACTTGGTCGTAGCTGGTAAACAAATTGGAGCTGCAAACTGGAATGAGGGACTGAAGCAAAAAGAAATTGAGTACAGGAAGAAGGGTAGCTAAGTTTTGAAGAAAAGTTGCAGTAGCTGCTTCAATTCGAGCCGTGCACGGAGTGAGGTGACGGACAGTGGACAACAAGAGAGGGTTTTTGGTGGAGACTGGTGAGTTAAGAGGAGTAAGGAGTGGCGACCGGGCGAGACGACAACAGAAGACTAGCAGCGATTGCACCATTTGCACCCATCCACTAAAGCTCCATTTGGATTGGGGTGGAAGAAGGTTAATGGAGGTAAATGAATTGATTCACTCCCTTTGGATATCAGGTTAATAATTTTACCTAGGTAAATCGACGTTAATGTTTTACCTCCATTTACCTCGATTAACCTCGTTTTTATTAACCTTCGATTTCGGGGGTAATGAAGGTGAAGGTGAAAGTGTAAGTAAATTTTTTACTTGATAGGACCAAAATACCCCTCAATATGACTTATTTATTTAATACAAGGGTATAAATATCATTTGTTTTATTACTTTAATCTCCATTCACCTCAATTTAAAAAAAATATTTTAAAACATTCACCTCGATTTACTCAGAGGTTAGGTTAATATCATCCAAACAGCATTTTAAAATATTCACCCCGATTCACCTCCGTTCCCTTCACCTCAATTTACCCCTACCTCAATTTACCCCAATCCAAACGGAGCCTAAAGGTTTCATGTTAATTTACCAACCTTGCAGTATCGTTAAAAAATATTTTGCTTACAAGTGTTTTTATAATTGTGCGAAAAAAGGGGTAAATGATTGTACTTCAAATAATTAATTAATCACGTCAGCCACTTCAAATATCTTAAAAACCAAAGATAACCTAGGACTTCGTTTGGATAGAAAATTATACAAATGAAAGAATTTTATAAATGATGGAATTTCAAATTTTATTCACTTTTAAAACTCCATAGTTACAAACATGGACGCACGGGGACGGGAGTTTTCACCGGTTTAGCGTTCCCGGGACGTTCCAAGGAAGAAGTCGGCAGGGAAACGACGGAAACGGCAGTATTAGGAAGGAAAAAAATGGGCTCCAAATCGTACTCCATCATCACAGAATTTGAACATAATCATCTTCGGCGAACTGAACATAAGAAAACTGAACAGCAAAATGTATAAATCAAACAGAGATCAGACAAATCAAATGAAAACCAGGCAGATAAAATAAAAGAACAAGTCGACGAAAAATGAACAAATTAGTTTTAAAAAAAAAGAGCATCAGTGATCATACGCACCTTTCGATTGTAGCCTGAGTTGTGCTCGCCGGCGGCAATTTCAGTGTATAGTAATATTGACAAAGGACACAGAAACGGAAGAGAAAGTCGGATGTCGACGGCTTCCGGCGTTCATTGAGATGGCAATTCTGACAAGAGGAAACAGGCACGCACTGATGGGATGGAGGCCGCGACGAGCCAACAACTGGGCAAAGTGTCGGCGACGGAGGCGACGACAGACTAGGGGATGGGGGTGAGAAGCAGGGCTAGGGTCCGGAAGCGGAGACGAGTAGGAAATAGAAGTAAAAATAATAATAGGCTGTTGACATAGGAAGGAAAGAAAAGCTAGCGGGGACCGGAGACCAAAAATTATTTAGGATGATTTATTTTAGAAAAAAATTAGTTTTCAGTCTATTTGAATAGAAATAATAAGATAAAAATTTAAATGATTTTAAGGTATTTAATTTTAAATATAAAATATTATATATATATATATATATATATATATATATATTAAATATTAAAAAAAAGAATCATATACCAAATAAATTATTTAACTTTAAATAATTTGATATAAATGGACTTTAAAATACTTTTTCCTTTATTTTAATATAATAAGGATTTTTAGTTTTCCTGAGGGCCGAGATATGGAGTTTTTAGTTATCATTTAGGTAGTGGCTTAAAAAAATTCTTCTTAATTTTATTAAATGAAATCTATTTTTTATTGTTTATAAAAAAAATTCAAATATAATATATTTAGATATATATTCTAGTTATTTATTTTATTTTAATAAATATATGCATTTTTTAGTTAACAATATATATATATATATATATATATATATATATATATATATAATTGTTTTCCCCATCTACTTTTCTGCGTTTCTTTTCGTCCGAGTTTTCCTATCTCCATTGTTATAGGATGTAAGTTATAATTTATTATTTGGATAAAAAAAAATAGTATACCTATTGTTATATATAATGATCAAAAGTAATATAAGACACTTAAGAGTGTCAAATAATCTTTAATAAATCAAACTCTCTAATTAGGTCTAGGCAATTGAAATAAAGTACTTATAAATTACTTATAAAAGTACTTTTGTAAAAGTAGATTACTTATAAATTACTTATAAAGTAATTTTTTTAATTAATTGATTACTTATAAAAGTACTTTTTCAAAAGTAGATTTATAAAAGTAGTTTTATCTAAAAGTAGTTATTAAAAATAAGTAATACCAAATGACACCTAAATTAGGTCTAAGGTTTGGGGTTTAGGGTTTAGGGTTTAGGGTTTATGGTTTAGGGTTTAGAGGGTTTAGGGTTTAGGGTTTATGGTTTACAGGGTTTAGGGTTTAGTGTTTAGAGGGTTTAGGGTTTAGTGTTTATGGGTTAGGGTTTAGGGTTTAGATGGTGTAGGGTTTAGGGTTTATGGGGTTTAGGGTTTAGGGTTTATGGTTTAGTGGGTTTAGGGTTTAGGGTTTAGAGGGTTTAAGGTTTATGGTTTAGGGTTTAGTGGGTGTAGGGTTTAGGGTTTAGGGTTTAGAGGTTTGGATATTTGGTTTGGATATAGGTTTGGGTTAGTTTTTTTGGTTTGGTATTAATGAAATCTTAAATGTTGATTTAATTTTGATCTAATGATTGAGATTGGTTCTTATGTTTGTATATTAATAAAAGTTTGCATGTGAACATCACCCTATATATATATATATATATATATATATATATATATAGTATTCATTTTATCCTTGTTAACTGATAATAGTTGTCCTTGTACGCTAGACAATTAAGAAAAACTTCATCAACAAGCACCTAAAATTTTAGGCTTTTCGTTTTCTTTTCTTTCTTTTTTTCCATCTTCTTTGTGAATTTTTAATTTGTTGTTGCTTGTTAGTTGTTGCTTATGAATCAGACCCGAAGGAAAAAGAAAGAAATATTAATTAGTAGTAAAATAAAATAATATATTTATCTTACAAAGTGATATCAGTTGCAAGTTTAAACTCATTGTTTACTCTAATTCAACATATTTAGGAATAATCATTATAATTATAAGTTATAGGTCTAGATTTTATCTTTACATCAATATTTGAATTAACTAAATCTAAGTTTGTAATTAAAAATATATCAAAATACTACAACTTGTCATTATTTATGCAATAATCACCATTATGCTTGGAATTAATTAAAATTTTAAAATTATTATACTTTAAGCACATAATTGCAAATGACATAAGTATACCCACACATTATTCAAACAATTGTCAAAAAATTTAAATTAAAAGGACATAAAAGTATATGTTAGTGAAGTCCATTTTTTCTTATCGAGTAATTTCTAATTCTTACAGGAATCTAATCCCCATATCTAAATCGATCATCGATACTCAATATCTCTTGTTTCACAACATACTTAAACAATTAATTCAGGTTAAAAATCGATTAAAAAAATTTATATACATACATACATATATATATATATGGATAATTTGAAGGAGTTAGAAAATTGTGATCCCAAACTTGTCCTAACAAAAAAATTATGATTGAATCATTTTCGATCCCTAAAATCTTTTCTCTAATCCAAACCCAAATAGAAAATTTTGGACGAGGGTATAAACCCGCAGAAGAAATTATCGTCTTTATTTCCTTCTAAGAAGGGTTTGAGATGGCTTTATCAAGGTACGTCAAATTTGGAAGCATGCCAACCACCTTAATTCAGAACATGCAACAACATATATGTCCTAATTCCACAAGTATTCATGATAACTAGCACTAGTAACCTGCAATAAATAAACTCCCCTCAACATAGCCACTAGTGAAAATGGAGAACATAATTCAAGCTGTCAAAATTGGCTCCTATCAAAGTACAAAAAATATTAACATTTAAATATTGTTATCGTACATAAAGTACACCCATCATCATCAAACCATGCCTCGGTAGAATAAAACACCTGAATAACACCTAGTGCATCATTTGGTACATAGATCTTCATAAAATTAAACACTTGTACCGAAACCTAACAACATAAATACCATTGCAAAACTTCAAATCCATGATTCTTATAACACCCCTAATATTTTAACCATAAAATTGAATTTTTAAGACAATGCAGAAGGGATTTGAAAAGCAAACCGGGGAATGTTACTGCCACATCAACTATGAAAGAGGTATGATCATCACCTAACCCATGCCTAATGTAACAAGGAACGAAGAATGAATGATCATAATGATTGTAACACCCCCAAAAATCACAATTGAAAATTTTTGTTTGAATAAAACAAATATAAGCACGGGGGTGCTACCGCAGTGATTAGTATAAGTTTGGGTCACGACTAGTCTTGCACCAACCACAAAGCTAAGGAAATTTGTTCCTAATCATTAAACACACTTAAGGTAGGGAAATATAAAAATGCAAAATACTCATAAAGAGGGAATCGGGGTGTAGAATCAAAGCGTTAATACATAATTAAAACAGATACAAAGTCAAACCCTCGAGGGGGAAAAGTTATATAATGATAAAGTAAGTAAGAGAAAAGTAGAGAGTCCGGTCGGCATCCACTCTCGGCCCCAAGTAAGTCCAACAGTCATCACACATGCCCGCCTGACGCATCTAGTTTGTCATAAGCATCAAACATAGTATATCTGTAACACCCCCAAATTTACTACTGAAAAATTTCGTTTAACTCAAAAGTTTTTGCGGAAGCAAGAGAATTAAAACCGTAAACTCGGGGGCATTACCGCCACACTTAGTACCAGATCGATCCATAACTACCGACCCGATACTAAGTGCTAAGGCTAGAAAGAAATAAAACCAGGACAACCATTCATAAACCACGAGTTCTACAAATCAGAGTGCGAAGGTAAAAGTTACATTCCGAAATACAATTTAAAAGGTCCATCTATCAGAATACTTAAAATAACGGAATAGCAAGATACGATAAAACCCTTGAAAAGTTAAATACAACATCTGTGTCCTCTAAAGACAAATACGATTAAACCACACGATTTTCGAAGGGTGATTATCCGGACCACTTACTCACTCATATCCAGTCTTCCACCCCAACTTAGTAAACGATCAAGACCTGCATCAAAGGTCTGCTCCCCACCATCGGTGGATCATCACAGGACCCGGTTAATCAAGGCAGTATCAGTACGGGTCCAGTACTGAGTAAGGCGTAGACGCTAAGCATACAATCACACACAATCATAAAAGCAACATGCATATATACACAAGATACATGATCAATACGTCAGCCATACATCAGGATAAGTAAACGGAAAGCTGAATCATGCTCATACAATGTCCGTTATTTCTTATTATGAGAATAATCTCTTTTACCAACAGTCTTTATTTAACCTGTAAGCACGGGGACCTCCACTATTATAGCCGGTGGTCCGGAAATATAATCACAGGGCAGCACGCCTCTGACCACTATTAATAACCGGTGGATCGGACTGGCCCCGCACTTACATGGTGTTCCACTGTAAGTGGTTAGTATTTTTCCTGATTTAACTTATTTACTTTGGATGTACTGAGCCGAGATCCCTCCACTATTATAGCCGGTGGTCCGGAAATAAACACAGAGCAGAACGCCTCTGACCACTATTAATAACCGGTGGATCGGACTGGGCTCGGCTCAATAATCTCACTTTACGTTATTAGTATCTTTCCCGTGATTTAACTTATTAGTTTGGGTCTGTCGAGCCCGGATCCCTCCACTATTGTAGCCGGTGGTCCGGAAATATAATTACAGGGCAACACGCCTCTGACCACTATTAATAACCGGTGGAACGGACTGGGTCGGGCTCATCAGTATTTCACTTTAAGCAGTTAATGTCTTATTCGTATCTTATTGAATCATATCAGATCCTTGACATGCATAAGTCATTCACTACATTCATTACACATAATAACACACGGTAAAATTTCACATTCACAACTATACTTTTCTCAATAATACACATAATACACCAAACAACTCTAAACAGCCATACGAACCATTATTGTCCACACCAAGCCATGGTTAACCACTCTTAACCTCATTTGTCTATAACAACCATAATACCATCACGAAAACCCTAATACCACCAAAAGCCATTTACACCACCAAGAGATCATTAATACCACTATGTAAACTCCAATACCACCCATAATACCACCAAGCAAACCGACTTCCCCATGCCACCTTAATTTATACCCACTCTTTTGTTTACTTAATTCCACCTTCTCCTCATTATCTCACAAATGGTGAATTCCTTAGGTCGTCCTTACCTTATTTAGCCAACATACTCCCCTTTGGTCATTCTAACCTCTTATTTTTCTTTTTCAAGTCCCCCATTTCACCACACTCACTCACATAACCCAACCTACATGACGTAGGGGTCACATCACACCACACTACATCACAACACATCACACTACATCACAGCATATTAGTACACGAAGACTAGGATACGGGGACGTACCTCGGATCCATGCAGCGCTTCACAAACCAGCATATAGTATACATATTATAACACCCAATTGTACAAGGCATATAAGACACTTAAAACATGCAGAGCACACAAGGGCCTTAGTTACGTCCTTACCTAAATCGGCGCCGAGCTTGGAGCACGCTCCTACACTTCCTGGGGTTTGACCCGGTTCACCTATAAGAGGGAAAGAGATCCCTAGTTCGTGGGTCCACGAGAAAGCTTTCCTAGACCCGATAGAAATCGAAAACTAAATTAGAAACTATCCTATCAATCAATAATTTCCATTATTATAATTTAATCGATACAAAGAGACACAAACTATTTTTCTTGGAAAATGTGTCCAAAACTTAGGACTTAAAAGCATAGCTCTATTAAGATTTAAGATTAAATATAAATCAAAACAGATTAATACAAACACACTTAGGACATTTCAAATTAGTTTGGAAACCCGAGAAGAATAAGCAATCATAGGTTAATTTATCGAAAATAACTTATTTATTAGGTTTTACAACTAAATAAGTAATCCAACCAATTTACATAGAATCAAAACCCAACCGATTAGGTTAAAACATAATTTAAATGATGTAAAACCCAAAGATAGAAATCGATTAGATAAACTACACATAGCAAAATTAATTCTACAAAATCATCCCCGAAGATTAGGGTTTTAAATGCCTAACTACGAATGGACCAAATTACTTTGATTACCTCAAATTGATAGTTTTAAAATACAATTAAACTAATTTTAGATAAATCCAGATAATCAAATTTCAACAAAACAATCTTCCGATTAACCAATTCCAAACAATCCATTTTTAAAAATTAGGGTTTTAAAGCCCATGACACAACTCAAGTAATTCAAATCAATTGATTACAATTAAAGGTATTAGAAAGCAATTAGGATCATTTCAACTACTTCTATAAATCTAACTTTAGAAAAACAATTATACAAATACCCAATCTCGTAATCTTACTTAAAATCTAGGGTTTTAGGCCCGAAAATGCAATTCGGTAAAATTCTATAAATTTAATCAAATTGAATGTTTAGAAATACAATTAAACACATTTTATAACATATCAAATAATCAATTGCTCAAAACCGATAAAAGAAATACACAATTCAGCACAATTAGGTTTTTTGAACCCGGAACGCAAATCCGACCAATTATTGCCAAAACATACCAATTGACGGTTCAGAAATGTAATTAAACATATTCTAATATAATTTATATAGTCAATTGAATAAAATAACCCAATTACAAAATCTAATTTAAACCCGCGGGGGTTTTGACCTAAAAATCCAATTCCGGTCAAATACGCACAATTTTCCCAAATCAACACTTCTAATATAAAATTAAATACATTTTAAATGATACCATAAAATCAATTGAGCGGAATGGCTCAATTATACGACCCAATTTCATTATACCCGAAATTTGACCTAGGAATCAAATTCCGATAAAACCTGCATAAATTTCTCAAATTGATAGTTCCAAAATGAAATTGGATACATTTTAAAACATATTGTATAATCAATTTGTCCGAAATCACAAAAACGGGCGGATCCAAAAAATTTGGGCATAACCCGGCTAAAAATCCAATTTTTCCAAAATTCCAAAACAACCATACAATTAACCTATCCAAATCATTCTTACAACACATATATACATAATCAAACAATCAATTTAGCTTTTTATAAGCTAATTCATACCCAATTAACCAAAACAAGGGTTAGGGTTTTCCGGGAATTTATACCGAACAAAAACCGATAAATCGGGCAAAGGAAGGCTGGGGAAGCTTCCTCCGGGGTCAGGGGTGGCTCGCCGGTGGTCAGCAGGCGTCGACGGTGACCGGACGGTGGCAGTGCTGCCTGCGGTTGCTTCTCCTGCGCGCAGCTGCTGTGGTGGCTCGGCTTCAGTCGCTGCTGCTCCTGCGCGGCTGTTGTGTTGCGTTGGTCGGTCGCCCGTTGTGGCCGACGGTGGTTGGCGAGGAGGAGCTGGGGGAGCTGAGGAGAAGAGGTGGTGAGGGAGGCTGGGGTCTTGGGCTGGGTTGCGAGAGCAGAAGGGCAGGGGAGTCGGGGAGCAGGTGCAGGGAAAGAGAAGAGAGAAAGAAAAAAAGAAGGGATGGGGGTCGGGGTCCCGATCGGGTAGGGCTGCCGGTTTTTTTTTTTTTTCAAATACACATATAAAATAAACTACTAAAAATTTAAAAACTATTATTGGGGAATTTTATCTAAAATTCATTAAATGAAAATTATTTCGTAAGGTTCCGAAGGCTTAAAATCGATATAAAAGCTACATAAAGAATTTCAGAAATATTTTCGGAAAAACTTACCAACGTACGTAAAAATTTATATTATTTACGGAAATACATTATAAGACCTCAAAATAATATTTAAAAGCATAAAAGTAAATACTTAAATTAAATTCTAATAAACCGAGACTAATTCAAATAATTTCCGAAATCGGTTTTCCGTAAACCAAAAATCGTAAAATGGAAGAAAATTAATTCCGGAAAGAAATTCATCAATAAACTCCGAAATCTTTTAATTTAAAACTTCTCGAAGATATTAACAATTTTCGAAAACGAATAAATTTAAAGTTGGAAATATTTTCTACGGATAAAATCATTAAAATAAATTTAACTATTTAAATAGAAATTCTATAATTTAATTAATATATTTCGTTAACGAAATATAACTCCAAAACAAGGTCGTAATCACCTGACGAAGATATAATCGCAGACGAATTAAAAATATTAAAACCCAAAATACGAGAAAGAACGGGAATATATATTTTTAACCGAAGATCGAAATCATAAGAATATAATAAAATCACTGTCGTGAACGAATTTGTCTAGAATGGTTCGCAACGACAATGATTAATTACATTCAATTATGAATTCGAAATCATCGATAAATCTGTAAAACGAAACGAAATTAGAATAATTAATTATTCACATCAAATTACGCTAATAAAATCATTAAGCTTAATAAATTTGAATTTTAAAAATACGGGGTATTACAATATCCTACCTACACAAATTTAGAAGGGCCCTCTACTCGTGGGAATGAACAACACCCATGAAACGGATGGTTAGTATGCTACATACTAAGCAACATAATCAGATGGGTAAGGTCATGCAAGAAAATAGATAAGTAAGGTATATAAAGCATAATTTAGGTTCATACCATTAGGCCAACTTAGATTATTATTCCTATATTACACATTTCTCATATTAATTATGAGTGAGTACGAGAACCCCACTATTATAGCTGGTGGACCGGAAACACTCCGCAAGATAAAATACACCTGACCACTATTATAGCTGGTGGACCAGAATCACTCTACAGGACAAAATGCATCTGACCATTGTTATAGCCGGTAGACCGAAAAATCAACCTCACTGGCCCCAACTCACGTGGTGTTCTACTATAAGTAATTAGTATCCTTCCATGTATTATCACCATGTAAAGTTTGGTTTATTGAGTCAGGGATCCCCCACTATTATAGTCGATGGACCGGATGTCACTCCACGGGACAAAACGCACTTGACCACTATTATAGTCGGTGGACCGAAAAATATATCCTCATTGGGCCTTGGCTCGATAATCTTTCACTTTAAGTGTTAAGTGTTTTATTGTATCTTATTCCACACACAACCCCGACTAAACATGCATGACCCAATAGACTTTCCATGCTCACCCATTTATTCTCAGCTTCCCGAAAACCCTATCCCATATCTTGGGAATTCTACTCCCTCTAGTACATCCAGACATTCCTCCTCACTCTTTCCTCATTACCATGAATACCCAACTCTTATGTGCATGGGTCAAGGCCCACTTTCCATATCTCTTACTCAACTCACTATCACTTTCTAGGGTTTTCCTCCGGAAAACCCTAATTTGGCCAATATGGCCCAACCTTCCTCTCTATCCCACACAACTTATGCTCCTCCAATTCATCCCCAAGCATCCCATTTTACTTTCTATAAAACACACGTAGCCACGAAACCCTAGTTGGCCATTCTAAAACCTTAGTACCTCTCTTTCCTCATACGATGTTATCCCTTCATCACCCTTACTTACCATCCCCTCTTCCACATGACACATATTCAACACAACCTATGACCCTGAGACTTCCTTCCCATCTTTTTCCACTCACCATGAGAACCCAAAACTCTTTTGCATGTGGTTCAAGGCATCACTCCCCATAACTTAGTTTTGACTCCTCTTTGCTCTTGAGGGTTTTCCTCCGAAACCCAAATATGGCCTATGTGGCCTCACTTCCCTTCATTCTACATAACCCATACACTTCCTTGTTACCAAAACCATTGCTTCCCTTGAACCACACCCAACATCACAACCTCACTATCCAACTCCCACACATGATTATAAAAACTCTAATTCGCTCCTCGAAACCCTAGTACTTCTCCTTTCTTTTATGTCACCCCCTCAACACCCAAATATCTTTTTTTCACTTGGCTTACTTTTCCTCCATGTGACACCCCTTCCATCTTTTATTTCCCATTCTAACCATTTTCGTTAGTTTTCCCTTTCTTGCACACTTCTCTCACTTAGGGTTTCCTCCCAAAACCCTAGTCAAGTCTCCCATGCATCCTTACACCAACCCACTACGATTTTTCACATATGGACTCCAATCACCCTAAAAATTCTTCCCTTACCTTACTTAACCCTCAAGTCAACATTTTCCACATAGAAATCATACCCATGCAAAGGCTAACCATCCCATGCAAACCCTAGGTTCCCCATGCATGTTTTGGTCCATTCCCTTAATTTATTCCCATTATTCCTCCTGTTGTCCACCCATAGGTCAAAAGATGTTTAGGCCATCCTTACCATCCTCTTAGTCAACTCACTTACCTCACTCTTTTCCATTTCTCTCACAACCACATCACACTATTTAGGGTATCTTGTCATGCATGTCATGAGGGGCAATATTATATAAGCACAATCCAAGTACAAGAAATAATACCACATTACACATGTCATAAAACACATGCCTCCATGCTTAGCAAGCTGTGCTATAAGAGCAAGATACATAATATATAAGGCACACACATCAAAACAACACACATAACACATTTTTCGCACACATTAGGCCTTAACCATATCATTACCTAAAATGACACCGGGTTTGGTGCACGCTCATATGCCTCCTTAGGGTTCTTGGTTCACCTGTAAGAGGGAAATACTAGAGTTAACTTCCCTCTTACCAACATTATCATTATTCCCTACTTTTCCTTTATCATAACCTATTATTAGGGTTAATAATAATAATAGTAGCTTTATAAGTAAAAATAAGGGTATTATTCTTAAAATGGTTAATCATGCTATTATTAGTCAAAATAGGGTTAGGTAGTCATATTGATCCATGTTAAGGTATTATTAACAATATTAACAATACTAAAGCTAATAACTTTAATAATAATAATGATGATGATGATGATGATGATGATGATGATGATGACGACGACGATGACGACGACGGCAATGATGATGATGATGATGATAGTAATAATAATAATAACCCAAATAATAATAATAATAATAATAATAATAGTAATAGTAATACTAAAATAGTGACAATAATGATATTAATGATGATAATAGTGATAATAATAATAATAATAGTAATAGTAATAGTAATAGTAATAATAGGAATCATAATAATAATAATAATAATAGTAATAATAACAATAATAATAATAGTAATAGTAATAATAACAATAATAATAATAATAACACTAATAAAATTAAGTAATAATTAAATTAATTATATTTAAAGGTTAGGGAGGTTAGGACACAACCTAAGGTGGTGGAAACTAGGCGGCACATGGCGGCGGTGGCAGCGGTGGGGGTTAGAGAGGTGGCTTTTTAGGCTAGAAGAGGGAGAGTGAGATGGTGGTGGTGGAGGTGGTGGTTGTAGTTGTGGTTGAAGGTGGTGGAGAAGGAGGAAGGGTGAAGGAGAAGGAGGTAGGGAAAAGGAAGGCACGGGGAGGTAGGGGAGATTTTGCTAAGTGGTTTGGGTGGCAAGAGAGGCCGTGGTTGTCGCGGATATGGTGGCACACAACAGCAAGAGGGGCGGCGGTGGGTGTAAAGTGGTAGATTAAGCAACCAACTTTGCACTATTGAGGCGGCTTGTGTAGGGGAAATTATAGGTGGTGAGTGGTTTGGTTTGGTGGAGGGTAATGTAGGGAAGAGTTTGGGAGGTGTTTCAGGTCGCGGCGTTGGGCAACGACAGTGGCGACGGTGTCTGAAGTGACGGTAGGGCAAGGAGGGCTAATTTTCTTGGCAAGGAGAAAGGGGCCGGATGAAATTGGTTAGGGGGTATTTATAGGCAATTGGAGGGAGGATAAGACAAAGGGGGAAGAGGATAATGGGACAGGTGAGGCAAAGCTCGCTGTCCGGCAGTGGCAAGCCTGTACGAGCCTGCAATTTTCAGGGTTGGTTGGGTCAGGAAGGAGAAAAAGGAAAGGGATGGGGCACGTGTGAGAGGAGGTATGGGGCTGGTTGGGTCAAAAATGAAAGGAAAAGGAAGGGGAGAGAAGGGAGAGAGGTAGGTCGGCGGTACGGTGGCTGGGATGGTCGGCATACGGGGCTACAAGTCTAGACCTACAAGGCATGAGAGGGAGAAGGGAGGAAGAAGGAGAGGTGGGTATGCCGACCAGTGTAGGGGAAAAGAAGAAAAAGAAGGGGAGACTAGGCGGGTGAGGGGGAGGAAAAAAAAGAGGGTTGGCGGGTTGGGTTGCATGGGGAAAGAATAGGGGGAGAGGGGTTGGGCTGCAAGGGGCGCAGGCCCAAATTTGGGAGGAAGGGGAAAAAAGAAAAGGAGGAAATGAGGAAAGGAAAAAGGAAAAAGGAAAAATGGGTTGGTTGGGGTATTTAGAATATTTTAGTATTTTTAAATATTTTAAAATAATAAAATTTGGTAAAATAATAATTAAATTCCCTTTTTATATTAATTTAGGATGTTTTGGGTAATTTTTTCTAAATTTAATTTTAATTAGCAAAATACCCTAATTTTCCCTAATTAAATTCTTTATTATTTTTCTATTGATTTTGCCTTAAATATTATCCTTATTTTAATAAAATAATTTATTTAATTAACTTCCCTAATAACTTCCTATTTTAACATAATTTCCTAAATTAGGGTTTTTGGGTATTTCAATAATAATGTGACAATACAAGTAAGAGAAGCACAAGCTTATAAACGGAATGAACTTGATAGTTTTACAAAATCAAATGCAAGAATCTAACCCAAGAGTTTAAATAACTGAAAATACAAAAATATCCCAGTGCAATGGGAAAAATACTAATAACTGGTTAGCTTGACTCTCAGGCATAATCATAAACCTCTAACCCCAAGTAATGGCTTGGTAGTGGCCCACGTCATTACCCTCAGCGTACTCCAACTAAAAGTCGTAACCCTAAAAATCATCATCTGCTCCCCGGACCGATGATATTCATGACAGTGACTAGAAGATGGATCATCACAATGATCGCACAAGTGTAGTATCAGTACAGTGAAGTACTGACAACGCATAATACCTAAAATATGAAAGGATCGTGCATCACATTGAGATCACATAATAACATGGTATTCAACCTACTAGAAGGGTAATATACGGGAACAATGATTACATAGGAATACCTCAATGAAACCCGAGGGTACATAATTACACACAAGCATGGTTTTCCCCAACAATCCATACAAATGTAAAACACATAATGTCAATATCCGGGACAAATATAGGACTAAAACTCCCACCATCGCATCATACTAATGCCAAGGGGATTTTCTCAAGGATCTTCAACATTCACCTTACTTGGACACCTAGGTGAGGGGGCATATGCTCAATTTTGGGATTACCTCACCCACCACACTAACAATGGTGTCAATGGGCTTTTCTCAAGGATCTTCAACATCTAACTTACTTAGACACCTAGGCTAGGGGCACAAAAGATAACCAAACCTAACCATAGAATCAGAGCATGCGAGTATACCATGACGGGACGAACATAGGACTGCAACTATCGCCACCACATCACACTAATGCCAATGGGCTTTTCTCATGGATCTTCAACATCCACCTTACTTGGACACCTAGGTGAAGGGGCATACGTTTAATTTTGGGTCAGCCTCATGGCCCCACCCACCACACTAGCACTAGTGCCAAGAGATTTTTCTAAGGGATCTTCAACATCCACCTTACTTGGACACCTAGGCTAGGGGCACAAAAGATTTTATGATCACGAATTCACATAAGAAACCAATTGGGTGTTTTAAATGTTGACACCCAACACCAATCAAGGCATACCCAAATTAAGTGTTTAGAGATAACACCAGACTTTTAGACCAATTGGGTGCTTAAGGATAACACTAAACTCAACCAAAATAAAGTCTCAAATACCATCATATTGGTTCATATAAACTTAGGTCAATCATGAATGAAATCATAATCAAAATTTTGTAAATACATGAAAGAATCAACACAAAAGACCCAAGAAAAACACAACAAATTATAACAAAATAGACGACTTACAGTTGGACCAATCTATTGGTCCTCAAACCAGTCAATTGGTTTGATCATACCAGACCTGGACTAAAACAAGAACCAGAGCACCCGTTGACTTATTGGCCTCACCGATTGACTGTTCATGAGTACCAGCCAAATGGTTTGGTCTAACCGGTCGACGAGTCTAAGCAAAGACCAAACTATTTTGGCCTATAGAAAAATCGATTAATGGGTTTTACCAACCAATCGACTGGTCCTAGTAAGCAATTGATGGGTCTAAGTAGAGACCAAACCACCTTGGTATGTAGAGACACCAGTTGATGGGATTAGCCAACTGATCGACTGTTCTCGAGACCAAATGATCCAAAACTCCAAACTACTTGACTGCTCATAAAACCAGCCGATTAGTTAGAGGAACTGATCAACTGGTCCGGTTAAAACACAACCTAAACTTGCGAAACACACACCAAAATTCACCACACTTTACCATATTAATCCTAGCATGCTTCTATGTCAAAACACACATAAAAATACATGCTTTACACGTAGAATCACATGGACACATGGTAATATACACACCTAATCAAATCATGCTCAACAACCAAATTTCATGCTTAAAAATTATGAAATTCACAACACTTACTTAAAAAGGATTATACCACAAGCTCATACCATGGAACACAATTAGATAATACTCATATAAATACTAACCTATGGATCCCCAATATACTAAATAAACCTAATTATGTTAAAGAAAATAATGCTTTACATTGAAGCAATTCTTCTAGCATAAAACTCCTACTGGATGGCCTATCTATTAGAAATTTGATTCCTAAGAGAATAAAAGTAAAATCCATTAAACAACCCTCTTCCAAAACTTCATTAAAACCAAGAAAATCAGAATAAGGAGAGAAACACAAAACACCACCTTTATATACAAAATAGGGTGTTAAAAGAGAAGCTGAATTATCTAACTTTTATCAACCTTAATTCTTCCTTGCTCAAGGAAAGCAAGAGAGAACTAAAACCAAGATTGGAAGAAGAGAAAGGAACACAATGATTACATAATTCAAAGGACAAAATCTTAGAGGATCTCTGTTTTTTCGTAGCAGAAGGAAGAAGAGAGGAAAATGGAAGGGTGTTCAATACTTAGTGAAAATTTCCACAAGAAAAGGGGAGAAGAGAGCAAGAACACAAGTGTGGAATGATAGTGGGTTAGAAAAATGAGAGGTATAGGGACATGCTAGTTGACATCCTCAAGGAAAAAAGGGATGAGACATGTAAGGTTGAGTGTGGGCAAGATCAAAAGTGAAGGATGACTTGATAGGGTGGTGAGGGGTTGATTGCTGTTAGAGATGGATGCAAGTGGGTTGCCAAGTCAGGGGACAGTCCATAAAGTTAAGAATCGATGCCCCACCCGCCAGAAGAGAGAAGGAGAGGTGAGGGAAAAGGAGAAGGGAGGCTTGCCTTGTAATACTCCATTTTTAGAAAAAAAAAACCTTAATTATAAATTAATAATCATATGATTAGTTATAATTATTATTTTAGGAGGTTTAATATTAAAATTGTTATTATTATTCGTATTATTACAATGGTTTAAATATAAATTTAATCAGATTAAAATTTGATAGAAATTGAGTTATTAAATGTAATCTTAGTTTATTCCCAAAAATCTTAACCTAATTATTTTATTAATAACCTTAACCCGTAACCCGAAATAAATTCCTAAAATTTATTTCCAATTATTTTATCTTTTTTTGCTCTATTAAACCTATCCTAGATCAGACTTTTTTTTCCTTGAATTATTTTTACCCTATATCCTAATCTATCCAAACTGAACCTAAAAATAAAATAAAATTTACCTTCTTTATCCTACCATTTTTACCCAACTGAACTTACCCCTTACTTGCCCCAATTCCCTCCCTTAATCACTCTCCCTGTCTCCCTCAACTACAAACACACGCAACACACAACCCTTCTCCTACACACCCTTTCCTAAGCCAAAACCCAACCCCCTACATTATATACATACACCCTACATTATATACATACACACATACACTCCAACCAACCTCTTCCCTCTCTCTATTTTGTTCGATCTTTCCAACCCCTCCACTATCACCACCTTGCACCCAATTACACCACCTCCCATGCACCTAGCTTCCCCAACCATAGCCACCATCACCCAACCCTTGCACCACCTCGAGATTGCCACCACTCTCTCACCCAAACCAACCCCAGCGCAGCCTCTAGCCCCACACACCAACCACCATTTTCCTCCTATTCTTCCTACATACAGCCCTGATCTACACTTCCCCTTCATCACCAACCACCAAGCCATTTTATAGCCTTTACCTACTCCCCCGTTCGTCAAGCTTTCTCATTCCCCTATCTCCCTCTCTCTCGATCATGTTTGGTTTTCTACACAACACACACACACACTCCAGCCCTCTTCCCTTGACTCCCCTCCCCTTCTTCTCCTTTCTACACATGCCTTGTGCGGTCATGAATTACCACCCATAGCTCATCTCCCCATCCTTACACTACACTAGCCATTGATAGGACCACCACAACCTCTGCACCATCACCCTTTACCAACAACACCCGAACACACCACCACCACCCCTACGATAGCCAACTCCCAACCGACACCTCATTTCTCATAACCCCATCTAGTAGCCCCTTCCCTCCTCTTTCTTCCTATGTGCACCAACCCACCTCCATCCCATCACCACCTCTTAATAGCAACACCACCTTCCCAGCCACTAACCACCATCCTCCACCGACAATCGCCGACCAACACCAACCACCACTAGTTGCCACCCACGACCAGCATCTCCCCTGCCTCACTCCACCACCCCAGCCAGCCCCAATCCCAACCAACCCCTCCTTCGTATGCATGACTCACGCTGCATGCAGCGTGAGTTGTGTGTTAGGTTGTAAAAATATTGGTACCCATTTTAAATGTAAGGATATTTTAGTACATTTTAAAAAATAAATGTTTTATTATTATAATTATTATTTTACCTGATAGATATTAATTCAGTAATTATAGTATTATTTTTAGGTACAAAAGGTTGATTAGCGGGATCCGATAACTTTAGAAGGATGTCATTATTTTGTATTTTTGCTGGAATTAAAGTAATCGTTATACTCTACTAAAATGATAAATATTGCATGATAGCATATTAGGTTTTTATGTGTGAAATGTGTTAAGCATGATTCATTACGATATAATTATATATTATTAATCTTTATCATGAAAATAAAAAAAAATGAGCATGTTATCAGATATAAAATATATCGATTATGAATGTGTGATCAAAAAGATTATTATGTCTGGAAAATATTTTGTATAATAGGTATGTATAAAATAAGAAGTTGAGCATGCTTGAACATAATTATAGAATTTTTATAATAGGTATGTATAATAGGTATGTGTGCCCTAGGGGTAATTTGGTCATTTTGAATATGTTATAATTTTTATCCGGAAAAGCCTGTCTCATATGTACTATATGTTGTTGAGTATGAGAGCGTGTGTTTTGGATGGATTAAAAGTGCATAATAGGACTTTATGTGCAGAATTATGTATAAGGGCAAAATGGTTATTTGGCATATCTGATAATTTAAATCATGTAAGGAATAATTTATTTTAGGTATTTTAGCCTTTTCATGACACATGAATAAATAAAATGGAATTAGTATTTAAATAGATGATAATCTGAAAATATTTGTCTCATGGGGTATATTGGTCTTTTTTGGTCTAAAATATCTAGATGTGAATAATTGAGCCTAGGATGACCTTAGTATATTTTAGTATTGGCGTCGATATTGACCTTGATTATGGTTGTCTGGAATGATTGGAAATAAGCAAAAAACGATTAAGTATGGGAATTGGATTTATCTGTATTGTATACAATTTTGTGGTCTCCTTAATAAAATACTAATACTTAAAGTAAAAGATCTCGAGATCAGAAATGGTGGCTTCTTAGGGGTCACTACCCTAAAGAAATGGTTTAGCCCATGATTGATATTATGGATTTTTGATGGTGTGTCTTAGTGCCTCAGTCAGGCCCTACATCTTACTCTATAATGCTCTACGGACTGATAGAGGGTATGTATACTTATAGATTAAGTGCCCTTATCGGTAGAGTATTGTATTACCTTCATGTACCAATGCAACCAGGGTACCTTTGTGTCCTCAGGTTGATAGTCGGTAGGATATTGTGTTACCTCAGTGCACCGGTATGACTGGAGTACCTTCGTGTCTCTAGGTTAATTGAAATAAAAATAGAAATGATATGATTTGATTGAAATAATGATTATCAGATTATTAGATTGTTTGGTAGCAGCCTTCGATCCTACCTTTGGTTTCGGTAGCAGCCTTCGTGACTACTTGTGATTTTGGTAGCAGCATTCGTGCCTACCTGTGTTGATATTATGTCTGTAAGCATACCTATGATGTTATAGATTTTATTATACCGCACCCACACCTATAAGTATACCTGTGATATTATGGATCTTATTATATTGTACCTGTAATTATACATATAATGTTAGGGATTTTATTATATTGTACATATAAGTATATCTGGGATGATATGGATCTTAGTATATTATACCTGTGAACATACCTGTGATGTATGTAATTGGTTGGGATTGATGTTGAGACATGAATTATTATATTGGTTTGTTGAGAACAATAACATAAACTTTTCCAACGCACCAGTCGATTGGTATACCTGAAATTCATATTTTTATTAGAATTTCAAGCTCATTTCAAAACCAAAACTCATTTATTTTATATCAACATAATTCTAGATACAATTTGAAGGATTTGGGTATGGGTTATTACACTTCCATATTATACCAATCTTCTTACTTTTAGGAAAGAATATGTGAAACTTATGTGTATTGGCATCTCAATATTGCACTCTCTTATGCTTTTGAGAGTGACCACTTCACCTCCAACAATAGTGAAAACCGTGTTGCTTGTGATATGGGTAAAGAACCCCCACTGTCTTTTAATCTCAAGAGAACCTCCTTCCCAAGGATAGTCATGTTGGAAAAATACTAATTTTATGTAAAATTAGTATATGTTTATATTAAAGAAAAAGGTGACCATAGAATTCAACTTATCAAATTAGTTGTGCTAATTGAATGTTCTAAATCACCCCTAAGGTTCACTCAATCAGCCTCTGTACTAGTGTACTCAAGAACAAAAACCTAGAAACACATAAACTTTACCCAAAACTCACAAATTGAAAACTTGTAATTTTTCATCATAAAAAACCAAATGGAGGCTTCTTACTTAAATAAAAAATTGGATGTCTATTTACTAAGTCAAAGTAGAAAAAAGAAAAAAAATTAAACAATTTAAAATTTTATCAAAAAGAATAATAGGCCCGTCTGGATCTATTACCCATACCCACACCCAGCCTAGACTAGATAAGCGGCATGCTTGCGTGCGTGGTATAAATGGACCAGCCCAAGCCCTAAGAAAACAACCCAAGTACTCAATTCAAACCAAGTGCTATGAGAGGAGAAATTTAAATTCATTCAAAAAGTGGTCTACTACTAATTTGAGACAATGGCATGGGACAGAGATATTTTTGCCATTGTTCCCAACAATCCCCCACCAATGGCGAAACAACACAAAAAAACCACAAAAGATATGGGCAGATAAGGTTTGACACTTAATTATCAAAATCAAGATGATTAAATTGATGCATAGTCAGGTGAGGCAACAACCATGTCTAAAGAGTAAACGAATATCGAACTTCTTAGACTTTGATTGAGACCCTTACAATATATGTCTTGCCTTAAAATATGCAAATTCTATAATAATAACTCAAGTGATTTTAATGGTCATGCACACATCTTGGGCACTCATGAGTGCTCTAAAAAGATAGGTTGAGTCTTTCATATAAGGCAACCCACCTTCACACTCATCTAAGTGAATCCATCAAATGCGTCTCACAAGCACCACCATACCTAGCTATGGATTCATTTAGATAAAAAGTATACTCAACCTCTTATATGTCAAGCGATGAGTTCTTCAAGTCCATCTCACTAGGATCACCCAAGAATAAGGCTATGAGCTCGTTAAGAATCTAAGCTAAACTTATCCACATAGCACTACCACACGCCATAGGGATAGAAATGTAGTGTAATAGAGTAATCATGTGGCTTTGTTTGGCCACGAATGATGCCTACCATACTTTTCTCAACTCAAAGGTTTAAGTCCCATCCCCCTTGATGATTTGAGGATAACTCTACTCGTTAGAACCTTTGTAAGAGGGTATGTCATATTTCTTTCTGATCTAACAAACTCTAAAGAGATCACATCGTTCCTTAACAATTGTCTCACGAAATAGTATCTTACACGGATGTGTCTCCTCTTACCATTATACACATTGTTATCAGAAACACTAATAGTTGTCTATGAATCATAGTGCAAGGAAACTGATACATAAGGTTTCCTCCACAAAGGCACATTTACAATAGTTTCCTCAACCACTCCATCTCTTAACTGACAAGTTTAATAGCAATAAACTTTAACTCCATTTTTGAGCAAGCTATAAAAGTCTACCTAGCAGACTTCCACGAAATAGCTCCTCTACCCAAGGTAAACATATAAACACTAGTGGAACCAGCCTCATTACTATTAGAGGCCTAGTTTGCATATGTAAATCCCTCTAACATAATAGGAAATTTACTAAAATGAAAACACTAATCCTTAGTATCCTTAAGGTATCTAAGTAAACGACAAAGTGCAGTCTAATGGTCACTACCCGAGTTTTGAGTATACATACTCAGTCTATTCACTCCATAAGTTATGTCAAGTCTAGTATAGTTCATGAGAATTATCATACTTCTTATGATTTTAGTATATTTAGCTTGTGAAACATTAGAACCTTCGTTCTTTTTTAAATTCATGCTAGGGTCATAGGGATCTTTCACTGGCATATCATCAAAATAATCAAACTTTTTCATAATTTTTTTTAATATAAGTTGGTTAACAAAAGGAAAATCCATTCTTAGTTTTTCTCATTTTAACACCAAGAATCACATTAACTTCTTCTAAATCATTTATATCAAAATGACAGGACGAAAGGGATTTGGTCTCGTTGACCACAATCATATTAGTGTCAAGGATTAACATGTTATCAACATATAGACATATAATCACACACTCTTGTCCATACATCTTAGAATAAATTGTAATCCCCCAAAATTTTAGAAAACCGATAATTTAATAAATAGTTTTTATTTGAAATAAATTAGCTTTTAAAATTATCTAACTTAATTAATTTATGGATTTTTGAGTACATAAATTTGGATGGGAATATTTAGTAAATTAAAAGAGATATTTTGTTATTTTATCATGATATTTTTATTTAAATAATTTTTTTCAAACTAATATTTTACTAACTTTATCCTTTTAAAACTAAAATATTATATTATAATGAATTAAACTATTAAATTAGGTGATTTATCAAGAAGATTACATTTTACGACTTTATAAATTATTTTAATTTATTTTCCCCATTTTCTCTTTTCCTTTTCTTTTCCCTTCTCCTTTTTCTCTTTTTCTTTCTTCTTTCTTCTCTTCTCTTTTTCTCCTCCTTGGGCCGCCCACACCGGCCTGCTTCCCTCCCCTCCCCTCCCCTGCGCACTGGGCCACTGGCCCATCACCCCTCCCTCTCCCCCGCGTGCCTGACCCAGCCAGCTCCCCACCTTTCTTTTCCTTCTTTTCCCCCTGGACCGGCTGGCCTGTTTTCTTTCCTTTCCCCGACCGGCCGCCCGCATCCTCCCTTCTTCCTTCTTCTTCTCCCCAGGCATCGACAACAGCCGACATGTCCACTGCTGCCCGACCGCCTGCAGCTGCTGCCCTGCAACACTGCCTCTCCCTCTTCTTTTTCTTCACCTTTCCCTGCCTCATTATTTTCGAAGCCCTTCTTCCCCGACCCTCTTCCCTCTATTTTCTCCCCTCCACTTTCTCCCCTTCGTTTCATGCACCGCCACTCCGACCGCCGCACCCAACCCCTAAACCGCCCCTGCACCCTTCTACTACCACCTTGCACCACCCCAATATCCATCCAGCAGCCCCCTTCCTCCCCTCTTCTTTTTCTCCCTGTTTTTCACTCATCTCGACAACCCACCTGTAACGTCGCTGTTCGCCATCGTCCGGCCACCTCTGCCGCCACCCAACCCACCGTTCGACACCCTGCAACCCCCTCTACCACTCCCAATGCTCCTTTGGCCGAGAACACCACCTTCAAGCCCTCGTTTTTCCCTTTTCTTTTCCTTCCTCGCCAGCCTACACCTCGACACCCCACTTCGACCGCCACCTTCGTAGCCTTGCTGACGCCGCCTCCGCCACCATTAGCCACCATCAACATGTCCCCGACCACCTCTTACACCCCCTCTCCACCTCTACATCCTTCCCTTGCCTTGAATCCACCCCCACATGCCTCTCTTCCTAGCCTAAAAATCCTAACCCGAAATTGTCTTTATTTCTTTCTATTACCCTCCTTCGAGCCCTCCTCCCCATAAATTTTCATGCAGCTCATGCTGCTGTAGCATGAGTTTCTGGACTTCTTAATCTATTTGTTTATTAATTTTAAGGTATAATTATATTTTAAGTTAATTATTCTATTAATTGTTATAAAGCCTTATGTCTTAATTTTTTTATGATTTCTAACATAATAAACCTTGATATTATTTTTAGGTGTTGGTTTTGATAATTGAATCTTAAACCTTAAACCGGAATACCGATAAGGTCTATTTTTGGCGAGAATCGAGGTAATCGTTAAACCTCCCTTAAATGCATGGAAAACGTATGCTAGCACATTAGAGTTGTTATTATGATTTTATGTGGGATATGTGATGCCTAGCATGTTGTGTAGATGGTTGTTATATTGTTTGATGCAAAAAAGGGAAAAGCATGATAGCCTTTGTGCCATGTGTAGGTATGATAATTAAGGAAGGAGTTGATTATTGATGGAAATATTAAATGCTTGTCTATGATGTAATATGTTGCTAATGCATGTGTATTATTATTGTCTAAGGGTATTGTGGTAATTATATAAGTTAGGGGTATGATTGTAATTTTATGAGAAAAGGAAAAGATGGTAACTTTTCAAGAAAAGGGGCATTATGGTAATTTTGGAGGAAGAGGGGCAAAATTGTAATTTCATACGTAAGTGGCAATATGGTAATTTTATAAGTAAATGGCAATATAGTAAGTTTACAAGTGAATGGCGAAATGGTAATTATATAAGTAAAAGAGTAATATGGTAATTTGGAAAAGAAGGGCAAAATGGTAATTTTGTAAGGGAAGATAAAGATGGTAATTTTGGATGTAAAAGGGTAAACTAGTAATTTGTAAAGTAAAAATGAGGGTTATGGTAATTTTGTAAATAAAAGGACAATATGGTAATTTGGGAGTAAGGGGTAACTTGGTAATTATGATAACGACAAAAGATAATTTAGTAATTAAATTATGATTGTAGAAGGGCAATTGGATAAGTATGAAACTAGAGAAGGGTAATTCGGTAAATTAACCAATTAAAGGGCATTATGGTAATTTTAATAAAGGAGAAGGGTAATATAGTAATTATAAATATGGAGAAGGGTAAATTAATAATTATGATTATGAAGAAGGGTAAATTAATATTGGTAATTATGAAGAAGGGTGATTTGGGATTCATGATAGTTAAAAAGGGTAAAATGGCAATTAAAATAATTGAGAGGGGTAAAATGGTAATTATGATAAATGAGAAGGGCAATTTAGTAATTATCCAACTAAAGGGGCAAAATAGTAATCATGATAAGGAAGGAGGGTAATTTAGTAATTTATCCAACTCAAGGGCAATTTAGTAATTATAACAAAGGAGAAGGGCGATTTGGTAATATAACCAACCAAATGGGAAATATGATAAGTGTAGCAATTATGAGGGGTGAATGGTGATCTAAAAAGGGTATGAGATAATTTGGTAATCTAAATTGGATAAAGGGTAATTTGGTAATTATGTAACCTAAAGGGTAATATGGTAATTTGGCGAGTAAGGAATGGATACTTAACAATTATATAAGTAAAGGGAAAATGAGTAATTTGCACCTAACATGTCCTTGAGATTGTGGAACATTATAATATGATTCAAGTAATGCTGATTAGCCAAGTAGGAGTATTAGTATGGCCTTAATGGTTTCTCTGTGATATCCTGGATAATCTTCTGAATAAGAAACTATTAATGATATCAGAACGATTGAAAGTGAATAAGTATCAGATTATTGTGCTTTTCATGATCACTTTAATTAAGACACTATTACTTAAAGTGAAAGACCTCGAGATCGGGAATGGTGACTCCTTAGGGGTCGCTACCCTAAGGACGTGGTTTAGTCCACGATTATTCTGGTATTTGCTGGTGTGCCTTTGTGCCCCAGCCAGGCCCTATATCTTACTCTTTCTAGCTCTACGGACCTAGTTAGGGGTATGCATACTTATGGATTAGGTTTCCTTGTCGGTAGGGTACTGAGTTAGCTTTATGCACCAGTACGACCAGGGTACCTTTGCGTCCTTGGGTTCGTGGTTGAAGGGTACTGAGTAGCGGATATGCACTGGTACGACCGGTGTACCTTTGTGTCCCGGGTTATCGATCTCTCGTTCGAGGCAAATAAATATGATTGATGTGCTGATTAAAGAAAGAAAAGATACTATTATTGAAAGTGGAATATTAATGAGCCAGGCCCAGATGATAATGATATTGAGTACCGGTCCACCGGTTATAATAGTGGCCAGGAGTGTTGTGCCCTGGATGATGATTCTTTATATATCCCGGTCCACCGGTTATAATAGTGGCGAGGAGCTTTGTGCCCTGGATGATGATTTTATATATATTCCGGTCCACCGGCAATAATAGTGGGGGTCCCGAGCTCAATAAAACTAGTTATGTATGTGAATAAAATTATGGGCAAGTACTAATTACTTATAGTGGAACAATGGCTTAAGGCCTGATTGTTTTGAGTTTGCGTTATGACATGGCTTAAGACCGTAAGTACCAATTGTTCGTAACGATATATTGATATGCTATGTGAATGTTAATGGTGTGAATTTTATATATATGTATGTAGCTTGTTTCATGTGTTGCGTTGCGGGCCTGCTTTTAAGTGGGACTTTGAAGGGTTACTCAATACCTTAGTACTGAAGGGTTCCATTCGTGGAGCCCCTGCCTATTCAATGGGCAGTGTCCCTTGCAGGTCTTTTCAGGTGCTACTCGAGTAGGCAACGGGAAAGAGAGTAAGGTCTCATCCGGAACTATTAGGGTTTTTCTCTCTCTCTCTTGAAATTCCTGGTTTTAAATGTATATGTTGATATTGTAACCACCATTGGTGGATTTCATCCTTGTAAACGTTTGATACGCTACTCTGATTTAAGTAGGTTGAAATTCTTGCAAATTGTATTTCTTTTTCCTTTAGCCTTAGCACTTAGTACTGGAACGGTATGAGTGAACCGGTCTGGTACTAAGTGTGGCGGCAATACTCCCAAAATTCACGGTTCATTAATTTGCTTCCGCTAGTTTTCGTTTAATTAACGAAATTTTTCAGTAGTGAATTTTGGGGGTGTTACATAAATACATGAATCAGATGCACTCACCACATAACCATAACTCACTAAAATTTGGTCATAATTTTCATACCATTGTTTAGGAGCATGATTAAGGTCATATAATGACTCTCTCGATCTACATACTTTGTTTTTATAAGCCTCAACCAGACAGCTCTTGGGTTGCTTCACATAAATTGATTATTTAAGGTCACCATTTAAAAATATATTTTTAACATCCATTTGATGGAATGCAAGTCCATGGATAGCAGTAAAGGCAACCAAATACTGTATAGTGGTAATCTTAGTCATAGGAGAATAAGTATCAAAGAATTCAACATCTTTCTTTTGGTTATAGCCCACAACTATCAATCCAGCCTTAAATTTATCAATGGTTTCATCAGTTCTCAATTTCTTTTTAAAAACACATTTACATCTAATCATTTGACATCCTCTAGGTAAATTTGTTAAGTCACATGTGTGATTTACCTTAATAGAATATAATTCACTATTAATTGCGTCTTTCCAGAAACTAGCATCAATGGATGTTATAGCTTCCCTATACATTTTAGGATCATTCTTAGTCAAATAAGCAGACACAAAGTCCAAATTAATCTTATCAAAGCCATCATTTTCAACTAGGAAAGTAGTGACAAAATCAAGCCCAAAGCTATTTTTCATCCTTCGTCTTTTACTTCTCATATGTTCATGTACATTATCATTCATATCATCATATGAAGAAGGCATAGACAAAGGCATATATACAACATTGTTTTAAGCATAAATAGTGAATGTAAAATCAAAGGTTTTTGTTCCCACATTAGTTCTTTAAAAATTAGGTAAACCAACCTTAGTCAAACACCCCCATACTTCTAGAAAAACTCTGATAGAGAAATGGCAGTATTAGTCTGACTTTGGATTCTTCTTTAAAACAATGTGTAATGTCATATTCATTTGCTTAAGTGTTCATGAGTAAATTACATATTTATCTCATAGAGCTCCACCTCATGACTCACAACCTAATAAGATCATTAAGTGTCAATAATTTGTCGCACTACGTATCGGTATGTCTTTTACTTACACTAGTTGTGTATATTTTTTTTATTATACTACATATATTTGACTCTCATGTTATGATAATTCATATGCTTTTAGTTAACCTTGATGGAAAACACAATATTACCATATGTATCTAATTAGTGGTATAGACATGCCACTTCAAGCATATTTGGATGAGACAAGTCATATCGTGACTATGTTTAGTAGTATCATATTATAATGGGAATAGGTGCCAACCATGGGGGAGACTTGGGTTGATGATTTGTGCGTAATGTAACGAGTTTAGTGAAGAACTTTATATACTTTAGGTTATTGCATTCTATTAAATATTTTGTTGCATGACTTTATGTAATGGTGTTTCGGTGCATAATATATTGAGAATTTAAAAATAGCAATTTATCATACAAATAAATTGCTCTAGTAGCAAAGTCATAATAGTCTTAATACAAGTTCAAAATCAAAATACAAGAGAAATATTCTAATTATCATCGATAGGGGTTGGTAGGCTTTCTCCTCTTCACTAGAGGAAAGTTTGAGCCCACCCATGGCAAGGTACACCTTCTTCATCCTATCAAAACCATCATCCTTATTAATTCTATCTTTTTTCTCTTCTTTAAACTAGTAGCAGAACCAACCCATCAATTCATTAGTTGCCTCCACTTATATCCTGATGTATGGGGAACCACTCACCTCTTCGTTTGCTAGTATATGGTGAACTACCAGATGGGTCTAAGGATGATACCAATAAAGGTACTGATCTGAGGCATCATGATGATATGTCGATCGATAAAATTGAGAGATGAAATACAATTGGTAGTGTTGTGTGGCTAAGAATTCCAAAATGATGCACAGTTGGAGTAATCTACCTTATGCTTCTTAATGTTTGTACTCTGATAGGATCCATATGCCGAAACAATAGGAGGAATCGGGATGAGTTAGGGGTAGACAAACTACCAGGCAACTCGATTTGTCATGTAAGACTCCACCACATCTATAAAGCCCAGACCGCCTTGGTACGTCGACTTGAGATGTTTCATACTCGGATATTGGTTGAATGATAAGAGGTCAACTTACAAATGCATGTAAAATATTATTAATATCAGTTACTACAAATAACTACAATTGAAAACCATTCAACAAAGTATGTCACCTACCTGTTGGGTCCTTAAGGAATCTAGTTACCTCATGTACTTAAGTAGGCCATCCATGGACTCAGAGGGAAGCATATGACGAGACATATCCGACCTCATAGTTGTGGTATAGTGTAACACCCCAAAAAAGTATAGTTGAAATTTTTTATTTAAATAAACAAATACAAGCACGAGGGTGCTACCACCGTGATCAATACAAGCTCAACCCCTAACCAGTTTCGTACTAACCATAAGGCTAAAGAAAAGTTTCCACGAGACATTATATAGATTTAAACAAAGGTTTATAGAAATCAAAGTGTTCATAACACTAAAATCAAAGTGCATGATAAAAGTTGTTACAACCGAAAATGAGTTACATAGTCAAGTTCCCAAAAGGGATAAAAGGTACAATGCCATAAAACAAAATTGAAATAAAATGAGAACCACTAGTAACCAGGAATAAAGAGAGTCCAACCTACATCGCTCTCGAGCCCCCATACCAAGTCCAACCATCAACACACGTCCCCACCTGACGTATCCAGTATGTCATGGGCATCAAATACGGTACCACCTACCTGCACAAATTCAGAAGGGCCCTTTGCTCATGGGAATGTGCAGCACCCATGAAATGGGTGGTTAATACACTATGTACTGAGTAAGGTAATTGTAATACCCCAAATTGAGCGGAGTGTTATAAGGATTGATATGGCTACTTATATGAACATGGTATACCATCCTTTTAGTAATTCCATCCTAAGAACTCCATAATTAAGTGTGCTGACCATGGAGCAATTTTTAGGACGGGTGACCCTCCTGGGAAGTTTTAAAAATTTTCTAAAAATTTCTCGAGAAGTGTATGAGGACAAAGCGCATTGAAAGGACTCGTGTTGATCTGTGGGGCCACTGTCACAAATGGTATCAAAGCAAAAGCGCAATCGTGAGCTGAACTTGGATGAGCCAGTTAGCCACCTAGCTGGATGATTCTTGGGATAAATTGTATTAAGACAGTTAGTGGTTGAGGTGCAATAAGGATGTTGTGTTCTTTGAGTGGGGGTGAATGTAATATCCCAAATTGAGCGGAGTGTTAGAAGGATTAATCTGGCTACTTATATCAACATAGTATACCATCCATTTGGTGATTCCATCCTAAGAACTCCCTAGTTAAGCATGCTGATCGTGGAGTAATTTTTAAGATGGGTGATCCTCCTGGAAATTTTCAAAAAAAAATTAAAAATTTCTCATAAAGTATGTGAGTGAGGAAAAAGCACATTGAAAGGACTCGTGTTAATCTATGGGCCATCTGATCAATCTGAAAGCG